>CM056396.1:11926653-12568586 GCA_029718625.1 Synaphobranchus kaupii | reverse complement strand
AAACCCAATATCGACATCTTTCGGACTGTCAGGTAAACTATCCAGTTAGCCAGCTATTTTGCCAACATATTGGTTATTCAAACGGTATCTTTCTTGATGAAATAAACTATTAATTGATTATTAAAACAACAATAATCGTGAGCTTGTTTATGCACTACAAGAGCCGCCCGATAAAGGGCGCCCCTTTTTTGACAGTACTTTCTAATCTAAAAGACGTTAAAACAAAAAAACTACCGGTCACATCTACATGGTTATTGGCTTAAAAGTTAGCTTATCGTTTTGTGAACCTAATATATATAATATGTTCAATGGTATGTGCCAGAATAATATCAGTATCGTATGTTGATCACAAAAATGTCTGGTTTCCGCCCGATAACGGTTCGGTATGCTAACATTGTTAACCAACTTGTTTTGTTTAAACTCAAACTTTAAAGGGCTATTTCTCAGTTTCGATGTTTCAGACGGTCCAATTTAAAATCTTAATAACTTCGCTTTGGAATATCCGATTTGAAAAAAGAAAGCGGAGTTGTAAAGTGCAAGGTCTATGTTTTACTAATATACTAATAACTCAAAATTGACCTCTTGCCCAATTCCACCTGGTTTTGACATACCGCATCACATATAAGGTCCCACAGTTGACAGTCCATGTCAGAGCAAACTCCAAGCCATGGGGTCAAAGGAATTATCTGCAGACCTCAGAAACAGGATTGTGTCAAGGGATAGATCTGGAGAAGGGTACGGAAAAATCTCTGCAGTTTTACAGGTCCCAAAGAGCACAGTGGCCACCATCATTCATAAATGGAAGAAGTTTGGAACCACCAAGAATCTTCCTAGACCTGGCCGCCCGGCCAAACTGAGCAATCGGGGAAGACGGGCCTTGGCCAGCGAGGTGAGCAGGAACCCGAGGGTCACTCTGACAGAGCTCCAGCGTATCCTTGTGGAGATGGGAGAACCTTTCAGAAGATCAACCATCCAGGCAGCACTCCACCAATCAGGCCTTTATGGTAAGGTGGTCAGACGGAAGCCCCTCCTTAGTAAAAGGCACATCACAGCCCGCTTGGAGTTTGCCAAAAGGCACCTAGAGGACTCTCAAACCATGAGAATCAAGATTCTCTGGTCTGATGAAACCAAAATTGAACTTTTTGGCCTGAATACCAAGTGTCACGTCTGGAGGAAACCAGGCACCGCTCATCACCTGGCTAATACCATCCCTACAGTGAAGCATGGCGGTGGCAGCATCATGATGTGGGGATGTTTTTCAGCAGCGGGGAACGGGGCGACTAGTCCTGATAGAGGGAAAGATGAATGCAGCTAAGTACACCGAGATCCTTGAAGAAAACCTGCTCCAGAGCGCTCTGGACCTCAGACTGGGGCGAAGGTTTACCTTCCAACATGACAACGACCCAAAGCACACAGCCAAGAGAACAAAGGAGCGGCTTCGGAGAGAAAGTCTGTGCATGTCCTTGAGTGGCCCAGCCAGAGCCCAGACCTGAATCCAATTGAACATCTGTGGAAAGAGCTGAAAATGGCTGTGTACCGACGCTCCCCATCCAACCTGACGGAGCTTGCAAGGATATGCCAAGAGGAATGGGCAGAAATGTCCAGAAACAAGTGTGCCAAGCTCGTAGCTTCTTTCCCAAGATGCCTTGAAGCTGTAATCACTGCCAAAGGTGCAGCAACCAAGTATTAGGCTAAGGGTGTGTACAGATATGTAACCCCTAAATAACCTATTTTTGTCAGTAAAATAAAATTGCATATTTTCTAAAAACCTGTTTTCACTTCGTCATTATTGGCTATTGTGTGTAGATGTTTGAGGCAAAAAATGAACTCAATCTATTGTAGTATAAGTAATAAAACGTGGAGAAGGTGCAGACTTTCCGGCTTGACTGTATAAGGTCAAACATATGCACTAAGCAACAGTTAAGGAAATCTCTGAATAACTGAATAATTGGAAATGGAAACCATAGCAACTCCAGAAGTGAAAAACTTCCAGTGCACATTGACAGCATTGAAATTCCACTGAATTTTTGATTACTAATGAGGATTAATTAAAGTCCTTGAAAGGTAACCACTTACTCAAATCTCAGGGTTACACTTTTTCTTTTTTGACCAACAAAGAAATATGAATTGAAATACCTGCCTTGGCAGGTGTTGAACAAAACTAGAAACAACTGTACGAAGATAAATTGTCATCAATACTCTTTTGGTAAGAGTAAGTAAAGCTATCACCAGTAAGGAACAATGAATACATACAAACACTCTCCAATGTATAGGGGCACACAACAGGCATTTTCTCAGGCATTCTATCGCACTTTTTGTCCAATTAATATATTGCTCACGACTGGAAAAACTGGACAAATATCCAAACGGCAAACACAATTATAGCCAACCTTTTAACCTGAGCATATCCTCCTTACTAAGCGCAAAAGTTAAATGGATGTCTTCCAGACAAAACAAAGAGGCTGCTGAAAGAGCATTAAACAGTCCCCGGGGTGACGAGCTGACATTTGAGGAGAGCAGTAACCCAATTATCAACAGAAGAAAAATAACATGAAAACACGGCTTGAGCAAGAGGCCTCAGGTTATTATGTGGCCAGGCCCCTCCTTCCTGCACATCACAGCACAATACTGTAAATCCTCTGGAATCTTCCACCGTACTTCAAAGCCAGCCTCCTTAGTAATTGTTATTTCTGTAATGTAATGGGGATGGGGGGGGGGGGGGGGGGGGGTTATGCGCTTCCTCTAGAACCCCCAACCGGTTTCTCACTTTGTTGGATTGCCTTTTTTTCACTTGATGAACTTCTTTTACATAACTCTGCTTTCTTTTTTGGTATTGCACTTGTCAATACATTTTTTGTGAAAATTATGAAAATAAATGTAAATATATCTTAAATATATGAAATGACCCATTTAACTTTATGGTAATAAATAACAATATTGTGCAAACCCAGTTGTATCCATTCACAGGGAACGTACAGTAGATGCAACATGTTTTACAGTAAGCGAAAGAACAAAAGATTTAACAGAACGGAAAGAAATACCATAGATGGATTAAACAATTTATTTAATACCAATTCATGTCACTCAGAAACTAAAATGTTCAACAAAAACACTGAATTTACAACAATTTAAAAAAGCATGTAAAAAGCCCGTCGATGTGCAATTCTTTCATGCATTGTTGTAAAGGATTTAAATGACTGGAAAATGCTCCGTTTACAGCACAGGGAATTGCACGCGTACTTCAATTTGTTTGAATAAATATAGTAATCCAGTAAAAAAATGACGTGGATTAATAGGTCCTCAGTGTGGTAAACAGCAAACGACAAATCCAATTCTGGAGCCGATTTGTATAGCGAGATTGTACTGATTGAATCAGAGTGGCTTACTCGGGGGGGGGGGGGGTGTCACTTCGCCGTAAAGCGGCCGGTACAAAAGACGATCCCGAAATGTTAACTTGTGATTTCATTTGTGCTGCTGTACTGGCTGGCATTACAGATGCCAGCTCACATTACTTCAGTGGCAGACGCCTAAGGAGGCGGCGCGGCACAGCTGCGCTCCCGGCCCCCCGTTTTTCGGAAGAGGGCCCCGCACTGATGAGGATGGATTTCAGAGCTGGGGAGTGGCACGGGGAAGCCAGCATTTGTTAGCAAGGCGCTGGATTACGGTTCAGGTTTTAATTTGGCTGATGTCACTCCAACGCAAATGGCAGATGGCGGAGGGCTTTTCGCGGCAGCTCTCTCTCTCGCTCACGTGTTTATGTCTATAATGAGGTTTGGGGTGGTGGCCTGAGTGGGTGCAGGCGTACTGGTAAAGGCCCACAAATAATTCACACTTTCGAGGTCGCGAGATCGCTTTCAGAACATTCATGATTTGGACTTTTTTTCCCACTAGTTTGCTCTATTTTTTGATAATTACCTATGTTAGATGATTCAATATTGGTGAAGAGCTATTGATATTTTTCACTTGATGTTATGCAATATCAATAGATGATGAAAGAGAAATAGAAATGTAAATAAGTTCAAGTAACACTAATAATGATTGGTTAATTGGTTTTATGAACAGTCACTGGAAAGGCTGTTCATGAGTCTTTGTAAACTGAAATATTCTATATCGAAAGATGTTGGAGAAGCCATCACTGTTATTGGCTGATAACATATGCATTTGTAGATGTAGCAGCTGCATAGAGGACATCACAATTGATATGATGCTAAATGCCACGTTGGCCTTACCTCATGCACCTTATTGTATTGATACAATAAAAACATAACAAAATTTTTTAATAAAATTAAATAGTACTACCATTGAGATGTACAACAACATAGCAATTGGCAGAAGTGATTCCTGGCACTTAATTTCATGCTACAGAATATGCATCATTAAACCCAATTGTCACAGTATTTGAGGTTGCCGTGTTCTTTCTTGCGGAAGCTCCTGCTCAGCTGCCAGACGGGATCCGTGCCGGGTTTTTTTCCCTCCATCCCAGCAATCATTGTCTACACCTGTTCTGTGTTTCCACAGGCTTCTTAAGCCTGACGGCTTCCTTGGTCTGCGCTTTCGTGTCAGTTTGCCACAATACGAAGCCGGTAACAGGGACAGTTTAGGGGAGATTGTTCCTTTGGAGTTCAAAGGAAACAGTTTATTTCCCACTTGGTTTGAGTGAGGGCTAGAAGTTAGTTTCTTTCCTTTTCTCCTCTTCGCTACTCTCCTTGTTACGTTAACCTCCCTGAGGTTTGCGCTGTTTTGTTTTCCTCTTTGTTAAGCTATTACCTCATTTGTATTGCTCGTTTAGTTAGTTGTCGAGCTCGAGGTTTCCGCTTTTCTTTCTGTTGTTTTACACTCCCTATTTTGAGTGTTCGCCCTTTCTTAGGGTTCTTCTTGTTTCCCTTTCTTTTATTTTCCTCGCTAAGTCGTTGTGACTTTTCTCGCCCACGTTTTGTGTGGGTTGATTTATTTTTCTCAGCCTTTCTGCTGAGGGGTTACTCCCTTTTTTCTGTTATCCTCTCTATTTGTGGTTATTCCACTTCGTGTGCATAACTTATTGAAACCCCCCTATCGATCGCGTCTGGTCCTCCATCCAGACCCTCCTGACCGTACACGAAAGCCTAATTATGGAGGTTCCAGCGACCCCTGTCGGGGGCAGACCAGGCTATGGCCACACAAGCACCCAACATTAGCCACTCATGAGGAGAGCATTCGTGCTCTCCAGGGGCAACAGCAGGCCATACTGACTCAACAGGGCCAATTAGCTGAACAGCTGCGGGTCCAAGAGGGCTGGGCTTCGCGAGTTGGCAGAAAGCCTTCGTCAGTTGACATCAAAAAGGCCCCTATCGTTGCACAAGCACCCGGGCCCATGAACCCCCCTGCCCCACTCTCTTCGCCACCGCCAGGGAGCCGAAGCTCCAGCTCCCATCACGCTATGACGGGGAGGCAGGGAAATATCGGGGGTTTTTTTATCCCAGTGCATGATATTTCTTTAAAGCACAGCCGACCCGTTTCTCCTCTCACGGTTCTCGGGTCGCCTTTATATGTTCACTTTTGACCGGAACCGCCCTCACCTGGGCAGATCCACTTATCCGGTCTAATGCTCTGCTCTTGGGGAATTCTGATGACCTGATGCGAGAGATGGGCGTGGTCTTTGACCTTGATGTCTCGGGCCAGGAGTCGGCCATGAGATTAACCCGCCTCCATCAGGGAAATGAGACTGTGGCAGGGTTCTCCATTTCCTTCCGGCGCTGGCGGGCGAGACGGGTTGGCCGGAGGAGCCGCTGAAAGCGCTATTCCTAAATGCACTCTCAGATCCTGTAAAGGATGCTCTAGCGGTTCACGAGACACCACCCACCTTAAACGCCTTAGTTTCCCTGGCTACCCGAGTGGACAATCGGGTTAGGGAACGTGAGAGAGAGAGAGGGTGGCAGGAGAAACCGCTCCTCCTGGTACCCTCCTCATGTCCCGATTCCCTTTCCAGCTCCGGTGCCAAAGTTTCCTCCAGTCAAGGCGAGCCGATGCAAGTCGATAGCTCGTCCCTTCGCGACAGACCGGATTCCCAGACTAAAGGGGTCTCGTGACGCTATTGTAAGCGAAAGGGTCACTTTAAGGGGGAGTGCCCGAAGCTAGTGGGAAACGACGGGTCTCGCTAGTGCAGCGGAAGGCACTAGCAAGACAGGAGACTAAACCCTTTCGTACGCTCGTAGCCGTTCAATTAACCTGGGGTCAACACCTCGGTCGATTCTGACGCCTTTATTGATTCGGGGGAGGTAGAATGCTTCGTTGATGCTCAGTGGGCTAGGGAACGGAGTCTACCGGTTTATCCCTTAGCGCAACCCCGCTTTATTACCGATCTAGATGGGCGACCTTTGGGAACCGGGGTAGTCAAAGAAACTACAGCTAACCTGTGGATGCGTATTTCTTATGGGTCTCACTCCGAACAAATTCGTTTTTTTTTTTATTGATTGTTACCCCCTGGTCTTGGGCCACTCCTGGTTGATGTTACATAAACCTCAGATAAACTGGGGTGAGAGCGGTAACACGATCCTCCAGTGGGGTCCTCGATGCGCGCCGCATTGTTTGCTTTTATCACCATTGGCACCTGGTGGTTGTGGGTGCGGTTCGGAAGCAGGCTCAGTCAGTGACTACAAGGGGGCTGTATTTCCCTCTGAGCTTATGGGCTCCTCACCTTCCCTGGAAAACAGGGAGGAGAGTCTGGACTGGGATTCTCTAGCAGACTGGAATCCTCCTGTGGACGAATTGTCCATGGAGGAGTCCTCCGATCCCGATTTCCTCTCCGACTCCATGCCTCTTTTTTCTCCCGACTCTAATTACACAGAGGTTATGGGAGCGCTTGACTTCCCATTACCCTGTAATGTACCCACTGATTACGCAGATCTGGCAGAGGTTTTCAGCAAACGACGCGCTACCACCTTGCCACCTCATAGGCCTTATGACTGTGCCATCGAGTTGTATCCTGCACAGTGCCGCCGAGGGGGGCGCTTTATTCTTTATCGCGACCCGAGAGTGCCGCCATGAAGGAATATATCGAGGAGGCATTAGCTAGCGGCTTCATCAGACCCTCCACCAGGGCCGGATCTAGGGGGGGGGGGGGGGCAGAGGGGGCTGTGCCCCCCCAAATTTTTGCTGTGCCCCCCCAAATTTTTGCTGTGCCCCCCCAAATTTTTGCTGTGCCCCCCCAAAACTTTGACCATTGACTTAAAATAATCAATTGCTTTGATCGATCCCTAGAAAAAAGTTTTGCTAGGTTATTTTTATTTTTTTTATTTTTTACCGATATTTTGCATTCTTTCTCAGTTCAGGAGCCAATCATAATGTTCTATTCAAAATATCAAAAAACAACAACTTGGCAATGTATTTCTGATTGGTTGGTTTGGCAGTTTAAAACTGAGAGATGGACTGATCTGCTGTCACACTACATTTGTCGGTGTTTGTCTGTCACTTGAAGAGGTTAACGTTTGCCCACAGCAAAAATAAATAAAAATAATATAGGTCTAAAAGTTATTCTGTTTAAAAGTTTATAATTAAGCCTGTGTATTTTGAGTCTTGTCTTGTTTCATTTTAGTGGTTTAGTGTTATTACTGTCTGAGGGGCTTAGTGGTGGTGGTTTTACGCAACGTTAGCTAGCTAGCTACAGTACTAGTTTACGTTAGACTAGCTAACCTAGCTAGGTAACGTTAACTGTTAGCTAGCTAACTGTCACCGTTATAGCTAAAGCTAACTAACGGTTAGGTCGCTAATGTGTTTTTCTTTCTTTTCTTATTCTCTGCTCCATGGTTCTTCTTTCCTTTTGGTGACAGTTACCCTACTTGCTTATACGGTATTAGCCTAAATCATTATGCATCGATTTTTGATTACTAAACCAAAGCACAGTAATGTTAACACAAATGCAGCTCTAGTTGTACATACCGGTAGTTCAGAATCTTCATGCTCAGTATCGGATCCTGTGCCCGGTCCCAGTTCGGAAGAAAAGGCAGTCGGGGGTGCTTCCGTGGATCTCGCCCACGATTTAAATGATAACACACCATCTCAGCCAGTTCTAAAAGTATTTCCCAAACGGGAGTTTGGCAAAAAGGCTCGTTCTTTCAACCCAAGCTGGTATCAGTCACGATCATGGCTAGAATATTCAGTGAAACTAGATGCATGTTTCTGCTTCCCCTGTCGCAAGTTTTCAAGCACAAATGACAGAGATCTAGTTTTTACCAAGACGGGGTTTATTAACTGGAAAACAGCATTAGCAAAGGACAGGGGATTATACAGGCATGCATCTAGCCATAGCCATTTGAATGCTGCACGATCATGGACAGAACTGAACACGAGAGTGGAAACTGGTGACACTATATCATGTCTCTTGGGAAAAACACAGGTTGAGAAAAACTACATCAGAAGCATAGGGGAAGTGGTGCAGTTTCTGGCTGTGAACGAACTTGCTTTTCGTGGAAGCACAAAGTCAGTCCGAAATAAACGATGGCTGTTCCTGAAATAGTTTGAGTACACTCTGGCTAAGGATTCCAAACTTGCTGAAATAGCAAAAAACATCCCTCAGAATGCAAAGTACACATCAAAAGGCATACAAAATGAGATAATTAACACTCTAGCCAGTGTGGTGTTGCAAGAGGTGAAAAGAAAATATGATAATGCAGATACAGTAGGGTTCTGCATCAAATGTGATGGAACCAGAGACAGGTGCAATGTTGAGAATCTTTCACTTGTGATTCGGTTTGTCTGTAATTCGGTTCCTGAGGAACATTTGATTGGTTTACTGGACTTGAGTGGGTTGGATGCAGAATATATAACAACAGAAATGCTCAAACACCTGTCCAGTGAAGGTTACAGTGCTGATAATATAATCAGCCAATGTTATGATGGCGCATCAGTCATGAGTGGGATCAGGGGTGGGGTTCAAGCATTGTTGCAACAGAAGCTTGGCAGGCTCATTCCTTATGTACATTGCTACAACCATCAGCTGCACCTAGCAGTGGTGCATGCCATTCAGGAAGAGCATTCTTTGAACTCTCCGGCTCACTACATTCCTTCGTTCGCCATCATTATGTAACCGGGGCTGCCCTCCACGTCGCCGGCCGGCGCCGGTTTTTTCTTTGGCGACAAAAAAGACGGGGGGCTGAGGCCCTGTATCGATTATAGGGGTCTCAACGCCATTACAGTCAAGAACCGCTACCCATTGCCACTTATGAATTCCGCGTTCGAGCGCCTCCAGGGATCTTCCATTTTTACTAAACTTGACCTCCGCAACGCCTATAATTTGGTGCGTATGCGGAAAGGAGATGAATGGAAGACTGCATTTAAGACGCACAGCGTACACTACGAGTACCTGGTCATGTCATTCGAGCTCACTAGCGCCCCCTCTGTTTTTCAGGCGCTAGTGAACGATGTGCTCAGGGAAATGCTAGAGAAATTCGTGTTTGTTTATTTGGACGACATTTTAGTCTTCTCTTCCAGTCTCACTGAACACATCGGACACGTTATACAGGTCCTGGAGGCTTTACTCAAGGCTCAGTTATTCGGTAAAGCTGAGAAATGCGTTTTCTACTCCGAATCGGTGTCTTTTTTGGGGTTCATTATATCGGGAGGTAAGATCCAAATGGACCCTGGAAAAATTTTGGCGGTCAAGAATTGGCCAACCCCCGATTTCAATAAGGCAAGTACAGCGCTTTTTGGGGTTTGCTCATTTTTACCGTCGTTTTATTAGAAATTTTAGCACGGTTGCTGCCCCCATCACGGCGCTGACTAAGAAAACGGCGGCTACGCAGTTTCAGTGGACACCCAAGGCAGAGGCCGCATTCACGGAGTTGAAAAACAGATTTTGCTCCGAGCCTATTCTTGTCACTCCTAACCCGTCACTTCCTTTTGTGGTCGAAGTCGATGCGTCTGAATTAGGAGTGGGGGCTATCTTGTCCCAGCGCTCACCCCTGGATCGGAAATTACATCCGTGCGCTTTTTTTTTTCTCGCGGACTAACCCCAGCCGAAAAGAACTATGATGTAGGGGACCGGGAGCTTTTGGCTGCAAAATTGGCGCTAGAGGAGTGGCGTCATTGGCTCGAAGGGGCTGAACACCGGTTTACGGTTTGGACCGATCATAAGAACCTTGAGTATATTCAAGGGGCCAAGCGTCGCAATTCCAGACAGGCGCGCTGGTCACTGTTTTTCTCAAGGTTCAACTTCATCCTAACCTATCGGCCAGGGTCTAAAAACATTAAAGTGATACTGCAGTCAAAAACCGACTTTTCCCATTGAAAACCGATGTTTTGGGTTAGATTATAATCATACACAACTGTATGTCTGAATCTCATCTTTAGTCAAAATAGTTTTATATGAGTTTTTGTGTAGGCTTACCCATACGCTGGTTTCCGGGGATTCGTGACGTCACAAGATCCTTAACATAAAAATGGGTGGAGTTTAGGTGGTCCTAGGGGTAGTCTCGGCTGGGCACGTGGTATAAAATCAGAGACCAACTGTTTTTTTTTCCTCTGAGACTGAGATCCTTGTACTGCTAACTAGTTAGTTCAAGTTCAAATGCGAATTGCCTTGTATTACTGCTAACGTTAATATTACGACTTACGTATATCGAGCTACTAAGGCTACGTTCACACTGCAGGCATTAGTGCTCAATTCCGATTTATTGCTCACATTAATTTTTTAATGTGGCCCATATCTGATTCCAGTGTGAACCGATTGCTCTCCTCAAATGACCCGTGCAAATTAACAAAAACAAAAGACATAGCGCCTGTTACACAGCCTGCAGAAATAAACAACAACAAAAAGGAAGTCATCAAAGTCACAGCTTCTGCGTTAATTTTAAAGTTGATGTGCAGTGGAGCTAATGATAAGGGTGAGACGGGGAAAAAAGCCAAGGTATTTACTAGCTTTTTGTGCTGCCATGGCTGCTACTTCTGTGCAGTGACTCGTGAATGCGAGATCGGAGCCAGGAATGGGGGGATCGTGACGTGCGGTTTCAGTGAAACTCAAGCAAGGCATGAAATTAACCTCGCTCACTCGCCTGGGCGAGTGATTATGAGGACGGGCGAGTTAAGAAAATGGAGTGCTCGGCCGTTTGGCTAGTGAGACCAGTCGATATAACATTTATAAAACGGATAGTTCCGGGATGAAGATTGGTCAATACAGCGTTCCAGCCGTGTTAAAATACACAATATAAAAAAGCTATCACATGACACATCTGTTCAACTTCATGTGTAACGTATAGCCTAACATCACTGCGCACCCTTAAATTAAACTATTGACACACTATTGGACCGACAACCATAACGATCGGTAAGCAGCTACATGAGAAAACCGTGAATAATGAATAGGCTACCGTGCAACAAACCAAGACAATAATATGGACAGTTCTAACATTATTTTAAATCACAAAACGGTAACGCAGCTGTCCGCGAATGATATAAAAACGTTGCCTACTTCCGACTTATTATCATGGTGTATCGTTTGTGCCCAAAAAAAATCCACTGCTTTGCACATTTACCACTTATCTAAAATGACAACACATGATAATATAATGTGAATCTGTTGATAACCTACCCTGTACAATAGTGCGTTAACTAGCCCGTGCGTACACGTTCTAGTGCCCTGCTAGCTGCATCAAAAATGACATAAAAAGTCACATTAATTCCGATCTGACAGACTGCGGTCGCTTTGACACAATCAGTTATGTATCAGCATCTAATCCCACATTCAAAAGTGCCCAAATGAGAATTGGAAATGTCAGAGTCAATGTGATTTTCGCTGTTCACACTTTCATAAAAAAAATCTGATCTGTGTCACATTTGAGGAAAAAATCGGATCTGTGCCACTTTTTACCTGCAGTGTGAACGTAGCCATCGAGAGTTATTAATCTACAACGTCTTACTTTGGTATCTTTAGCTAACTTGCCTGCATTATGCCAAGGAGTCAGATATATATCGTTCCTCGGTGTAACACCACCGGCTCTGTTAGCTTTCATAATCTGTCGAGAGACGGAATGTATCGATAAATTAGTTAATGCAAAGCAGTCTATTGTGTGTGAGTTTAGCCCCGTTTGGTCCAGAGAACTGGTAACTGAGCTAGCTATCTAGTTATCACTATAATTTATGAACAATGTTAGCTAATAAATGATAACAATTCTCTCCGGACCAAGTGGAGCTGGGCGCTACAACCAGCTATGTTCAATATACAAACGTTACTGTGTGACTGGGTTTTGCTGTGTATTTGAATGTATTTAATAGTAACGTTACTTTAGGCAGACAAACAAGCTAACTTAGCTAGGTAACGTTAGCTCTACCATTCGGTTACATCCCCGGTCCTCTCCTCGATCGCGAAGACGTAGTTGTGAGGAGAGAGCAGGAAGGGGGCTGAGTTCAGTGGGGGCCTGAGTCAGTTCACCAAGACACACCCTTTCACTCCTTGACCGTATGAATATTCATAATATGACTACGTGGCACCATCGTCATATGACCACACCCACTAACGAGTTCCAGTTCAAATTGAAGCGGTAAAAAAGGCCTTAGAAAAGCCTCTGCAGTATCTCTTTAAGCCTGACGCGCTCTCCCGAATTTTTGACCGATCCGAGGGCGAACGTCCAGCCATCCCTATTGTCCCCAATGCTCGGATATTGGCTCCGGTTTCATGGGACATTGAGCCTTTGGTACGTAAAGCTCAGCGATTGGAGTCAGACCCAGGGGGAGGTCCAGCTAATCGCCTGTTTGTACCCGCTAGAGTACGTACTCAGGTGTTGCAGTGGGGTCATTCCTCCTGTCTGACAAGTCATCCCGGCATTCACCGCACCCAGGATTTCTTAGCCAGGCGCTTTTGGTGGCCCGGGATGGATAAAGATGTGCGAGACTTTGTCTCCGCATGTACGGTTTGTGCGCGCAATAAAAATGTGCAGCTCTCACCATCTGGGCTCCTACGCCCATTGCCCGTCCCGAGTCGCCCTTGGAGCCATATAGCCCTGGACTTTGTGACCGGTCTGCCCCTTTTGGACGGTCATTCTGCTATTCTGGTAGTTGTGGACCGATTCTCTAAAGCGGCTCATTTTATCCCGCTTACTAAACTACCATCGGCCCCAGAGACCGCGCGAATAATAATAAATCATGTGTTTAGGGTTCATGGTCTTCCCTTGGATGTGGTATCTGACCGCGGCCCCCAATTTATTTCTAAATTCTGGCGGGCGTTCTGTGCGCTGTTGGGGGCTTCGGTCAGTCTCATCCGGAGACGAATGATCAGACCGAGCGGACTAATCAATCCATGGAGAACACCCTCCGCTGTCTTGCATCTACTAACCCCACTACCTGGAGCAAACATCTGGCATGGGCAGAATACGCCCACAACGCGCTGCGCAGTGCGTCCACGGGCCTCTCCCCGTTTGAAGCGCAGGTCGGCTACCAGCCTCCCCTGTTTAGTGAGCAGGAGAAGGACATAGGGGTACCGTCCGCGGAGGCGTTTGTTCGCCGGTGTCGAGCCACCTGGAGGAGGGTTCGGGGCTCTTTGCTACGTGCCGCAGCCAATCAGAAAAAACTCGCGGACAGGCGACGTCGTCCGGCGCCTTCCTACCGGGTGGATCAGCGTGTTTGGCTATCTACACGGGACCTCCCGTTGCGGGTGGAGTCCCGTTAGCTCGCCCCGCGGTTTGTAAGACCGTTCAAAATAGTCCGTAAGATTAACCCAGTTACGGTGCGCCTTCAACTCCCCCGGTCCATGAGAGTTCACCCCACATTCCACGTCTCTCGCCTCAAGCCTGTTCTCGTAAGCCCATTGGCCCCGGTGGAGGAGGCTCCGCCCCCCACCCCCCCTCGACTCATCGAGGGCCAACCAGCTTACACCGTTTGCCGGATTTTGGCTAGTAGGCGAGTGGGCCGTGGGGTGCAATATCTCGTGGACTGGGAAGGTTATGGTCCGGAGGAGCGCTGCTGGATTCCCTCCAGGAACATCCTGGATCCGGATCTTATTAGGTCTTTCCGCAAAGACGAGGCCGAGGGATCGTCTGGGGCCGTTCCTTAGAGGGGGGGTCCTGTCACGGTATTTGAGGTTGCTGTGTTCTTTCTCGCGGAAGCTCCTGCTCAGCTGCAGGACGGGATCCGTGCCGGGTTTTTTTTCCCTCCATCCCAGCAATCATTGTCTACACCTGTTCTGTGTTTCCACAGGCTTCTTAAGCCTGACGGCTTCCTTGGTCTGCGCTTTCGTGTCAGTTTGCCACAATACGAAGCCGGTAACAGGGACAGTTTAGGGGAGATTGTTTCCTTTGGAGTTCAAAGGAAACAGTTTATTTCCCACTTGGTTTGAGTGAGGGCTAGAAGTTAGTTTCTTTCCTTTTCTCCTCTTCGCTACTCTCCTTGTTACGTTAACCTCCCTGAGGTTTGCGCTGTTTTGTTTTCCTCTTTGTTAAGCTATTACCTCGTTTGTATTGCTCGTTTAGTTAGTTGTCAAGCTCGAGGTTTCCGCTTTTCTTTCGGTTTGTTTTACACCCTATTTTGAGTGTTCGCCCTTTCTTGGGGTTGTTCTTGTTTCCCTTTCTTTTATTTTCCTCGCTAAGTCGTTGTGACTTTTCTCGCCCACGTTTTGTGTGGGTTGATTTATTTTTCTCAGCCTTTCTGCTGAGGGGTTACTCCCTTTTTTCTGTTATCCTCTCTATTTCCTCTCTCTTATTGAAACCCCCCTATCGATCGCATCTGGTCCTCCGTCCAGACCCTCCTGACACCAATACCATATCTGTTCACAATACAGTAGCACCCACACTTTATGAATAAAAATAAGAAATAAAACATAAGCACGGAGTAAATATAACAGAAGTTAGTTCCTGAAGTAAGTTAGAGAGCCATTACACATTTCATATACGACATATCCCTGCTTCAAAATGAAACATCTTTTAATATTTTATGTTTCACAAACATGTGTAAGTAAGACAGATGCTGTTTCATGGATTGGATTATCTTACAATACAAAACCACCAGCATCTGCTCAAATATGCAAAGGTGTTTATTCCCATCTAATACACCCTGCACATCAGAAATAAATCAATAAATGCACTTATTTTTGTATTCAAGCAGACATATTACGTATATGTAATAGCCAGCTTTAGCATAAGCAAGGATTTGGGCAGAGGGAAGATTAAAATGGAGCCAGGAGCTCAGAATC
This sequence comes from Synaphobranchus kaupii, assembly GCA_029718625.1. Lineage (NCBI taxonomy): Eukaryota > Metazoa > Chordata > Actinopteri > Anguilliformes > Synaphobranchidae > Synaphobranchus > Synaphobranchus kaupii. The sequence continues at coordinate 12,553,435 of CM056396.1, read as the reverse complement.
ATTATTTTAAATCCTTTCATCAGCTTAGATGTTATGCTCTAACACAAACTGCACTTCTATTTCATTCAACTCAAGTGGCTAAGCCGTAATAATATGTGGAGTGTACAAATAATACTTGTAAACACATAACATTAAACAGCAATAAAAAAAGTGCTACAGCGTAACTTGATAGGACAATCATGCATGCTGATTAATTGCAGGCAGAAAGCTGATTGGCTGTAGCTGTTGCTGCTGCTGTTATTTTTTTTTTTTGCCTGACAACTGACACCACGCTGGGTGACAAACCAAAGAAATACTTCTGATGTTTCCAAGATCTTTTGTTGCCATGCAAAGCCGTCTTAACAAGATAATATCCACTGCCTTTTTTCTAGGAACATCAGGTTGAGTGGGGGTTGCAGTGCTACAAACCTACAACCTCACTAACTGTGGTGCCCTTCATCCTTAGAATATTCAGCGATGAATTAAAGCAAATGTCAACTTTTTTCAAGCTTATTTCAGAGGCCTTCAAACTTATAATGTTGTGTAAGAAGCTCCGGAATACTAACATAAATGGATTAAGGACAATTTTCAGATGTGTTCAGATTTATTGTCCAACTCTTTTGGGAGAACCAATGCAGCCTATAGTTAAACGTAGAAATTTTGGTGTGATCCAAGACATTGATCTATTACGGGTTTCCTTCATACAGGATATAATGCAAAGTAAACCCAAAAAGCCAGTTAAACAAAAATATTTTCTGAGACAGCCTAAATTTTTGCTAAAATTAATTTAAGAAGTTGTGGCAGGAGAAATTTTTTATGTGAACCACAGAGAAATATAAGATGGAGGATGATCATGTGACCTGGGTCCAGAGAGAACACAGGCACTGTAGATGAAGCAGCTCTCACTCATACAGATCAAATACTCATAAACCTTCAGCCAGGGAGAAATAAATGCTGGCTAGCAGAGAAGATCCAAACTCTCATCCCAAGAGGGAAGAAAGCAACAGTTCACCATCAAAAATAAGCTGTACACATTATCAAAACTTGTCCCTGTGACCACTGATCACGGTCATATTTTATATTTTTACAGTCCATCAAATTTTATTCTTCCACGTGTTTATTTACTATGGAGGATAATTCAGCCGAAATTGAAAATGAAATTGGAAAATTAAAATGGAGGATTATTCAGCCCAAAATTAAAGTTAAAAACTTTGCATTTTCATTTTCATTTTGGGCTGAATAATCCTCCATAATTTACACTCAGAGGCCCATAATGTTGAAAACAGTGATTTTGTTATTGGCTCCCTAACTTAAATCTAAATAAAAAATGCATCTCTGTACTCTTTAAATACACAAAAGCTGATGTTGCCGTTTTATATAGCTTATATTTGTGATCCCTCTTAGCTGTCCTCCAAAAAGATAAACAGTGGGGTCACAAGTTGCCATGAAGTACAACCAAAATGAACGTTCCTACTGCATTAACAGAAAGTGCGTGCGTGCGTGCGTGCGTGCGTGTATAAGCTTCCACTATATGTACCCACTTCCCTCCCCCAACCCTCACACACCCATGTACTATATCATCTGAAACACTCCTTCACTTTCATCCCCTCAGCATTGTACTTCTCTCTGCTCCGGAGCCATGCTCTGGAAAGTGTCAATCATCTTTGGGACGATAACAGTATGCACGGCGATTCATTATTAGGGATTTTTCTTCTTGTTGCTTCGCTATTTGAATTATTAACAGATGCACCAGTACAGGAAGACCGCTTTACGGTGTGGCGCTGCCTTCAGCAATGGCAGGCGTCTATCCTCCTCCTGCGAAAATCTTCAAAGACGAGCTCTCAAAAGCCGTCTGTATGAAAGCTCATCTCTTGTTCCTCCCAGGAGAGACTCCTTTCTTTCTTTTCAAGTGATTCCCATCACTAGTGGGCTGAAACATTTCAAACTCTTCACCAGGGCAACAGACACCTCAAAATGTATTGCTTTGAATAGATTTGTTTAAAATTATACACAGGAACACACACACATACATATATATATATATATATATATATATATATATATATATATATATATATATATATACTTTAGAAATCTCTACGCTATCCAGGTAACACATATCACTCTAACAATCTTCACAAAAGTTGAAATTGTGCGACAACCTTGCTGCAACAACAGAGGAACATTTTGTGGCTATACAAGGCCAATTTAATCCAGACCATTCCGAGCAATCGCATCTCACAGAATCTTTTAAATGGAGCATTCCATATGTGTTTAAGTCTGTCATGATGCAGCCAACCACTACTGTCGTCTTAAAGCTTTGGTGACTTTTGTCAGTAGATTAAACACCGCACTGTCCTAAAATCACTTACTGAAACCAGAGCCAATGTTTTTATTGGGTCTGTCTCACAGAACTCTTTGCCACTTGATAAGACACAAGCGGTGAATCATTTTTAATTAATTTCTTAATTATGTGAGCCAAACGCAAGCTCCTGCTGCCTGAGAAATCTCCTTGTGGAGTGGCTCCTGAGGACAATATCTTTCTGCGTTATACAAGGTACAGGGAGCTCCTTGTTTAAAAAAACGTGCTTGAGTCTCTCTGCCACCAGCAGAGCAGTGCAGTAGATTTGAAAAGAACAAGATCTGGGCCCCATGTGGGCTGTTGACTCCTCCTATTTATTAAATCAGGTCCCTGCGTGCAACCGTGGACTAAAATGAAACTGTCCTCCCTAAAACCCATGCGCACACGCACGCATGCACATACGCACATACGCACACGAACACACACACACACGAACACACACACACACACACACACACACACACACACACAACAATATTCATGCGAACTGCATGAGATTTTACTTCCGTTGCGCGGGAGGAAGAAATGGCAAGTCTGCAATAAGCACTTGAACTTGTGACTTTTAATTCAGTGGGAGCTGAATATATGGAACTATTAGGTGCATTTCAAGTGCCAATTAAGGCCTGATGAAAGTCCTAACGTGCAAGCACACAAGACTGGGAGAGTGAACTGGAAACACCAGTATCTTATCCTGCTGAAACTAGCTACTGCTGAATACACTGTGGCCACATCAAAGAAACCTCAGAAGATCTCACGGGGAGTCAGCCGCAGTAAAAGTCAATGTTCAGCGTGTTTCCTCGGCAGAAGCATTGCCTTTTACTAACATATTTTTGTTTTTATTTCTGTTTTTACCAATAATTAAGAGCTGTTGAGGAGATGAGCTTTTAAGTACCAAACAGTGTATAATAGAGGCAATGTGGAGTCTGATATCTTACCCCACTGGCAATGAAAACCAACCACAGACATCAAAAATTAGAAGTTGGTGGAAAAAATCTGAACACTACCTTTTTTTTTTTATGCACTCTGGTAATTAGAGACCAGTGAAATTAAAGGCATTCCAGCCCAAGATGACAGAAGATTTCAATGGGAGCTTTCACAACATTTCTGTGATGTAGTCATGTAAACACCATAAACAGAAACTTTGGGAGTACCGTACCGTATACATGCAACAATATGTTCTCTGGGACCGTTTTTGCATAGCACAGGCGATTTGTTCCACGCTGTACAGCACGAGTCAAAATTGGGGAGCTGCTGGCAGAACAGTAACTAGTGTTTATTGCCCCGGAGACAAGAGACAAAATAAAAAGAGAGTTCATTAGGTCAGGAACAGAGGCATGAGTCAACAGCAGGGCCTGAAAACGCGCAGTGCTGCGCCAGAACCGGGAGACAGAGCGAGCAGCGCAACTGCCCGAGGAGCAGATTACAGACACAACCGAGACTCCTCGCGTTTGGCAATCGCGGCCTTAACGAGCTCAAACGCAGGTTCGTCTCCCGCCTATCACCACTCTCATTACGCCAAATTAGAGAGGTCGTTTGATCAAGCTGAACCAGGGAAGGAGAAACTCGGTGGATTTTGGCACTGGGCGCGCGCCAGGCTGAGATGCGTTGCCAATTTATATGGTCGCTTCAAAAGAATTTTCTTACACGGGAGATGACTTGTTTGCGCTTTGCCGTGTTCTCTAGGGTACCTGGGAAATCGAGGGCAGAAGTGGGACATTCTGAATGTTGTCATGGTGATAGCTTGCCAGTGAAGCTCAAGTGCATTAATCACATGTCTAATTACTTTAAAGTCGGGGGCTACGGTCGAATGTGGTAGTTCTGAACCAGTAAACTGACAACAGCTCAAAAGATATGTTTTTTCATTGAACGTCGTTCTATCTGTGTTTTGCGCTTTGTACATCATTAGTAGCCTATACATATATTGGCTTATAATAATGCAGTTTAATGTGCTTGGCACTGCATGGTGTGGGTTACATGATCTCTGAACCTTGCAGGATGGTTTATGCTCAGCAAAAGATTAGTCCCCAACCTCAGTGATTTGTATCCTTCCGTGTATCTGCGTGTCATTGTGGTGCCCTTGTGTGATTCATCATTTCTGGAAAAAAAAAAAAACATATTCAGTATATTGTTTGGGTAAAGCACCAGTGCACCAGAGTATCATTATTCATGGCATGCTCTTTTTCATATCTTCTTCGCAAAATCAATAAATAAGGACTTTCGCCGACTTGTCTGAAAGTATGATTCATGCGACTTCAAGCATTAAGGTTATCTTCTCAAGCCAGGAAATCCTTACAAAGCAGTCTTGATTGAGTGAAGTGAATTTGAATCTGGGGTTATGTGATAGAAAATTCTGTCAAATCCTGTCCTCTCTCATAGACAGGACGTAGTTTAAGATATTTTGCAGAACGAGTGATCCTACTTGCAAGTTCATTGCCTTATACTATATATATATATAACCGGGTACTATGCAGCTTTACTTATTTTCTATCTTAAATTATTGTCTAAACTCACAGAACCAAGTGGAAGGTGACCTGTTACTTTGAATTGGTGTTAATTTTAAAGGGCTTAAATGAGAATTCTAGATGGCTACTTATATTAGAGTGCAGGTATGCTTTTCAGATTCAGATTGTGTATGTAAGATTGTTTCTCAGAATAATAGTATTGTATAGCACTTGTTTGATATAAAATAAAATGTTTATATATTCCAGGGGACTAATGTAATTCATGTAATGTTAATGGTAAGCATCATTATTGTGCAAAGACTTAGGCCTTTATGTCTTATGGTTTGGCTGCAATATTGGATTTCAGAATCATGTGACCTATGGATAACTATTCATTCGTGACAGCTCATCACCCTGCAAGCTTTACACCATGGCACTTGACCCTCTAATCATAGCTTTCAGGCTAGGTTCCTCTTATATATACAGATATACAAATGTATGTAGATGCTATTTACATGTGTGGGAGGACGAGTTGTTTTGCAAGTTGCATTTTCATAAAACCGAGATATATCAGAGACTAAAACCATGATGTTAGAGTGGAGCATGATCTTACCATTCAGGATACAAAGGAAGGAGGATCCTAAATCAGTATCTTAAAAAAGAAAAAGCTAAATTTATAACAAAAAACTTATAAAAGGTCTTTACACATTATGTCCAGCACAAGCAATTGCTAAAGCATGTTGAGTTCTTCAATGGTACTGTTTGAATACGTTTTTAAATATTGATAGATTTGAGATACTTAATTATGATGCCACTGAATGAAAAATCCGAGGATGTAACTACAGTATATGCTGTTTTGTAATACATGAGACTTGAATGTTAAAATTCACCTTCAACAAATGAAAGAAAAAAAGAAAAACAGATCAATATTATAAATCGTCACAGAATCACAACAAAAAGGAATTATAATTTTACAGTTGTCCATAATGGCAATGGAATCACACTTGTCTACAGAGAGGATATTAGTCTATATGCATATGGTCTGAATAAGGAAATCATAACTCAGCTGTTAAGGGGGAATGATTTGCCATCCGTTATCTTAGAGATGCATTTTCCCCTTTTCAAATGTCTGACCAGCGTGCCCTATATTTCAAAGCTGCAATTTTGAAGTGCCAAAAGGTCAAAGAGGAGACACAATGACTCGTGAAAGACCTTGTTATGGATGTCTTTTGAATAACAAATAAGTACAACACTAACGACCCAGGGAAGGAGAGGCCTCGTGACAGTCCAACTCCTCTGTGAACTCGAGAACAGTGCAAAACTGATTCTAGACATTAAAAACCTTTTGCGAGTTTCTTTGTGGCCTGGCCAGCAGGGCCTCGGAGGAGTCCTGAAAAGGTACGTGTGAGCTGGCATACCGCGAAAAGAGGCAATGAAAACGTCGGCAGCGAGAGGAAACAAAGTTGCCGGCCATATTTATTAAGTTTACGATTTAGGATGAGAAAAGCAGACAGGCCAGTAGCTCGTCAATCCAGTCTCGCTCACTCAGCGTGGGCGTTACTTCACGCTGCTCGATCTTCAACATCAGCATAAAGTTCCTTTTGTTTTCTTTTACCGTGTTTTTACAATGTTAACTGTCCGCTAACACAGTGCCTTTATGTGCACTTGAATTAATCTCAAACTAAACAATCCACTTGCCAGAGCTGACTTTACATTGGCCTCCTGCAGAAGACCTTACAATCCTCATCATTAGATGAAGCAGGGTCTTAAAAGTTAACCTACACAACGAGAGTTTTCCTGTAAACCAATATGTGTGTGTTCTCTCAGTCGTCGATAGCAGAGCGCATGCCAATCCATCTACAGCAGCACAGTTTGTTAATCCACAGCTGAAACTGCATCAGGACTAAAATTGTTAAACAAAACAACATGCTGTACATATATTTGTGGCTGGCTTCTGCGCTCAAAGCGTACTAAGGACCGGCGAAATAAACCAGATGTTTAAAACACGTTTCTAATATATGTAATGTGCATTCAATCATATTACGCGTCCGATTGTAGCAGCGCTTAGCTGGGCTATTAGGATTACAGAAATCGGTAAACAGTCCTTGTTTTATCTCACTAAAGCACAGCTGCCATCTGCGAGCATCAGAGAATTAACACACAATGGGGCGTTGTGCCTCGCACTCCCACGTCTTTCTCCTGCTTTCCCTCAGTCTGGTCTGGCCTGCGTTCAGCCCAGAACTCTGTTGACCTTGGTCCCTGTTCAGAAAAAAAACAAAACACTTTTAAATAAACCTGTTATTATATTTTTTATATCACAAATAACAAACCAACTGTAAATTATGGAATGTTGCATCTCATGTTTATTAGGAATTTCACAGTGCTTCAAACATATGGTATAATTTTACATTTAACCCTTAGCCTACATTTAACAGTCTGCTCAACCAAATGGTAGATACACCATATTCTGACTTATACTGTATGTAGAATAATGAAAACCTACTTTAACCAATAACCAACAACTCAACTGATTCACTGAGGATCATACTACAAAAACTGTACTTTTATTACTTGGATCAATAAGTAGAGCAGTATAGAGCACTTATTGAAAGCAATTAAGAGGCAGAGTGGTAAATTTTTTTCTCTTGGTATGGCACTTAAAGAGTTAAATGTTTTTGATTAATGATTGAGATTTTAAATTTTCTTTACACAGTCAGACTGTTCTACCCGCTATTCAGAGGCCTGACAGACCAAGCATCAGCCATATGAAATAAGTCAGATAGTTGTACAGTGTAACCAAATATTAGGTTTTCTTCTTTTTCAAACAGGGAGTGCCTGCAAAGGCTTTGGTTTGTTACATCTGGTGATGGCTTGTGTACATATCTGGCCACCTCCTTTGTTAAGCCATGTGTGGTTGGAGATAAATTGGATGAACATTATTCAAGGACAGGCTGGTAAAGAATTTTATCTGAATAAATAAACACTGGTATCTTTCTGAGAAGAACTATAAAAACTGTGTATAAAAGACAGGTTGACATCTTGGTCCTCTCAGCACATCACACTATAAACTAAACTTCAACCAAAATTAATTAATGGAACATGGAAATCTTGTAAAGGTATTTCTGCAGCAATTTATTGGATGAGGCAATCCTTGGCATTGGTAGTTGTCCATTAATTTGGTGATGCCATGTGTTTTCCCCCATTACAACATCTATATGGGTCTTCCACCTTCTTAACCTGTGACCTTCATCCCCACCCTGTCTGTTCTATCCCCATTTGACAGTGGTGTCAAGCAGAAATTGTGTAATTTAAGTGTAATCTGTTGGTTATCTGTACTGGCACAGCATCTGAGGAGACATGTTGGGAAGAAGACTAGAAAGTTATTCTTTAATTTAAAATGTATCCATTACTGGCTCTGATCCTGACAAATAGCTTCCTTCGTTTTCTTCTTTTTTTTTTTTTGGTCTATTAAAACCTTTGCCAGCATCTACACCCATTCAATCAAACGAGGCAGAAAAGATCAGATATGGACCTTAAAATTAATCTTGTCGACCAGGCTTGGAGGTGTTCCGCCATGTTCTGTGGGGGGAATGACAGCCCAAAGGCGTGGAGGTACACACAGGGTGATTTGTGTCTGCCGCTTCTCCAACTTGTTCCTACCACAATACCCACGCTAGACAGCAACATCAATCATGCACAGCACACCCCAAACGCACTAATTGTTTTGACTTCATTGGATTTGCAAATTAATGCAAATGGCTGTTATCGCTTGGTTTAACCTTGCCTTTTATGTCTGTGACACAACTGCTGGTACGAAATTAAGCAAGTGAAACCATTTCTGGTAGCAACTGCTCCACCAAGCAACCAGAAACGAAGATGTATTTATCGGGAATAGGCTTGAGAGTAGAAGCAGGCGTGAACAAATATGCATGATTGATAATACTTATTGTATCACGATGAGATGAAAGTAAAAATGAAATCTCCCTCTGTCGGTCCTCATAGATTCAAAATGTACTTGAGATACAGTGAACTGGGTCAGCTCAGGCCTAAGAGGTTATGGTATCAGGACCTTGAATTTTTAGTTTTTATCTGCAAGCTGTCTGCTCAATGACCTTGGCTGGTTTTCACATCTCTGCAGAAATGCTACATCCATTCCGCTCATTAACGAGAAGCGCTGCGTTCACCCCACCGGCCCTGTGAAAATCTGGCTGTATTTCAAAAAGCCCCGATCAAATTTCACACCCCAGTCGCTTCACAAAATCGAACAGGACTGTACGTGAAGGCCTCTCTATGTTTCTGACCACTACAATAAACTCTGCGAGAAACCCGGGTCTGTTTCAATCATCCCCGTTCAACAGAGAGCACCAGAGAATGGGTGATTCATTTGTCTCCATTGCAGTAGATATGTTGATAAATTGGAAATCATCTAATATTCTTGTTTTTTTATTAGAAAATCAATTGGAACAATCGCATATCTCACTAATTCTGGTGCCCTTATAATGCCCTTTTATTAGGGATGGAGAGTGGCAGCTTTGTTTATGTTGTATCCCTAATGTTCAGTATCTCATACCCCAAAAGTAGCACAGCGCACAGTGTCTCAGGTATGAACACAGATAATAAATAGAACGGCAACAATTTTAAAATCCAAATACATGTTTTATTCAATCAACACCGCTGCTTAACACAGGAGACAGCTGTATAATAAGAAAAAATACTCAAGTAACTTTTGAGAAATCGATTTCTTAGTCTCGCTCTCGTTCCTGGCACCAAACAGAAAAACCACCCTCATCAGGAGAATATTAGTTTTGCTTGTTTATCGACATGTTTTTGATTGTGTCTGTGTAACTAACTGCCTACCTGCCTCCCTGTCTATCTGTCAGAATAAAATAATTACAGTACGTTGCTTAAAGGTTGAAATGGCAGTCTTGGAAAACCGTGTGGTGTCGTTAAGGGCAACCCACCCATATCAGCATCTCCCATGCAGCTGGGTGTTCAATTCTCCGCCATGGCACTTTCTGTGCTGTGATTGCATCTCTGGCTGTTGTTACCTACGTGCTTTCTCCATGTCTGAATAAAGTGGAAAAAAATACATAAGGATGGCAGACTCTGCCCACTCTTTTTATTTAAAGAAACAGAATGAGGCTCTGCAATACCTACCCTTGTAAGGATTTTCCCCATGGGGGCCTTTATATAAAACACTTGTGGCGCAAAAACCTAAGAGGACTCCAAGAACGTCAGCGTTCTACAGTTCTAGGCAGTGTATTAAATTGTCTTAGTATTGTATGATCGGAAAAGCCACATCACAGACATGTTCATTTTGAAAAACAGCAAGAAAGCAGGCTTATGGCCATAAGCGATCCCCGCTGATCCCTTGACCCCGCACCAAATGATGCCCACCCAGTTGTTTATCTTTCCCGAAAAGGAAAATAAAATGCAATATATTTAGAATCTAATCCCTGAAAAGTGGATCCGGTGACAGCTGATGGCTGGGAGCCAGGACCGGCGGATTCCGCTGGCTGCTCCTAGCAACATGGTCCTGCCCAGATAACGTGATTAATTTTCCAATACTGCACATCCTCAATAAATATTCCAATCATGCCAACTGCTATTTCAGATTATGAGCGGCATTCATAATGAGCGAGCACCAAATGGGGCCATGCTCCCGGCACTGCAGAGAAGGATAAGGGAAGACTCATTATGGTGAATGTCCTCTTTCTGACATCCTCTGGCTTTTCCACAACATTACAGCACCCAGTTCTCAGCATCACCAAACATTACAAATGGGCAGGGATAATTGCCATGTTGAATGTGTTCACTTTGCAGGACCCCGGGTCTCCAGTATTCGCCTAAGACATGCCTGCGGTAAAAGGCCCATGTCTCCCTCCGACCGACTTTCTTCGGGCAGGATAGTTCTTGACATTCCCGGGAGAAAGAGTACAACTGGAGCCGGGACTCTTGTCAATTCGCTTTTTATTTAGTACATGTTTGGCGGAAAACCCAGTGGTCCCAAATCTAGGGAATCTAAATATTTCCTGGTGAAGAGTAGCACCAGTGCTTTCTTATTTTATGGCTCATTGCACGAATATCCCAGGTTTCAGTTCAAGGTACGAGTGCCCCATCGCGTTTATTCATCACCATAAATTAAATATGAGACGTCAATAAAATGTGCCTGAACAAAAATGTGCCATAACTCAGAGGCTGAAGAACATTCATCTTTTACAGGTCATACTGCAAATGACTCAAGTCTAAAATTATGGTAAATTAAATAGCATTTTTTAAGGCAGGACTGGAAGCAATGGTTATGATTTGACACTCAAGGCAAGGCACAGACTGATGACAAAATGGGGAAAATACATTATTGAGGCCATAAAATATGATTATAAGCACTTAAAACTTTTGTAGACTAGCCCAGTTCCATACCTACAATACAAAATCCTAACAGGAAGTATTCAGCATGGTCTTATGGCAAATCCTATGAATTTACATGCACCTAAAACATGTATCTATCTGACTTATAACTAGGATAAATAATCAAGATAACTTATGGGAAATAGAATTTAGGAATACACAGTGTAGAGGCTATTCAGGTCATATACTCAATTAAATTTAACTTGGCATTGCTGGGAGTGGAACACTAGACCAATTAAAAATATACAAACATGCATACATAAAAAAACTATAGACCCTATATTCACTATGACACAGTGAAGTGTTTAGTGTCCTACTGACCTTGTGAGGACTGTTAAAATGACATTTGTTTAAAATGCAAATGCTGTGCACAACAAGAAAGAGTTCAAAATAAATAAAAAAAATCATGCCCAACTGTTGTTGTACATGTTTAGCAAACAGTTACTGGCAGTGTTTAAGTGCATGCATTTAAAAGTTACTGGTTTAATTCCATGTTATTATTTGCTTCTGAAAGAAGTGTTTTTTTCACATATTTGCACAATCTTCTCTGCAAACAAATGCTTTGAACTTCATAGTGTTTCCGTGCTCCTTGCCAAGAACAGACCTGTTCAAAGAGCTATGCGATGAAAATATGCAGAGACTACTGCCAGTATATAATAATTAAACAGACACTCAATCAATTCAAAGAACAAGGAGACATCTCTTTTAGAGTTGGCCTAGTCTGGGTGGCCGATCCTCATGGCTTAATTAAAGAAAACAGGGCTTCTGTATAAATACAACCTCTGTACAGCGTGGCATTACATGGAAAACAAACTATCACAGGTTCATGTGGTAAGAGGCTAAGTGGATTGATTTACTGAGGTTCAAACCTGGGAGTGATAGTTTCCTTTATGTCTTCCTGCAGCTCAGCTTAGCGCACTCTAAAGAGAGGTGAACTGCTAAGAATCAACTGACCTTATTTGTTGTAGGGTTTGTTTGTTCATTTGATCATTTTGTGTAGTTGCACAGCACAGCGCTGCATTTGTATGAATATGTTGCAGTCAGGGGGGGAAAAAAAAAGCATTTCCATGGAAAGTTTTCCTTGAAATTCTCCCTTCTAATAGTAAGCAGAACAGACTACTAGCTATAATAGTAGTTACACGCCCAGGCTGTGTCATATCAGTAAAATGATAAGTTGTTTTACTATATATGTTTTTTTTTGTTTTTTTGTTTTTTTTTGCTTCTAGTCTTTGTTTTTTCCAGTAACATCGCTATTTTCTAATCAAACAATTAAGTTTCTATCACAAATACACTATTTCAGACTGTCAGAGGAACAAACCCCAAGTGAAATAGGCATGGAAATATACAGAGGGCACCCCTACCATTGAGTCACACAATTGAGCAAGGCAGGCATTTTTTGACTGAGCGATGCAAAGAGGAGCACCACGTGTCCCGTCGTACACTCTTGCCGGTCGTGGAAGGTAAAGTTCACGAGGCAATCACCCATTGGCGACATGCTAATCTGACCTTTGCTTCAATAGCAGAAGCAGGGTTCGTGAAATAAACCAGGGACATCACCAGTGTTCTGGGAAAAAGAACGGGAAAGACATTATAAGGCCGGGTTTCCTCATTGTGAAGGCTCCTATGCTGAAATGCAACAGTCACAACAGTTCTACAACATTGTTGAAAAATAATAAACTATAGTGCCTACAATTATCTTCAAGCCAGTTATTTACATGCCTACATCATTTTTCCAGTCTGATGTACAAGAGCACTGAGCATTGTTTGGGTTTTATTTCATGTTCTGCATAGAACTCTGTAATTAATGTGGTATGGGTACAAATAAAGATATGAGGCACAGTGTCAGATAATGTCCCAGAACTTCTTTCCACATCACATTCCAACTAGATTTTCTTGGAATTTTGGGTGGGAATTACATTGTTAGACATAATACCAACATTTTAAAGATAAATACACATTGGGACTTGAAAACTTGTTTTTAAATACCATGCCTAGTGTGTTAACTGGAAACAGTAAAACATTGCTTCACAGGGAGTCTAAACACCCACATTCACTCACTCGCAAATAAAAATAGCAAAATGCCAACAGACCACATTCACGTCAGTACTGGTCAGCAGTGAATTGTGGACTGGGTTCCCTGAAGAAATGACGATGATCAGTGTCATGCGGTGTCATTGTTCACACTAAATCATTCAGGATCACCACATACTCTCCCCCTCTCTACAGCAAACCCTTCAGCCAAAGCCTTCAACACATGCATACACTACAACACCACAAAGGACATGATGGGGCACGCACGTGCGTGTGTGTGTGCGTGTGCGTGTGCGTGTGTGAATTTAAACTGCAACTTTACTAGCCATATTTTAGCCCCCAAATATAACGTGTGATACATTGCAAAAACCAAAAAATAAGTAAATCTTTAAAAGAATCTTATATTAAGACTTTAGAATCTTGTTTCTGTTACTTTATTGCTAAATAAGACAAAGATTGCCAGTGGGGTGAGTTTTACTAATTTCAAGATTTGCCAGTGGGGTAAGATAATTTCACTTGTCAAGCAAAAAGTAACTTAAAACAAGCTAACATTTTCCACTTTAGATAAATTATTTTTTTTAAGTCTCATTACAGGACTAAAACACTTGTTAAGACAGACATTCTTTGCAGTGTATAGTTGCAGACCAGCCATGCTAGTTACATAACAAATACATCATCTTAATTATGTTATATGCAAACGGGGCAATTCATCTTCATTCATCCCTCAAAAACGAGTAGAGGTACAAGTCAGGACTGCAGCACCACTCACAAAACTACTGAACATATTCTCACCTCATCCACAATCACCAAAGTCTGGGTTACCCTGTAATGTTTAAAGCCTAGCTCTACTCTTGAGATAAAAAATTTAAAAAAACAGAAGAGAAGAAAAGAGAAAAATGTCAGATTAAACGAGCGTCCCGTAGTATTTAAGAGTGAGGGTTACGGATAAAATGAGGAGAGAATGTTCCATTATGGTTTAATAAATTTGTTCCCCAATAAAGGATAGTTTGTGACAAGAGGAGCTTTGCAAGAAGCTGATAAGTGGTAACTGACTGAATGAAAGCTTGTCCCTCTCTGAGGCAGACTGACAGACACTCAGCCCACAAACAAAGAGCCCTCTCTACCCAGCCCACAAATGTCAGGCCTGATGTCACCACTATCGCAACAGCACATTACAACAGGCAACCGAGGAAGAGGCACAGGAGGCATTCGGTTCCTGAATGGGCCTAAATGAGTGATTTTAACACACGTCACGTTTTCTCTTTTGTGCAAGCCTGCTAGAGTGTCCTGGAAGAAATTACACGGTGACATATACTATGTACACAGGACATTGATGAATTGTGTGTGTGTGTGTGTGTGTGTGTGCGTGTATGGCCGTGTGTGCGTGCGTGTATGGCCGTGTGTGCGTGTACACGTGTTTCTGTTACATTTCAATGTTTTGCACCTCAATCATTTACCAGCAGTTACTCTCACATCTCATTTAACTGAGTACAGTATGTGAGCTTTCTGCCCCGCCCGGTGAAGGCTAGGAAGAACCTTGCCTGTCTACTGTAAAAAGGTCTTAGAATTCTCTTGAAAAAGTCCACCAAAGCTGTGCTACATGACTCACTTTTCTAGCAGATAACCTCTATTTATTTATGCATTTATTCAATTATTTTGCACAAAATGTTTTTTGAATTTGTAATTCTACATTTTCACTAAACCAATGCAGGTAATGTATAGTGATTTGCCATGCAGTAGAGACTCACTTGGGGGTTTAAACCTGAAAGCTTCTGTTAAAATTTTTTTAAAAAGGCACAGGTTTCAGAGATTGAAATAACCTTGATTACTAACAAAACAGATTATGTTAAAGATGGGTTTCTTAGACTGAAATAGACAGGATTATCTAATGTTGCTTGAAAACAGTGAGGCAAATTTCTAGTTAATTGGAAATAAAGGCATGATGTGTATAAACCTAGACATAGCCATCTGGGATTAAACTGTCTCCCTGTTTGACACTTACTGCATAACAAAACCTGAAAAAAATCCTACTAACATAGGATTGGCCTGCACCTGGTCATGTGGTCCTGACAGCCCACCAATAGCCAGAGTGAGAAAAGTTGCTGGGGCAGGAAGCAGCATTCAAAGCTGCCAGGCAGACTTGAGCCTCCATTTGAGAGGTCAAAGCAGGTCTCCATCCTGTGTTGATTCTCGTGCAAAGAGAGGTGCGCACAAATTACAGTTGCGTATGTTTTTTTTTTCTCAAGCTCATATTAATTACTGACAAACCCTGACAATGTACAAAGTATGTGTGTTGGTGCCTGTGTGTGTATGTGAGAGAGAGATTGAGAAAGAGAAGGTGTGAACTATATTTTAATAATATTGCATCCAATTACTACTTGCAAACATCGTCAAGGTAGTTTATGTTGTGACAAACAATATTTGTCTTTTTCAACCTTATTATGAGAAACGTGAATGTCACTTTTACAGACTTCATTAGACAGCTATGGCACTGCTCCAGCAGCGTACGGTATGGTGGGCAAACAGAAGACTAAAAAGGTTCTTGACAGCACATTCAAATGAAACGCAGACAAGCTAAAACAAAATCCCTAGAAGCTGCATAAAGCTTTGTTTAAAAAAAAAAAAAAAAAAACAGCAGCCAAACAGAAAAACAAGGCAAGAGGTAAAACCTTTAGAGAGACCCTTGGCCTGACACATTGGGATATTGTGTTAAAGCCCCCACCACCATCTGGCCTCTATGAGAAGAATGCTTTGCCTTGAGAGGATTTTAAATTAATCTGTTTACTGATGAAAGGCTCTTTATTTGATTCATATTTTCTGTTTTTTTGTTGTTGTTGATTTGTTTTTTGTTTCCTTAGAACGGTTTGTGTGCATTTCTGTGTGTGCATCTATTCATGTGCATTCACACGCACGACAGAAGGCAGGTGGATGGGTAACTCGAGACACCGCTACAGTACTAATGTCATTCAGCCTTCGGGGCATAAATCGGCCACATCTTGAAAAATGGTTGACCAGAGTAATGAGAAAAGGTTTTGGTTTGGTCTGTTGTAGGGGACAGAGGGCTGTGGAGGCGGCCGAGTGGCGGCTATTTCTCTTACAGTCTGTCCGAGTCCATTATGCTGTGTGTTCTGAAAGCTCTCGGACTGCATATGAGGCCTCTGTCAGCCCACAGGCAGAGCAGTGCTATATCTGCTTATGGTACCTATGCTAACTCTCCCACAAGCCCTGGCATTTACACAGTACCTGCGTCTGCTGGAAGTGACCACTGAACCTCGGCAGCCAGCGGCGTTGTGCTGTATAGCTGAACGCCTCATCCAGACTGCAGGCGTGAATCGGTGCCTGAGAGTCAGTGAGCCAGAAATATTAAACTGATTTTAAGCTATGTATCGTGGGTCTAGAACATATTGTAGTAGTTTAATTATTCTTCCTCCTTCCTCTTTCAGTTTGGAGCACCCTGTCACTTTTTATTTAATCCCTGTGGGGTTAGTACCAAAGGAGAAGGCTTCTTCATAGCTGCCACAGGCTACCGTGCATAATGAGGACAGAGGTAAACCAAGGAGACGTGAGAGGTCAAGGCTGGAGTCTAAACCCCTAAGACAGGTGAGACACAGAGGTCAAAAAGGTCAGGGTGCTGTCAGGGTTGATTGCTGGTCACAGCACTGGTTGAGGGACATGCCCATTCATTTCCAAAAAAACATACTAGATCGCACACAGAATCACAGCAGCAGCAAGGAAGCTTTACAGAGACAGGGATAGAGATGGCAACATTGTGTTTAAAAATAAACTGATGGTAATACTTCCTTAATTCCTTAAAAGAGGTGTGGATATAAAGCCCAAATAATTTTATTTATAGAAATAAACCTGTTATCCAGGTGAGTGGCTTTGTGGTTACGGTGTCTAGACCCATTGTTGGTTTGGGGGTTTCATGTACTGCAAAGTTATACCAATGTGTCAAAGGACTCTCTGTTTAGCATTCAACATCAAGAAAGACTGGTTGATGACTCTGGGATGGACTGGCATCCTGTAATTGGAGTGAATTTGTACAGGATGCCGTTCCATGCTGCAGACACAAAAGCTTAAAATTATAGGTCTCTGTCTTTTTTCTAAATTAGTTATTAATATCTGAATCATCTTTTTCCTTAACAACAGATTAAAATGCCTGAAACTACCGCTACACAATAAACATGTGTGCCACCTAAAATTCTGAAGCTTGACTATCTAAGCGTATGGCTGGTAAAAGCTTTCATAATCTTTGTTGACTATAATGCAAAGCCTCAATGTTTATCTATAGGCCCTACTATGTCAACCATAACCTTCTGTTATTGTCATTACCTTCATGAAAGTGTTACTGACTTGGAGCATTTCTTTTCATGCAAATTGCATGTATGTACAGTTCAACAAAGAGTGCATTAGCTAGTTTCCATGGTAATACTTTCAACCCAATAGAGTCAGCTATACTGTATCTGCATGACATTTCTGCCACTCTCACCCCAGTCTACAGAGAGAAATTGACAAAAGCCAGAATAAGGGGTTGAGACTTACGCCTGAAATGAATTCCACCCCTATCAAAGCTCTTACTTAATGAGTAAGCGCTGTCAAGAAACAGAGATAACTTGATTGCATGCTGGATGACCTGGAGTACGAAAACACCTGGAATACAAGGAACGTAAACAGTGTCATACCAAAATTCTCACTGAAGTTGGAATTTTCACACGTTGTTTTTTTAATTCCCCATTTTTCACTAAATTTGCAATACCCAATAACAACTGTGTCACATCGGCGCACCCTCTATTCATTTGGGAAGACACGCTACTGCATACATCCTTCAAAATGCATGCAGTCAGCCACTGCTTCCTGTCCCCTTTACGATTCACCATCAGAGCTGTGGGAATTACTGCGCGTACTGTGGGAAAGGCCTGTGCAATTGAAGCAGCTGGTGCAGGCAGGTTGCAGGTGCTCAATCAAACAAAGTAGTGGTTATTGAGTGATGAGGTACCCTCCTAAAGCAATACTAAAGCTAATGCGAGAGCTAATGCATCACCTGAAACTATTGGCCACTGCAGTCCACATTTCACTTGGACTGTAAGGTGAATTACGTAAGTGCACCGGTTTCACGGGCGCTACGCATTTCATGATTTCACCTGACATTCATTATCCTTCATCCAAAACCAAATCAGTCATCACCTTGGCTAAATGTGTGAATGAGTCCTAGATCAGTGTCTGTGAAATTTTCTAATACAGTACATTAGGCTCAAAAATGATATTTTCTACCTGTATCTCAAGGTGTCTCATCTGATTTATTGCTGATTCTAACCACTGCTTGGAGAGAAGGCTTCAATTAACTTCCCATTATCCTGGGGTAATTTGCATGGCGCTGTCCTAAAAATTCCCAGATTAACGGTATTAGATCAAAAGGGAGAGGGATAAATCCCCTACCGGTCCTCCCCTTTCCTCTGGCGGATTGTGATGTATGAGCGTGGATCGGGAGAGAGCTGTCACTTCCCTTACAGTATGCGAACGGGTCCAAACCACGCGCACGTAGACCCGCCATTCTGAACGATGATTACCGCCTGATGTTTGCACTGCAGAACATTTGGATAATTGGATCTCATTTAATGTGTAAGGTCGTCCCGTGAAGCTAGGCCTCACAGCTCTGTCTCGCCCAATCAAGCCTCGTAAACAAAACATTATATGGGCCCTAATGAAACCGTGGGCATAATGAAATGACCCTTCTTTACCCTCAAAACGGAGCCTTCTTGCTAGATAGCACACATTGACCGTGACAATCTAGGGCTCTTCATTTCTGGTTAATGAGGGAGAGGATTCTCCAATGACCTGGAGGAAAAACATTTTTTTGCCAGGAGACCGACGAGCTCGGATTCGTCAAAGGAAAAAAGCATTGCTCACTTAAGGCTTTCCCCTGGAACATCATTCTCATCCCTTTGTCAGCGGGAAATGATGAATGAGGCTCGAGTCGCATAGGTACAAGGTGCCGGGATGCATACGAGGAAAACTGGAGGATACCAGCGAAGTTCATTGGTATTACCTCGGCAACCGCACAGTCTCCTGCACCCTTGGAAAATATGAACCCAACCAGGAGCCAGCAGAGTGATAAATTGGGTGCCATACATCAATGATCATTTTATGCTTACATCCCCCCATCTGCTCTGAAAACCTGCTGTGACCAGCTCCCGTTACTGCATACAGAGGACACAGAAACCCAGACAAGAGGCTCCCAGAAGGCATTGCAGTGGGAAGGGTGCCAGCTTGAAGGTAAATGTGACCTACAGTGCCAGGCATGGTGAAAAAGCAAAGACTTACTTTTGAATGGATTTAGAACTCACCAAATTAGAATAGTTGGGGGGAAATTCTGCTAAATAGGCTACCATAAGGCTAGTACTCAAGCACTTGGCCTGAGAGTTTAAGGAATGAAAGTGGGCGGGGGGGGGGGGGGGGGGTGTCTCTGAGACCACAGCTTTTATGAGCAAGAGATAGGAACATAACAGGAAATGTGTGCACTCTTGTGTGGATGCCTCCTTATCAAATGCATTCAACAAGACTGATTGTGAAAACCCAGGGGGAAAAAAAAAGAAAAAGAAAACAAAACAAACCCGTCCGTTTCGCAGCTGAGCAGCCACCCCACAGTGAGACGCAACAAAGGATGACCTGGCCCGGTGGAACATGAGAAGGAATACTAATGGACCCCCATCCAAATCAGCCGCTTCAGCCTACAGGCTACACAAAGGCACATTAAAGGTCCTGCAGGTGGTAGACTCCAAGGTTCACAGGGCCCACACTGTTCTGTGTACAGGTGCTGGTGTCAGAGGTCAAATGTCACAGTTGCTCGCAGGAAACTACGAGTGCAGGCTATATTTTCCTTCAGTGGTCTGTACTTATAAACTGTGGTATTTTTGGTGCTATTACATCAAAGATGCAGAGCGGGAAAGATGGATCACTGAACATTTATATTTATTTAGCAGAAACACATTTTTTTGTTTATCTTTTTAGTTATATTATTCCCACGTTTGACTGTTTTTTTATTTTTTATTTGGCGACTCCAATCCCACCCAAATTTGAAATGTCCAATTCGCAAACTATGTACAAGCATCTTATACGAACCCTGCTCCCTGCTCTGGAGAGTGAAGACAACTTGTGATTTTCCTCCAAAACACGCAGTGTCAGTCAGCTGCTTCTTTTCACACCGCAGCCACAAGCTGTACACACAGAGCGGGGGTGGAGGAGACCCAATCATACGTGTGTGCGCAGAGAGCAAGCCATGAGCACCAGGACAGCTAACAGGAGGCACTTGAGCACTGAGACCACTGCTATCTCCACCGACTGAATCCCTCCCATACACCCCGTGGGCAACGCAAAGCCAATTGACGGGCAGTCAGCACTGGCACAGGTTAGATTCGATCCGAGACCATGGTGCCCACAGATTGAAAAAAGACTTGAAAATAACAATCCAGTCATGTACTGTAGGTAACACACAGCAAACAAGACATAACCAAAAGAAACAAGGACTATTTCAACAAAGTCTACAACTTGGTCATTGGTGCCGTTTTCCATCTACCAGGGTTAGACGCTTTCACAATGGGGTTGGACACTATGATATTCTGATGCAACGATCTGAGAAGCAGAAAAACCAAACAGTCTAGCGAATTGATACAATCAAAGAGCAATTCCATTCCAGTTCCAGTCCAGTTCCTGAAGGGCAACTCTGGGAATTCTCAGACAAAGGCGCCAACGCTCCGCACGGACGTCTCGCAAAACAAACCGAATTCTCAGGAGGTGATGAATATTTTATGATCAGGTCTGAAGCAGCACCTTGAATTAATGGAAGCTATTTCCTCTTGATCCGCTACAAGTCCGACCAAATGCATCCACACCGTTTTCATCATCCTTCTCCTGTCCCTGCAGGTGCAGTGCGACCTTCAAATAAAACATACAAAAAGTAGCCCTGGTGAAACGTCACACGAACACATCTCAGTGGCTGCAACAGGTGCCTCCTGAGTTTTCAGAAGTGCTAAAACAATACGGGGATTAACAAAAAATCTGAAAGGTTTCTTACTGCTGGCACACAGAAGACCTAATCTTCTTCCCGGCGTGCTCCTTTCTGAAAAAAGGAAAGCGCCCTTCTGTGGAAATGCACAGCGCTACCACATACCTGGGTGAAATTGCCTCACAAGGTTTTTCCATTCACTCTGACCACAAATCTCATTCAAAAATCTCTATTGAGAGAAAAGCAGAATAATAAGGGAAAAAAAACCGATATCAATAATAAAAGACGCAGTAAGGTCCAAAAGGCTTTATGCTGTTTGCTGATGTTCTTCTCCCACTCTTCACTGTGGAGTTTTTAAAATACCGACATGTTGTGGTTATCGAACAGTTGCATATCTCTTCAGCAGGATCAGGGATATTGTGCAATGAGATCAATACAGAAGCAAGTAGATAGACGAAGCATCCCTCAAGAGCAAGGGCCTTGCAATAGTCAAAAGCTGCATTTGAACCCAAGTTGTTTTCTCCAAAGCACTGAGAAAGGCCTGCATTATATCAACTGTTCATAACCCACTCAGTAAATATGATGCAAAAACAATATATAAAGCAGAGTGGTTTGATAATATACTACAGTACACACTACTATATGCTATCTTTTGAAAAATGAATTGCAGTGTCAGTCCAAAAGTAGACATCATTCACCCTTATAAATTAGCGAAACCTGCATGTCCAAAGACAGGGGAGTTAATAGGATGTTGCTATAAAAGAGCACGCGTGCTCAGTCAACCTGTATAACTGAAGGTTAATAAATAACACTAAAACATGTACTGTAAATCAACTAGTGCTTTATATAACTTTACCAGACGTTGAGCATGCATAAGTCATTTACTGTATAAAATCAAAGTAGTGTCTACAGCAGGCACTGCAAAACAGCTATGCTAATTAATGGTAATTGCATTAATAAAGGTTAACAGAGTTTTTCATTGGCTAATTAACTCTGCCTTCATTGAAACTATTACCAGTTATTTTAAATGTCTATGGCAAGGACATTACACATCAGAAAGCGTATGAGTGTAGGTGGGTCTGCACAAAGAAAGTGTGGTTTAAATTCTGACATGATGGAAGGACAAGCGAAGAACCATTTTTTTGGAATTCAAAACATTCATGAACATTCCTTTTCCATGTTCCCAGCGGGCCTCAGGTCATCATGTTCCAAGACACAGAATCACCCGAGACCACCCCCCCCCCCCCCCCCACTCCCACCCACTACTGGAGTTGATTTCAAGCAAATTATGGCAAATGAAAATGAGGTTTGACCCCATTCTCTTAACAATACATAACCCCATTTCAGCCGAAATAGCCCATAACAATACCGCGTCCTTCACATTTCGAAATCGCAAAGTTCAGCTGAAGTGGGGAAATAAATGAAGAAGCAGCCATAGCAGCTCATGGAAATCTCTCATCTGTCGTTCTTTCCTTTTAATAAAGAAGGGAGACACAATGCGAGTGCCTCTGCCTGGTGTCAAAAGCTCTCTTGGCTAGCATGACTCCTGCAGTGTACATATCTGAATATAAATTCATATCAGATTCTGAAGATAGTCCTGCATGTAGCAATGTACTTTCTGTATTAAAATTATGTGCAAAATACATTTTTACAAAACAAAGGAACAACATCTTGTCAAGAAACTGCAGGTCCACTGTAATGACTGCGCTGAATGTTAATGACAGTGTATTTTATATAATAAGTGTCATCTGTCTCAACCCCAACTCATCACCAGTGGGTCCTGACACTAAATTTTGGGACCACCTGTCAATTATTTGAACCATCTCCCCCTTTTTTTTTTTTTTTGAATTCTCTGATTTGGTAAACCAATGAAATCGCATGACATTCTCTGCTGTGATGGCCCCAGTCTCAGAAACGTGTCCAATGCGACTTAATTCATTGTGTGGACACGCTGTCCCCCCTAAATGTAAGTGGTTTGACATTTGCAATGACAAGTTAATTGGTTCTACATACGGGGAGCCAAACTGAGGGAAAATAAATGTGTTTTCTTAAGAATACAAAGGGAGGTAATTTTAGGCAGCCTTTCGGCAAGGACATCTTTATCAAAGCCATCTTTATCAGCAACTGGTGTCTGACTGGAAAAGCCTATAAAAAAAGAGATGGAAGCAGAGAAATGAGATTCACATTATGAAATATATGTGATATAGTATGAGCCAGATCAGGCCACACAACAGTGACAGGTTAGGACATGCAGGCACAGCCAGACATTTATTTGAAAAATGCTAATTTTCTCAGAGACAATTCAAAATGGATGCCATAAATTGATTTAGCATTTCCTCTCATAAAAGGGCGCCTATGTAAAATGTTGTAATTATTTATAAACCTACATTCATTTCATTATTTATAAATTAGTGTTTGGCTAATCATATTATGCTTGTCTGCCAATGCATTTTCACCACAAGCATGTCCAAAGAATTGTATACTCACTCAAGGCATACAGAATAATGATTTTTTATTTGTTATTTATATTTGTGAAGGCTAACCTGCAGAGGAGGCATAGGTGTGCTCATTGATATTGTATTTGGCCTCCGATATCTCTCCTGTTGTGTTGGACACCAAGGTAAACTCTTCATCACTCTCTGTTTCATAAGGCCTTAAACGACCTGAGCACTGCCTGCTGTGTGCTGTGAAAATCAATATGCAATCAGCTTACTGTTTACTGTGTGTGCATCCCCACATAAACAACATATTCTCAGCAAAGAGCTGGTCAGATTACTTGTGGGAATGGGGTGACTGGAGGGTAATAATGTGATGGAATTCTCGTATCTTTAAGTAGGTACAAAAAGAGAGGGATACCAGCCAAAACAATTCGGTGAACTGCTTCCTGCGTTCGCCAGATAAGAGGGGGGTGAGATGGTCAGAGAAGGTTTTGGAAAACCATTTAAACGAACCAAAATCAATTGCTCTGGAGGGTAAAAAAATCACCCATCTAAAATCAACTGTAGTTGTGTATTTCAGAGATCCTGGGGAGAAGCTCTAGGCATTATTTATGTTTTACTTATTTACTCATTTTATTTAACTTCTGCCTGCTCCATGAAGACAAGGCTGAGCTCTGTTAACAGAGCCAGACCGCAGTGTAGACTCTGCACTGTAGACCATAAGCCTGACTGAAGGCAGGGAACATTAGTTACAGTATGAACCAGAATTGGGGCACAGAGGCAGAGCTTTCCACAGCCTGAAAACATTAACATGCACAAGGACTGAGACGGGCAGAGTAGTTGAGGGGGGGGGGGGGGGGGTTTAATTATGTGTTTTTCATATCCATAAGAAAATGATAGAAGCGGGAGGTTGGGGCGCTTCCTGGCTTTATGAACCAAGCTCAGCCCCTGGGGCAGCCTCATCCTGAGGCGAGAATGTGTGGGCGTAGCACACATATGATTATGCAGTCCTCTAAGCCCCCATCCCCCCACAACCCCCACACCCGCGATCCGTCTCTGCCAAGCAGGCGAGGGGCTGGATCGACGTCTTATAGTTTTCAGAGGATGACAGCCCTAAGGTAATATTTAAAGAGGCACGTCAATGGCTTTTAGTGGCTTTCAGTTTCTTTTTCTATATTTAATCTAATTGTTCCAAGGTCAAAAAGAGTATGATTCTTTAAAAAAAAAATAATAATAATTTCTTTGGGTTCCCATTGCCTTTTGGCTTTTTTTAACCCCCTTCTCTGTCAAGGGCAACAGCTTAGTCAGTCTCAAAGGGTTTGGGACCGGACACGATAACTTGTCAATGAGCACAAGAACCTTCCAGAGTTTGAGAAGACCAGAGACGATGGGAAAGCCGAGAGGCTCCCGCTTTTCCTTCAAATGAGGTTAGAAAATAAAGGGAAAATCGTCCCTATTCAACATGTGTTGAAGTGTCCAATGTTCACAGAACAAATTCCAAACGTAATGAATCCCAACCATGAGAGTGAAGCTTAAGGTCTTCGTGTGTTAGAACTAAGGCCCCAGACGCCTCTTTTCACATTTTTAATAGAAGTCACCGACCAAGGAGGAGTAATAACGTGTGCCAAAGCCAGTAAATTAGAGGCAATGAGAGGAGAGGAGCAGGGTGGAGAAGATGACACCAATTTTGACTCCAGGGCTCTAGGGCCCTCCACTCCCGGTCTGCACTTCACATTCACACACTTGCCGATACGTCCCGTCGTTCTCCAGCCTATGTCGGATTTCTTCATTTCTCAACGTTCATTGTAATGCATTATCCCGAGATCTCCGTCGTCAGGCACCGTGTTAAAATTTGATTGACTGATCGACGGATTCCGTTTCGGCGGCGGAGTGATGCCGGGCGATAAGCAGCGATTGGCGTGCAGAGGGCTCAGATGGCCATTAGTCGTCCCTTCCAGAGAAAATCCCTCCAGGCCATGCGTCTGTGCATTTGTGCAACAGGCCTGGCAGTACCGCAGCCATTAACCCTTACTGCGCCGCAGGACCGGGGAGCAGGTTTAGAATCCACCAGTCCTGCTGGCAACAAAAACAAGGCAATAAGACAGCCTTGGTTATTTCAGCAAGTAACATGTTTATGACAGGACTGTTTTGTGCCTATGGTGACCACAATCACGAAACACGATTACCCGCACAGAAACAAGCCTGTGCGGGTAATATAAGCGTGGAGAATTTCTGTGGTTACTTTAGGGAGGGGTGAAAACTGTTAAAAACCTCCACAATGCCTCTTACGCTCAGTGTGCATATTCCACCAAACCTTAGCACCTCATGCCAGTAACCATTACAATTTACTCCCCTTTAAAATCAGAGAAAAATCCAAGGCTGTTGAATGCCTGGGGTACTTAACATCGCATTACCTCATTGTTGGCATGTACGCATTGTTAACTTTGATTTGTTAAACAAATCATTCAAATATTTTAAATAAGGTTAATTGTAAATTGCTTCATTTTGTTTTTCATTTGGAAAAAGCTTTTTTACAAACATCTTGGGGGTATTACATTGACTATGATAAGCCCTGATCCTGGAATACATCAGAGTTAGCTATGGAGAATTATCTTTCTCCAGAAGCAGTTAGAAAGAAGATTCTTCCAAACGCTGTGATTTCCGATGAATACAGCAGTTTAGAGCGGTGACTGCAAAGAAAGATTAGAGTGAGAGTAAATTCTTTTGACACTAGATGAATGTTGAGGAATCACTATATGAATTGTGAGATACAATTATCTATAAGTGTGGGTAAAGCTAGCGAAGAAGTGAGAAGTGCCACTACATTGCACCCATTAGTTCTGTGATGTTAGAAGAGGATTTAACCATCAAAAGTAATGCTATGTTTATATTTTAAAAAGCTAAGTAAATGACAACTGTATCCTCTCAAACTGTTTCTCAAATGTAATTTAAAAGAATTGGATGCACACTCTGAGGCAAGATGAATAATGCCATGCCCCTATGTGCAGGGGGAGTTGGGTGGGGGCTTGAGGGGACTTGCACAAGGCCTCAATTAACCAAACGATCATTAGTCACTGCGAACAGGGCCAACTTCCAAAGGCATCATGTCAGGGAGAGGGCGCCTGGCTCCAGGGATAAGAAATGGTGGCACTTCTATCCCCAGCCACGCGCTGGATTCCACGCCCATGGGAGGGGGCCAAAGTGTCATCTCAGACTCCCGATGTTCCGCCGCGTCCGTTTTAATCCGCCGTCAGACGGCGCCGCGTCCCCGGCCCTCGCGCCCCTCCGGCTCGGACGGACATTCGCTTCCTATGACAGGGAGTACATTAAAAACCTGACTCAGGGGGTCTAAGGTCGGCTCCATTTGATGTAATGCATTCATCTGCCCCCGGTGGTCAGTCTAACGCAGCAGCGCGGCGCGGCACCAATTCGATTTGCGATGCACCGATCTCCCCGGGGATGAATCAGAGACACAAATAAAAACCAATCTGCTAAAGGCTGGAGAGGGGACAAGTTTTGTGTGTGTTTTTTATGATTTATTTTTCTTTTCTTTTTTCTTTTTCTTTTTCTTTTTTTATCTGTCTGGTACATAGAAGCATTGTGCATTTTAGCATATGAAAGCTCTGTTCATATGGACGTTTGCCAAAATGTCAGAAAATAGGATTGTTAAATCACAAAAGAAACGGAATAGAAGGCAGATAACGGCTCCAGACAGCACAGATTGGCAAGTTATTATTATTTTTTTCTGCCTTTGGCAAATGTTATGCAGCACAATGTTCCAGGAAAATGAATGGAACAAAGGCTCCTACAACGGTATTTATTATTGGTGACAAATACCTTCTTAAATAAATAGAAAATAATGCAATGTCTGACCAATTCTTATTCATATCCATAGAAGGGTCATATCATGCCTATTGCCACGTTGATAATAGTCCTTCAATTCAGTATTATGTTCCACACACGCACACGTGGATATACACACATAGGGCCTCATTCATGAAACGTGTGCAGAACGAATGCATACATCGTTCGTATTACCAATTTTGCTCGTATTTTGGCGTTTGTAAGTTTTCGTATCTGAGATTTGTTTGTATGGAGGAACAAAATTTACACCTGCTCTGGACCACGCGTACCATGTAAATTCAAAAACGCCACTATAGCTTCTGAATGTCAATTAGAATATTAATTTATTTGTATTTTACGTTAAATTCACAAGACTAAATGTAGCCTTTGAATTGAAATGACAATTTAAAAAAGCTACCACTTTAGATTGCGCCTATTAATCAATTGTAGGCTATGAACTTACTGAATTAGACCCATAGCATAATGAAATCTGCTAGAAAATTGCTTACAAGTCTGTAGCCAGCGTTGCAATGGCTGATAGTGCTGCTGTGAGAGACGGCTGGCTTATTGGTAAGAATATATTTGCCAAATTGCTGGAACAAATTTCCCAAATGGACTCAAAGTAAAACCATGTTCTGTTTACATACTAAGTACCTACAAGAAAAAAAGGTACAGATGAAGGGGTACAATTTTATGTACCTGTAGAGGACCATGCCAGTGGCAAGCATTTTTTATTTTTTTTAGACAGTTTGCTTACCCTTTTTTCCTGAAAGTGTAGAAGGACTCTAAAGTATGTGACTACCCGATTTCAAACCACCTCCTCACGCGCAGAGAACACCAACAAAATGAATAACATTAAATGTTTTTTCAGGCTGCGAGAAACACCAGTGCTTTGCAGATGGAGCCAATGTGCCCGTCCATTGCAGAAAGGCCTGAAGAACCTGGGCCACATCCTGTAACTGCGGTGCTTTTTTACGCAGCTATGCAGTTCTTCGCTTCCAATTTAATGTTGAACCTATAGTCTTTTTTTTCTTTTTTTTTAACTATAACAGTTTGTGTGATGGGTAGTACTGCACTGACGGCACAAGTTTACCACTTCCTATGACACCAGTTCTGACACTGCTAAATACATTTTTTTCCCTTGACTGAACCTCTGCTTATAAAACTTTTATTTCAATGTCAGAATAATTATTTTTTTTCTGCTTTTTCAGGGCCATTTTGAATTTGTATGCACCTTGAAATGCCATTTTCAACTTCCATATATGGTAGCTGTAGGCAATTCATGGGCGTGGATTTATGCTAATTAAAAAATAAGATGCATGTGCTGTCATTTACAATGAATTGGAATGTATGAACATACGCACGGAATAAAAACTCAAAAAAATCTACCTTTCCTACACTCATTCATTTTGACGAATCCGGCGTAAATTCTTCGTTTGCGTGTGTTTGTGTGTGTTATGGCCGGTCGGTCAAAGCCACAACACAGCGGAGACACAATGAGTTCCATGCGTGGGGGCAGTGTGCGTATGTGGTTGTGCGTGGGGGCAATGGAAAACTAGTCATTCTTGGGTAGGACTTAAACGCACAATACGCCATAAATTCTATTTGTAATCACATTTGTTAAGCCAATACGTGAGTTTGGGGAATATTGCCCCATTTTAGCTGTTAATTATGGGCACGGACTGACTTGTTTACATGTTTTCACCGAGTATATTTTTAACAAAAGGCCATCATTGTAACATTTCATTAACCATTTTGCCGCCTATTTTTCTTCCTCATCAATTTGGAATGGCCCACTTGGACGGGCCTATGTATAGGCCCATCTCATTACTGCAAACTCATCCGTCAATTTAATTGGGATAGTGCAGACCTGCATGTGTGTTCTCCGAAACGTGTGCCATCAACCACTGTTTATTTTCACTTTGCAGCCCACCGGCTGAGCCGCACAGCCACTGCTTGCGATGGCGGTCTATTCTCCACGCATAGCCAATGTAGGCTAACTGCATGAAGCTGATGTACCAGGAGGAGCCTTTCTGGCATGGTGAGGTGGGTGAACCTAACTGTAACCCTCCCTTCCTTAGGTGATGCTACGTACGTGTGCTTCATCAGTCGGGGCTCACGGTGACACTTGAATACCTGAATGCACCACAGAGAAGGACCTGTCTACTTAGAAATTTAACGGCACGGCCATTTCCCTCTCGTCCTCGAATCGTGTTTCACACGGCATGTGAACATTACACCACAATTCAACGTGGATACAAATGGGGAAGGGAACTAATACAATACACTAGTTTTCATGATGCATTAAAGTTCCATGCATGCAGAATTATTTCCACAAGATCAATAGACCAGGAGCTATACAGATCAAGTAGCCTTCATGTTAAATACGACAATTTCTGTCCATTATCAGAAATTACATCAAGAAATTAGCATCAAAGAAAACCGAGAGAGACTAGTACAATTAATGACAGGGTTTCCATGTGGTGTGTCCACCTAAAACACTGGATCTCAGCCCGTCTGGTAGAGGAGTTGAATCCTGACGGCACCAGTGCAGCCGGAACACGTAAACGCACATTCGCAGAGATACTGCAGACGTATTATAGGCCACCAGTCAGAGAATGAAACGCACATAAATATTCATTTTTTTCCTAATGTTGACATCATGTTAACAGCGCATCTAGTTTGCATCTAGTTTGGCACTTAAAATCACAACTGTGGTTTAATTTGGAATCCTTTGCACCTTTTTGTATTTGTGATTCAGACACATCTCACCAGACTGTGTTGTGAATCTGGAAATTGAGAAATGCAGTATTATGTTCAACAGAAAAGGATGAGATTTTAGGAACATATTTATTTACGCTATAGATGTTCTTTAATTTTTTTATTAAATGTTTTACTCATGACTCGAGTCACAGTTTTGAGAATGCCTACAATATTATCATTTAAGCAATATGACTAAAAGCAAATTTGAATTAATGTTTTGTAACCACAATGAGAAAAATACTTGGCAATGTTATATTTTTATCACTATACAAAGAAATTGCCTCCCCCACAAAAAAAAATAAAAAGATGTATTTGATTTCACCTCTCCCAGCAATATCTTGAAATGGATGTCAAGATCAATGAATTATAAGACAGGTGTGGCCTAGATTTGATCATTTCATCATTTGTAAGTTTGCGTTTCACTGTCAACACGAAGGTGATTTCTCTCAGCACAGTTTTACCAGCATGCATTGCTGCAAGGTTCTGAGAAGGCGTACTAAACCATTCCCAGAAGTTTGGGGCATTACACCTTCTCAAAAAAAAAAAGCATAGCATTTGTCAGCAGGACCCGTGAGAGTGTCATATTCGATATGAGCGGGCATACAAGCATGCGAGAGAAAGGTATCGTGTCTTTGGAAGTTGTTGGCTAAAAGCAAAAACCTCAATCTGTCAATCAACCAAGGGCTTACATAACATTGTGTCATAATATTGACATTTTGACACTTTTTCTCTCAAAATGGATTCATAATTAGGTTTCTTGTCACACGGTTAGGAAGAAATAGAAACTTGGTTGACTTGTTTTAAGATGTGAGGCAATATCTTAAACTAAATTAAGTGGGTTAAAGCCCATAAACATTCCAGAAAGGCTGGTAAGATAAGGAGGAGAACAGGCCTAGTCATGCATTATATATGGTGTACTGATGTCTGTCAACATCCAATGTTTACTTCCCCCTGCCATTTTCAGTAGTGGCACTCCAGAGTCCCTGTGGGATGTGCAGCCGCGAGGACCCGTTTCTCTCTCGCTGCACACCTCCAGGGGACGATGAGCCGAACGGTCAGGGCCCCGCAGAGCGGAGCTGCGATCCAGAGGCCTCCGCCTGATCTCAGCGGACATCTGCTCGCATCCCCGGCCGCCAGAGCGCTGCCAAAACACCCGTCCCGCGAGCGCTCGAGCTCAACTTAGTCGTCCCCCAGTGGTGGTCTCCGGCGAGGCCCCGGCTCTAGAACGCGCTCCCCTGATTCGCCATGTCACTCCAGGCCGGTTTGTCACGGACTTCCATCTCCATCTGGCAGACACACCACCGCCCGTTATGGCAAGGACCCGGCTGTGACCCCTCTTAAAGAAACAGGTTACAACACGGGGGACACTTTCTCTCGTGACACTCCCATCAGTTCAAGATGAATACACTTTAAGCTGCCTCAAAAGCATGGAATACACTACAGAAGCATATGCCAGGGTATCGATTAGAGAATAGAAATATCATTCTATCAATATTCCCCAGTGATTCCTCCACAGCCGTAATAGTGCATTAGCAAGCATTTCAGAACACTGAAAACAGGCATAATTGTTTATGGTCTTATTGTGATAGCAGTGTATGAACCATGCAGCTGTTTAATGCAAAATCAATCCAGCTGTGCGGCTATTTTATCAAAATTACTCATAGATTAACGATCTAGGACAAGGGCTTGACCCTGGTTTGACCCCGCTATTCAGACGCATCATGCTTAGACACGTCCTTAATGATTCGTATGTAAACAAAAATAAAACAAATAGAAACTCAGCCCCTCTAGCACTAGCAGTGTGCATCCTTTTCATTTTATAATATCTTTATGAGTCATTCAAGTTCTGATACTGGCTCATTCTGCACGCCAAATACCTAATCCTTTGAGATCTGTGTGAATAGAAAAGAGAGTGAATCATTTTTCAGAGGGGAGTGCTGAAAGGAAACCAATTCATCTGAATTCAAAGTTTAAAAAGGAATTGGCATGTTTGATCTATAAACAAACTCTCAATAGTCATGTTGAGGTGTTGCTTTTGCGATTGTTCTCATCTTTGATCATTTAATGGCCACCAACTGAAAGAGAACCAAGTCTCCGGTGACTTCGCGGGGGTCTTTTGTTGCTGGTATTTGCGCTAGTCGTCTGAAGTCTGGTTTTGCATTCATAATCACTCACAATATACCTTGCATATTCCTTCCAGACTTCTGAGGCATTATGATAGATTTACAGGAAAACTAACTATGCGTGGCTGAATTTTGAATCGAGTCCTGCAAAATTCGGCCTTGGGGGCCAAGCAAAGGCTTGAGGGTAAAACTTCAGTGTTTATTTCGAAAGGCAGTCTCGCTAATCAAGTCCCATATATGTTGACACTTGCTTTGACTTGGACGTTGTACAGTGCCCTGCTTCCGTGTATGGGGAACACATTAAAAGCCCTAGGACGGGAGGGATCACCATGGGTCAAGCTGTCAAAACAGCCAGCGGCAGAGCATGTCCTTTTATGCAGAGATTACACAGGCTCAGGCATGCTATGCGGGTTCCCTTTCAGAACTTCTTCTACTTTTGCATCGCCCACGTCGGCCTTCCTTTCGTACACGTGTCCATAGATCCCGTCGGCGAGAGGCCTGGTTTTCTTTTCTTCAGGTCAAACGGGATCGAATCCCAGCTGGGGGGTGGATGAGAATCGTGGGAAAACCATGGCTCAGTGGCCAGCAGGTGTGGGCTGGCGAGGCACGACTGTGCCTATTGTACTGGCCTCGTCTCTGCAGCAGTGCGGCAGCACAAGCGATCCTGTGTCTGCCTCCGCATCACACGGAGCCTTCTATAATCATCACCGAGGGTGTCGGCGCTCAGTTCGGACTGAGGAAACTGGTGGAAAGTCCAGTGACCAGCGTGAGTAACTAATCCCTCCGCTCGTTAAAAACTCCTCCACCTCACACGGGACTCCTTCCCGCCCCCAGTTCGACCACAAAAAAAGCAGTTTTTTACTCTCCAAACGTCCACCATAAATCACGCTCGGTTCCCGGGTAGCCCCGTAAAACTGAAACGCAGGGTAGCAGCTGCTCCGAACTGGACAAGCCCCCAGCTGTTTATACTGCGAAACCTCTGTTGAGGGAACGACGCTTTCCCCACAGATGTGGAGAAACTATCCCGTGGCAGAGGGGGGAAATCTTCGGTAACGTGTCCTCGTGGAGGTGGGAAGGAGAGGAGCAGGAAGAAGATGGAATGGACCAAGAGTGATAAATGTGTGGATTGTCCTACTAGTTGGATTCATCAGGCAACATATTTAGAGGGATTTTCCTTCAAGACCGCATTGGTTTCCTGTATCCGTATAGCCGACACACGCGATACCACTTTTCCAGGCAAGATATTTCAAAACATCTGCTTTACTGGTTGTTATGCACACAAGTCAGGAGTGTCTGTTTGTACAACTGCAAGGTAAAATTGCTGAAATGTAGCTACAAAGAATTGCATGCCTTTGTCCAGCCTGCACAGTCTTTCAGAAATCTTTGTGATTTTTTTTCTTCTGCTGTCTTGAATCACTGTTTATTCTCCTAGGAGCATTGTCTGCAATACATGTAACGCTAAGCTCAGTATAAGGAAATTATGCATAGTCTGAAGCATAATATGAAATAAAATTACACTTTTAAAAGATATCATGACAACATGTTTCTGTGAGCTAGACCCATGCCCAGTAGAGCAATAAAATGTACCAAACATTAAACTGTTGCCTGTGAATACAACCAACCTCAACAGTAACCAACAAGGTTAAAAAGAGGGAATCTTCCAGACCCCAAAAAGGAAAGAGAATCTTATCAATATATGAAAATGAAAAAGTATCAATCTTTTCCCATCAATACCTTATTTATAACCTTGCTTTTACGCCGAAAGTGAAAGATCAGGTCTGAATATACCTCATCTGCATGCAGACTGGTTACTAATCAGTCTACGTACATCCTGGGACATTTTGCCATCTGGTGTATAGAAGTTGACCTCATCATTCAATTCTCAGTATCTGCAGCTGCGATTTATATGAACAGGCGTGGATTTCTCTCCAGCCAGTTGAAATATACACTTAGTTGAGCAGACCATGGCATGGGTAAGTTGTATTTTGGCCAAAAGAAGCAACAGCAGATGCCTAAAAAGCATTAATGTCAGTGGTGAGACTCAGAGGTCCACATGCTTCATCTTTAATATCCCCAGGGTACAGTTTTTCAAAGCTTTTAACCTGGATCAATATGATTTGGATTCTGTAAACCCCCATTTTGCAATACAAGATTTCAATTTTCATCGGGTGCTGCAAAAGACCGGATTATTCTGATCCAGATCAAAAATGAATGTGATAAATGGAATGGAATGCTTTAAGAAAACCAAATTTGACTTAATTTTAGTTTTGAAGAACATAATTTGGTTATATAATCTGACCCAAATGGAAAAACATGGCCAGAGAATAGAAACCAGCGAAAATCCAAATAGGGATTTTGATTGTATTCAATACACACTGCAGGTGTGACTGAAGCTGCACCTATGCTGAAATATATTTCCCTTAATGGTCTCTGAGCATAAAAAATTGAGCAATTATTAAAGAGTTGAGCAATGATTGTTTACATCTTTCAATCAATAGTGGTTTGGCAACTCCTTTCTCTAAAGCCAGAAAACTGGGCTTCTTTTCAGACTCCTGGCCTTTCCCTCACCCATTAAATTAATGGGGTGAGATCACCCTACCACCTGCTCCACAACAAAAAGTCATAAAATCATACCTGACTCATAGTTTCTCAGAGCGCAGAAACGCTCTCCTGAGCCCTCAACTGAACTGTTGCAGCTGCCTCTTTTCAGGTCCTTCAACAGCACAGCTTATTCTCAAAGAATTTGTGAAAGGCTGTCAAACTCATCATGAATGCCCCTGTTCAACTCCTACAGCTCCACCCTGTCCTAAGAGGACTGTTCTGGCATCCAGTCAGAGAGAGCAGATTTCAAAGGACCATGACCCTCACCATCTCTAACATTGTCTTCAGAGATTGTGTCCATGATGGAAATTGGCAGGGAAGGCATAGCGCGCCACTCACTCATTCTCACAGCATTTCCCCCTCACTACTGCCACCATAAACGGAAGCACTACCTATTTTTAAATAAACCGTCTTTCTGTGTGAAAGGACACGGTTACAAAAAAAAAAAAAATTATTATTATTATTTCAAATGATTTCTAGATGGTCAGTTGTTTTTGTCCATTAATCAGTAGTTTTGTGACAAGAGCGTTAAAAAGTGAGACCGCCTTCCATTGAAGCTACCTTTCCAGAATAAGGGTATATGACAATGGCGAATGCATCATGCCATTTCTATGGACTGGCATTCAAAAACATAAAATAACCTCCCGTTGTGCCGTTTTCAAGAGCATGTGACCACTGAATAGCTATAGCATGATTATAGGAAACCTTGATTAGGTTTCACAATTATTTTGAGTAACTTTTGTCTTTCTGTATTCAAGCAACAGTGCCCTGGGGCAGCAGTCGTTGCAGAAAACTTTTCAATAAATATAGCCAAAGAAATCTTCAAAACACAGATCAATGCCAAATTTCATCTTGTACAATGGCTGTTTGGCAAGAGGAACTATTATGTGGAATCCAGCCTCTCTGAGCACAGCGTGCCTCTGTGTTGAAAGGTGATGCTCATCTCCCCAGCTGTTCACGGCGTTTCATCTCCCGATGCTTTGCGGGTGTTGCGGAGCTCAATCTACAGTAATAACAGGGGCTGTAATTTCAACCTCCAATCTGCACTGCAGGGGTCTTCATGTACTTTTAAAGAAACTGTGAAGGAGACGATCCGGCACGATCTTCCACGGAGCTTCCGCGAGCGAAAGCTCACCTACGTCGGCCGCGGAGCTGCGTCTGACAGAGCAGGAGGCTTTGCTCTGCCGCAACCGGGCAACGTGCCAGCCATTTTTTGGCAGGTGGTTGAAATCCCTCCGGTCGTCGGGATGGGTGCAGGGCTTACTGGAGCTTACCGCCGGGCGATTGAGTATCACGGTCAATGCCATGGACAGAACCACGACGGCACAAGTGCTAAACGTTTCGGCCACACGCGAAACCAAAGACGTCAAACGGACTTTCGCGTGTCGCGGTTATTCGTTTACGAATTTGAGATCAGTGTCAGGAGGAATCCGTTTCAGCTATGCAGCTATTCCAAAGATTGCCCTCCTGCCTTGGGTCAGAACTGCTGCAATGACTGTCATCCGTATTTCACCTTGTTGTGTGGACTGGTTGTAATTGGAGCAAAGTCTTTGGCTCAAAGGCTGATCCACGGTAAAAACCGATAATACTGGTCAGCAACTGTTGCCAGTCCTTTGCTGTTTGTAAACATAATACACTCCCCACTCCAATGGTTCAAGAGAAGTGTGTTCAACTCCTCTTAATGAGATTCATTAGGCACAAAAGCAAAATTGTTCCTTGATCCCCTGGCCAATATTTCTTCAGAATAATGCATAGGTTACCCAGCATTTGTCCTGGTGCAGTTTTAAAGTGCCACACTTAGCATATAATTTAATGACATTCTGCTAAAGAGGAGGACACACATGTGAATTAAATAGTTAAGTTATTTTGTCTCTCTTTTCTGAAAATCAATTCAAGTAATGGCATAAAAATCCATCCAGATGTGCGGTGCCTCAGTGTAAAAAGTGCAAGGCATGGTTTATTATAATGTAGGGAAAAACAGGGGGGGGCTTTTTGTAATTTTTTAATGAAAAATAAAGACTGCAGAAGCTACACCTGTGCAAAGTGTTCATGTTTTCCCCAGATGAAATCTCCTCCTCTTCTCCGTCAGCTCACATTTGTGCCACATTTTCCCTTTCAGTATGTGTCTCAGAAGATCCTTCTCATGAAATATTCAGGGGCTCCTGTATACACCGGCTCCCTTGTTCCGTGCTGCAATATTTCTTGATGGCAAATCCCCAGAATTCAAACAGGACCTATAGAAGCCAATGTGTTACACGACTTCAGGGTTTAAAAGCAGAAAATCTTCCCGACAGAGGTTCATAATTAGAATATTAGTCTACCCTGCATAAACATAAAATTGTACCTGAGAAATCAATAATACATCCGCATTACATTTCCTTTTTTTGTTATTGTTGCGTTTTTGGGTTAATTTGCTTTATCTAGAATGGGAAACGCCTTTCATAGGCATTGCATACAACAAGCAGTCTGCGTTAAGAAATAATTATTCTGCAGATAAACAAATTTTTTCAAGAGCTGAAAAATCGCGAGCGTGTGAAAAGATCCACAGGACGTTTGAAAATGGCACACAAAAACACTGCGCTCCGGTTTACGATCAATAACTTTGGACATTTAATTTAGCGCCATTTATTTCCCAGAGTACCGACTGTGCACAGTCACCCCCACAGGCACGTCAAAGTCAGTTCTCTGCAGCACTGAACCCATCACAATATGCCAGTCTGACAGAGCCTGAATGAGGTGGACCCCACCCCCGAGGCATAATTAATTCCAAAGGAGCCCAGTGCACCCTCTCAAGAAATACACAGTCCCAAGGTGATTTTTCTAGGTTCTGCTTTTACAAGACATTTGAATGTTAAGTTTATTGGTTTACATTTTATTTCATGGGCATGTTTTAGCACACCAGCAATGATTTGTTTTGGTTATTAGATACCAAGGCGGGGTGTAAACTATAAAACTGGAATAATAATTATTGGAATTAGTTCAGAGCTTTTAATGGGGGCTCACTCTAATGACTAATTCATTTGAGAACAGTCTGGCTTAGGTTTAAGGTATATTACTGCAAAAAATTATCAAACTGATAAGGGAAATCAAATCAGCAAGGACTTAAATGAACCAAAAGCTTGCATTTCAAAGCACCCAGCTAAGTTTCTTTTGACAAGATTCTCACTGCAGCTGTAATAAATATAAGCAAAAGAAAAAAAATACAGAGGCCCCATTAATTAAATGTAAAATCACCAGGACCACCTAGCGCAATTGGAGTACAAACACTGAATGAGCAAGTCTGTCTGTAACGCAAGTTCATTTACAAAAATTTCCCCACACACTTAATGCGGCTCCATTCAATATAAACAGAGATATAAGGGTTTTGCACACATGCTCAAATTGCATCATTATCTGACCACTGGAAGCCACCTGGCATTATTTTGGTAATCTTCACCAGGCACTCGTAAACACTACATCCCACACAGAATTTAAAAGCAGCATCATAAACAGCTACATAAAGAAAGTCAAGGGCAGTGATGCCTGGCAATCGTGATCTTAGTAAACAGACTAACCACTTCAGCAAGACTCCGCCTACAAGGACGGATGGCTGCCCCACTGTGCGCCCACTCTGGACTCCAGGAGGAATGGACCTGTGAGGAGAGAAACACCAGAGGATTATGGGAGACTGATTCCACACGCCGAGTAGAGGAATCACGTGTGATTATATCAAAGTGATGCCTCTCTCTCTCCCAGCGCAACATCAAATGGAATGTGATACAAGGAGCATGGACACCCAGATGGCTTTCCTACCCTTCATAAACAGGAGGTTTCACCATTATTATCTGGAACACTAAGGACTGAAATAAATCAATCATTGGTCCTTAACTTTGATTGACATATTAATGCAAGTCGGGTTTTTTTTTTTTTTTTTTTTTTTTTTAAATCTTCTTTGTGTGGTGAATTCAGCCATCTTCAAAATGAACATGCCAAATTGTGCTTGCAAGCAGATACAAATATTTGTATTAATTGTATGTCAAAGTTAAGGAAAAATGTCAATTGACTCGAGGCTCAGGTCTGTACTGCATTCATGGACACCATTGTGTCTTCATACTCCCTCCAACAAGTGTTGCTTTTTATGTACGTATTTTTTTGTGTTCATTTTTAAAACCCAGTCCATTTAGTCCATTTAAATGTATACTTGTAGAGAAGGAATTTGTATCCTGCTTTCCTTTGTATTTTACCTTGATACACACATATACACGGTCATTTTATCAAGCTGGATAAAACTAATAAACAATAAAATGTTTATATTGTCATAACAAAAAGCAGATGACCATGGTGGCCAGATGAGTTCTAAAGCACAAACCCCAATCTTTTCACTGTAAATAGAGTCATAGAGAATATATTTGTAAACCGAAGATGCATTTTCAACTGTCTAGGTGACCTCCAATTCACTGGCAGAAGGGAGAGAAAATTCTGCATAATGCAACACCGAGAAACTAATGAGGACCAATAAGAATGCAACTCCTACCTCCTTCCAAAATCCTGCCATCACCGTGGAAACAGAACAGCCTACTGCCAGGCCCAGTGTCTAACAAGCTGCTTAAAAAATAAATAAAAGATTGAATCTGAGAA
This sequence comes from Synaphobranchus kaupii, assembly GCA_029718625.1. Lineage (NCBI taxonomy): Eukaryota > Metazoa > Chordata > Actinopteri > Anguilliformes > Synaphobranchidae > Synaphobranchus > Synaphobranchus kaupii. The sequence goes on along the minus strand of CM056396.1, from coordinate 12,513,827 downwards.
TCGCATGTGCATCAAACAAAAATACAACTGAAAGAAACCAATATTAACAGTGTCCATAAGCAATCACAAGTGTCTGGTCTGATGAATGTACGGACTTTCAGCATCTGTAAACACAGCTTCACACACAGAGACAAAGCTACATAACGCTGGCTTTCTATTAAGCATACACAATTTATCTCTGCAGTGTGTGTGTGTGTGTGTGTGTGATTAGCGATGATCGCTAATCGCCGATTCTGGCCTCAGCTCAGGGAAAGCCAATGCAATCAATGATGACTCACCGACACCGTCATCGCTTTCATCCGCCGGCCTCAATTTAAGCCCCTCTGATGCTCCACAACTTCAACACTGCAAATCACAGGAGCTCCCCTGTCAGATCTGTACAATAGTTCATACACACCCATCTCACAAAAGGTATCCAGCAAGCACAACGGTATTCCGATGTTTTCTGCCAGTTCATTTATCAATTCATCAACTTACTCATTGATAGGCTGTTTGTTTTTTTCCAAAATCAGGTCCAATCTGGTCATATGTTGATTTCAAGGGCACAGTAAAAATATCCCAATTGTTCCCATTTTCGTCATACTACAGCCATAAAAATATAATTTCATAATAATTTTTTATATGCTTTCATGTTCACGTTAACCTATGGGCATCCCAACTGACTGCAAGGGTTCAGTTAAATTAATAATAAAAAAAGCTTTCTTTTCTGTTGTTGCCAAGTACTGGAATCCTAATGCAGGTGCAAAATGAGCTGATTATTATAAGTATTTCAAATGGCCATTTGATAATCAGATTGGCTACTTTGATGGAGATTTTCATGTCTAGTCTCTTACCAACATGGTAAAAATGACAAGTAATGGGAATAAATTTGAAAAATATTTTTTCTAAAATCATTCAGATCCGTACTGTACTGTGTCTATTCCCAGGCTAATAACACACAGGGTTTGACTAAATCAAGGGTGTCAGTCGAGTTTGCCTGGTCCATTAGAAGTCAACAAGATACCCGTGTGTCAGTGTCAACATAAATAAACCCCATATTTCTGCATGTGCACGATATACTCTTTCCCAGGCATTGCCTCAAGGGCATTGGTCAAAGTTTCATTTGAAAAACAACGAACGGACATCCTCCACAGCAAATCCACACAAAAGTTCAATTTTTGTAGGTTATGAATAGCCCTGGGATTAACGATCACTTGAAATACAAGGAAGTGCCTCGGAGATGATCTGTGCACGAGGGTTGTGTGGACGTACAGACCGCGAGTGCTCGTAAACCATTAAATTGAAACAGGCTGGCTACCGCAGGAATCACTCTCGCGGACTGACACCAGCCCGAGGCTGAGGCCTGCGCGGACCCGCTCGAACCTTCAGCCGACCTGACAAACACAGAGGAGGTAGGAAGCAACTCAATACGCGAGCTCTCCCCGCATCTGCCCTGTGGTAACCGGTGAAATATGGAAGCACTTCCATTGCATTTAGACACAAGAAATGAAACCGTAACCCCGCGTTCCTCCTTGTGTCTCGAAAAACGGGATTTGCGGTTGAAGGTCGTCGGAGATGTTTTTGGCACAGCTGCCTACTGTGTAGGGAAGTAGACCTTATTGCCCTTTCTACCAAAATTTAAACAAATTCACACAACAAAAAGAATTATACAAAAGTTTGAGACCAGCAACGCTGTGTTACCCTGTTCCCTGCATATGCTGGTGTTGTTCCTCATTGCCATTTATTACCCATCAACTCTGTAGAGAAATTAGTTTCGCAAACATAAAAATATTTTCAGTGATGTGCTGGTAGCCCTGCGCCGAGACTGAGACCATGGAATTATCCACCTCTCCCCCAACTTGGCCGTGCTTTTTGAAATTGCGCCTCGGGTTCTCCGTCGGCACTAAAGGTCAGAGGTTTCCTGCTGTCATAATGAATGAGTTCCTCTGCGCCATCACCGCACTTTATATAGTAATGCACTACCCTTCTCCTGTGCACTCATTATACACACTGGCTGACTCCAAGTCAAGTAACACACCATTTCTCTGGACTGTGCCTGCCGTATCCTGACATACTCAATATATGCTCCACCTGGCCCCGGAACTTTCTTTACAATTATTTTATCCCCCACCACCAGCTGTCCCACATCACCCATCTTATGTGCTCTGAATTATTTGCAACAGCAGGCAGCGAAAAGCAATACTCCACACACAGAACTGTTCATAAATATCTCAAACGCATCTCAGGATAAAAGCTTGTTACACCCAAAGTGAGGAGCAGCGGTATCTCACTGGACTCCCCACCAAAGGCTTTCTGCCTGAACACTGCAAAAATTACAATCGCTGCTTGAGAAGAGAAACAGCTACATGTAGCCAGTGCTAAATTTTAAATAGTCCCAACTGCCCTGGATAAGGGTACCATCTCAGAGAGATGTGAAGTGACTTCAGAATCTTGGGGGGAAACCGATATCCCATCACTTTACATTTTATGGTCTCCTGCAGGATGGTCATGTTAACCTTTATCTAACACACTGCAGGGTACAATGCCATTAACACGATTACATGGATGCATAACTAAATCATGGTGTCATTACATCATGGCTCTATGAGATGTAGCTAATTAGTGCAGTATAAATGTCAAAATCACACTGAACACAATAAAAAAAAACATTTACTGGGACTCCTTCGAAGGCTTCAACTTGTGAATCCCCGTTCTACCATTTTACACTAACGTAGGTTTGTACAAAGATGCACTGTGTGATTGGAAAAGATGGCAGATGTACCGGGTGAGGGCTCCTCTGGTACTCTGACATCTGATGAGTGACTCCCAAATCACTATCCTTGCATCAATCATCTCTTTGAAAAACATCATAAGCAGCTTACAGAGTTTATGGCCCGTGCATCATAATATCTATTTGATCAGCTTGATTTGGTTTACTGGAGCAACTGAAGTACCTTGGCCAAGGATACAACAGAAGTGACCCACTTGGAATTCAACCCACGACTCAGCCCAGTACCCTAATCAGTGATCCATACAGCTAAATCAAATACATTATTACTGTATTTAAGGTTAATACAGCAAAGTACATTGGTCAATGTATCCAGGGAATCATACTTTTTAAAGCAAATATCAAGCTCCTGTACACATGTACATTGGAAGAGCTTGATAAAACCATGAACCTGAAATTGTCACGATCAGGAAGTCTTTGTTGCTTATCAAAAAAAAGAAAAGAAAAAAAAAAGTGTGTCCAGTTTGTGGATTATGGTCTGCTTTTTCTTAAGCCCAAAATAGTAAAACCATGTAACAAATAATATTTGTCCAGACTGGACACTTTTGAGCTTCATCACATTTGGAGAAATTTGACTGACCACCAATTGCGACAACTTCAGAAGCACATCTGCCGTAATGTAAGATGAAGATGTTTCCGAGACAACCAGAAACTAGGGCAATGTTGTGGCAATGGTCTCTCTGCGCGTGGACAAATGATCACACCAAGTTCTATCAGTAGAGTTAACACCTTACTTGTGAAAATTCTGCCTCTTCAGACAACCAAATGCTCGATTCCCGAAGACAAACGGCCAATCTGCACTGCCAGACAGAGAGTGAGTCACTCATCATTTGCAGATATACACACACACACAAAGAAAAAAGTCCACCAAACTTCGTGAGCCACTGTGAGACAGAAGACTTGATGGCATTGGTTTTCAAAGCAGAATCAAAACCAATGAGATCTACACCAGTTCTTTGCTTTGAAGATCATATTTATTAAAGATAGACTTTTAGTTTTTTGTTATTAGATATTCGATGTGGAATATTGTGCTGCATTTCTTTCCACAGTGATTGTATATGCGACCACAATGCACTTAGGACTCATGAGTAGGGCCAATTTTTGTCCTACTATGACCTCTCCGACTCACCTTCTCATTGAAGTGTGTTGACTTGTACTGTAGGTCTATTTTGGAACACACAACCTTCAGTATTGCATACTGCGATGGGTTTAGGTTGTTCATCCATTGCACACAGGGAATACTAAAAATGACAGACAAATCTCAGACATAGCTTTCAAAGAGAGAATGATGGTGTTCTGCTGGAGATGCTAAAGCTCTCCAGTATAGTTAATGCCATACGACTTTATCCACTTAAGGAAAGTTACAAAACAGTAAAACAAAAATGTAATAAATAGAAATCTTGTTGTCTGGTGCCTGAACTGAAGTTAATGCTGGCTACTGAAAAAGATGAAACCACTTGTACAGGGGTACCTATTAATGACGGGCGGACTAAAACAGGGTAGCTGTCCATGGCCTGTAGCAGAGAGAGGAATTCCAGTGAGAAGCAGCGTGAAATCAAGACATTTTCTAAAAAAAAGAAATTAAGCGACCTGCACCCATTGTGTCAAAAATACTGTAATACCGTATTGAAAATCGAGGCAAAATTACGTAAGCATTTCTATTCAGCAAAATATAGTCTCAATTACTGATGCAATGCTGTGCTCATCACAAATGTAAGCATTGTAATTACCAGCACTGCTTTAATTTGGCGGGCAAATGAAAGAAATCAATGCTTATTAATCAAAATGACTTATCCGTGTGTAATTAAAACCACTCATTACCGTATATCCTAGCTGTTCCCCTAAGTGTGACGTGTCAATGTTAGTTTATGTTTAAACTAGGTAAATTAGTTTATCGGTGTTAGACTCATTATTAATGCGAAGAAATTAAGAATTTTACAGTTGTCATCATACGGTCATGTTAACATATGGAAAGCATGCTTTAAAACAATTATTTGTGGTTATTCTAGAGTGACTCAAGGCAACTATTCACCTTTGGCCTCTTACAAGCAATGACCAACACACCCAATTATATTGGACTGAATAGCCGTGGGAGCTGCGGGTCCCAAATAAATCAGTGGGGAGACACGAAAGCTGAACTTTTTCCTGAGGAAGGCAAGAAGATCAGCCGTTATCTTACTTCCTGGTTTCACGAGGACGTATGCGAAAAGAACTGCCACATCAGCCAGAAAGAGGTCCCTGTGCTCTTCATGTTCTACTCAAAATTTGAAAGAAATAGCACCCATTAGGGGCCTTCATAAGGACTTTTTGTTCTTAAGTGGGCTTACCTGACAGATTCCTCTGGTCAGGCTAATGTCTGCTGATGGGACACGTGCAGAGCTGGAACAATCACTCCGGCTTGGGCGGGGGGTGGCGGCGTAGGCGGGGGCGGGGTAACGCAAGTGATTGACCACCCTAGTCCGCACAATTACTGTAATGCTGCCGTGCCCAGATTCATTAGTACCTTCCATCCCCAGCAAATTAGATTACATCTTATTGAAAATCAGCTTCTTTCTTCTGTGGTCCCTGCCTGATACAAAAATTACATCTCATTAAGGTGAAATTCCTTCTGTTTTTTTTCCTCCTTCCACAGCTACTCCACAATGCGCCGCCAGTGCCTAGGAGCTCCCTATCTCCAGAGGTAATAAATATTGTTTTCTTTCCTGCTTTCTGAATGAGTGATAAGACCGCTGACACCCCAGTGCACTTGGTTAAAGCCCTGGACTCATTTCTTTTGGTCTGATTGTCAGGTTTGCTTGCGATATTGAGCCAGAGCAGGGGTCCCCAAGCGAGCCGGGTCTCTCCGAGTTTGCTACAAGAAAACAGGTTTAGAAACATTTCACACAAATAGAGCAGCGCTTCTCAGACCGTCTCCTCCAGGGCTTTTCCATAAGGAACAATAAGAACTCGGCTGAAACCATAAACTTTCGGCGATTGTAAGTTTATGGTTTTTAAGATTTTCAATTTTACTTTGGATATTAATTGTTGACCGATGGCATCACCTCACGCTTACATAAAGCGGTTTCATTAATTTTCGCCATCAGACGCCACGGCTGTAAAACAACGGAGAGAGTCACATAGTCGCCGGACAAGCACTACAAATATGTTCAGCGTAATCCAATTACCTACATGCAATGTCTATTCAAGAAAGTGAGCCATCTTAAAAGGCCTTTGACCCGCATGCAGCCGTAGATGGATTGCAGCCTCTTTCCAGGCATTTTACTCATAGGCTGCCTTTCTCTACCCAGACTCTTCCACCTAACCCTCCGCCCCTCCCTCCCGGTTCAGTTATGGCAGTGAGCAAAAATAACCTGTCTGTCTGTCACCTGTTCCAAAGGCTTCAAGTTCTGACTGAATGATTTAAGCTGTGGTGTGTGTGTGTGTGTGTGTGGGGGGGGGGGGGCATTGGAGAGTAAATTGGAAACCCTTTGAGGCAGAAAGGCACAGGGCAGTCTACGAGTGAAGGAGGCTCTTATCACAAGACAGCATATGTGGGAAATGGGGAAAATTCTGGCGAAGCTTACGAGGAACAGGGATGAAAAATAAAAAAATAAAAACCGAAAGGATTAGATCATTAAATAGAATATTATTTCGACAATGAGCACGAGAATGCCTCCGATAAGATATTTTTGGGGGATTTAATGAAGTCTTGCTTACATTACGTTCGCATGTTCTTCCTGTTGCACTGCTGAGTGATGGTTTCTGAAGATATCAAAAAAATTTGTGTCAACATTTTATGGTCTGAAACCCATTTCAGATCCAAGGGCAATACATCATAGGCTTCAGTGAACCATATACTGCCATTACATCAGCATAATTTTAGGTTTTAGACTATCTTTTGGTTTATCTACATTGGTTGCCCTGCTTCCATTCCTCAAGGGGGGCTTCTCAGCCAAAATATCTTGCGGAAAAGTTCAACTCAGACATAGCAGATGCATTGGCGATACATGCCCATGTGTATTTAGAGTCCTCCGAGTTTAATGCGCAAATGCAAAATCTGAGTTGACTCATGCATTCTGTTATTGAGGCGCAGTGAGATACACGGCATACTCAACCATCAAATGTACGTTTAAGCTTCTTTTTTGCCCGCAATTCAAAGTAATCTCCAAAGCGTTTTCTTTACTGATGACAAACTTTTAAAGTTAGTCTTCAGAGAACTGCCCTATAATATGGCAGCCCTTGTCCCTCCCTCTGTGCAGTCTTACAACTTCGGGAAGACTGACCCCTGACTAGCACAGTTTGTTGTAGACTACAGCAATCGTTGAGGGATTATTTGTGTTGGCTATGAAAAAGGCTGAAGTGACCAGGGGCCTCATGTATAAAACGGTCGTACGCACTGATTTGGTCGTGAATTCACTAGATTTGATGTTATGTGAAAATCGACTCACAAATTGAGATTTAGAAAACTTGAAACTGACGTGAAAACGTCCTTATGCGTACGCCAACTCTAGAGGCGTACGACCATTTCCTTGTGGCTATGCAGCTGTACTGCAGGACGAAGACATTTGTTTTTCCAGACCTGAGAATATTTGGCCAATCCCTTCACAAATGGGTATACAGTATTAGACACACACGCATAAGATTTATTTGTGTGATAAGCACTGTGAGAGGCAATATTGTGGGCCGTTAACTAGGCTATACGGTAAGGTATAAGGCTATAGGTCATGCGTAGGAACATTTATTCGTGTGTATGGACATGTTATAAATCGTTCGTAGGAACATTTTAGGAAACGATCTTACGCTCACATTTAGGATGAATTCCAAGATGAATTTATAAACGAGGCCCCGGATCCTCAAAGGAACCTCTCTGGGAGAAGGCGCACTAGTCAGGACAGCTTTTGGGAGCCTCTTTTTAATCCCGTCCGTGCAATGCGTTTTACCATCTGAGGGTCTGGAAGGCATCTCAAAACAAATGGATGCCATCGGGAGTCTGGCTTCGCGTGTACGCGGGCAGGCTCAGGGCCATTAAATCAACATGCAAATAAAAAACAGCCTATGGTGTAGCTTGCTCCACAAGACAGCATAATGGAACAGAGAGCCCGACTGAGGTGAACAGCAGCGAGTGCACTAGTGGGGTTGTTGGCCACGTGGCTGAATGGGACGTTAATTACATTCGCATGTCAGCAGGATGTTTTTCGATCCCGGCCTCTTTTTTTATGGAAATCCCTCTCTAAATATTCAACTGTATGATTTTGAAAAGACCCCCGTTATTCAAAGCGCTAAAACTATTTGCATATTCAAAAGGATTAATAAGAATGTGCTCCTACCGCCGCCGGCTTTTAACTCAATTTGTATTACTTCAGAGGATGCCAAAGACAAAACCAGAAATGATCAGAATCTGCGATTCCCAAATAAAAGAATCTCTAGCCCTTCTCTCTGATCTGCAAATGTGAAGACCTTTTTCAAAATTCAAAATATCAGTCGCTTCCTCATTAGTTCCATTCAATACCTAAATATGGCCTTATGTTTAGAGAGAGGCTCTTAAACCACATTACGGTCTTTTCACTTGGAAATAAAGCTGCACGCGCTTAACTCCCCGCGCGACAAAACAAAAGCGTGAAACACCTTTTTATGTGATGCCGCCCTGGATTTAACGTCCGCTTGCACCGTTCCGGCAAAACTTTCCTTCCCCTCTCTCTGCGTCCTGTTCATTTTTCCCCTTTCACGATATTAACGGAGCAAATTTGGATATGCAAATGCACGACATTTAAATGCAAATGCAATCAAGCAATATTTGGGGGGGAAAAGAAGATAAGGCTTGGTGTGACATTCTGAAGCAAGCAAGCAAGCCCTTTATTTTACTAAATATTTAATAAGAAGAATTATTATAAAAACCAATAAACAAAGGCAGCACACAATAATTTCCCTTCTGATGAATGTTAGCGACCAACTGCGGGCAATGCTAATGGTCTCAAAGGGCACATCCGGGTGTGTATGCGTCTCCTGTCCAACAGCAGTAGACAGGCACATATTAGTTTTGTGAAGCACGAGTCTATATTACAGTTGCTTTACGCCCATCGCACTTGCTCCAGCCTGAGCTGTGGAGGCTCTCTGATGGTGTCGGGTCAAGGGTCGAAACTCGATCAGGTATGTATGCTCGAGTAAATTATCGGAAGATTCTAGAGGTCCAATTGCGCCGCGCTCCGCGCTCCGCGTTCCCGCATTTCTCCCCTGTCGGATAAAGAAAGGGATAATACACCCAATGACTGTGCCCAGACAAAGGGGAAAATAATAAATATGCTAAACAGTTCCTGATTTAATCTGACCACTTCTATGCAAATTAGCAAGTGCTCCAAGGTCTCAGAGGAATGTGTGCTGCCATTCCAACATATTCATTCACTCAGGAAATTGATGGACATAAGCCATGTTCCAAAACAAACAAAATATGCTTGTATGAATTAGGGGAACATGGGGGGGTGGGGGGGGGGGATTGATGCTGATTATGGCTCACTCTATTCATGTAGGTGCAGCTCTCATCAGAACCACATCCCCTCCCGCGTATTTGGGTCGTCCGGCCTGTAATGAGAGGGATATTTCGAGGCGGAGGGAGCTCAGGAGACGCAGGCCCCTGCATAAGTACCTTCCCCAGAACGAAAGAAAAGGGAGGCGGGTATTTCGGCATTTTTACGCTGAGGCAAGTCAAACGGAGAGATGAAAACCAGGATAGGTCCTGACCGCGTTCGCAGGGCGCTCACCTGGCCGGCGCTCGGAAAAATGCTCGGTCGCGACGGCCGTAATTGGCGACGCGGCGGTTCCCGTCATGGCGGGGCTGGGCCTTAATCAGCCTCTGTTTGGGAAACGGTCTCTGGGGGGGCAGCAGGCAGAAGAGAATCCAAATGTACAGGAGAAAGTGTGCAGAGGAAGCGCAAGAGACGGACAGAGATCAGCAGAGTTTGAGACCTAGCGGGGGAGGCTAATCGAACGGGCTTTCTATATCGCACCTCAACAAAGACCCTAGGAAATGGGTTTTGTAAATGCTGCCAGCTTGCCAAAAGTGCTTATAAACAGTCTCAGCGGCCGGTTCTTACCCTTACACCAATACGGTAGTTCAGATCATTCTACTTTTGTTTTCATCCATTCAAGACAAAAAACTAAATCGTCTTGGGCAATGGGCGTTTAAGTCAAAACATTCTTTTCAATGTTGCTCATTTAACTTTTATAGGGTGAACGCAGGATAACTACAGATGTAGTACAGATTGCATCAGCAGCCATTTTTGTCTTCTCCCTGCATGCATAACCCATTCAATTTGCAATGAACCTTTGATTGTTGCAACTAAATCTATAGCAGACCATCTTACAAAATCACTTTCGTCACTCTGGTGAAGGCTACGCTTCAAAAAAAAAAAAAATGTTTTTCTTATATTTTCTATTGGATATGCCAAATTAATAAAGGCATTTTAAATCACATTATTTTTCTCCCCTTCCTCCGACAAGAGCGCCGTGAACTTTGGGGGAAGCAAGTCGAGTTTAGCTGTCATTTTATCTAAAGCAGGAGCCGCGGTTTTCCGTCCTTCCCCAGTGTCTGTCTTTACTTATGTTGTTTGTGATTGGCAGACGTGGACTCTGCATTTGCGTGATTTCAAGCTGAAGTAAAGGACTGGAAGGGCTGAGGTGGTGGCGTGGCAGGTTATCGGTCAGCCCCACGTCGCGTGTGAGTGTGCGAGGGTCCTGCTTGCAGTTCCTGCCGTGATCTTTGGAGTCCTCACGGTTCAGCAACTCGGGATCCGCACACCAGCCTCAAGCAGGTTCTCTGGAGAGAGAGAGAGAGAGAGCGCGAGAGCAAGGAGAAACCAGTCTAATGCGTCAGACAAACCCAGCAAGCTCACACCAGGCCTCTTCCCCACGTCCATGAATACTGCATCACGCTGCTTACAGCAATTAATTGTGTTGACTAACTCTGTCACTGAGAGATGTTTAGGGAATTATAATTGCTTCTACCGCACGGAGCGTATACCATATAGCCTACTAAGGTAGAGATAAACGGGTATAAATATATAACGATATAGGTACAGACAGAGATTCTACTGCGGGTCTCAAATGCAGCATCCCGTTTGCTGCCTTCCTGATCCTTCCAGGACACTGAACTAGATATTTCACTTATTATCCATTACACGGCCTCAGTGAAGCATGCAGAGCCTGGCGCCGACTCTCACGACATGGAGCCTGGGTCCCAGCCAGGCCCGCCAGGGGAAGAGCTCCCCCCACCCCCACCTCTTCCATCATGCACCTGAACCTGTGAGGGAAAGGCTTTCAAAATGGCCGAGTGCTAGGGTGGCTAATTGACAACATAATGTAAAGAACTGATTAGTGTTTATGAAATATGTTTTTGTTTTTTTTCATGCTTTTATTTCTTACTAGTTAAATTCAGATAATCAATCGCTTAAATAAAATTTGACTTTTGTATCTATAATTAATTTAAACAGCTGGATATTTAGCAAAGCATTTCAGGTCAAGTTCCTAATACGAGATACAAAAAACTGCAGTTCCGCCCCCCACCGGGATGTGAACTGGAAACTTTCAGGTTACAAGCTCCCACTATGCCACAATGCTATCCCAGTGCGCATTAAAAAAAAGAAAGACAGAAAAACACTCCAAGTATAAGACAATGAGTGAAAGAAGAATTATAAACATTTCAAGGGCATGTAAAGTGTGGTGCCCCGGTGTGAAGAAAATGGTACATTTAAAACAACAACAACAACAAAAAAACTCATTCAAAATACAATTGGTTCTAATCGGTTTGTATCCCTGTATCCCGGGGATGGCGAGCAGCAATGTGACTCGCTTGACAGAACGCAGGATAGATTAGTGCCACATCCTGTTCGCAAAACAAGGGCACTGGAATAAACAAATGTAAGCAGAACCTCTTGGATCCGTCACCTTAAATGACTCAGAATGACTTCCATGCTTTTTTTTTTTTCCCCCACCAGTGTTTACCGAAAAAAGGAGACGGCGTGCGTCTTACGAAAACAGACTGACCGACGATCCAAACCAGCGAGACCGTGCTAAAAAAAAACGAGCGGAAAAACAAGCCGGCGCAGGCAAATGTATTCTGGTACGTTTGTGCCAGTCATCGTTTCGCTGAAATGAAACGCACCCGTCTGACAAAAGCACCCTGACGCAAACAGAAGACTGCGACAACACACAAGCCACTTATCCTATTTCTGACAAACATTAAGAAAAAAAAAAAAAAAGATTCAGTTTAAAAGCCTTTAATTAAAGGTCTAGTATCATTATGGTTTCTATTTGAGCCCGATGATTGGCCCTGGTTCAAACTGCAGTGCATTTGTACGGATATCTGAGAGAGGAAAACCGTGCTACCAAAGTCGTAAAGTGCCCCAGACTGTTCACACGAGTACAGGGCGTTCTTTCACGGACGCCGGCGAATGACTAAACCAGGCGTTGCGTCGTTAGGCTCCGGCCTCAGACTTCTCGTCTTCCACTAAATCACCGAAGCGTTGTCCGCAGTGCTGTGGTGTCAGGGGTGAATGGGTGCTTACCCCACCATTTATAAAGCACGGAGGTCCAGCGAACGCAGGGCTTATGTCTCAGCTGATAAGTCTAGGATAACCACCCTCTCATTGACTGTCCATCCATAAAAGACCTGATACCAGCAATAATCACAGTAAGAGGTGCACAAAAAACCCCACTTGTATCCACTTATTGTAGCGGGATCTTTTGATATGAATTTATGACTTCCCTTAATAGAGTCATTCCAATTTCCAAGTGTTTTTCTGAAGTACACATTTTAATTAAGTAGAAAATGTGTTCATGAATACATAATCCTTTGAGAATCCTTAAATAAGTTTTTATATAAATCTGGCTGTTTAAACAACCAAACATTCCACTCAGTTGCCATAGATTCCATATCACTTCACCCAAGCAGATTAGCATATTGTAGCCACTAGTAATTTAGCAAGACTATATGAGGAGCAGACATTTAAAACCTCTGCAAATAAACTGTGGCTAAATTTCCAGTTATGCGCGCATGAAAATCATAATATTACTGAGAAGATTAAACCGTGCCAGTCAACACTCGTCTGTGAATGCGCCTCTCGCTCAATACACAGCAACACTGCCAGGAAATATTAATCTCCCAAAACAAATTTTACAAAATGTCTTCCATTATTACCCTCAAACAAACCTTCCTGTGACAGAACTAGTTTGTTTGAGATTAGGCTATGCGTCGCACTCAAACAGCGTGTGCCAGAAAGGTGCCTGATGAAACTGTGCCTTCCTGTGTGAGAGCCATTGGCATGAGGGGGGGGGGGGCAGCAGAGGGTTAGACAGGAACCGCTTCGTGCAACAAAATATAAACTGTGACCACTGGACCGTGCTGCCAATTTGGAAAGCACCCCCCCCCCCCACCCCTCCATCAAGTGGCAGGGCCTTGAACTTTCCTCCCAAGGGCCAAAAGGAAGACAGAGGACAGATGACATCAACAGTGCAAACTCACCAGTCCACACACCAATGCACTGGACTTTCTGAAAGAGAATTTTTGAGGTGCGTCACAGAACGTCATTTTATTTGACCAAGTAAACCTTGTGAGTCGCCATGCAGAGTGAAAAAGGTATGACTCATGAGTAAACATGAGTCGATTTCCCAGCTCTCGGAGAAGCCAAGAAATCTTGGTGTGACACACCAACTAATGCCGAAAGTCCCGTAAACTGCTTGCAAAACAGTGAAGAGCCACCGCACTGTGTATCATTCTGTTGCTCATGCTGAAACCTCTATGCTCTCATTAACACCATTTACATAACAATGAATGAATGGGATGCTGGTATGCTCAATTACATTACAAACATATTCATTCACATGTGACGGGTTCAAAACTGATTTATTTTCCCCCAGTGTCCATGAAAGATGGTCAAACAACTTGTATGAGACCACCAGGCAAGCAAAACAATGTTTAAGCTTAACCGATCAAACTACAGTGAGGGCAACTGCAATGTTATAAAACAAAATGGTGGCCCTCATATAACCTCTAAAGGCTCACACAAGCTAGAGATGACAATTTCATGCTCTTCAAGCCCCGAGTCAAAAGCTGGTGCTGCGGGGGGTGTTTTAAGTAGATTGTGATTTCACTTCATAGCAGTACCTCTGAAACGGTGTGCAATATCACGGCAATTCAATCTAGCCCTGGACACTGGGTGCATTCATCAGGGCATCTACCAGATAGACTGTGACAACAGCCAACCAATTGTGAAAACGGTAAAGATGGCAAATAAAAAATAAAATAAAAAAAATGATCACACTTACAGGCAAAATGTGATAGCACGACCAGCTTGTGCATGATATATATTTATGCATACAAATAAAAGCTATTCCCACTCGCTAGTGGGATATGAACACGCAGCCAACACATATGCACGCCTGGGTTGGCGCAGCTCTGAAATTGATGGGGAAGTGCACATGGTTCCTCATGGCTGAATTAGCACCGATTGCACACATTTTGCCTGAGGTGCAGCAAGCTCTCGTACTGCCTGGCTGCTGCGATCCTAAACGCATCATATCAGCTGTCATAATGCACCGTCCTCCCGCAAGAAACGAAGCATGCAAGCGCAAGCAGGAAGACAATGCAGGCGTTATGCGGTACATTTTCTGCACAAGATCCAGTGCCTTTGAGCCTAATGACGACAAACGTGTTTTTTATCCCTGTAATTGAACGTTGGCTGCAACAATATTTAAGTATTCTGTACGTGACAGGCTCTGCTAAAAAATAATGAATGTCAGCCTGGTTTCCATTTCTTTGTCAGAGAAAGCAGGTGTTGCGTCAGCCGACTTTATGGACAACAATCACAATTTACAATTTAGTCTTGGCAGATGCTTTTAGCCAAAAAAACACAACCGGACCAACCTGTTCAAACAATTATGTTCAACTTCAATGTATAAAGTAAGCAAGAATAAAGGGTAGAAAAGGAAAATAACCTCACATCGACAAGGATGGAAATGATCTGCAGTGAATTATACATGCAGTCTATGATACATCAGTTCATTATAGAGATGCTGTATGAAGTTCAGACACTGAACCGATACAGCAGCAGGCCCTGAAATACAGTGAGGGAGGCCTCGGGAGGGGTTGAGAAAAGGCAGAGAGTGTAGCACGATTAACGAGAGGGGGCCTCAGAGGAGCTCCCCCGCCAGCTACACCCCGCAGCCACTGTGTGGGACGAGCGCCGATACCGCTTCCCCAGGGCCTCGTCCCCGGCGTGAGAACCGCCGGGACAGCAGAGCGCCTCCTTATCTGGCCCGGAGAGCCTCCGCCCCCCTGCAGGAGGCCGTGCCTGATCAGCCGCTCCTTTCAACAACCCCTTTCAAGTGGGCCCAGTGTTTGCGGCCTTGGTTATCGCAGTCCAGAAATAACAACGATGACGTAATGGAGGCAGAAGAAGAGATGCATCACTGAGAATGCCCTTTACCTTTAGGGGCCTCTTAATATACCCCTTACTCTCTTGGTGGGGTTCCCAAACATTTTTTGGGTGCTCCAAGTTTGTGACCAAACATTTAAGAGGGTCAAAACTAAAGGAAATATAAACATGTCCTACAAACAAGACTGATACATCAATAAAAACAGCCTTCAAGGTTAACTGCAGAAACTCCTCCCCCATAACCAAGGATGTTTCTCACAGTCCCACTTCACAGCATGATTAAAACAAGCAGGCACCCTTTACCAGCAAACATTTTAGCCGTCCATGATGAGTAACAATGTTTGCGTCTTTCTGTATCCGCCAAAGCTGACTAACAAACACTCCCATTTTATGTCCTACAGCTACGCTAGCAAAACAGTGAGTAAGGAGCCCACATTTAATAAGGCCATGTAGCGATAATTCTTAAAAGACAACCCGTGATAAACAAGCTACAAGCATTTCGCAAACGATGTAGAAAAACTTTAATTGGCATAATAAATGAAAAGGACCTGTCATGGTGAATGTTTTTGCACTTTTTCAGCAGAAATCTCAGACTGACAACATCCTTCCATACCAAAACAAAATAGTCTCTAGAAAGGTGAGCCACTGTGTAATAAGCTATTTTTGGAATTGTTTTCAGAGATTACAAATGTTGCCCATATCTTGTTTATCTCATAATGAAAGCATTATTGTACCCTTTTTTACAGTCCCCAGGAAATGAGAACATATTGAAGGAAGTCAATGCCATCATGTCAGTCTGTCAGGTAAAATACCCCTCTTCCTCATTCAATCCAGTCATTTGACCTTTTTATGTTGAAGGGGAATTCCACCCACAAGAAAAAAAACACACATTCCATTTCATACCCTGAGAACTGCTGGTGCAAGGTTTTTAAGGGACTTTTCTAGCCAATTGGTTGGCCAGAAATGAAAGACTCTGGCACCAGTAATGCGTCTTGGCCACACCCAGCCCCTCTCACTCATCACTGTCATCATGCAGTAGCCTGTAGATTAGCTAGATAAAGAATTCATAAGGTGTCAACTATCGCATGCTTTAAATGAATACGTCATTCACGCATAGGCTATTTAAGTGGACAATCAGTTCAGTCAGAGTTGCGTGTTCTTCTCAAGCTACTTACAAAGCAAATATTTCATACGAGCATTGAAAGCTAGTGGAAATGAATGTCGACATCTCGTCTGACTCCAGCCAAGAGCCAAAAGTAATTGGCTTTCAACTTTTCCTCAGATGTCAATTACCAGAATTAAAGCTTCATTTGCTCAAGTGGCCGGATCATTGGCGATTCTGCATGGGTTGATGATTTTCACAGCAGATCTATTAAACCCAAACTATTCTAGCCCATGAGGGCCTAGCCGCCTACCCCCGTGGCATCCCGTGCTATAATACGCCCCAGACTGTACCCAAAGAAACTGCACCCTTCATTGCCAGCAGATCAGAATGATCCCGGAATTCTTTGCAGCACTGGTGATATAGCCAATCAGAATGTCCCGACCCCGCATTGCAGACCGGGCCTGAGGACAGGGATAGAGTGTGTGTAGCGAAATCCAATCCTCCACGAGTCATCACGCAACAACGACACCCAAAGACATCTCCCTGGCCTCCAGCTACCGCCACAGTCCTTATTGAGGGTTCCATATGAAACTGGCTCCAGCACACAGAAGTAATCATACTTACTGGAGTGCTTGGATGAGGCTGGAAGCAAGAGTGGCGAGATCTTCGCTTCTACGGTTACGCTCAGCGCGTTTTCTGGCACGGCGCACGCTGAAGAAGGACGACTGCTCAGGCGAGCAATCTGAAAGAAAAATCTGTTTCCCCGTTTTATTCTTATGATTTCCAGTGACTATGCCTTCACAAAAGTGGTTCCCAAAATGTGCTGCGCATTCCCTCTAGAGCGCTTTGACATGCCCTGGGGGTATTTTAGATGCATTTCAGCACGGTAGATTTCATTCGTTTTTTTGATATGATGCCGTTTCAAAACTACTCTCAACCTCGGAACAAGAAAAATGTTTTTTTATTTTTTATTTAATACATACCAGTGAAAGCACGGACACGCACCATTATGGGAACCCTATATACGAAATCACCATACAGTGTGGCTTCAAACTGTTCACAACTAAGGAAGACTGGAACTAATAGCAGTAAGTCTATTTGCAGGAGAAAACATACTATTTTTAAAATAACTAGAGGCAATGCCGGCCCCGGTGACGGGTTAAATGGCTTTCAAACTGGGAAGAATATCATAAAAAGCTAGCAAAGCTTTATTTTTGCCCATTAATGACTATAACAACAGCAGGCCGTTTCCAACGCCCCTGATGTTAGGTAGCGAGTGCGTTCGCCGGTCTGTCATCACTCACGGGGGAGGTTAGAGTTGAGTGTTTACTCTTCCCCCCCAAGCTCCACCAGAGAGAGGCTGGTGTTTGGACTGGAATGAAGCGGTTTAGATCTCCTCTCCCAGCGCATCACAGCTGCAGCGTCAAGAACCACGAAGCAAAAACGCCGTGCGACCGGGAACGGCACGACGTCAAACTTGAAACGGGGAAACTCCCAACTGCACATTTAGCCTCCGTATCCTGCATACTTGCTACAGCTTCCCCCATAAATTTGCTCAGGGGCGAGCATTTCAAAAAGCCCACGGAAGAGTAATTGTCTATTTACCGCACTGTGCATTAGCTAAGACTCAGCGAGGGATTTCTGTTTTAATAACCCCAGGAACTGGTGCCTCACCCTGGCTTAACTCAGGCTATGGGGTCTTCTGGGAGATTTTTTGCTCCTTCACGTCGAAAAGGCTTCAGCTGCTTCAAACCCAAGCAACATCATTAACACTGGGGGGGGTCTGAGCATTTACACACGAGGTGCATAATAACAATGGAAACTTTTAAGGGGAAAAAAGGGGGGGGCGAGGAGACGGGATCTGGGATGTTGAAATTGGAATGTCTGGAAGCATAAAATCTCTTCTGGCTTCGCAGGTGTTCAAAAATAAACTGAGGGCCAAAGAAACGCTTCCATCGTTAGATATTTAAATTTCACTTGCGATAGCTTTGCAGAACACCTTGCCATTGAAGAAAAGCATACAAAGAATCCCCGATAGGACACAGACTGAATGCTATAGGAACGTGAAAACCTTTCGGATAAACCACGGATACAAGACGCAATCAGTAAGCTTTTGGCACCTGGGACTTCCCAAGCCCCAGAGGCTGAGGATCGATATCACGAAACCATGCCAGATACCGCACCGGTAATGCATGGCAATTGTTCTTTCCCATTCCTCAACCTTTCAAAAGCATGATACACACCGCCCGGCCAAAAAAAAAGTAGCAGTTGCACCAGTCATGCATAGTGCCCACAGTACAAGCCTCTGGAGGCAGTGTTATGATCTGGGGTTGCTTCAATTGGTCAGGTCAAGGCTCAGCAATGTTATGCAGCAATAAAATGAAGTTAGCTGAGTACCTGAATGTACTGAGTGACCAGGTTATCCCATCAATGGGCATATTCCAGGATGACAATGCCAAGATTCATCGGGCTCAAATTGTGAAAGAGTGGTTCAGGGAGCATGAGGAATCATTTTCACACATGAATTGGCCACCAGAGTCCTGACCGTAACCCCATTGAAAGTCTTTGGGATGTGCTGGAGAAGACTTCACGGAGTGGTTCGACTCTCCCGTCGTCAATACAAGATCTCGGCCAAAAATGAATGCAAGTCTGGACGGAAATAAATGTTGTGACGTTGCATAAGGTTGTCGAAACAATGCCACGACGAATGCGCGCCATAATCAAAGCTAAAGGCGGTCCAACAAAATATTACAGTGTGCAACGTTTTTTTTTGGCCGGGCAGTGTATTAGGCCTACCCTCCCTCAGAACTTTCCAAACTCATGAAGTCAGAGGGAAAAGGCCCAACATTCTACTGGCTGATATGATAAAGACTGTAAGCCTCTGAGTCACTCAGTCCTAGAGCGCAAAGAATTGAGAGGATGGTGCAGTCGTTTCCGACCCTCACAACAAGTCTGTAAAGTTGAGACTTAACTTTTAAAATGTCCTTATGCCCCCCAGGGATTAATAATAAATTCAAATAAATTATTTGCTCGCCAGATCCCTTTACGCATAGCTCGCCTTCATTGCCAGATACTGTATATACTGAAACAGGCAAGATTAAGTGCTATAGGGTGCGACTAACCTGAGATTCGCACTCAAAACATTCTGGTCTCAAATTCACACGGCTTAAGTGTTGCCTCAGTTCAACTGACTACATTCGTCGCAACATGCACAGATGGAAGATGCGCCTTTCATTGCAGCGGTCTGAGAAGCAGTGCCAAGAAGAAAAAAACAACAAAAAAAAAACAATTAACCTTTCGGTAAGAGGATATCCAAGTAAAATAATTTTTAAGTAAGGATTTCCATATTCACTGAGACAAAGGCATTGTATATATACATATTTTATGACAGATGACTGTGGCATGCTTTCATGTGCATATTTACCCTAGCAATAACATGCATGGTGCATTGAAGTGACACAAAACCACTATAATCAAGGGTGGCTATTCATGTTTAATCACCTGATGCAAAACCCTTGTTGAGGGGCTATTCGATGAACTGTGAGGACGAGATTGCACTTATTAGATTACACACTATTAAATTTTAATGGCCGTGATTTGACTCATTACACAAGAGGGGCAGAGAAAAAAAAAGGTGATTGTGAGTGAATGAACAATGCTCGAATGCTTAGGTAGAAATAAACAAACAAACATGCCCCCTCCCCCACACCTCTCCCAAAAAAATAAGAAAAAAAAAACTGGTACCTAATGTTCTAAAACGAGATACTAGTCTTTTTTTTATAAGATAAACTTATTTTATGAAGTGCGGTTACCGACCGGGAACACGATGTACGCCGTCTTCATCCTGCACCATGCGATGGTGTCCAAGGCCCATGTTGAATTCCTCAGCGTCACGGACTTCTCAGCCAAGTCCCATCGCATTGTGTGTTTAACAGATGCTTTTACCCAGAGCGACTCGTATTGTATTCCGCTTTGCCTGGAAAACGCTCTGCAACCATTTATGCTGTCAGAACAGCACGGCCTGCTGTCCAGTATCCTAACCACAGCGCCACACAGACAGCCCTGCTGTACACATCCAACCAGGAACATGGTCATACAGAGTTCTGAATGACAGGCCCCAGCCACCACCCATAGGGAATATATAGTATACAGTTATTGCAGTTTCATGAATTCCAATATTAGCTTAATCCCCAGTACCGAGTATAGAGTCCCCAAAGGAGACCTTTCCACAACACCGCACATGGATAAGAGCCTATTAGACCGCCTGAAGGTATTCTAAGCCACCCATATAACACCTATTAGTTCACAGGTATCTAAACGTGATAATGCAATTTTCCATTTAAGTGCACCAAGGGTATTTCTCTGAAGAGTTATTACCAGCCAGCGCTATCATTATTTTGCACTTATGTATCAGTAGGAGCTTCAGATTATTTCCAGTTCCCTCGCCACATAAAGACTCCCTGCAGGCCTAATGTACAAAGTTAATAACTTTTCATTTAGTACGTACAGCACCCCATGTCTCATGCAAAACGTCAAAGACCCATCATCATGTTTCTCTAGACAGTAACTAATAATGGCGTAACAAAATAGTTTAGAGCTAGAAAGAGCATTTCTAAAAAATGAAAAAGTCTGGACAACGGCGGCAAATATTTGCGTATGATTTTGAAAGCCAATACAGATGCCCGTCGTTATGCTGGGGTTCGAGACAAGCTGGCGGTTTTTATTCAGAGCCGGGAGCGATTTGAATGGAAGGCGCACCTGTCAGCGGGCTGCGTAAACAGCAGTTGTATTTAATAAGGAGACCAGCTGCTGCGCGGCACGGCACGCAACAAAAGGTGCCGGGGATGGTCCACCTGACTCACTGCCTAATGTCAGCGGCCTGAGGATTTACGGCCGGGCCCGCGTTCCTCGGTCACATAAACGGCACAATGAAAGTAATCTGAGGCGAGCCGCGGAGTCCAATAACCGCTAAAGAGATCGGATGAACGCCCTAGTCCCCCCCCCCCCCCCATTAACACGCACCTTGATTTGCAGTCCTCACGCATCATATTTTACACACGGAGCACGCTCATTGGTAAAGTGGTCGGAGGGGTCGGGTGGGGGGGGGGGTAACGCATTGTAAATCGCATGCGTGTCGATGACCGCAGGCGGTGTTCGGGCGGCTACGCTCACGTCGCGAGGCCCCAGCTTGATTTATGCAGTGCTTTGACCGAGTTGGAGCTTGAGACCAGCTCAAATCGCCCAGTAAGATTCCCACACCCGCCCCCCTCTACCCGCAGCTCCAACAGCCCGGAGAAAGCTGATCTGAATGACTGGGCAAGACCGAATGAGGTTAAAGAGGCTGGCTGAAGAAAATCGGCTTTCTTGTGGTAATATTACCGGCAGGTGCTCTGCAGACTCATCTTACATGTGAGCTAGCGAACTGGCCCGATCATCCAATACTTGCAGGTATATTAACCGTGATGAGGTCACGTCCCTCCTAAAGATGCCCCCATTTCATACAATCAGTTAAAGAGCCCATAAAGCCCTCATCCAGAGATATTTTTAAATAACGCCCCTTCTCAGCTGTCACGTCAGTGAAGCCAATGAAAACGTCAATATAGTATGAATATACACCAGATTTTTCAAGAAAATTGTTTCCTTTCCATCCTTGGGCTATAGACCTACCAGTTGGAAAAAGGAATTTGATCTCATATGGAGTAATTACCTTGGATAAAAGATTATGCCGTCATATACTCCAAGAGGTTACAACAGATGGCCGACGGTGAATGCAAATAGTAGTTTTCACTCCCATTCTCAACTCTTAGAGCAGCCATGCGGCACAAATGAGGCAGTTTGTGTGCACTATTTGCGGAAGCATTTTGTGGTTTGGTTTAAAGTCACGGAACAATGCATCATACAGCCGGCACCCTGCTTTTAGCCCCAAGCTACAGCTGGTGCACGTTATGCAGATTCACCTGCCGAAGAACAAGACGCCGTGAGAAGTTGCCTTTGTGTGTGTGTGTGGAGATGATGGTTCGGCTTTGAGGAAACGACACGGGGCACACCCCAACTTCACGCACACACACATAAGCACACCTGTCGAGTCTCGCACCCAGACTGCCCGACAACAAGGTCCCGCCTCCCAAATCTGAGAACCAGTACAGCAAGCAGAAGGGCTGCTGAGTCACACCTTGCAAAAAAATGTTCTGTCACTAGGGCTCTCACTGTAGTCAGAGACCAGGACCCCCATAGCTTAAACTGTCATGATAGTGGCACTTGGTGTGACCGCTTCTCCTGCCAACAGAAAACGCTGGTCAGCCAGGCTGAAAGAGAATCACTCGGACGCTGTGAGGTTTCCATTAGGAACACATTTAAAAACCAAGGCAAGGCAGCTCTTAGCTGCCAAGTTCTAGTGGAACACAGAATACAGAAGACCGACCATTTTAAAATTGGGACTGAGGCCTTCCAAAGAGGTAAAAATAAAGCTGAGGATGAATACAGGATAAAACATTTTCTTCTGAAGAGCTGGAATTTAGAACGTTGTGTGATGCCCTGAACTAGAGCTAGTTACAGGCTGTACCATATCTAGCCTGGGTCCAGGTCTATGGAGGGGGTTCTGTGTAAAACGTGCCAATCAGATGTCTCTGTAGAACCGGTTTGCGTTGATGGCAGTGTGATGTGACCCATATAGCCGAGGCATTCCACATGATTCATTGTTGCGACCACCCACAATAAATTAGATTAATTGCATTTCAATCACAAAACACTTGTAAAATATGAAAACGCTTTCATTAGTCTTAGGCAAGCTGGTTCTACACAGCTGCGTGGCACAGAACAGAGGACCCTGCCAATCAGAATACATGCCTGAACAGCATCTGCCCGGTGACACCTCAAGGCAGGCCAACCACTACTCTCCTCCCCTGCCCCCAGCAGAGAGAGGAGCTGAGGAAGCCAAATTAATCAAACGGCAAACAACTGCTCAGGCAACGAAATAACCCTGCAGCTTAACATTTTGTATCCAGGGTCAGTTACTAATAAAAGGTGACAAAGCAAGGAGTTCCTCACAGAACCTTTGCTTCACCTTCACATATTGAGAAAAACCTTCATTTTAGCTTTGGCCTGCTACTTTCCACTGAGCAAGACCAATAGTGACTGCAGCCTCCAAAAACACATTCGGGCCAACAAATGTAAATCATCACCACAGAAAATAATTTCCATACCATGCTGGAGAGTTTTGGATCAGAAACGGCAATCAGAAGCTGCTTTCTCTCTTCATAGGACTGAAAGCAATTAAGGTTGTCTAACCCCACCATCCCTAGTCAAGCAACTCCCATGCAAATGAGATGCAAATGGCGCAAAACTGAAAACTAGTTAATTTAGCCTCTTGGCATTTCAAACAGCCTTTCAGCACCGCAGGGAAATCGCATGCAAATGCCCAGCGCTGCGTTTATTTCTGCATAAAGGGCCTCAAATCCCCAAATGCTTAGTCGCATGGACACAATACAGAAATACGAAGTCCAGGTGCAACCGCGATCCCCAAAAACGGCATGCAGAGACACGAACGTGGCTCGCTTAAAAAAAGGTTTTGTTTTTTTCCTAGACGGCACAGCCAGCTAACAACAATTGCAATTGGAAGCAAAGAAAACATTGGAAGACAACTAGAATTAGAAAATAAAGAGCTCTTAGAAAGTGCCGTTTTAAGCAAACAGGGGCACAATCTGGTGCACAGACGGGTCTGATTAAGAGCCTAGTTAAAGCAATAAGGGTGCATGGGACCGCACTGACTTGGTGTTCACACACCAGGCAACACCCTGGGTAAACGCCCATAGCCAAGTCAAGCAAGCCTTTGATTGTTCTCACTCCCATAATGCATAGCTGGCCTTTATTGCCAGATACACAGTATATTGTGCGATTGCGGAGGCTGAGAGTCCAGGGCAGAGCATGGGTACAAACAGGCATTCAACCGACCTCTGAAGGTCGGGCGGGGTTGGCCGTTTATGCACTCTCTCCTCATTTCACTACGAATAAGCTGTCCGGGGGAAGGAGGGGGTTGTGGTTTTTTACAGATTAAGGAAGCGTGACGCTGCCCTGAGAATAAACGATGCTCACGAACTAGTCTGGAGTCAGATTTGACTGGGCAAGACCGTTGGAACAGGTCAACTCAATAACGTCAACCCAGGAGCAGGTGCTCAGTGGGCTCAGCTTTCATGCAAGCAAAAAATAAATAAATAAATTAAAAAAACTGACACTTCAGACGCCCCGCCGGTTCGTTTAAACGCCGGCTTGCGAGGCTTTTTTACAAACGAGAGGCAAAGTGTGACATTCAGCGCAAACACGCGAACGCGGATTCCGCGACGCGGAGCAGATATTCTATCACTGCAGCGTGTTTACTTTGGAATCGCCAGCACATTGTACCGTTCCAAGCCCCCACACACCACATGTCCCAAAGAATATCATATTCTGTCATGTGGAGAGCTAGTGCCAGGGGCTCGGAAAACAAGCACCGCCGAGAAACAGTTGGAATATGTTTTCTTGCGTGCTGAAAGTGATACTGTCTGCATGTGCCGCAGTGTTTTCAGAAGACTTTGTTCCAGTTTGAAGACTGAACGTGCAGTCAGTGTATTTATGTTCTCAGAGACATAGGACCAAAGGCAAGATCAAGGAAGGGCCCGGCGAGGGCGGAGGGTAACCGTTTTCCAGAGACGTGCGGGAGTCGGACTCTGTAACCAACAGGCTACGCTTTTGAATGCTCGGGGGGTGACAGCTGGGGCCCTGGGTGAAAGGTACTTAACCTGAATTGCCTCAGCGCACTGCAGCACACATGAATAATATATATATGCTGGCTATTTGAAGTTGCACTCAATAAGGATGCCTGCTAAGCAAATTGTAATGCAACGGACGGTAAAATCTAGCGTCTAAAGCTTGAAACTGCCTAGGATACTGGTCCGGTTGTGTCCAGAGAAAGGCTTGCTCATTCGCAGGAGGTAGCTCTTGTCCAAGAAACCGGGCGTGCTTTCTCACGTAGCCGAACCCCAGCACGGGCCGTCGAGGCCTCGGGACATCGGCTACAGGTCAAAAGCAGGGCCCGCTTCCGCAGATCGACGACATACAACTCCTCACCCTAATCAAACAGCCGCAGCCTGCACACGGCGTCTTGGGTTCGACCGGTGACCGCAGGGGCGAGGGCCAATGAGGAGAGCGCTAAGGTGAGGAGAGCGCTAAGGTGAGGAGAGCGCTAAGGCGAGGAGAGTTTGTGCGTGCGCGGGGGGGGGGGTGGGGGGGGGGGGGGTGCGCTTAATTACCATCGCGGCGGGCGGGGCGAGCGGGTCGTTACGCAGGATCAGCCGGCGTGGCCGTCACGCAGCCTTTTGAAGCGTCGGCCCCTGCTTTGAAATGCAAACGGCCCGCGGGCTCGGAGGGCGCCGACTCCGCGCGGCTGGCGCAGGACGGGGGCGGCGGCCCGGAACGGCCCCGCGCCGGCAGACGTTCGCTCGCCGCGAGGTAAAAGCAGGTCGACTGGAGGGGGAGCTTTTAGACGGAGGACGCGCTCATTACCTCATACCCTACAGCCGGGATCAGTACTGCACGCACCCTGCCGCTCTGCTCGCCGTTCAGACACTGGAATTAACAGGTCCGTTTCACACGCTGCCCTCGCTCGCGACGAGACGCCCAGATAGAACAGACAGAAATATCCCAATGGCCTGACATCTTCCATTGACCTTTAATTAAACCACAGGAGGGTGGGCGGTGGGAGGGGGGTTGGGCGGTCGGTACCAGAACGCGGCCGCCGGAGATAAGATTGCCGCCGACTTGCGCAAGAATTCTAACGCAGCCCCACAGAGGGAAGGCCATTTTGGTTAAGAAACAAAAACAGTCCCGCCGTTTATCACCGCCGACTGCTTGCTGCCCCGCAGGAGTGAGAAAGACGGGAGAGGAGGGGAGCGGAGCAGAAAGACGCAAGTGAAGGAACACTACGTTAACAGCTTTGAGTCAGACATTTATAATGCATTCGGTAGCATATAATGCTACTGGAAACCGGCGTTTTATAATGAAATGAAAGGAAATGCATACTCGCCAAAATTGCGTTTTAGGACGTTCTCTGCTGCCACTGTTCACAGTCACAATAAATTAATCGGGGGCTGGGTAAACAGACGGCTCATATTTTTGGACTCCAATCAAGGTCTCTCAGCCAGAGGCGCAGCCTGTCACAGAATGACGTCATACCACAGTCACCTTTTCGCCAGGCAAAGATCGCAGACAGTTTGAAGAGCAGCGATGGTGATAATCACACCTTGCGAAAATGTTCTGTCACTAGTGTGATCCAGACTTTCCTGGGACGCGTGGGGTTTGATGCTTAGTTTGTGCTGTTGCTCAGATTATGCTCGCATTAAGCATTTTCTCCCTAGACTGATTTTTCATAATCCAAAACATCAAACGGAGGAATTAATTACTACAAGGTAAAAAGCCAGTGGCAGCAGAGTAAAAATATTTATGTTAACTTCAGACCAGAAATAAAATCTGTGAAAGAAATCTGCTCATACCTCCTGTACAGCTACATTAAGGGAGATAGCGAGAGAGTGAAGGCAGGAGGAAAGAGTCCACAGAAAAGTGAGGGAAGACTGCAGGATGGGGAAAAGGGGAGTGAGGGATAAAGGAAGAAAAGAGGGGAGAGGGTGTGTGTGTGTGTGTGTGTGGGTGTGAGAGAGATAGAGAGTGGGGGCGGAGCGAGAGATACCAGGTTCAGGCAGCAGTCATTGGCGTCCTGCTGCGGTGTGTAGGGGGCGCGATGCAGGAGCGCGATGCAGGAGCGAAGCCCATCGCACATGTTCCGGCAGGATGACAGGTGAGACGGGGCTCCCGCGCTGACAGCACAAGGAGGTGGCCCCTGCATCCCGGCAACCTGCTGAGGCGGCCCGGAAGAGTCCTATTTATTCCTAATGACCTTCTGAACGAGGAAGTCAGGTGCCGCGGCGCGCGGGCCACGTGGCCGAGCCGCAGCGTGTTGAGCCGCTTAAAAGGGCCGGGAGCTCAGAGACGGCCGACAACGACCTTTTCCACTGTTTACTGTCCCCGTCCCCATATCGCACTATTTAAACAGCAGATGCCTCACGCCGCCATTACCGTTTGATCCACACTGGGGCCTGACACCAGATAAAGTAATGGCGGGGCTAATTTACTGATAAGGTCAGGGCGAACGCGGACACGACAAACAAATCGCCCGCGCTTCACACACCAGCTAACGCAGGGCGAGGAGTCTCGCGGGCCTTCACAAAAAAAAAAAAGTAAAACGGTCAGATTTAAGGTTGGTGAAGTTTCACACGGAAGAAAAAAAAGATCGACTCCAGATGAGGTCCCGATATTGGCGCTCGCTGCAAAAAAAACAAAAACAACAACAGAAGAGCCCTGCGGAAGATGGATCAGAGGGGCTAAGGGTCAGACAGCTAATAAATGGCCGACTCCTCCAGAAGCCTTTGCCATGTCAGAGACCCCAAAACGCCGGTTCAATCACCTACCCCGCGGATGAAAAGGAATAAGGGATAAGACGGCGTGCTGCTAAAGGGCGAAACGTGCATGAAGGCTTAAAAGAGAGGAAATGCACTCTCCGTGATAAGGACAAAAAAGGTTTACTTTTCCATTCTGTAGGTATTTTTTTGGGAGATGTAGGGATGTAGCTCGGGACAAAAAAAATAATAATAATAATAAAATGGGGGTAATGAGCCAAACCAGCTCATGCAGTTTTAGCCTGTAAGGCTAAGGAATGTAATTGGTGTTCCTTTGATACCTTGCAAAAGACACGTGCACACATTTAGAAGTCAAGCAATAGCACAACAAAAAAAGACCCCATTCCTAAGGACACTGAAGGAAACCACTCGCCAAATGAATTCGCAATCTATATATTGAACTATAGGATTTTACAAATGAAAATACAATGTTTGCATGATTTGCTTGTGTTATTTCCTCCCAGGCTAAGGAACACTCGAGTGGCCTACTGCAAATTTAATTACTTTTAATTGAATTTCGTGTCACGAGTCGAGGGCTTTCTCCGGCCATTCGAGAGCTACGGATAGAAGGGGCCCGATTCGCGCTCGAGTTCTGGCCATAATCGAAGCCTCCGATCAAAAGCATCGACGGCCCGCGTTGTATTAGTTCGCCGGCAGCAGTCAGCTTTGCGCAACTCCTTTGACTACTTTACTTCATAAGCGTCATTACCGATACAAAAGTGTCTCGAGCGCTTGACGGTCGCCGCTCCTTATTTTCGCCGTTGCTCTCGGTCACCCGCTCGGCAGCTACCCCTTATCTGCGGCGATAAGCGCGGCTGACATTTTGCATCGCACATCAATCAAGGCGATAGTGGAAATTTAAGGATCCAATCCGCCCTCCTTTCCCCTCAGCAGAAAGCCGAGGAAATAAATCGATCCCGGCCGCCCTCGCCCCGCGCCACGGCTCCACCACTCCGGTTATTAAACCGAGGTCAAAGGCCGTTATGACTGACAGCGGTGGAAGGGGAAACGTAATGCCGAGGGTGAACGCGATGACCGTACTGTAACCAGCCTCCAACACGCAGGTGCCTGCATGGAAGAACACCAAACTGCACCCGCAAGGTGCACAAAGCTATAGAAACAACCGGGAAAAAGCAACCCCATATAAAGCTTACAAGGGAATTAATATGCTAAAAAACAGAATAAGCGATAGGGATATTAGTGCTGGAAAGCAAAGATCGGTCTACGGGAATCTATTAGTGAAATAATGACGGCCGATGTCGAATGGTTTTCAAGATGCATGTTGTTCTGGGCCTCTTTAAATGCAAAGGCCAACGCTGTGTTGGTGCGTTTACAGCCATATCACCGACAGTTCATTCTTTCACTTGATACAACGACTATAAAACAAAGCCCTACATAAAGTCAAA
Organism: Synaphobranchus kaupii; assembly: GCA_029718625.1. Classification (NCBI taxonomy): domain Eukaryota; kingdom Metazoa; phylum Chordata; class Actinopteri; order Anguilliformes; family Synaphobranchidae; genus Synaphobranchus; species Synaphobranchus kaupii. Next base: position 12,484,662 of record CM056396.1, on the reverse strand, counting down.
GAAATTGCAAACCAGAAAATATATATATTCTAACAATAAAACTTTTAACAAGCACCCAAAAACTCGAACATATTTACTCGAGGGGAGAGTGAACGGGTGCTGCAGGATGACTCTTTTTTTTTTTTGGGTAGTTACAGCCCTGATTTACAGCTTAGCTTCACACTGACATAACACAGACCGTCCCGGCCCGCCTTGGAGCCTGGAAATCGGCGAAGGGGGGGGGACCACCCAGTAAAAGAGCTACAGCAAGCCGACCCGGACATCAGACGGGGCGGACGAGCACGAACACGAACTCTATCGCAGGCTCTGCCGTCCTGTTAAAGGGCTTTAATTCGTTCCACCTGGAGCAGGGAAGACGCGACTCGGTGCCAAAGTCATTAACCCAAAAAAAGTTAATTAGATAACGGCATTAACCTTTACGGTACGCTTTTAATATTCGGCCAGGAACGAAGCGAACAGGTGAGAAATGAAAGTGCTCTCACATGACGACTGAAAATTCACTCCCTGCTGTTGGCAAAACCCATCACTATGCTTTCCTTTATGCCACTTAGGGAGGGAGATTCACATTAATCCAGACATTCAGGATGACATTAGCGCAGTTCGGGTTTTAATACTAAGAAAACCAAGGCGTTGCTTCTGGGGATGGCTGGTACTGGCATCTCCTGGGATTTGAACCCGGATCATTCCGGGGAGCCGTTCCTACACAGTTCAAAAATATGCCCTCCAAGCCTCTTATTTTGAACCGAGCTACACGTTGGCCCCTAGTGGCAGCCTCTGGCACCACAGCAAGACTACTAATCTCCCATTTCCACTGTCAAGCCCTTTTAAAAAAAAAAAAAGTCAACTCACTCAAAAAAGTCAAGACATTAAACGCACACATTTCAGTTATTCTATAAGGACCTTGGAGCTCATCGGTATGAATAATGAACCGTGCTTCACTCTTGAGACACCAACTCTTAACACCGGAATTCTTTTTTCTTTAACTTTAAATTCTGCTGACACTGAACATGTTCCAGAATAATGAGGTGCAAAAAGACATTGCGTTTTCCGTGGCCTCTGTTCACGGAGGGAAAGATTCTGTAGTCACGCTAACAGCGTTGCCGTCAAATAAACCCCGCTATTTTTAAGATCAAGATTAGAATGATGAATTCAAAAATCGCATGAAGCATAATTGTAAGGCGGCGGTGTCGAATACAAAATGCATCACCGTGCAGGCAATGACTAAAATATATTAGTCTCAGAGGACTTTTTTTCCAAAACAGTAAAGGAATAACTTCTTAAAAAGATAACCGAAACTAACTGATCCGATTGCTAGCTGAAGGCCGGCCCATTACAATTCAAATTTGTTGATGTCATTCTGCCACACCCACCTCTGCCTTGTTCTGCTTTCTGGGAATTGGACTCGTGCTAAAAAAAAAAGTGCCTTTGGCAAGATTGTTTTTCTTAAAATGCAAGTAACCTATTAAAAAACAGGTGACATTGGGAAGGCAACTATACACATCCACAATGGTCACAGAGGCCTTTTAATATTCATCGATGCATTTCTACAAATCGCCAGCCCCGAGCCCAGAAACACAGGAGAACACATGATCCTACAGTAGCCACTGCTGAAAACGCACTCCTCGCTCCACAGCTAAAGGGATTTTTTTTTGTAAACGTAGTGGGCAGAATGGCCGCATGCAGAAACCGCTCTGGAGTTTGTGGTACGTAGAAACCAGCGCTCCGGGTTAACGCTTTCCAGATCGACTTCCCCGCCCGAGCTGCCGCCGCGCCAGTTCCGTCGTGCGGGTAAAGCGAACGGAGGGAGCCTCGACTCGCCCCGGCGGGGTCCGCCGCCTACCCGACACCGCTCCTTTTAACACTCCTCCCTCCCCTACGTCGCTTCGCCCTCTCTCTCGCCTTCTCCCTCTCGCTCTCACTCCGTCCCGGCGCTCAACGCTCCCTCGCTTTCTACGGAGAGGAGAGACAAAGACGAGGCGGCAGCGGGGCTCGGGAGCGCTCTGCCCGCCGCTGCAAACTGCGAGACGCGGCGCGCGCTGCGCCCGGCGCTCAGGCAGGGCGAGAGAGGAGCCGCCTGCCTTCCCATTGGCTGCTCCGCGCCCCGTGCTAACGTCGCGCAGTCGGCACCCAGCCACTCAGCTCCGTCCAAAAGCGTCAAGTTTTATGAATGAGCTGCAGCGTACGCCAAGGTGTGCGCACATACGCGCACGTGTATTTAGAGCTACGCTCGCACCACGCGCTCGCTCCTCACTCAATGTCATTTTTCACTGCTACCTTAAAGCATTAGCCCGGCGTCTAAACGGTGGTTTGGCATAAATTCTAACATACCTAGAAATAATTACACACGCTGCGTTTCAATATTAGGCGATGCAGCAAACGGTAAAGTGAAAACAAATTATTTTCTTCCGACGTTTCCAGCACACAATAAGGAAGCGGTCAGGCACAACTTCATGTTTACCAACAGAAAACATTGTTTCTTACAAATCAGAGGCATGGCATGCCCGTTATGAAAACTGAATGCAAAATCCATAATAAGCCAATGACTTCCTATGAACTTTACACCAGGCTAGTAAAGTGGGGAATTAGGTTAAGCTGCACGGTCCTGTATTTTGGTTCAACAGTGCCATCTATAGGTAGACATGGGGAAAAAACCAGAGACAAGACTAGACTCATCCATGCTAGATTTCCTCAGACAAAGAATGGGTAGATTAAACTCCCTAGAAAGGAGAAAGGAGATTTACTGATTAATGGTGCTTCACTAATAAGACATTATTTTGTAGATTACAAACAATATTCTGAATTGTAATGCACATTCCCTGTGATTCTTCACCATTCATAAATCAGTGACAGAATAACCAACAATAATGGCTTCCATCAGACTTCAGCAAATGTGAGACTTGTGCCCACGTGAGGCCCTCATATGAAAAACAAAAACGTTCCATCTAAATCTTACCTCTGTATTTTACACCACAAATCTAGTTTGTCATGGTCCAAACATTACCTACATTCCTTTACACAAGTGAAACAAAGGATAACTCCATCACCAGCGATAAAATCCCCCACTGTTTACCAAGTGATTTAATAAGCTCAGGTCTAACATCATGCAATGTGGGTGAGCCAGATTCTCAGGGAAATTTTCCTTGTGGCACTAGAGCCATTGCAGCTTCTCTAGTGGTTCCACACTGCCACCTGTTGGCCGCAAGGTGAAAGATCACCTGCAAGGCATTTGAGCAATCCGAACACCTTCAGCCCAGTATTTCTGAAGATTTCTTTTACCCGGTCATACTACGAATATGACATTGCTGATCTCCCCAACTTGGACAACTTGACAGGCATGTCAAAACACACAAGGAACGCCTTTCGTGCTGCTAGCAGCAACATACGAGCGAGGCTTCGTGAGCTGCATAAAGCGTAGATACTCAAATGTGGACCTCTGGAAATCCGGGCCGAAGCCACGGTTGGGTTTCTTTAACTGATAGTGGATTAATTAAGAGGATGCACACATGGTAACCCAGGTCCAAATCAGTCCCTGACAAGAATGAACACCACTGGCCTCAGGAGACCGCGTTAAGCATCGCTGTCATAATAGATCTTCCATGTACTGTCAATGGCTAGTTTACACAGGCTGAATATTTGCTTTTCGATGGCAGGTTCATATCAGCCCCTCTCATCACAGGTATAACCCCAGGGCTAACTGAGCTGTCTGTCATGTCCCTGTTGGATATGTACAGGTAGATGACAAAAGCCTGCACCCTTCCAAGGCGGGAGAAAGACCTGGACATCAAGAGCCAATCACCCAGTTGCCACACATCCGCAGCTCTAGTTTGTCATTTGTCCTCACATTCAAAACTAGACTAACAGAGCCGCGTTAGTTCTTGCTTCGCACCCATAACCTTGCATTATTTCCTTAGCGCATGTTCTTATCCAGGGTGACGAGAGTTAATTCACATTTCTAGACGACTCGAGATAGCGGGGATATTTGCTGAAGTGGTTCAGGATCTAGTTTTCTACGAAAAGGGTCCAACAGCAACGGCAAACTAAAACCGTCCGTAAACAACTCCAGCCCCCGAACCGCGATGCCAAATTGACACGCACGGCGCAGTAGTTCCTGTTCGCTACAGTGGCTACATTCTCATGCTACAACTTCCCCCATAAAACACATTCTCCTCCCTGCCGTGCGAGGGCACGGTTGTGAAGCATCCGTTGGACTGTAAAGCATTTTACACCAGCCTGATCCTTATTGATTCGAGAGTCTTCACACTCAATCAGGTGGCGCGGCGAAACCGCTACGACGCGGAGCACATCCAAACACGAGGGACGGGTGAGCACGAAGCGCACAGGCAAACACGAGGGACGGGTGAGCATGAAGCGCACAGCCAAACACGAGGGACGGGTGAGTATGAAGCGCACAGCCAAACACGAGGGACGGGTGAGTATGAAGCGCACAGCCAAACACGAGGGACGGGTGAGTATGAAGCGCACAGCCAAACATGAGGGACGGGTGAGTATGAAGCGCACAGCCAAACATGAGGGACGGGTGAGTATGAAGCGCACAGCCAAACACGAGGGACGGGTGAGTATGAAGAGCACAGCCAAACACGAGGGACGGGTGAGTATGAAGCGCACAGCCAAACACGAGGGACGGGTGAGTATGAAGCGCACAGCCAAACATGAGGGACGGGTGAGCATGAAGAGCACAGCCAAACATGAGGGACGGGTGAGTATGAAGCGCACAGCCAAACACGAGGGACGGGTGAGCATGAAGCGCACAGCCAAACACGAGGGACGGGTGAGCATGAAGAGCACAGCCAAACACGAGGGACGGGTGAGCATGAAGCGCACAGCCAAACACGAGGGACGGGTGAGCATGAAGAGCACAGCCAAACACGAGGGACGGGTGAGTATGAAGAGCACAGCCAAACACGAGGGACGGGTGAGCATGAAGCGCACAGCCAAACACGAGGGACGGGTGAGTATGAAGCGCACAGCCAAACACGAGGGACGGGTGAGTATGAAGCGCACAGCCAAACACGAGGGACGGGTGAGTATGAAGCGCACATCCAAACACGAGGGACGGGTGAGCATGAAGCGCACAGCCAAACACGAGGGACGGGTGAGTATGAAGCGCACAGCCAAACACGAGGGACGGGTGAGTATGAAGAGCACAGCCAAACACGAGGGACGGGTGAGCATGAAGCGCACAGCCAAACACGAGGGACGGGTGAGTATGAAGCGCACAGCCAAACACGAGGGACGGGTGAGTATGAAGCGCACAGCCAAACACGAGGGACGGGTGAGTATGAAGCGCACAGCCAAACATGAGGGACGGGTGAGCATGAAGAGCACAGCCAAACATGAGGGACGGGTGAGCATGAAGAGCACAGCCAAACACGAGGGACGGGTGAGTATGAAGCGCACAGCCAAACACGAGGGACAGGTGAGCACGAAGCGCAGAAAGAACCACTTTAGCGCTTTCAGTTCAGAGGGGTATACATAGCTGCTCTTATCCTAACAATGAAAGGACAACTCTTTCTCTAATCAGCAGTGGAAAAACACAGGGTAGTTAATACATACATATATATATATACACAGGATATAAAATATATAAAAAGAGATGCTCCACAACTTAGTGTCGCAGCAATAGAGTTACCAGTCAAGTCTGGACAACGGTAGTGTGTTTCAGAAGACATTGCAGCATAGAAGCTGACAGTCATACACACCCGCGCAGATTAAGCTCAGCCCGGCTGGATAGTAACTGTTTTAACTCACTCACTCACTCACTCACACACTCACACACTCACACACTCACACACTCACACACTCACACACTCACACACTCACACACACACACACACACACAGGAGCATGTGGATTGAGATCCAGCTGGGATTTGAGGCCATAGGCTTTCAGATTAACCCAGCGGCCTGAAGGGCGGTTCATATCAATCTCATCAGCCAATGAGAGCGTTTTAGAACACTTTCAGGAGAAACGCCCAGCGTGAAACGATGAGCTTTGAACAGCCGATGGCTGTTATGGTTTCCAAGACTCGACTCAAAAGGTAAAGACAAGAGATCTGCCCAACCAACCATGAAGGAAGGAAACAAAGTTTAATTTACCCTTAGTTCGGACATTGTTTTTTTAAAATCTAGTCTCCTTTGCCATGTTGCCATGCCACCAATGTTAATGCAAAAGCACTGTAATCACCTACTAATGGGAAGGTACCCATCTGACTGGCAGGCACGTACAGCAGTCAGCACTATACCATTGAGCAAAACCTGAAACCGTTGACCAAGAAACACCAAAGGCAGGATGGCCTATTCGCAGTACTGTGCTCAACCATTTCTTTACTCAATAACAATCAAACTAAACACTCAGTGGTAAGCTGCAAACTCAATGGAACGGTCTAATTAGAGTGATGGGGAGGGAAGGTTATCATATTTGGTCATTTATTTTTTTGCGAACAATAAGTTTGAGTGAGAGCCTGGACTTTATTTATGGAGACAGTAGAAGTAGAGGCTTTGGCACTCACCACACAAATAGCACAATGTAATCCATCACAGAACACACACCTCAGGGATATCGAATACAAACAAGCGGAATCCTGACAAACGTTCAGATTTATGAAACAACAAACTTGAACTACGCTTCCTGTAATAGCTTTTCTCCAAATATTGCTCATACAAGGAATTTCGTACACAGCCAAACACCTACACAAATCTAGGTGCTGTAAATTTATATCCCCACTGTTGTGAAGCTAATGGACGCTTTAACAAGATTTAATGAGGTGCATCAGTCTCACTACATGACTGAAACAGGATTTTATTTACCAAAAAAAGGAGCAAAAGCAAAACTTGGGAGGGGTGCTGAAATTATTTTGGCAATAGTAGTGGAGCCTGAATTCAAACAGCAAACCAATTCCAACATCAATATTTAAAGCTCATCATTGGAGGAGCAACCCCCCACCCCGACCCCCCCAAAAAAAAGAAAAACAAAAGCTGGAAACAGTCCATCAGTGAACATGTACGCGGACCCCTATAACCATAGCTGTGGTTATTGGCCCTTAGAGTGAGGCATTAAAGCTAGCCTACACGATTACATTTTTACACTTTCATTCAGCACTGTAAAATGCTAACGCTAATAAAAGCACATGCTTGCTTTCATTATTCAGTCAAGAGCCACGGCAGCTCATTTCCCTGCATCTTCTTGTCACCTTTTTAGTAGCCAGACAACGGGAGAGGCTGAAGACTGATTGTACAAGGCACTGCTGGCATTTCTCCGAGACTCTTCTGATCGTTCATTAACTTGAACTTTCTGGCACACATCCCTGCTCTTACAGACCGGTAAAGCATAGCTCAGCAGCTCAATGGCTATCAAGCCCAAACAAACTATAATGCTGACTATAGAAAATAAAGCAGGTGGAAGGATGTTTTCATCCAAACTTCATGACAGTGCGTGGACATTGGGGGTGCATCCCAATATTCTTCACTCCCCACCTCCTTAACTCCACTCCCCGACTACCACTCCTCTCCTACCCGGAAGTATGCAAAACTGCCTGAACGTTTTGAGTATTTACATGTACAGTACACAATGTAGCGGACATTGTGGTTTGCGTCGAGACAATATGTAACCATTAATGCGTAATTAAGATGTAATCAGCAACATTAGATTAAAACACAAAGATCCGTTTTCGGGGCACGGAGTAGAGGTGGTGGTAGCGGAGGAAAGGAGGGTGCATTTTTCTAGTGTCGGGACGCACCTCGGGTCTCCAACAATTAGATCAAACCAAAACAAACTATAATGCTGACCATAGAAATTAAAGCGGAAGGATACACCCTGTTCAACCAGCCTCATGACAGTGCAGGGACATTGGGCTTCTGACAAAATGTGGGAAAATGTATAAATGCACTAAGCAACAAGAAATGGTTTTTCACATTTTGCTGACCTTCGTGGGAAGTGGTAGGCCCAACAGTGCCTAAGGAAATAAAAAATAAAAATAAATTGTTATTGAAAGCTTCAATTATGAATTAATGTACATTTAAGATGTAAAGATAAATATTTGAGAAAATGCAATGGCATTCGGCATTCATTTTTAAGCGTGTGCAGTGCGACATCTTGTGGTCAAATTGGTCCTTACAACTACTAAACTTCAGTAACTTGTATGACCGGAATAACATTATAGTGTCACTAAAAATATAAATGGTCACATTCATTAGAAAATACATATAATACATATAAATATTAAAAGTAGAAAAATCTTGTAAAAACTGCCTGTAGCAGCATTAATGACCAGAAAGGTTTGATTTAACCTTTATACAAGAATAGAAAAAGTCCTAATATCACCTACCTGGAAAGAAAACTTAAGACTGTTAAGGTAATGTAACAAAAATTAAAGTTCACTTTTTTTATTAAAACAATTTCATTTCATACATTTCCCAAATGAACATTTCCCACAACATTCATTAACACACAAATACTTCCATGCACACAATTCACAATCCCCCACATTAAATAACCCCTGAATCATTTTGTATTCAACTGTGCTAAAACATCTAAACTTTCAATCAATCTGTGCTAACACTTGGCAGTACTTCAACAGAGGGGCTTACTGAAATACTCACTTGAAACGTACAACAATTATTGCCAACTTAGATGCAAAACAGGCACACAATTTTATGGTGTGGCAAACTCAACACCTTGCAGTGCATCATTCCCCACTTTTGAATGCCAAACCTCCCTGATAAGCACTGAAATATTGGCTGGCAACAATAGAAATGGCAATGATTAGCAACGCGTTCGTGGAGAAATGAACACACCCAACTTAACAGCAGTACACTACTGAAATCTTAGTGATAATATAACGAAGGAGCACATTTACCCACCGAGAACGGGACCGCACTCGGCCACTTCTAAACCTAGCCGCCTTGCACACGTCAAGAAAGGACCGCAATGAATCGTCTTGAAATTCACAAAAACTAACACGTCCGGGTTAACCAACCTGGAGACGAGGAACAAGCTCCGTACAGCAACCTTAATTATCAAGGACAACAATTATGGATTTACAAAACTGCAAAGCATAGGACAAATTGTAAAAAAAAAAAAAAACGAAGTGTAACTGGAATTATATCCGTAAATGCAGAATTTAAGACCATTACAACTAACTGCAAAGTAACGGATCTGTGTGGCTCAAATGTATTCACGTACTTGTATGTATGCATGCATCATATTCCAACACACATCCTGGTGTATATAAACATGTTTGTACAAGCCAACATTACAGATGATGTATATGCACTATATTCAAACCCAATAAAATATTTCATATTCAAATAAGGGCAATTCAGGATGATCTTGATTCCATGGTTTAAAACTTTTTTATAATTCAGTTATGAATAGGCCATTCCAAGTGCCAATTCCATTAAGCAAGCCCTTAATTTATGAAATGCTACCATTGCATTGACTTAATTGTAGACTTCACTGAAAGTTCAACACATTGTCACTGTTGAATTCAGACAGGATAAAAACATAGTTGCTAGTGTGACAGTTGTGGCCATAATGGAAAACAAGTGGCAAGTTTAAAATGTTAAGTAAAAAGCCACCTTGATAAAATGTTTGAAATGGAAATCAGTTACTGGATATTGTACTACACTCACTAAAATACCAGGATGCAGAACATGGGATTTAATTGAGAAGCGCTTAACAATGAGGCAATCTGGTGAAAACCCGAAAATGGTTTATGCATACATGTACATACACACACACACACAAATAGCATGAATACATTTTAAGCCAGTACGTATACATTCACAGGTGTTAATTTCAACACAGAAAATATGAATTGGCAGGAAATAAAAATGGCTCCCAGAAATGGTAAAATACTACATTTAGAGGTAGTCTAAACTAATGCATAATTCACATTATGCATACACGGACGCTTTTTAATGGCTTTAATAGAATTTAGGACACCTACACAGCCAAAAATGCCTAAAAGCAAAGCCATCATAACACAGGCAAATCTGATAACATGAAAAGAACAGATCATGTTTTGCCTGGCCAAGCTGAAATATCTGCTATGCTTCAGGCTTATATTTCATACAGATGAAAAAACACTGAGGTCTACAGGGACTCACCACATGACCAATGTCCTGAGTTTTCACAAGCAAGTAAAGCAGATCATTTCACTATGCAAAGCCATCCGTCCATTTCAAGAATTCCATTATGGTGCCATTTTAGGTTGCCACAAACTTCACTACCACGCACGGCGCAAGTAAATTCAGTTACCACAGTATGTCAATATTTAGCAGTATTTTTTTTCCATAATATTAAGCATACAGATATAGCAAATTACCCTTTCCCCAAGGGTACTACACTTGGCTTGGTCGGCCAGTCCTCAAAGGGTGGCAGCAATAATATTTTACTGCTAGAGGTCAACGTCAAACCAAAGACTGGAGTCTGCAATCTGTCATTGCACATTTTCAATGGTACATTCTAAATTGTTTTCTAAATATTTAGAAATTTAAGGGAAAGAAAGCAATGCAAGCAGATGTAACTAATGGAACTGGTTCCATGTTTATCAAACAATCTGATCTCAAAACTATGATGGGCAATGGTCAGAAAATCTCTGGAGGCGCAACAGAGGAGCATGGGCAGAGTTTAGTCTATAAAAATCCTCAGTGCAACTTTAAAAATGCCTTGTGAAAGAGTAAGCCGCTGAGGCATAGATTTCCACCTGCATGCCACAACCTCTTCAGCTTTCAAACTGAAGCTTTGTGATGACTCCCTGCTCAAATGTCACGGCAACCTCACTCGGACTCGTGTGCCGACCTGAACATCATGCCATCACCAGATGAAAACCCAGGACTGTTTCAAACATCTGATGAGTCTCCTCACCCATGAATGAGCAACGACTGGAGATATCCATTCATTCCAAGGCTGTTCTCAGCAACATTAGTGCAGAACAGTTTATAAGCCCCAGGAGTGTCTGGCAGTTTTTGTAATTAACCCACTCCCACCTGAACAACTGCTCACTGAATTTTTTTTGCAAGTAATTAGTTTCAAAACCCGAAAGGCTACAATCATACTAAACGACTTTCAAATGACATTCATATACTTGACGTCTACATTGCAGCCATGATTACCAACTGAATTCAGGGATAACATGATGAACTGAATCGAATCTGCTCTTCACTGGACACAACACAGGACCTGGAGTTCAGAGGTCACTGTCCAAATGCACAAACCAGAAGGTAACCGTATTCATTCCTTGTAATTTGAGTTTCCGATAGATTAAAATGATTACAAAACACCTGCAGACAAGAGCCTCCTTTCCATCCTCCCAATTAAGAATCAGATGGGCAGAATTAAACAAGCCTCCATGGTGCACTGTTACTGCAGTTATCCCACTGCTCTTGGCTACATACTGTACTTTGCGCTTGACCCAAGTATTGGACCAGGAGGAACGCCTCTGTCAAGTCAGGCCCCTTAACATCACATACAATGCTTGGCAGACAAGGGCCTGCTTCAGATGAACTGAACCATTTCTCAACATCAGTTACAGGGTTACAATTGGAACTGGCTAAATTAGTACGAGATGTACATATCAAATTGTTTTTATGGTTTGTTTCTCCTCTTTCCAACACGCTGCCCCCAAGCAAAAAAAAACGACCTGCAAGCAATAATCTAGAGGGTTTCTGTACCCAACTGCCTAAGCTTTTGCATCTGGTTGAAAAAAGAAATTCAGTAGCGCACCACGAAGAAGCACGCAGGATTAAGGCAAATCCCTCCATCCCAGAAACAAGGGGACAGAGGAGCTTGTATACCCTCTTTGAACAGAGGGAGTCCACACCACCCAAATGCTCCTTGCTGGGCTAGTCCGTCTCCAGTCTAGACATCCCCACCCTCCCCCTCCGTCAGTTGCACAAGAGGTCGTCCAGCGGGAGTTTGTCCAAATCGTAGGTGTCAAAAAGGTCACTGATGCCCTCCTCATCCCCCAGGCTCAGCATGTAGTCCTCGCTGAGGAGGTGGGAGGACAGGTTAACAAAAGGACCCTCCAGGGTCGAGGGGATCTGGTCCTCAGTCTGCTGCAGGAGGCTCGTGAGCGGGGAGGTGATGGGTGAGATGGTGGTGACTGCCACCGGACTATCAGGAACTCCTGTGGCACTGCTTCCACCAGCATATTCTGAGTGAGAGAAACCAGGGGAAAAACACTTTAGTTAAACTGAATATGGTACTGGTGGGGTATGTCAGAAGGTTTGGGAGAGGGTGGGTAGGTAGGGGCTAGTAGAAATTGACTAATTTCTCAGTTTTCTTTTTGGTATGATTTCCCACCTTTGAAGAACTCTCAATCACTATACAAGGGAAAAACGTCAATATACCTATAGCCAATATCAATATCGCTATAGCCGTTTTCATATAAATCGATGTTTATGACACCAAATATAAATGTATGGCTGTTTTGGAGTTTCATCTCATTTTAGTAGAACAATATCTTGGCTTTCATAATCTGTATGTCTTAACTCCTTTGCGTAGAAGGTCCCGCCGGCGGGACCTTTTTGCTCAACTGAGATATTCGTTGCTACTGCAGTCAAAATATTAGTGGAAATCATAAACTCCGTTATAACTTTATTGGTTGACGGTTCGTGACGATTTCTGCTGAATACCGAGTTTCTAAGTGTCACTATTTCCCCGTAGCAAGTCAATTTAACAAGCAACCCCCCACCTAGTCTATACCTACCCATGTGTGACATAGTAGACAATAGCGTCTATGTTTGAGTTCATATATTTATTCATCATATAAAATTAGAATAACGTCATAGCAACGAGAAACCCAACAATAGCCTGATCGTATGCCAGAAAAGCCCTGTTCACTCAAATTCACAACTGTGAAAGTACTGTCTCATTCTACCATGTATTCTACTAGCAATATATGCTACTAAATATTAAATAAATATACAATCCTACCATCTGTTTTACACATCGAGATGTTCCTTTCAAAATTCTGTGGTCATTTATTGTCTGGTACAATCGGTTTGAGAAATATACAACACTTTATACTGCTATTATACCATCTGAAACGTTGACGCGTAATACCCCCATGGCCTGTAAGCCTGTCTCATTCATTACAGTTCATTTTGGTTTAATTGTCGGCTTTTTTATCCAATAGAGTACATTATAACCTTAGCAACGGTATATGAAACGTCTTTTCCGGTGCTTTGGACACTTTACTACAGCCCAGCGTAACGGCAGTTTTCGTTTTAACTGTCTAGTATTACGCAAGCTCTATAGAACACGCATTACGGAGGGGAGTTTCCCTTTTGCAAGTATTTTTGCGTCTAAAATACCGTTGGTCTCGCTGGCTACATACTGTATGTACATTTTCCACTGTCTTTCCAATATGTTTGATAGCCCTATTGTTATTTTCGCATTTTGAGTGCATTTCACATACTGTAGTGCAATCGTTAAATTTATTTTTTATGTAGGCTACCGATGTTCATTGAAAATAGAACATTTGGCAGCATTTTGCAGATGGTGGAATACTATTTTACGTTCATGTTGTCGTACATAATATAGGCTATGGCGTATATACTTCTCTTCAGGCATGACAAATGCTCATTCCAATTTACTGTGTGCTGATATGTGGTAGATTGAGGTAAAAATTTAATTGGAGTCATTATAAATAAGAAAATTTAAAAATAATTTAAAAATACAGAAAAATGCAATCCCAGGACAAAAGTATACATACTGTAGAGTACAGGGTGATGTTTTATTGCGGTACGAGTGTGAATGATTAGGCAACATATTTAGGTGTATGTAACACTGTGATGTTTTTTTTTTTTTTAAATCTTAAGCCATCAGAAAGAGCAAATGTATATGCTTTGTAATGGACAAAACTAATGTATTCATTTTATGACATGTTTTGCATAGGGGTTTTGGACCCATAGATATCTACCCTCCTATACTGATAAAAATATAGTAATCCCCAAAAGAAATTATGCAAAAGTGTGTTTTATGAGCCAAAATTGTTGATTTGTAGGTCACTATCATTTTTTGTTATTATTTATGTTTTTATTTTTTTTTATTTAGAGCAGTGCACAATTTAGCCATTTGGATAGATTTGGAGACACTAATGGACAACAGGGTACACTGCTATATTTTGCATCATAGACCTTTAGTAGTTCTGCATATCATCCTCAGATTTTGCAAAACTAGTGGACATGGAGTTTATGATCCAGGAAAAGCATATATATAACCGATTTCACTTATGTAGTTCTCAGCAAAATAAAAATAAAAGTTTCTTTGCATTTGTGGCACTTTATTTTGACTTAAATTATGAAATAAATTCAAGTTTGTATTGTAAATGGTACACCTGTCTTGTTTCATGTAACCCATTTACCAAGTTTATATGACGCTCACACCTGGTTAACACCCTCTAAATAGGTGAAATTTGCCATCTGCACCAAGGGGTTAATGCAATATTCAGAGTAAAAATTTAAAATATTTGAGGCTTTTAAATGTAAGACGACAAGCTAGCACTGGAGCCTTGCGTCATTTGGAGGCTATCTAGCTTTCAAATGTCAGTCACACAATCACATCAGCTGATTTCACAGCAACAAACTAATATATTGGGTTTCATCTGATTTTACTCAAAAAATGTATTGGCTTTTATGATTTGTACGTCTTAATGTCAAATTCAGTGTGAAAATATGGTTTTGAAGCTTTCAAATGTAATATGACAAGCGAGCACCAGACTTCTGCATCGTTTGGAGGCTATAGCCAGCTTGTAACCAGTCACACAATAACATCAGCTGCTTTCATGGCGACAAGCTAATGAGTGTTGGGACAATGGACTACCAGCACCACATGGAACTACAGTCTCTCCCATGATACTGGAAGTGACGCATTCAGCGCCGCCTCCCGACTAATTTCAAACTTACAGAATCCAATACTGTAAGGCCCGGAAACGCACATCATACACCCGTGAGACAAAACCAAAGGGCAATCCAGGATTCAGCCTCTCTGGCGCATGGTACCACACCTTTTGCAGTAGAGACTCGTTCTACCAAAACTTTGTTAAAGGGTAACAAAGCAAGCTGGGTTAGCTACACCCCACCTGTTTGGAAATTCAAAAAAATGCCAAAATCTGGGTGTGATTAGGTAATATAGCGGCTGAGCTCCAGGTATCAAACCACGCCCCAGCAATATTTTTCACTAGTAGCCAAAAGCTCATTTCTGGACAGCACTCAGCGGCTGCTTTGTTCCACTCCCTCTCTCGCTACCCCTCTCACTCATACACAAACAAACACGCTATCTTCAGCTGCTTCCGAGCCCCAAGTAGCCGAGGCAGAAGCAATGGTGGAGAACGAAAGGATGGGCATTGTTTTGGCGTGGTAGACGGCAGCACACATGGCCTCGTTTGGGCTTATGATGATGCGGCCAGCAAACAAATCACACGCTGTACAATAGTTACCCATGCCATGTAGGCTACTCATTTTACACAGGCTGTAGGCAATCACACTAACGTTAGCTGCAAGATATCAACAATATTGGTTTCCATTTCAACGGGTGCACTGCAATGTGGTCACTGCACTGAACTCTCCCCAAGAGAGAATGTTTGTTGTAGGGACGTTGTAAAGGTGAACGGGTAGCACATTATACAACGCCTGGCATAACTATGCCTTATATCTATATAACATTCTTTTTTTATTATTATTATAATTTTTTTGAAATAAACTTTTTGAAATAAACTAGCGAGCTACTTGCTTCGCTAGATTGAAAAACGAAAAAACAAGGGACTATCAAGCGATAAAAAACTAAATATCAAAAATAGGTTACTATAACTTACTAGAATATTCAAAAAAGCTAAACTGTAAGATAGCTATATATATCGCTCACACTATCTCCTCACCATCTATGCAGATCAACTACCCAACTATGTAGAAAACAGTGAGATCAACCGCTGAGATTCGCTTTTATAGCTGGGGCGTAGCCCACCCTCACTCCAAAACTTCAGGGCGTAGCTGTACATGTTTCAATTTCGTCACCGGGAGGAACATGTCAGCTGGATGAAGTTTCTGACCAATGACAGACTGGACGTGCAGTACCTAATGTTTTACCTCAAGACACACGTTTGAGCCAGATCCTTTCGGTTTATGCTGTTTTGCGCTGACTGCAGTAAAATGTCAAGATTTGGACCAGGATCAATCAGTAACACATCAAAAAAAATAAAAATAAATGTATCAGTATCTAAAATAAGTGGCTTTAGTGCTTTGTTACCCTTTAACTAAGTCTGATGTTTTAACCCCTGATCACGGTTATAGTATCAGATCTTAGAATCCGTTACCTACAGTACGTAAAATCAACGCTCACAAGGACCCCGACAATTTTGTTGGACTGCTATAACACAAGCCGTTTTGGGAATTTGGGTATGAAGGCAACAGACATCCCTTCGTCACTTTTCTGTCGACTACGGATTCCCCCACGAGGAATCCAAAACAGATCACTCATCAAAAGGACTTGGACTTTCACCGGGACCTGCGTTTCCAAGTAATTCAACCCGGGAGTTCCTCCACCCCCCACTTCTGTACCGTTACACCCCTATTTTGTATACTTATTTTTACCTAACAAATGTTTCAGCAGAACTGGTTTACTCGAGCGGTTTTCATAACTTGTAAAGTTGAATCAATGCACGTGTGAAACGGTGCCTTCTGCACACTCTAGGACAGGCCGGTTTGTGATTGCATTGGTTTCTTGAATTTTGTAAGACTTTCGGCATTACAGGATATCATAGAGGGACATCTTACCTTGTAAGACTTTGACAAAAGTGGAGTGGTTTCCATTCACATCCAAGACGTTATTCTTCAGTGGGCTGCTGGTTGTCGTCTCATCAGGACATAGGAACACGTCTATAGGCCCCTTAGTGCTGGTTAAATGGACCTGTAAATTCTGTGAACACAAAGGCGTGCATTCAGAATTTACCAACAGCTTTACAGACTCAACACTGGGCAGTCACACAATGCCCATCCTTACATCATTACTCCAAGTGAACAGTACAAGCCTTAACATAGCACATTATGCCATTCAAATGCCCATTCTTTTACTCAAACCATAAGTTATCAGGTAAGATTAACGCCTTTGCGTAGAAGGTGACGCTGGCGGAAGCTTTTTGCTCAACAGAGACATTTGTTGCGACTGCAGCCAAACTAATATTGTAAATCACAAACTCTGTTTTAAATGTATTGGTAGACGGTTCGTGGCGATTTCTGCCGAATACGTAGTTTCTAAGTGTCACTATTTCCCTGTAGCAAGTCCATTTATCAAGCAACCCCCCACCTAGTCTATACCTACCCATGCGTGACAGTGGACAATAGCGTCTATGTTTGAGTTCATAAATATATTTATTCATCATATAAAATTAGAATAACGTCATAGCAACGAGATAAACCCAACAATAGCCTGATCGTATGCCAGAAAAGCCGTGAAAAGCCCTGCTCACTCAAATGCAAAATAAACTGTGAAAGTACTATCTCATTCTACCATGTATTCTACGAGCAATATAAGCTACTAAATATGAAATAAATACACAATCCTACCATTGGTTTTACACATCAAGATGTTCCTTTCAAAATTCAGTGGTCATTTATTGTCTGGTACAATCGGTTTGAGAAATACACAACACTTTATACCGCTATTACACTATCTGAAACGTCTCCGCGTAATACCCCCATGCCCTGTAAGCCTGTCTCATTCTTTACAGTTAATTCTGGTTTGTCGGCTTTTTTATCCAATAGAGTACATTATAACCTTAGCAACGGTATATGCCAAGTCTTTTTGGGTGCTTTGAGCAATTTACTACAGCCCAGCGTAACGGCAGTTTTCGTTTTGACTGTCTATATGTCCATTATTGTGTACTTTTCGCATTTTGAGTGCATTTCACATACTGTAGTGCAATCGTTAAATGTATTTTTGATGTAGGCTACCGATGTTCATTGAAGATAGAACATTTGGCAGCATTTTGCAGATGGTGGAATACTATTTTATGTTCATGTTATCGTACATAATATAGGCTATGGCGTATACGTCTCTTAGGGCATGACAAATGCTCATTCCAATTTACTGTGCGCTGATATGTGGTAGATTAAGGTAAAAATTTCCTTGGAGTCATTATGAATAGGAAAATGTAAAAAAATTAAAATACAGAAAAATGCAATCCCAGGACAAAAGTATACATACTGTAGAGTACAGGGACAAGTGATTTTTTTATTGAGGTACAAGAGTGAATGATTAGGCAACATATTTACGTGTATGTAACACTGTGATATCAATTGTTTTTATCTTAAGCCATCAGAAGGAGCAAATGTATTTGTTTTGCAATGGACAAAACTAATTTATTCATTTTATGACATGTTTTGCATAGGGGTTTTGGACCCATAGATATCTACCCCCCTATACTGATGAAAATATAGTAATTCCCAGTTGAAAATTATGCAAAAGTGAGTTTTAGGAGCTGAAACTGTTGATTTGTAGTTACATATTTTTTATTTATTTTTTTTAGAGCAGTGCACAATTTATTTGGATAGATTTGGAGACACTAATAGACAACAGGGTACACTGCTATATTTTGCATCATAGACCTTTAGTAGTTCTGCATATCATCCTCAGATTTTTCAAAACTTGGACATGGAGTTTATGATCCAGGAAATGTATATAGATTACCGATTTCACTTGTATGTAGCTCTCAGCAAAATAAAAATAAAACTATTTTTAAAAGATTTTTTCCAGTTTCTTTGCATTTGTGGCACTTTATTTTGACTTAAATTATGAAAATAAACAAATCTAAGTATGTATTGTAAATGGTACACCTGTCTTGTTTCATTTAAGCCATTTACCAAGTTTATGTGATGCTCACACTTGGAGTTATAAAGCCTTAAACAGAGCACCCCCTAAATAGGTGAAATTTGCCATCTGCGCCAAGGGGTTAAGATACAATTCACAAGTGTATGACCATACTGGTGAAAACTGGGGGAGCATCCCAATATTCTTCACTCACCTCCTTTCCTCCACTCGTCTCCTCCCCGGACGTATGCAAAACAGCCTGTACATTTCAAGTACAGTGTTGTACAGCAGGGCTCGACATTACAATTGGCCCGCTGGCCCGGGCACACTGTTAGAACTCTCCGGGCCAGCTGATGACTCGTTCCACTTGGCCGTCAGTGCCAGTTAAAATATTGCTTTTAAAAACATCGGTACAGTGTAAAAAAAAAAAAAAAAGTAGTGGAGCAGACCACATACGCGGCTCCCTCATCCTCAGCGTAGGCTAACCTGCATCTCAGCGTAAGCTCCAGTATCCCTGGCTGTCCCTGTAATTTAGAGCCATTTCGCAGCTAAATGGAATCAAATTCAGAAATTGTAAGGTTTACCTAGTCTGGCACTTGTCCTTTACACAAATCGCAAGCGGCTAAGGCTGGCTATGCGCCACTCTCTTACAATCAGTGTCTGGCTTGGTGGGGGAGCTCAGGTTTTGATTTCCCCAAACCTGTCTATTGTAATTCTCTGCCTGTTGTATTAAATTGCTATTGCACCCAATTGGTTCATTTTCTTCATTAGGTGGGGTCAATTTTTGACTTATTTTCCAACAGTAATGTTCCTGGGCCAGTTGTTACAATAGTGGGGCCAGTGACTTTGAAAAATTGACCTTAATGTCAACCCCTGTACAGTATACAATGCATCTAGCATTGAGGTTTTTCCTCCGTGCCCCGGACACCAATATTTGTGTCCTGATCTAATGTTACTGATTACATATTAATGGTTATGCTAGATATTAATTGATGTATTGACGCAAACCACAATGTCAGGTACATTGTATAGGCTACTGTACATGCAACTACTTGTACTTGAAACCTACAGGCAGTTTTGCATACTTAAGGGTAGGAGACTAGTGGAGGAGAGAAAAATATTGGGATGCACCCTGGGTTTAAAAGCACTCAAACAGCTCTCCCCCCCTAATTATACCTCCACCCCGCCTGCCTGGTAAGCCAGGTCTACAAGCACACACCTCCTCCGGATCAGGGACCTCCAGCTTCGTATCCGAAGGTGCTTTGATCACAATTACAGTCTGGTCGTGCAGCCCCCGGCTCCTCTGGATGTCTTCATACGTTACATAAGCAAACGTAAGGGTGGTTAAAGAAATACTGCTCCAAATATGAACATATGCTGCAGAGGATATGCACATGATATGTGAACATTTGATGACTAGGTTCCTGTAGCAACACTGAAAGGTACCGTTTGTGCAAGACCCAGACAGACCTACATTTTCTCTATATGCAGTTTTCTTAAGACCCAGTTCAGGTCCAAATAAAACCAAGCGTCCACCTAGTGGGCTGAACGGTCAGTGAAGGATATTTTTGATTATGAGCCTCGTCGGACATCAGCCGAACGTTCCGGCTGCAGGTCTGGATCAGATCGTCCAGCTTCCTCTCTTCCTGGGTGAGCTCTAGCACTTCCCGGCCAAGGCCCTGGCACTGGTTCAGTGTGGTGCCTTCTTCTGTCAGATTACAGCCCCTGCAAGAAGAGAGATGCTTCACTGCTGCAGACAAAGCTGGAATGAGTCACCTCTAGAAAGGCACCAAACCATTTTTACAAATTCTCCAAGATAAATAAAGAATAAATAATCATCTCTGGCACCCAGTAAATTCATATTTTTAAATATTTCAAAAACAGATAACCAGACGATCTCCCTGGGAAGCAGTTACTTGAACATACCAACCACATATCAAGTAAAAGCCCTTACACATAAAACTGGTTGCTCACAAATGTTTTCACAACCTACAAAGATGACCCTTCGCTTTACTTGCATCAAAAGGCGACAGGAGTTGATCCAACATAAAACAAATCTAAAGATTTCTCACACATGTACTTGTGTAATAACGAAGCACACTGAATAGAAACACAAACATGAAAAACACGCAATAATTGCACATAAGGGAGCATAATTTTGATCTTTTCTATACAGGTGAAATTGGAATTTTAGGCTGTACAAGCAGCTTCTGGTAAGTTCTATGCAGTGGAAATGTACATGGAGTATTCCAGGTCACATTCTTCATAAAGCCAGAAAAGCAAGGAGTTTTACATGCAGTCATCCACACAAAGCCAACACCTACATCCACTGTATGTTGTTTTTGGATTTCTTCTTGATGAGGCGAACCCCCTCCAGCACATTGGTGATGTCATAGAGGCGTCGCTTCTGGACCTTCAGGACCTCTGCGGCCTGGTTCAGGTCAACCACACCGTCCGACGACTGGCCCAGCAGCTGGACAAACTTCTTGGTGAGGAGACCCAGTGAGGTGTCGTAGCGCGTCTTCTCTGATGGGGACTTGGGGGCTGTCATGCAAGACAAGTCAATGAATGAACACAGCAGCCTATATAACTACCAACCTATATATATATTCCCCATGAAAAACAAAACCAGCTGTTGGATGGCTGATTCAGTTAAGGCCACACTGTGGTGCATGGAAGAGCCCCGCGGACTCAGATCGAATCTGGATCACGTCAGTCCCGACTGCTACAGATTGCATCGCCCAGGGTACAGGAGGGTTCAGTCGGTTACGGATGCGCCTTTGGTCGTGACACCCACTGGTCAATTGGGCGCCCGTGGACTGCATGACAAAGGTATTCCTCCAACTGCACTCTACGCAAGCTTGACTGTGGGCCGTGGTGTGAGGGGAAGCAGGCTGGCGACGCCATGCCTTTTTGGAGGAGAACCGCGGCCGTCTACACTCCTGAATAGGCAGTGGGGATCGACATGAACCCAGCTGCGGTTGCAAAATAGCTAATTGGACAATCGGGGGGGGGGGGGGGGGGTTATTGGCACCCTTCTAACAAAGGAGAAAAGGGCTATAGGTTTGTGTTTGTGATGCCATGACAGTGCTTTACACGTTCCATCAGATTTTACCCTTTCCAGTAAAAAATAAGCAGAAGTACTGGGATTGGTTATCTTTAAACTCGATTCCCTTTGTGTTTTGCCATTCAGTCTGACGCTACTGAAATTTGAAGCGAATGACAGGTTTGAGATGAACAATATAGCATTCCCATTAGCCAGTTCTGTAGTTCATTTTGCCAACACACACAGACAAGGACACTCGAAACAAGCAGAAGAACATCCCGCTCTTACTTTTTGGGCTCTTGCGGCCGGGACCGGCGGCCACGCCTCTGCGCTTGGGTGTCTTGGCCGATTCGCAGATGTACTGGTGGTCAGACAGTTCCAGTTCTAGGCGCCGCTTAGCCTGCAGGAGAGGAAGGGAGTCATACCTTTTCATTTCCCCCCCCCCCAGAAAGAAAATTCCACAAAACACACACACCACCAAAACAAGATCAAGATATATATCAAGATATTGATATAACACTCCCGAAGCACAGCGGTTTGAGTCAGCACAGGCTGCTTCCACCCCGTGCTTTTAACAGCATTGGAAGAAAACCTGAACTGGCCGATGCTGCTATGTGTTAGGGACGTTTTTCCATCCGCACTCATCACTGGATAAAATCAGGATGTTGAGTCCCCTGTATCCCAACCACATTTACTCCTATTCCCAGCCTCCTCAAACAGGACCTCCACACCAACCAGATGAGGGGGTACATTATGTGGGAAGGCAATGTGCCCTCACTGGTACCAATGACCGGTACCATCCATTCTGGGAATAGCGCAATTAAAATTAATCAACATTGACAGACTACAATTATCGACTTATTTTAAGATTCTAAGTGGGAAACTCCTTTGGTGCAGGTATGCTGGATGTGCAATATTTGAGTACACCGCATTCAAGATTTTTATGCTGTTAATATTCTGACCGCTGAACTTGGGCAAGCTTCTGCACGTCAGAGAGGAACCACTCAGAAAGCTCATCTCTAAGATGAAGGCAACCGACTTTTGCTTCAGCCCATGCAAAGCTTGTTCGCCTACTGCTCCCGTCCGTAACGGTCACACGGAACAGGAGCAGTAGTAGAACGTGCTTTGCATGCAAAGAGGAGTAACGAGACCATTCTGTGCCGACGTATCAGAACAAGCCACCTTTCAGCTATGACTCACTCAGATGACAAAATATGCAATGCTGAGATAACAGCTGACAGGTCTGAACACAGAATAAAAACAGGACGCACTTTTCCTTTTACACTGACCAAAATACTCAATCTCCCACACCATATAGCCTAGATGACATGCTTGCACTTTCAATGTAGGCTTAAGCATTTGCATTGACTACAAACTAGAGCAATTCCGTTAATACTATTCGGGAGGCAAACATGCCACTAGCTAAAAGCTAGATGTTATTCGATGCTTTTGGCTTTTGAAATCACAGCCTGAGCACCCCCAGCACTCATCAAAATCAACAGAAAGTAGAACAAAGCACAGAAGCGGCGCTTTCAACTGAAACACCCCTCGTATTTCACAAGACGCTTACATGAGGGCATCACTTTTAGAGGAGCCAACACCACTGTGGTGTGGACGCAAAGGTTCAACCAAGAGGGCCGCAGACCGATGTACCACTGAGCAAGGTCATTGGCAAGGCCATTGACAATGGTCTCAGTATGCGTCTATGCGATCTAAAAATCTGGGCCAAACCAGGAAAGTCACACTATGAAGGCATCAACACAGCAAGTAAAACTGAAGCAAATAATATACGGGAAGGATGGACGAATTTCACTCGAGAATCGACAACCTTGAAGACAAGAATGAGGAAAACTGAGATGAGGGCAAACGCGAACCATTATCAAGGCCTTCAGACAATAATCAAGTTGTTCTTCAGTTATTAATTCCATCGGTGCAAGGCTCAAAAGGCCATGCTTGGGTCTGTAGCTAAACAAAAAGTCAAGATGAGCCAGGTTGGAGACCAAAGAAAACATTCATAGTTCAGAGCAGCATTCCAAAGGGTGGCTTTTTGAACAGGCTGTTACAAGTATGGTACTCATGTGTAGAGTACCTACTAACATAAATTGGACGCTATATTATATACACCTTAGATATTATTCATAAACATCTGCCGATTATTCATACACCTACTTGCTGCCTACATAGCCATACCATGTTTACACAATAGCAAACTAAGTAGAAGTACTCTGAAGATATCTAAGGAATGAAGCCAAATAACCAATTTAACTGAAAAAACCATCAATTTTTTTACATACCTAGTATATAGTTTGAAGCGGTACCGTTCGATGACGTTAGTTTCCCTGATTTCCTACAACATCCTCTCAAGCAGCTTTTTTTAACTCCAAGGGTATCATAACTACAACAAAACAAGTTGTTCAAAGAGAAACCTTGGGATACTTTATGATGTGCCTTCTGGTCACAACCCAGTGAGATTCATTCAACACCCACAAAGGGGAATGCGCCATAATAAAGCCAAATCTGACCATGCATATGCACAGCATTAACTGCAAATCCAAAATGCACAATAATTTGGTGGTATGGTCAGGATTTCATGCATACAAATTACACAAACAAACAAACTAACTTAACTATACACAGGACACAAGACACCAATGTGGGCAGAAAGCCATGCTGGTAATGCCCTGTACAGCAGCACTTGGGATTGAAAACAGGGAAGCCATTTTAGAATCCTGTCCAGCATGTGTGCTGTGGGCCATATCATTGCAGTTCCACAGTTTTAACAGAGGAATGCAAATGGCCAATTCTGTCCAATCTGTCCTGTTTTTTCAATACCAGTTGTCAGGAACAACCACTTGTGAATAGGAAAACTACAGCACTATATTTACAGGTCTCCAATGTAAATTCATTAGGTGATTCATATAAACTTGTAGAAGCTACTGTTCCAATGACTACCTTCCCCTCTCCTCAGACATAAGACCAAAGTCATTGTATTCATAAATTAACTTGTATTAAGATTGGCAAGCCACTGAATATGTTAGTATTGCAAACGTATTAAACGAGGTTCTGCAACAACCGAAGGAAGTTTAAACATTTTGAGGATGGCTACCACTCGGCAAGTTAGTTCGCTGTTTAAATGGAAACGTCCCTAATTAACCGTTCTGACAAGTGCAGTGAAATTTAAGCTGCACTATATATTGTAGTTTGTTCGATCTTCCACAAGATCATTGGTGACAATCCGGACAACTTAAAGTTCGCTAAGCGTCTCATGACATGCATACAGGAAAATGGGCCAAATGTTAGCTGGCTACCGAAACAGGCACATTGATGGGTAGCTAACGTTAGCTGACAAACGCTGGCGTCGATATACAAGCAAATACTATATGCATCGCAGGATTTTGTAAACGAACGATAATGTTCGCCACTACAGCTTACATGATTGCACTTGATTCTCAAGCCATCGTTTTCGTACATGGCCACGGGCTTGCTAGGCGTCAAGCAAGGCTAGAGCCCAGTTAGCTAGTCAGGTATACATTTTAACTAACGTTAAGGTTAGTTCTTCAATGATGTGGTATTGTTGCCAATCGTCATGCCCTAGTTATGAAAAATACCGTTTTGAACCAGGCCAAACAAACTATCAATTTAATACGTTAACCAAACACGCACCATTATGTGCATCATTTCGATAGCGATTATAGTTTTGAACCAGTAACGTTAAATACAAAAAATGGACGTTAATAAGACGATTAGCTAGTTAGCCAGCCACTTCTAATCGTGTGGGGGAGGTCTCGGAGTCAATAAGTTAGCATATACTCCCCATCCCCCTTCCCTAGCTCCATGAATAGGGCCTTGCGTTTCAATTACGTGATATTTGCTTAAATAGCATTTAGTCACTTCGCTTTTATAGCCAACAGTTACCAAGTTTGCCAACAACAAAAGGTGAAGCCTTGAGGAACCAGCTAGCTAGCCAGCTATCGAACAACTTAACATTGTCAGGTATGCGATTGCTTTGCTAGGCCATTTGCAACCTAGCTAACGTGCAACTATGTTACATGGGAAAAGTTGTTAGCCATACCACAACACCCCAGAAGTTGCATTAAAATAATGTGTAACAACTTCCATTGGCTAGCCATCCGGTCTAGCGTCAATCATTCCCAAACTAATACTACATATCTAAATTATATTTGCCATTTCATCTTGTCATTTAAGCATTTGCCATTTACAACAATTACTCTTCATGATTAAACAAATTGCTTAATAGTTACCGGAGGACGTCCTAATGCAGGTCGTTGTCCCGCTCCGTTGGTCGGTCCGTGGGGAGTGGAGTATATTAAGCTAGCCACTGGCGGATCGGACATACAGCCATTAGTAGCCTGTGTTAAAGAAGGCGGTGGAGTGATAATTTGTATAAATGCAGCAGATGGAAAAGTAGAAGTTACGCGACCAGACAACGGCGTTAAAACGGTACTTTTATCTACAGTGGAGCCCCCAACCCCTGCTGCTATTACTCTCGCCTGGGCAGAGGAGATCCCCTTTCTCATCGTTGTAGGCTCGGGTGCTTTGTCCCTCCTTTACTTTGGAACCAATTTTCTCCTATTTAATTCAAATCAAATCTAAAATACCTGCAAAATGTGACAGAGTAACGTCTTATGAACCGAAACGCAAAGCTTTGGCTTTATATTAGTCACAAAGAAAGGCAGATGCAATGGATTTAAAACTAACGCAGGTCTTCGTCCTGCAAGCTAAAAAAATGGCTTCAGGAAGCTGACAATGAATGAAGGGATATGGTTTACGCGCGAAAGGCCCTCCCGCGAAACTCATATTTCCCGCGAAGTTTTCAAATGAGATTAGCATATTCGATTCGATTGGTTGTCTTTATATCAGTCTCCGCCCCTGCACCATGACGTACATGTAGAAATACGCCAATCACAGTGCACGTATGGAATCAGAAAGAATCCATTGGGGCAAATTGTGAGTGCAAAGGAGAACTATTTGCATACGGGAAACGTCATTCGACAACTATGGGGATTCCCTTGTTTTGAGTCAACATCGAACATACTCAAGAAAAGACAGCTTGACAATGAGAGGCTGACACTTTCCTTATAAGAACATATGAGCTGTTGCACGCGCATGCGGATTTATAGTTTATATGTTTTGGTATTCGAGGTAAAAGTTGTAGCAATGCGTCTAGGTTATATCTCTAATCACAAATTGTATGGCGTGGATCTATAAAGTTGTACATAGGGATTTGTTCTCTAAAAATCTCTGCTTCCCTTTAGGTCATTGTATTACACAAGGACTATTCCACTTGCTTACATCCTAACCGTGTTGTGGAGTGTACCCTTCAGTGTTCTGTAAATTGGCCTGGATAAGAACATTTACAAATAAATACATAATGCATATGTATCCATCCTTCCAGAGCTATGATGCACAATAAAATACTTTCAAATACCTTTCTGGGCTCTCTAGTTGTTCAACTAAAGACATGTCCTCATGCTTTCTGACTACAGCAACACCATTACCTAAATACATAGTTTTTGTTTTAAAATGTGTATGTTGTATATAATTGCATGTAAAACTGTTTTTCCTACGTTTTTAAATGCAGGCATTGGTTTCTAAGTCCTCAAGGGTCTGACGTATCAAACAAGCCTTAAACCATCACTCTGCTGCCAGCTATGCAGTAGATATGGATGGATCACTTTAAAGGGATAGTTCGGAATTTTGGACATAATGTCTCAATTACGACTTACCCATGATGTAGTTGATTGATGGAAACCATTTTCAGCTAATTCCATGCTGTTCCTTCTTTTGGATATACACACGTTGCTAATGCTAGCGCAACTCTAAGGTAGCCGGTAGCATCCACTACCAAACGCACTTAAACACTCCACAGTGCACCCAAAGCAAATAAAATACGACAACAGTCTATCGAGGTTATTTTGAGTGTTTATACCATAATTTTTGAAGTCAAACTATCGTTGAATCCTTTACTTTGTGCTGACCTAATATTCTCTGTGGAAGTATGGCGGCGGAGCGAACGTGGCCATTGCAACTTGTTGCTCTTCTTTGTTGTTGTAGTCGACCAGTGGCGGCAAAACATTCGTAGGTAGCGTAAAGTATCGCTCCCCAGGTAGACTGTCGTCATATTTTATTTGCTTTGGGTGCACTGTGGAGTGTTTAAGTGCATTTGGTAGTGGATGCTACCGGTTACCTTAGAGTTGCGCTAGCATTAGCAACGTGTGTATGTCCAAAAGAAGGGACAGCATGGAATTAGCTGAAAATGGTTTCCCTCAATCAACTACATCATGGGTAAGTCGTAATTGAGACATTATGTCCAAAATTCCGAACTATCCCTTCAAACTGTCCAATATTTTTTGATGCCCAAAATGGGGGGGGCTATGTACATAAGGTTCTATAATTTCTAAACGGTTCATCCGATATGGATGAAAATACCCTCAAATTAAAGCTGACAGTCGGCACTTCAACCTCATTGCCATTATATCCTTTCAAACTCAAAGTGCTAGGGAGTATCCGCTTCACTCCCCACCTCCTTACTTCCACTCCCCCACTACCACTCCTCTCCTACCCGGAAATATGCAAAACTGCCTGAATGTTTCGAGTACAAGTATTTACATGTACAGGATACAATATATCTGACGTTGCGGTTTGCATGGAGACTTAATTAATATGTAACCATTAATACATAATTAAGATGTAATCAGATCCGTTTCCAGAGCACAGAGTAGAGGAGGTGGTAGCGGAGGAAGGGAGGGTGCATTTTTCGACTATTGGGACACACCCCCCAGAGTACCGAAACAAAATAACAAGATAATCAATATTATCACACTTTTTGGGAGACTTTGTTTCTAATAATGCAATTATAAATATTCTATTGTATTCTAAAAACATAATTGTATTTATACAAGAAAGGTTCAGTATAATTTATCATTCTTGTCAATGCATTTACTTTGTTCAATGACACAGTGCATTACCAATCATGACCAGCAGATGGACTAGACCAGGGGTTCCAAAATGCTGGTTTATGTTTAAATTATATATATACCAGCATATGCTGGTTTTTGTTCCAACCACAATTGCAGACCCAGAATACAACAACCTGTTTATCTTTCTTAATTAGGTGCTTTTCATGTTTAGAGGGATCATTCACCCTCTTAAACCGCACAATGTTCAAAATAGCTATGTATGCCATGAAGAATAAAAGTCCCATGTTCACATAGTGCTATATTGCAAACAATTAGGCTAGTTTTTTTTTTTTTAACTGATCAAATTAAAGACTGAGATTAATAGCTCCCAATTAGCTTGTTTATGTTCTTTCATAATCTCTTTCTTAAGCTTAACACAGGTTTGGCTTTTTCCATTTTCTTTGTCTTTGAATTCTTCATTATCTACCAAATGGCTAGTTTTAGTGGCTACGTGTCCACACTTCCACCAGTTAGAAGCCTATTGATTCACCTCAGCCTTTATTTTGATAAGTTAACAAGTTGTGTTACCTCCATGTAATTGTTTGTAATATAGCACAATAAGCACATGTGAACATGGGATTTTAATTCTTCATTGGATGCACAGCTAGTTCTGACAGTATGGCTTAAGAGGGTGAATGATCCATCTAAACATGAAAAGCACCTGATTAAGAAAAATTTAACAGCTTGTTGAAATTTTGGGGGTTGCAATTGCGGTTGGAACAAAAACCAGCAAACACGGGGTACTCCAGGACCGAGTTTTGGAACCACTGACCTAGACCAGGGGTGGACAACGAGGGCCGTATTGGTTTCTGGTTTTCGTGCAAATTTCTGGTATAAATGACTTTATTAGCATTTTCGCCGACTGACATTTTAGCTACATTTATTGATAGGCACATGAATGACAGCTTTCGTTTTTGTGTCGCATATGAAACATTTCACTGTGATCTAATCTATCAGTGAAGCAGTGTTTGTGTATACAGCTAATTAGCTAATTTTGCAAGGGTAATTGGTGGAAAGAAAAACCTGCAGACACCGGCCGTCCAGGAACAGGATTGCCCACCCGACCGTCCTAGACCATAACAAACCTCCTCTCGTTAAACAAGGTGTTCAAGCTATTACATTTGAAAAATGTTAGCTTATAACAGTTGTGCCTCACATTCCCCCATCTTTCCTAAACAAACTCATGTTTATTGCCCAGAGTCCAGTTCAAAGCCTTGATGGCAATACAATATACTTACACAGCGCAAATACAAATGTTTGTGTGCGAGAAGTAGAAATTGTGGGCTCTCACACAGAGCAGTCAGATGAACCATTATCAAATACCTGCCAAAGCAACTTGCCTTCCTGGAAACTATGAAAATTGTACCATTGAAAGGGGTGATTTAAAAAGTCTGTATTCACTCAATAGCAAATCAAATAAAAGTACTGTTGATGGAATCACAGAAAAAGTAAAAGAAAAGGAATCTCTCAAATGAATAGTATTACAAATGTACATTCAATGAGTGAATTTACTGTAGATTAAATCTCCAATTACAGTAAAACATGGCATTTCAGGTATCTGCAAATGTGTAAATGGTTAAGTTTGAAGAGAGAAGTAAGAACTGATCTCTTTTTTTTCCTCAACAAACAGGTTAGAGACATTAATTTCATGCTGGACAACTAAAACAGTACATCTATCTCACCATTACTGTTCAGGTGTACATTTATACAAAATCATGACTTTACTTTTCAATGACTTTTCATACTTTTAAAAAACAGATGAAAATTACAAAAACACATCTTTGTATGAAGCATAAAAACATGCGTCGGTGCTATCAAAAGGAAAGGATGTGCAATGACACAGCAACCAGACTGACGTTAAATTCATAGAGATGATTAAGGAATATTTTGCTGCTATTTAATGGCGTCAAATAATCTAGTACACCATGCTCACAGTTGAAACCTTGAAAAGACAGTCCAGAATATTCACTTTCCAAACCACGGCATCAATATAACAGTTTTGTTTGTTGTTCTTTCAATATACAACACAAATCTAGCACGGATTCTTGTCAGTCCTCTACAGAGAACTCAGTCGTCATCAAACTTGATTTTCTTTCCCTGGAAGGCTGTAATTTGGGCTTGCTGCTCTCTCCGTCTCTTGCTGGCCTCCCATGAGGGGTGGAGAGCTTGCTGTGCATGCTGGGAAGGGTTGGAGGCTCTCCCGGCTGCAGCTCTGTGGTCCCTGGGATTCTCAAACTGCGGCCTGGCCCTCACTGCACCAGGGCCCCTGCCCTGCACTCGGGGTCCACCACGAAAACCTCCCCTCTTCTGGTTCTGAAATTTAGACGCCGTCGATTTACCGTCCTGGCTGCCACCCCGGTTCTGAAACGGGGCTGGTTTCTGGGTCCTGCCCTGCCCGCGCCTCTCGTTCTGAAATCCGTGCGGCTTCGAGATGCCACTGGGTCCCCTCCCGCGGTTCCCATGGGCCCCTCTTGACCCAGACAAAGTGGTGCAGAAGACAGACTCCAGCTTCGCTGCTTTTGAGTTCTTCTGGCCCCGCCCCTCATCCCCACACTGCCCCTCGGCTTCCGCCTCGAGCGCATTTGCCCGACTGACGTTTCTGTCGCTGTTGCTCTTCCCTGCCACACCAGGGCCGGTTTTCCTCTTCTTGAATTTGCTCACTTTTCCCAGGAAGAAGTCGTCCTCGTCGCTGCCTTCAGACTGGGATGACTGCTTGCGGAACCGCTCCTCTGTGCTGTCATCAAAGTACTCCTTCTCCTCCTCATCGTCGTCAGATGAGTCCAAGTCACTTTCCTCCTCCTCCTCCTCCTCCTCCTCCCCCTTAGCCCTAGGGCCCTTGATCTCCACTCTGGAGTTTGACAGACACTGGGGAGGAGGTTTGTTTTCTGTTGGTTTTTGTGTCTTTTTATCCTGAGTAGGTTGTGTTTTTGAGTCATCCGACTTGTGTGCAGGGTCAACGGCCTTTTGCTGTTTTATGAGGGTCTCTGGTTTTTCTTCAGGCTGCATCTCAACCTCCTCTGAGGGACCCCTTAATTCACTTTTCGATGCAGTCTCTATGATGTCATCACCCGTTTTGACAGTAGGCTCTTCTTTAGCGGGACTGGAGCCGTCCATAGCAGCACCAACCCCCTCCTCTTTCTCCTCACCTTCATCTTCTACATCACCATCATCAGGACAAACACCACCATCATTGTCGTCGTCGTCATCATCATCATCAGCGTCATCATCAGCACCATGATCAGAACCATCCTCCTCTTCCTCCTCCTTATCAGATTTAATGGCATCCATCTTTGGCTGCTCTGCAGGTTTACCGGGCTTTGAGGCTTTACCCTCAGCAGGCGTTCTCCGTTCATCTTTGAAGGCCTTGATGGCTGCTTTGATCTCCTGGATCTTCTTGCTGATCTGCGGATGCGTGGCGAGCCGCGCAGTCGCTCGCTCCGACAGCGTGGAGCTGGGGTTCTTGCAGACGTTTTCGAAGTTGAGGTCCTTCATCAAGGCAGCCTTAGTGACATGGTCGGGCTTCAGAGACTTCATCTCATGGATTTCCTCCAGCAGCCTCGCCGCTCGCCTCTGGTTCTTTTCCACCTCTGCCTCATTCCCCTTTCTCTTCTTCAGGCTTACGATATGTCTGGCGAGCTTCCGGATGATTAACACCCTTGCCGTCTTCACCACCTTCCTCATCCTCACAACTTCATTGTTCAAATTCAGCACTTCAGCCATCTTGACTGTTGGTCTTGATTTCTGAAAATGACAAGTTTTTTTTTTTTTTTTTTTAATTAAGTGAATATCTTTCTGGCAGACATGATGATAGGGCTGAGGAGGAGACCAGCCACTTGTTAATGTGTAGAGAATATACGGAGTTAGAACGTTATTCAAGTTATTCCAAAGATATAACGATAATGGAGGTGGGGATCACTGAGCAACAGCCCGACCCTGAACGAATTTTACATATGTAATTTTAATTGCTGAAATCTAAAAGAACTCAACACAGTCACAATGCCAAAACTGGCTTGCTAGCTGAGAAAACCAAGAAGAACGCTTTCACCGCGCGATCATACCTATCAATAGTTCAACGTTACCAAAATAAAGTCAGCTTGCGGGCCATTGGAAGCTACAGCCACATTGACATGCAAAGGGGAAACTACGTGGATGGCTAAATATCCAGATACTCTTAAAATACCCTTATAACCTCCCATGTTGAACTAGCAGGTTAATGACTTGATGAGTACGTTAATGTGGCATTTTCTCGTTAGCACTGATTAGGAATAAAGTTACAAGCTGAACAGCTAACGTTAGCTTTAGCTACACATGTGCGACCACTCAAGTGTGGGAAGATGCACACACACACAAGTCGCATAAATTCCCCGACCTGAAATAAACTTTGCTTCAACTTAACTGCAATTGATTTATGTATGAAAATCAAGAGAATATAACATATGAAACGTATAATGTACATACCGGCTTCATGGAAAAAACATGTACACGAGCATTGGTTTTCGTACAGAGCCAGCCGCAGCCATTTTAACTTGCGTGAGCGCGCACGCACGCACAGATGACGTACTCAGGATTCACAGCATGCCACAAATAGAGTAGCGGCAGAGAGGGTATTGAGACTAACTAGAGAATCTTTGGTAGCGGGGCTACCAAGCATGTTTCACGAAGTCTGGCAGGTTGCAAGGTAGATTGACTAGGTTTATTTTGTAAACGCATGTCTGTGGTGTTTAAACTACATGGAGATGAAAGGTTAACCATGTAAATATACACTGGTGAGTAGTGTAGCTTTGGTTTGGTGCCTGCACTAATAACTTCTTGGCATTCCAGACAAACCCAGCAGGGGAAGCTCAAGTCATACAAATTTTAGCAATGGAGGGCAGTGTCAATAAAACAAATTTTTCAAAAGAGAAATAAGATAAACAAATCTCAAATAAATGAAAACATTTCCTTTTGGCAGGAACCATTTTATTCTCTAGTGAAAAGGGCACTATAATAAAAAGTTATTTTGTATGTTGTTTTTTACCAAATGTGAGTCTATGTCTCACATATTATGTTGTGAATTGGCTTGGATATACCCCTACGCAAAATTGAATGAAAACATAATTATAAATTATTCATAAATTTTCTAGGCACAGAACAATTAAACAAATTGTTATTGTTATGTGGTATTTTTTCTTATAAAGAATATACAGGTTGAAAAATGTTGAAATAATTTTTCATCTTCATAAAATAAAACTCGTCATGAGGTAGGCAAAAGCATACCAATGAATATACAGAGGGGGTTAGACAAAGAGTTAAATATGAGTATTCAGTTAAAGCTGGAGTACCAAATTTGCACACACACACACACACACACACACACACACACACACACACACGCACGCAGACGCACACACACCCACCCACATACAAATTCCATTGTGAGTAGCTGTCTCCATCTGAACGTCTGTGTTACAGCTGAATTTGGAGATCACATAAATGCATCCCATCTTCTATTTACTAGAAACGTCAACTATCATTAGTGAACGACCAAATATAACCTCAATTCATATTGGGCATTTCATGTCTGGAGCTTGAATGTTGACTTTGTTACCCACAAAGCTGCAGCATATGGTTTTATTTTGAAACAAGAAATAAAACCTGTAAAAGCCACCACCCTATCGAGACCACTTCAGGAGTTCCTTTCCAAGAAATTGAGTTCACCTCTCCTTCTGTTAAAATCAAATTCAATTAATTTGTTTACTCTAGATCATCATTTAACCTAACCCTTGTTACACATCTGGTATCAGCAGATAAATGTGTGAGTTATTGCAGAATTGATACTAAATTATATTTGGAATGAGCTGATGGAAAATTTTATTTTGCCTAGAGAGCTACCCTTTTAAATTCCACTCCATTACTAAGGCACACTTAATTCTGACCCTGACTCACCTGTAAAGAAGGCAGTGGCATTAGACCTTAAACACTAACTTCAAATGCAACGTTTATTCATTTCACCCAATCAAATCAAATAGATAAATAATTTTAAAAAAAGAAGGAAAAAAAAGCGACCTGGAGTGTTTAAGTGCGTTTGGTAGTGGATGCTACCGGTTACTTTAGAGTTGCGCTAGCATTAGCAACGTGTGTATGTCCAAAAGAAGGAACAGCATGGAATTAGCTGAAAATGGTTTCCATCAATCAACTACATCATGAATAAGTCGTAATTGAGACATTATGTCCAAAATTCCGAACTATCCCTTTAAGGCTTGTTTGATAGGTCAGACTATTGATGACTTAGAGCCATTTAGCCAACCATGTGTTTCCATACTGTTCCAGTGTAATTTACAGCAAAATCTAGTCCCACCCCCCAATTCCCATAGAGATCCATTCAAATGCAGAGATGTTATAGTATTGCTTGTAAGAGTACCAGCAAATAAGATATCAAGAGTCTTTTGATGTTGGTGGGTCACAGACATCAGGAAATCATGGCTTGCAAATAATATGTGACCAACTATTAAAATTTTAAAGGCACAGTCAACTTAGTGCATGTAAACATCTGACCCACTGGAATTGTGATATAGTGAATTAAAAGTGAAATAATCTGTCTGTAAACAATTGTTGGAAAAATTACTGGTGTCATGCACAAAGTAGATGTCCTAACTGACTTTCAAACACTATAGTTTGCTAACATGAAATCTGTGGAGTGGTTAAAAATGAGTTTTAACGACTTCAACCTAAGTGTATGTAAACATCCGACTTCAACTGTATTTGCAGGTATAATACAAAGTGAGGAAATGAGGAAACGTGGTTAGAAATGTCTTTATAGCCTGGGATGCATTATGCAATTGTGTCTGTGGATGCTTATCAAGTTAAGAAATAGGAGCAGACAGCCACCTCAGCAACTATAGATAAAACTGTCTATGGTTCTCCAATGTGTATTTGCTATTCACAGCTATGCTTGCTTTAAAGTGCATCTTAATTTCAGTGTTTTATTGTAGAGTATAGTTTGTGAGTGTAGAGTTGTGCTTATATTCTTGGCTTTGTGTGCAGATTGTTTAATGAGAGGAAATGACCTTTGGTTATGCTTCCTCCTGAACAACCTGCTTAGTGAGAGAAATTCTGCATCTACTGTACAATAACTGTCAGTCAATATAAGCAATGCAAACTTCTAAAGTAAAATCACCTTGTGCGGGATATTTCAGACAAATCTCTGGAATGGAAAAGCATTAGCCAAACAGAATGTGGAATTTACTGACTCACTAAATGGCATATCAACTTATTGAATTAAAACAGAAAGTAATTTATTCATGTCCACACAAGGTATTAGTGAGGTCTAGTTTGTGCAGCATAGCATATTGCAAGCTTTGAGATTATCCCAGCAAGGTGAGATTAAAACCACACGTCAGGATCCTGTTGAAAGATGAGAATTTGCTGTTCTTTTCCTTTCGCTGCATTCTGCTTTTACCAGTGGCACATATTTCCATGGCAAGAGTGGTGTGCAAATCCTTCTTTGTTTGGAGATAACACAGTAAATTCACAAGCCGCAGGACAGGTTAGCATTTAGCAGTTTTCTCTGCAACCAGAATGAGAACATAGAATTGTTAATATTTTGCAGTTATAGCAACATTCTGAGAACGTGGCAGCAGCTGTGATTGTCCTCCACACTTCTGCCAGTTGCTTGGGGCCAAGTAAAGAAGTCCTAACATCAATAACACGAGGCCAGTATTTCTTTCTCTATTTCAAGTGCAGCTGTAACAGGCATAATCAACATAGAATATTAACAATTCGCTCTATTCTACTGTACATGCAGCCATGAGTATAAATATGTGGAAAAACTGGAAGTTAAAAGTTATCTTATAGTTAACACATACCGTTACAATTGATTTATCTCACTCCCATTAGCAAAGCTGATTGCACAGTTAACTCATCTCATGTAACATCCGCCGTTTCCCTCCAGTTCACCTTCCTTACGTTTCCTTTGTGCTCCCATTCCTTGAGTTTCGTGTCATGTTTTTTGGTTTGCCCTGTGCGTCTTTACTTTCTGTTGTTTACGTTTGCAGGCTGGGCGTGGCTTCCTGGTAGCTCCCGGTTCCTCCCCCTGATTAGCCCCAGTCTCTCCCCTCTCATCTCCAGCCTATCACCACACCAGCTCACCTGCGTTCCCCAATCTCCAGCCTATCACCACACCAGCTCACCTGCATTACTCACTTATTTTTGTATCATTTAGTTCCCGCACACTATTTAGTTTCTGCCCACATACCAGTCACCGCCAGATCGTTTTCTCGGTTTTCTGTTTGAGATAATCCCCCGGCCTTTTCTCCCCGTTTTGCATCCTGTTTGTTGTACTATTTAACCTGTCTTTTTTGTTCTTTTTGTCTGCCCGCTCAGCCTGTTCCCTGCCTGCCTAGCCAGTCCTGCCCTGACTCCAGCCCCGTTATTTTTGCCCAGCCCTTCCCTTGTTTTTTCTCCTTTTTTTCCTGCCTACCACCCTGTGTGGTTTTGGAATAAATATCTCCTGTGTGGAGTTCAACCAACTATCTGTTTCTGAGTTCTGCATTTGGGTCCAATCCTGAGTATCGCTGTAACATCTCAGCTGTTCTACAGGCTTTGAATTGGTGGCTGACAGATGAGCACAAACAAGCCTCCCTGCAGCTGTCTAATTAGTTTGAATACCACTGCTGTAAGAGAGCAAAGAGGAATCCACTAAAGTAAAATTCTATTGATTGGCAGGACTGACACCTTATAGCCAGACATTATCACTCACTCTACGTAAACAGAATAGTTATCACAGATTTGTCACTTCTCGGAAAATTAGTTTGATTTTAATTGCACACATGGTTTTCACTGGCTTTTGTTGAATAACTCTGAAAATTCACTGTTTCCCAGGAGCCCTAAAATGAACCAAGTCCCCACACCACGTAAGGCAAAATACTTTATTAGCACAAACTCTGCCTGGCATAAAGTTATATTCCTCCCCTCAACCACCCCCAGTTAATAGGTTTTTATCCCCAGGGATTTTATCTTGTAAAGCTGTGATGACACTTCTGTGGTTGGAGTTTGACAGTACTTTGCACTGCCTCCTCTCACTCAAAAAAAGGAAAGGTAGGAAAGTGAAACTCTTTGTGTGAGCATGACTTCTGTTCCCCAAATAATATTCAACCAACCCTGAAAGTACAATGTGGGGGGAAATCCTAGCTTCATTGGAATTTAGCATTTATACCAATGGTAACACAACCACATAATGTAGAACATTCAACATGTTCAGCATTTGTGAGGGTACATGTGGTGATTATGTATGATATACAGTTGAAGTCGAAAGTTTACATACACCTTAGCCAAATCCATTTAAACTCAGTTTTTTCACAATTCCTGACATTTAATCCTAGTAAACATTCCCTGTCTTAGGTCAGATAGGATCACAACTTTATTTTAAGAATGTGAAATGTCAGAATAATAGTAGAGAAAATTATTTATTTCAGCTTTTATTTCTTTCATCACATTCCCGGTGGGTCAGAAGTTTACAGACACTCTGTCAGTATTTGGTAGCATTGCCTTTAAATTGTTTAACTTGGGTCAAACGTTTCAGGTAGCCTTCCACAAGCTTCTCACAATAAGTTGCTGGAACTTTGGCCCATTCCTCCTGACAGAACTGGTGTAACTGAGTCAGGTTTGTAGGCCTCCTTGCTCGCACATGCTTTGTCAGTTCTGCCCACAAATTTTCGATTGGATTGAGGTCAGGACTTTGTGATGGCCACTCCAATACCTTGACTTTGTTGTCCTTAAGCCATTTTGCCACAACTATGGAAGTATGCTTTGGGTCATTGTCCATTTGGAAGAGCCATTTGCGACCAAGCTTTAACTTCCTGGCTGATGTCTTGAGATGTTGCTTCAATATATCCACAGAATTTTCCTTCCTCATGATGCCATCTATTTTATGAAGTGCACCAGACCCTCCTGCGGCAAAGCACCCCATGATGCTGCCACCCCCGTGTTTCACGGTTGGGATGGTGTTCTTCAGCTTGCAAGTCTCACCCTTTTTCCTCCAAACATAACGATGGTCATTGTGGCCAAACAGTTCAATTTTTGTTTCATCAGACCAGAGGACATTTCTCCAAAAAGTAAGATCTTTGTCCCCATGTGCAGTTGTAAACTATAGTCTGGCTTTTTTATGGCGATTTTGGAGTAGTGGCTTCTTCCTTGCTGAGCAGCCTTTCAGGTTATGTCGATATAGGACTCGTTTTACTGTGGATATAGATACTTTTGTACCTGTTCGCTCCAGCATCTTCACAAGGTCCTTTGATGTTGTTCTGGGATTGATTTGCAATTTTCGCACCAAAGCACATTCATCTCTAGGAGACAGAATGCGTCTCCTTCCTGAGCGGTATGACGGCTGCGTGGTCCCATGGTGTTTATACTTGCGTACTATTGTTTGTACAGACAAAGGTGGTACCTTCAGGCGTTCCCAAACCAGACTTGTGGAGGTCAACAATTTTCTTTCTGAGGTCTTGGTTGATTTCTTTTCATTTTCCCATGATGTCAAGCAAAGAGGCACTGAGTTTAAAGGTAGGCCTTAAAGTACATCCACAGGTACACCTCCAATTGACTCAAATAATGTCAATTAGCCTATCAGAAGTTTCTAAAGCCATGACATCATTTTCTGAAATTTTCCAAGCTGTTTAAAGGCACAGTCAACATAGTGTATGTAAACTTCTGACCCACTGGAATTGTGATATAGTGAATTAAAAGTGAAATAATCTGTCTGTAAACAATTGTTGGAAAGATTACTTGTATCATGCCAAAAAGTAGATGTCCTAACTGACTTGCCAACACTATAGTTTGCTAACATGAAATATGTGGAGTGGTTAAAAATGAGTTTTAATGACTTCAACCTAAGTGCATGTAAACTTCAGACTTCAACTGTATGTTATTTCTGACACATCTTTACTTGGAAAAGGCTAAAAAAAAAATAGGAGGGTTAATAAATCTCCATAGACCTCATCTCTCTTTTTTCGCAAAGGGTGCATGGTTCTAATGATTATGCCTGCAAGTCAGTTAATAGATCAGGTCCTCATCTGTGAACTACTGTGGACCTGACAGCAGAAACTGAGAGCATGTTCTTGTGTGATTTAGGCTGGTTAGGAAGGGCTGTGGAATGTAAATGTAAAAAATGAATCCTGGGTAGAAACTCTTATCAAAGCACCTAGAATATTTTAATTCAATTTATTCTGGGTAGTTTCTACCACACTTCCTAAAGTAATTAAAATGTTTGACCATCCATGATTATATTGGGTTTATTGCGCGTTTATCTGACTGCCAATACCACATCTCACTGTACCTAAAAATGTCACTCAGTCCTTTTACATATGATGTCGTCCCATCACAAGTTTTATAATGAGGAGATGAGTCAGCTGCCCATGCAGAAGTTTTTTTTTATATCTATTCTCAAAAAGTAATGACAGGCACTTAGACTTTCTGTCCCTGCAGTAATATAGCAAAACAAGATATTTTCTCTGTGGAGGAGACAAAACGCTCCTTCCATCTCATAAGGAACAGTTTTCATTATATGAGTTGGTCCAGTAAATTTCTAACCACATAAACAGATCACTGAATGTTTAAAATTTAAACATGACAGGCATTGTGGTATGCTGTGGCTAATGCACTCTTGTAAGCAAGTTTCATAGTCTGACATTTGTTAGTGGAACACACATTTTCAAGGTTGGCCATCTGGACCAATAACATCCAACTTTGCAGTCAAAACCATCCCCACTCGGAGAACAGGGAGGGAAGCTTACCTGGTCCAATCAAGACAAATATCAACAGAATCAGGTGATGTC
Organism: Synaphobranchus kaupii; assembly: GCA_029718625.1. NCBI lineage: Eukaryota > Metazoa > Chordata > Actinopteri > Anguilliformes > Synaphobranchidae > Synaphobranchus > Synaphobranchus kaupii. Next base: position 12,444,001 of record CM056396.1, on the reverse strand, counting down.
AAAAAGTATCTCACCCAATCAGGCCGTCCGAGACTAGCCCTAGCTTTCATTCCCCAACCCCCTCCACAACCTCCAGTTCCAAATTTAAAAAGTGTAACTACCTGAATACTTGACTCCCCAACACTTCTGACAGAAATCAGCTCTATTATATCATTCAATTAATTGGGCACAACACATTGCTGGTGGTGGATGAGATGGATAACCTCTTCTCACTCTAAAGTGCTTTAAGATCAGAGAAAAGCAATGCATTAAATCCAATCCACTATTCTGATTGTTCAAATATCATTACACGTAGAACTCATTTTTAGGTGTTGCTTTGAGGTGAGGGTTAGGTTGCAAACATTACTGGAACAGAACTGAAAAAAATAATGTTTAAGTCAAATTACCAAAAAGTAATGATCCGTAGGCTACCACAGAAGCATGCTGAGTACCAATATTAGTCCTGCTGAAAAGTTGTGAGCTTCTTGGTTTCCTTGGAATCAATAGGTGTGAAATAAATAACCATTACATACAGTATTTCATCAAAATAACACAACAAGCCCAAGAATGTAAACAGATGTTCAATATAAAAAAAGATGTGTTTAATTACACTGGTGACTGGTTATTAGGAACAGATGACTCAAGATTTGGGATTTGCCAGGATTTGCATTTGGCTCTTAATTGGCTTGTCACAGCAGTTGCTTCTCTTCAGATCTTTATTATTCCTGCCAAGGTTGTTAAGTTCCTTTTTTTCCTGAGAGATCTGAACTTTCAAGATGCTCAGTCTGTTCCGGAAACATCAAGCTACCCACTTAATGTAACATATTAATGTATAACATTATTATTAATGAAATTCTTAATGTATAACAGACAACCTGATTCGTACTATTTAAGGAGTTACTGATAATGAGACATGGTGCTGATAATGACCATAGTGATGTATAAGAAAATGCAATGGACTGTAGAAATTTGAGGTTCTCAGTAAAATCCTTGCTTTTGTATTAACTCTTAATTAATGTCCAAGAGAAATAAAATGTACTCTGAGTAAAGTTAACAGCTATTTTATTGGGGATTCCTTTAATTGCACTGCGGATCGAGGTATTTAGGCAAAAACTGGCCAAAAATTATTAAACCTGGTGATCACATCAGCTTTTGCACAGAGAAGACAGCAAGGATCTCCACCAAAGATTTTAGATATGAGAAGTTTTTCTCCATTGGATTTTTCATCCGCACAAGGGGAAGTGATCAGGCATGCGCAGTAGTGTTTTAATTTAGCTTAGCAACTAAAGTTACATAACGTATGCTTAGAGTGGCGCGCAATTGACCGGCGCTAGCCGGATTTAAAGTTGGTTTTCGTTGGATGGTCAACGGCTTCTAAGTAGTAGTACGATGTCCTGACAACCTAGGCATATATAATCTAAAAAGAAAAGGGAGACTTTTGATTTCATCTGTCTGATAATGACCCGTTTAGTAAACTGTTTTGTAAAAACTCCACTGACCCCCAGTCATTCAATGAGCACCTGTTGTCTGTCTAATAAGTTCCAAATGCGGACGTTCCAGCTCCGAAGTTGGACCTCCTGCTCCGCCTCCCCTCTTTGTCTCCACTTCCTTTCCCTGCACTTCCTTCTGTCACTCTTTCAACCATAGAATGCAGGGGTTAAGCTATGGAGAATAGAAATTCTCCAGTGAGAAACAGGCTGGAACGTGTCAAAACACAGGGGGAGGCCCAAGGCAGGAGATGTTAACCAGCACCTTCAATCCTTCATTTAACCCTTTACTGCCTATGAGAATATTGGGTCAACATTCCATTCTGTTCTATTTCTTCTTTGTGGTGTGATCATATTACATCAGATACCTAAACTTTATATACCATTGTAAACAGGATAACCGGGGCTTTCAACTGATATAAAAAAACAATAGGATTACTTGATAGAAATTATGGAAAGACATTCACTAAACTAAATTGAGTGTCAAAAGATAAAGTACATGTTGCTGATAATGACCATAGTGATGTGTAAAACAATGCACAGGAAGAAGTTTCTAGCAAAATGCTGTAGTCCTGAATTGTCAGCAGTACAAGATAACCGGGATTCGTTCAATGCGAGGAAATGATGGGGATGGATATTACATTCATACTAAAGGCTGAAGGATTTAAGTGACCGCCTCCTACATTAGACTGAAAAGAACTGCCGTGTGCTTCCATGGGGAGTTTTCGTGAATGTATTCTTACTGTACACCATTAAATCTTATCTAGTTTTTCTTTACTCTCCATTAATATCAACCCCAAATTCAGTAGCAGGGAATTTATTTGAACACACTTAATTATTGAGCCATAGGAGACATACAGTGCCCTCCACTATTATTGGCACCCCTGGTAAAGATAAGTGAAAAGGGTTATAAAAAATTCACCGTTTGGTGAATTAGCTTAATCTCACACTGAAAAAATGAGAAAAATCCAGCGTTTAATTGATGTAAATTTATTATGAGAAAATAAAATCCCTCATCAAGAAATAATTATTTTTAACAAAACCACGTGTGCCACAATTATTGGCACCCCTGCATTTATATAGAGAATAAAGTAATCATTTTTAATATTTGGTCACATATCCTTTGCATGCCATGACTTCCTGATGTCTGTGACCCAACAACATCAAAAGACTCTTGATATGTTATTTTCTGGTACTCTTACAAGCGATACTATAATGTCTCTGCATTTGAATGGATCTCTATGGGAATTGGGGGGTGGGACTAGGTTTAGCTGTAAATTATGGTGGAACAATATGGAATACATGGTTGGTAAAATGGCTGCAAGTCATCAAGGGTCTGACGTATCAAACAAGCCTTAAACCATCACTCTGCTGCCAGATATGTAGTAGATATGGATGGATCACTTTAAGGGTTGTTTCTCCTGACAAAGTTTCCTATTGAACTGTTACGACCAGCTAGGCTGAACGCAACATAAACAATCAGGAGACAAAAATGGGTTCAAAACTAGGGGTTTTATTTAACAAATAACAAATGGATAAACAACAAAAAGGGGGAAATGGGGAGAAAATCAATACAAATGGGAAGATCAAAAAGAAACAGCAAAACACAATAACTGGCGTGGCGGCCAAAATCTCTCCCCGACTCCCAGGGCCGAGGTGATTTTAAAGAGCGGGCTCCGCCCACTCCCAACAGGTCTCACCTGCAAATAATAAAGGTAAAGTAGCCAAGACAAGGGGGAGACAGTGCCACCTTCAGGTAATAATGAATGCGTAGCCCTGCTTGTAACGCTATACAACTGCATTCCATCTACAGCAATGATTAAAATAGCCTGAAGCAGCAAACACTAATGCCCATTACTTCTGTTTTTTTCATTGATTTATTCTTGAAAACAACCTCACAGCAGGCCTTTGAATCTTTATAGGACATTAGCCTATGTAATAGTTCAAGTTTAATCACCATCCCGACAGCATTATTTTAACTTGGCCAAAATGAAAATGGTAAGGCTATTCCAGAGAGGTTGTGTAATTAAGCCCCGATGCAGGGATTAACTGCAGTGTTGCTGCAGACAGACCCTCAGTCGATTAAGCATAAGCAACACAGTTGAATATTTAAAATGCAGGGGTGTTTGTATATACAGTCAAGCCGGAAAGTCTCCCCACCCCTTTCACCTTCTCCACGTTTTATTACGTTACAGACATATTCTACAATAGATTGAGTTAATTTTTTTGTCTCAAAATTCTACACAAAATAGCCCATAATGACAAAGTGAAAACAGGTTTTTAGACATTTGTGCTAATTTATAAAAAATCTAAATGTAAAATATCATATGTACACAAGTGTGCACACCCTTTGACATGACACCCAAAAGTGAGCTGAGGTGCATTTTGTTTCCACTGATACTGCTTGAGATGTTTCTACAACTTAATTGGAGTCCACCTGTGATAAATTGATTGGACATGATTGGGGATTGCCAACACCTGCCTATATAAGGTCCCACAGTTGACAGTGCATGTCAGAGCAAACTCCAAGCCATGGGGTCAAAGGAATTATCTGCAGACCTCAGAAACAGGATTGTGTCAAGGCATAGATCTGGAGAAGGGTACGGAAAAATCTCTGCAGCTTTACAGGTCCCAAAGAGCACAGTGGCCACCATCATTCGTAAATGGAAGAAATTTGGAACCACCAAGAATCTTCCTAGACCTGGCCGCCCGGCCAAACTGAGCAATCGGGGAAGACAGGCCTTGGCCAGTGAGGTGAGCAGGAACCCGAGGGTCACTCTGACAGAGCTCCAGCGTATCCTTGTGGAGATGGGAGAACCTTTCAGAAGATCAACCATCCAGGCAGCACTCCACCAATCAGGCCTTTATAGTAGTGGCCAGACGGAAGCCCCTCCTTAGTAAAAGGAACATCACAGCCCGCTTGGAGTTTGCCAAAAGGCACCTAGAGGACTCTCAAACCATGAGAATCAAGATTCTCTGGTCTGATGAAACCAAAATGGAACTTTTTGCCCTGAATACCAAGCGTCACGTCTGGAGGAAACCAGGCACCGCTCATCACCTGGCTAATACCATCCCTACAGTGAAGCATGGCGGTGGCAGCATCATAATGTGGGGATGTTTTTTCAGCAGCGGGAACGGGGCGACTAGTCCTGATAGAGGGAAAGATGAATGCAGCTAAGTACACCGAGATCCTTGAAGAAAACCTGCTCCAGAGCGCTCTGGACCTCAGACTGGGGCGAAGGTTTACCTTCCAACATGACAATGACCCGAAGCACACACAGCCAAGAGAACAAAGGAGTGGCTTCGGAGAAAGTCTGTGCATGTCCTTGAGTGGCCCAGCCAGAGCCCAGACCTGAATCCAATTGAACATCTGTGGAAAGAGCTGAAAATGGCTGTGTACCGACGCTCCCCATCCAACCTGACGGAGCTTGCAAGGATATGCCAAGAGGAATGGGCAAAAATGTCCAGAAACAAGTGTGCCAAGCTCGTAGCTTCTTTCCCAAGATGCCTTGAAGCTATAATCGCTGCCAAAGGTGCAGCAACCAAGTATTAGGCTAAGGGTGTGTACAGATATGTAACCCCTAAATAACCTATTTTTGTCAGTAAAATAAAATTGCATATTTTCTAAAAACCTGTTTTCACTTCGTCATTATTGGCTATTGTGTGTAGATGTTTGAGGCAAAAAATGAACTCAATCTATTGTAGTATAAGTCTGTAACGTAATAAAACGTGGAGAAGGTGAAAGGGGTGGGGAGTCTTTCCGGCTTGACTGTATATATATATATATATATATATATATATATATATATATATATATATATATATATATATATATCTTTAAAATTGGTAATAATGTGTGTGTGTATATATATATATATATACACACACATTATTACCAATTTTAAAGACACCATAGGTTTGCACCATACTTATTATTAGGGAGCATCTGTGCTGTTAATGCAGAAGGTGAAGATATTGTGTACCAAAAACAACATTGGGTATAAAATCAGCATAAAATCAGTTCAATATATCCTCCTGAGAAACCCAGCCATTCATTTTTTGCAAGGGACATGAGTCTGGTCTTAATCTCAAGAACCATATATTCTACTATGCTGTAACATACACTAAACCTAAGTACTATGAAAGGATCTCCTGTTTTTTGGAACTACGTATATTAATTAGTTTTATATTCCTTGATTTGTCACTTTGTCTGGGAATAGTGCATTTTCCCAAATGCTCACAGGCAGAAACCAAAAGAACAGGAGGATAGTTTGGAACGCAAACAAACAGCATTTCAAATCATCATTTCAAGGGTAAAATCACAGGAGCAAAAGCAGACAGACATGCACTTACTTGTGTTGCATTCTTAATCCAAATACAAGGCTTTTGTTTATTTTGTAATTTGAGCCTGACATGCTTTCAATGCAGTAACACAGTTTTTGTGATCTGACGTGGGTACTGGGGTGAAGGTAATGTGAAATATATTAGCATGGTGGATTAGGCAGCATAAACACAGGCAAGATGTGCAAAATGTCTTATTAGAAAACAATAATGGAAGTCTCACTGTATTCTTTGTATTTCAGAAAGAGTGCTCACTATTTACCTGAGGACCTGTGAAGAAGCATTGTAAACTGGAATGGTTAATTTTGGGGTATGTTAGACACAAACAACTGCGGGTAGTTATAAGTTAGACCATGGCTTTGCTGGATACTGGATTCTGATTGCTCAACGTGCCATCTTTATTTTGGTTTATTGACAAGTAGCTATATAATATTATGCGTGATGCTTATGATGCGTGACTCTGTCGGGGCTAATTTTGAAACAAGTGATAAAAATAGATAGACAGAGACCACTCTGTCAAGTCAGAGGCATACCACTGATAATAAACTGCCTTAAAAAAAGGTTATATTATTTTATGACAAAATTGCATTAATACTGCAGGTCTGAACTTTTCTTCATTTCTCAAGATGTTACATAAGCTCCATTATTCAGTAGATTACCACCTGCCTAAATGCATAATCTGTCAAATGAATCTGCTAAAATTCATCTTAGATAATGTTATCTGAGAAGCAAATAAAAATGTAATATATGCACATTCTAGAGCCAACACTAGCATAAACATAATCATTATCTGGACTTTAGTAAACTACATGTAAAAGGCAGCATAACTGTTTCTGTAAACAAATGAAATGAAACAGATAACAGACTAACAAGGGTGTAGTGGCTATTCCGTTTCAAAATTATAGCCACTGCCCCAGCAATAGATTAGTTGTTTTAACGCACCTTTGTTGTAGATCCAGGCACCATGCGGATGTTCATTGTTTGAAAATAATAAACTCAAATATCCTACCAGAACGTTGTAGGCCAGCTCAAGAAACAAACAATGTCAAGTGTATGTTCAAATGTGTGTTTGTGTGTGTGTGAAAGAGAGAAAATATATGATAGATGTATGTAAGACAATACTAGATGCTTAGAATATAAGCTGATGTAGATGTAGATGCTAATAGATTCTTAAATGATGAGATGGTTAAACAAAACAGTGTTTGCTCTCAACTAAAGCTAGGACTCCATTGTTTCTCAAACCTTTTCCATTTCCCTTTGTTAACTTGCACCACACCCCAATTACTATGGGTGTGGCCAAGCTGCCAATCAGTGGCCAAGCTGTCAATCAAAATGAGTAAATCAAAACTATAACAAAAATATGGGAAGTCTTGAAATTATAATTATTATTCTTTAAATATAAACAAAAAATGCAATTTGTGTCCTACAAAGGGTATAGTCAGAGTTAATTTCTATGTAATTTTCCATAGTTCTTCAGGGATCCAAGCTATTCGTTTTGAGATCTGCATGCATTAAAGGCTTATTTCGGAATTTTGGACAAAATATCTCATTTACGACTTACCCGTGATCTTGTCAATCGATGGAGACCATTTTCAGCTGATTCTATGCTGTCCTTCATATGGACGTCCAGCTGTTGCTAATGCTTGCGCAGCCTAATGGTATCAGTTAGCATCCACTACCAAACGCACTTAAACGCAAATAAAATACCACGACAGACTATCGGGGTGGATCTGAGTGTTTACACCATCATTTTGAAGTCATACTATTGTTGAATCGCCCTATGGAGAACAGCTGTAATTTTAGATCGATTGACAAGATCACGGGTAAGTCGTAAGTGCGATATTATGTCCAAAATTCTGAACTAACCCTTTAAGGGAAAGGGGATGAATGACTTTTCTCCAATTTTTATGAGTCCACAAACCAATGTTTCCAATGCATAATTTGGCAAGTGATTGAAAGGAAATCAGAAACACCTGTAGACACTGCAGTCTTCCAGGAATTGAGCTTGAGACTGCTGTAAATGATTTCCTTTCCCCAAAAGCCATTAATTGTTTTGATACACATTATATCAATAATACTTCTTTGGGAGAGGAATGCAATGACTACTGGACTGTATAAATTTGAGGTTCTCAGTAAAATCATTGCTGTTCCATGAACTTTTATGTAAGTCCAAAAGAAATAAAATGTACTCTGAGAAAAATTAACAGCTATTTTATTGGGGATTCCTTTAATTTCACTGCGGATCTTGGTATTTAGGCAAAAACTGGCAAAAATGATTAAACCTGGTGATCACATCAGCTTTTGCTAGTCATCCCCCAGTACACAAGTGTTCTGCACAGAGAAGACAGGGAGGATCTCCACTTATTTTCCCTGCACTTCCTTTTGTCACTCTTTCAACCATAGAATGCAGGGGTTAAGCTATCGAGAATAGAAATTCTCCAGTGAGAAGCAGGCTGGAACGTGTCAGAACACAGGGGGAGGCCCCAGGGGCGGGAGATGACAGCCAGCACCTTCACTCCTTCATTGAAAAGAAGTACAAAAGTGCCTGAGGTCACATATTCGGCTGTAAGTCAAATACCATACCTTTGCCAAACCTGGTCGACCCCTATTTCCCATTGCAACAAAATACGTACAGTACAGTTTCTACAAGTTACTTCTATGACTGTTTTTTCAGCAGCTCAGCATATGAAAATTCATTCATGTATCTGACCTTTGTAAAAAAATTAACTAAAGTTGTCAAGAGCTATTTCTGTATCCAGTACCAGAGACCTGCATCTTTAGGAATGAGGTGCTGAACTTCTCTTGCTCTGGGTTGTACGCTGCGAACTTGAAACAGTCTAGCTTGCTTGTGTCCACTGCTACATTACTGATGTAAAGCACAACCAGAAATGAGATGCTGCCACCCTAGACTCTTGTTATCGGACCTCTACAGATTGGGTTCCCAGCGGTTGGTTTAACAATGCAGCAATCCAAAAGTATTCTTGTGCACCCCTTGCTCTTACATTAAGAACTAGACTCAAATAATTCTTGCCTGTAAACACTGGCGGATTCGGGGGGGGGGGGGGGGCAGGGGGGGCGACTACCCCCCCTGGAGCCCCCCCGGTTGAAAACGTTGCGCTTAAGTGCCCTCTTGAGTGGCGAAAACGAGAGTATGTGCCCTATTGGCTGCCCTTCACATAGGAAAACATAGCAAGAAAATACAATAACATGTCTTAATGAGTGCTCTATTAGTGGATAAAATGTGATGCAGTGCCCTATTGGTGCCCTTCCAATTGTCTAAACTTGACAATCCCTATGGATGCCCTTCCAAAGGTAATAATGCCGTGATAAAGTGCCCTCTATGCTGCCACTACACAACAGTGTCCCAAAGGGTGCCCTTTCAGGATTGCCTACATAATGTTAATCAAGGACGAAGACTATTTCAGCACACATAACGCATCATAGCGACGCTGATGGGGCCCCATGTCGTGCAGTAGGTGCCCTTTTTTTCTTTTCGCCCCTGCCCTTCAAACAGCCTGAGTCCGCCACTGCCTGTAAATGAACCATCACTTCATGCTATGAAATTGGTAGCTATTTTGAGATCTCGAACAACCTTGCTTAGGGCTCGCCCCCCGAAGGCAAGATCAGATACCTTGGCTCCAGCGAAGGGAAAAAGGAAATGAGTACCATAGTGAAAACTCAATACCACCACAATCAGACGCATAGCAAATGACATCATGTCTGACTGGTCTCTGCATGCTGTAGATAGGGCACTGTGAATTGCCAAAATGTCCAAACAGGGAATTTTACTGCCGAGAATACCACAGAAACCCACAGACAATGCTGTGCACTAGTCATCAACAAATCTTATTTCTGCGCCTGACACTGAAGGGACTTTAGAGCAAGACATGAACATTACTTGCCTGAAGCCGGAGATCTGAGAGAAACCAGTGTAGCCTCAGAAACTGGAATTGTCATCTGCAAGGCTAAGCCTCAGGGTTTGATTAATGTTTCGGAAAGGGGATATGGCCTTTGGTGTCTTCTGTCCTGCAATAATATGTGTAATATGTCTCCTGACTGCAAATGATTATACAGATGTTTTATGTAGATATTATGTTTTGGAGGCTAGCTAGCTTCACAAAATGGATCATACTGACCAGCAAATTAACTTTAATCTTTCATTTTGAATTACAATAATGAATCTAAATAAATTATAAGTAAATGTGAATGTCAGTGAAGTTGTGAATGTCAACTTTCTTCTGATCACTGTCAAGTAATGCCAATATCTGTCAAGAATCTTTATTCATGTCAACATAAATTAATTCAGCATTTTAAAATTAAAGACATTATTTAGCTGAGGTCAGAGCTCCGATCTGAAAAAAATCTGCTCTACGACTACTGAAAATACATTTTGAATGACTGTATGAAATATGAAGTGCCCCATAAACAGTAGAGTACAAAGACAAAGACCCATTTATTTTTTAACAGTAAATTTCAAATCTGATTTTATATTTACAAGTGTATGATTTAAGGTCTGTGGCATTCAGTGAATTTCATAAAAACAAGTAGAATAGTGTTTAGGGAGCATTTGTACTTGGAAGGTTATTATTGGTTGGTGTGAGTTGCTAAGGGGGTGGTAACAGCTAGGTATTTAACGCAAATTGCTACTGTAAATACCTAATATCCAGCTGTACTCCATAAACTTTACATTTACACCAGGGAAGTATGGTCACGGAATACACGGTAGGCACAGGGCATCACTGCCACCTGACTAAACTCATTTCAGTGCAGAAATAAATGCATGCAAAACAATCCCATGGAAAATATGTAACGACATGTACAGATTGCAAAGCTTGTCTGCCTTTTAGGGTGTGTCCTATCCAGTCTCATCCGAACCACATACCCGTATGTCACTGGATGTTACTGGAATAAAAATGACCAAAGAAGAGTTAAATATGTCTACCGCACAAACTCCGATCACCTGTTCCTGATTTACAAAAATAAATCGCTTTAAGACAAACTAAACTAAGGACTCTTCTGGATCCAAGTAAACACATAAACACTACTTAGCCTTTCTCAGCAGGGAGAGTGGAGCTGGGTGGAGGTGTAGGAAATCTTCTCTCATCCAATTGTGAGATTTATTACTTGTACAGAGGTAATTATAAATTGTTGGAATGGTTGCAATGAGAGCCATAGGGAGAGGACTGAATTGATTCTGTCTTTGGAAGTAGAGAAAATGAATAACAGTTATGCATTTTGTATGGAATATACAGACTTTCTGGCACATTTTAAACAGCGGTTCAACCGTAGCTTGAGCCAAAGAACTGCCAAAGAAGCATAGCCACTGTTTCGACTGCCTGCTTGCAAACTAAACCTTTCTATGGTCCATTAACATTCCCAAGGCCGGAGAGGTTATTGGAACGCGGTCCAGCTGAGGCGAAAGGAGGATGAAAGGGATGGTCAGGAAACTGTAGTCACGTCAGATCAAAAGACTACACATATTCAGCTCTAATTTATATCTATACTGGAATTCCTAAGGAAATTGTGTTAATATTAATTACAATGGCTTAACATATTTATCTATCAAGCATGGCAATTTCTAGTGCACCAAGTCACCAAAGATAATGGTGTCTAACCAATGCATAAATCTTGCATACTCACATATACTTTAGGATAACAAACACTTAAATAATTGACTATTTTTGTTAGATGAAAACAATATTTTCATCTTGTAAATTCTACTACAAAATATTGACATTATTTGCAGGGGATTACTCACAAATCAAGTTTGTTACTAGGAGAGTTCTCGTGTGTCAAATTTAAAGCATGTGTTCCCAGCAGTAAAAGGTACAGAGGACCCATTTCCCATATTTGAACGGATATTTAGAAGACAAAAGATTACAGAATACCACCAAATGTGACCGGAGCAGTTGTGTTATCCTACAGTACATAGGTAGTTACGATCCTTCTCTAAACCAGCATTACATTTGTGATGTACAGTTGCCACTATTCATACATTCTTACATGTTTCATATGGCACATAGATCTCCTTCTTGCACCGGCTAGCTCAGAACAATTCGGCCAATTATTAATATATCGACAGACAATTCACTAACCTTCTGGAAACATGATTGATTCACAAATTACTACTACGACTATTAACAATAATACTAATAATAACCCATATGCATTTTTTGCTCAACGTTAGCAAAGAATAACTGAGACATTTTTAAATGCGATTGGAAATTTACATTTTGGGAATGCACACCATAGCCTACCCTACCCACAATTTTCCCGCTAACTGATTCGTGCTGCAACGACACATAATTCAAAAGCGCATACAGTGTTTTAAATGTAGCCTATTGATTTTATATAGAGTCTACGTAAAACGAATCCATAAAATAATTGCCTACCACTTGACACTCTCACATGTGATGGAACGAAGTTGTATTCGTATTCAGGTTAACATGTTGGAAAGTTATGATGTTGCTGATTGAGTGCGTAAAAACGTCTGTTCATTGCAGTTGGTTTATGTGTTCTTGGAAAAAAGAGCGCTTTTCCAGCTTTGTCTGCGGCTAACGTAAAGCAGATGTAGCCTGCTATGTCGGGATCGAATCTCTTTCAGGGGACATTTGTGAAATACCAGAAAATGGTAATAAACAATTTTGACAATAGACACACCATGCGTGATGCAAGCATATTTAATACTCACAATCCCACTATACATGCACCTGACGTTATTATTAATATCCCTTCTATGTATTGGGGGGGGGCGCAGGGATAGACTGAACAACTATATGAATACACGTGAGTTCCTTACCATTTCAAAGGTTATTGGAATAACTACCACTATAAAGTACTGAATGTTGTGCACTGGATTATTATTATTATTGCAGAATATGCGGTATCACCAAGAAGTTATTTTTAACTTAGAGAACTTGTTTTGTTTTTTTACAGTAATTGGCGTCAATAATTGCAAGACGTAACACTGTTTGGAAATTCCAAGAAAAGCGCCTTCCACCCCACCCCACCCCCAACATCAGGTCATATAGCAAACTGCACTGTGTTTGGGGCGTGGGATGGAGGAGTGGCTGGGTAGCTGCAGCTGGAAAACATTCACAGTCAGATGATCCTTACAAGGAGACCTCCAAGCACCAGCACAGCGTAAGTAGCCTATTTCCAATTTACGCACGTCTAAACTTATTTTGCAACTAGTTACGGAATAGTTATAATTTTACCAAAACTATATACCACCTCAGAGAGCACATTAAAATTTGAGATTTAGTGCATATGTATTCATTCCAAGCTTTCTATACAGACATAGTCTCAGAGAAAAAAGGAAGAGATTTTTGCACGCGATTAGTTTGGAGATGTTAACTGTTAGCTGTTGCAAATCGGGTTTTTTTTTTTCCATTTCGCAAATGTATGATGCTATTCAGTTTTTACGTTCACTCGTGTGTGCTTTGGGGAGCATTATTCTTACGACAGTCTTTGGAATTGTTCACCTCAAAAACCATACAGATTATATATATTGAGGATATAGCAGTGGCACTGTAAAGGTAAATGATGCTTGAATTGGATTTGCCATCAGAGAGTTAAAAGTTGAGTCTGAGATTTGCTTCTGAATGTCAATGTGTCTGACTGGCAGTGTATTGAAGACGTGCTTCAACATATGGTATTACTAATTCAACATATTGTAACTGATACAAAGCATTCCAAAGTAAGTTAAACATTGTAAGGATGTAGAGACATTTGAGTGTTTTTTATTATTATTGGCTAGCAGTTTACCATGTTTACTATGCTTGGAACAGATATTCACTTTGATCTATTTAAAATAAAACCACTCTTGCACATCTCATTGAATAGAATGAAAAGCATGCATAAAATGCATAATTATTGAATCCTATAAAGTGTATATGTTCTATTTATGTTAAGGAAACCTCTAATTAGTTGCAAGTGAGCTGGCACCAATTTACAGAATTAGACACACCAAATTGAAATAGGTATTGAAGAACCCTTCGTGGGGGTATTGTAATTTTTTTTTGTTTGTTTTAATTACACATTTACATTTTTATAAAATATAGACTAAAGTCTTCTCTTTAAGACTGGCAGTACGGTATCAATCAGAATAAATTAGCATATTCCCCAGCATCTACATTCATTGGGAAATTCAAGTCTTAGTATTACCTTATGCAATGTGCAAGCAACATTTTAAGCTATCCATGTTGAGAGTGATAATCAGACCAACACACATATCATAATACCGTAAACATATCTGAGAGAATGTGCCTGACACATGACCCTACATACAAAATTATAAAGATGACCAATGCTTTAAGACCCCAGTTTCTTCTCTGCACACATGCAGTCTCGCGTACACCTCCGCACACACACACACACACATATATAATTTCCACACACATGATACATGCAACACAAACATAGCCATCACACGTGGAATTACAGAGTTGTACTAACGTCAGACCAAAGGAAAGTGTTTTGTAAGAGAATCCATGCATTTATAAAAGAGCCTTGTAAGCCATTGATATGCATTTTCTGAAACCCATGCTTGCATTCTACCTAGAATATTTAGAAGTATGGAAGTTTATCATTGACATCAGATACTGTTCTGGAACTGAAGTATGTGAGAATGAGTATGTATAGAAATTTCAGGATGGATTATTGGAGGACATGTAATTGCAGTGTTGGTGCGTACTTCATCCTATTTTCCCAGAAGTTATTGCTATATGATGCTTTTTTATACAAATTCCATAGAAGAAGAAAGTTATCAAGGAATTTTGTATGTTATTTTGAAATGTTATTATGTAACAAGTAGACCTTATTTCCTTTTTTTAACAAATTTGACAAGAAATATTTATAGATACAGTTAATCTCTTTTAATGGATGTTTGATAAATGGTTTCATATAAAGGTCTACAGTTCATGGCAAGGTTATGGCATTAAAATGCATTCCAAATGTAAACACATTCATTTGTTGTGCTCTCACATGCTTGTTCGCATGTACAGCAGCAGTATGCATAGGTAAATGCACACGCGTACCTTCGTTTCACAGTCCATGATGTGTCCAACTAATAACTTTCTTCGGGGTTCATTTTCATTGAGTTTTAAATAGACTTGTATCTGTGTATTTTTCTGCTGTAATCACTATGGGGACTTAGCTGTCTTGTTGCAGTGCAGAAAAAAGGCCATTGGATAACTACACATGACACAGGATGTAGCAGCAATAGGATGGATCGACAATTTTATTGAGCGTTCCAAATTGATGAGAAATCATGAATAAATAAAATGAACTTTTATTTGGATAAATAAAAATTAACTATACATAATTTCTGTAGTGTAGTGAGACCAATTTATGTATTTTTTGTTGGGTTTTTCATGCCTAGTTCCTGCTGTTGAACAATTTGTGGTGAGAAATAAATTTAAAAAAAGTTTACCTCTGGGTGTACACTAGGGTTCAGCATATTGCAGCTGTACTTTAGTTTACAGATGTTTATATGGTTGTCCAGCCCTGGTCCTGGTGGCTTGCTAGACATTTTTTTTTAAATTGTTTTAATTAATGTTTCTTGGACAAGCTGTTAATTTAATATTGACCTGGATTCTAAATCACCCAGTTGTCTGCCATAATGCCCCGTTGTCCATTATGAAATGTATTTGGGTGTTTGCTTTGATGTCACAAAATGATAAACATAGATGTAGTGCATTCAGGATAAAGACTAAATATTTGTGTACTGTGATATATGGCCATTATGTTTACCCCATAGAGAAAGCCTGATGATCCATACGAGCCTGAGTTTTAAATCCAAACACATTTCTAGGAAATTACTACAATATGGCACAGACCTCTGTGAGGTTTAAATTGTCTGCTATGTTGCTACTATGAGGCTGATTTATTCCCTGTTGATGGGTGGCTTAGCATCTTTGTGCATGTAGTAATATATGCAGTTTGCATCTTGTATGATATTAATTTATGAAGAATTTAATATGATTGGGAATTGCAGTAACATTACATTTTGCTTCATTCAAATCCCCAAAGTGAAAAGTCCTGTTAAATTTAAATAAACCATTGGATATATGGATTATTTATGGCCCATAAGGCCATTACATGTATATTTTCAGCAAATGGCAATATAATTTTTAGCATGCCTCAGAGGGTAGAAATTGGCAGTTAAATTGTCCTTTTTTTGTCTGTTCTTGTGGTTTCCATGTATTTAATGGACTGCATTTAACATTCTGCTATAATATATAGTCTATAGTAACTTTTGACAGTGATTGATGGTGTATGAGGTTATCAGTTTTTATTGATTTGTGGTTGCCTGCCATACAAGTCTGAACCGGACATAAAACTGCTCTGTATGTATTCTTAGATAATGTGCACACAATTCTGTTCTTAATTCATTTGTTTTTTGAAGTGTTATGTTCATAAAGGAACTTTTCTAAATAAATCACCTCCAGAATTAAGATAGAGTATGTTTGAGAAAAGCTTCAGTATGAGCCCTCTGATATTCAGTATATCTTTCACACGTGGCCACATAAGTATATCATTTCCAGTATAAGGGAGGTGTGAGGATGTATACTGATGTAAACAACAAGTGAAGTGTCATATAAACAAAAAAAAATAGGTTTATTCTCGGGACAGCTGGGCGACTGTATATTCCTCTTGGTCATCTCTTTGGGGAGTGCCAAGGTCCTACTAAAGGGTCAGACCACACACACCAAGAGGAAATGAGAATGCTACTAATCTCTCGCTCCTGCCTGAATCACCAGGGAGTCCACAATCAGTTGATCTTGGTGGTAGCTTCGGTTTCCTGTTTATTCTATTTGTCTAGGAAACATAATCCGGGAATGCGACATCACTCAGAGCTGTTTGTAAGCACTGTCCTGCCATTTTGACAACACTGAATAGCCTTCCCAGGGGACCGATCATTGGTGTGTACATTATTTGATGGCTCTGGATACACAGTGGTTTCTATGGGAGGGAGAATGAGGCAACATGCAGGTAAAGTAAGTTCCGAAGGTACACTATATGGCCAAAAGTATGTGGACACCCCTTGGTCTGGGATTTTCATGGTTCAGGCTAGGCCCCTTAGTTCCAGTGAAGGCAAATCTTAATGCTACAGCATACAATGGCATTCTAGACGATTGTGGGCTTTCAACTTTGTGGGAACAATTTTGGGGGATATGCCCTTTCCTGTTTCAGCATGACAATTGCCCCCGCGCACAAAGCGAGGTCCATACAGAAATGGTTTGTGTGGAAGAACTTGGTTGGCCTGCACAGAGCCCTGACCTCAACCCCACCGAACACCTTTGGGATCAAGTGGAACGGCGGTTGCGAGGTAGCCCTAATCGCCTAACGTCCGTGCCCGACTTCACTAATGCTTTTCTGGCTGAATGGAAGCAAATCCCCACAGCAAAGTTCCAAAATGAAGTTGAAAGCCTTCCCAGAAGAGTGGAGGCTGTTCTAGCAGCAAAGGAGGGACCAACTCCATATTATTTCCCATGATTTTGGAATGAGATGTTGAATGAGCAGGTGTCCATATACTTTGTGGCCATGTAGCGTATGTGCCACCTATTTATTAGCTCAAGCTCTGGCCCATCTTGGGTTCAGTCTGGAGCCAACAGTGGATCTGCCTCACCACCACCACCCCCACCCCACAAATGCAAAAGTGAAGTAAAGTTGTTTAGCCTTACCAGGGGTGAAAAAGGACAATTACCATTTTAATCCTTGAGAGGACATTCATTTTCATCTTTCATGGTTATCGGTGGTGGGTGGCACACCCCTCCGTGTGCTTCTCTCTCTCTCTCTCTAATCACTCTCTCTATCACTCATCTAAACTCGATCCACTTCCTTCATCTCTGAAGTCCACAGTGACATTATGGAATTTGATAATGTCGGATTTTCTCTCCCTCACACAACCAGTGAATCCTGTCAAAGAACACAGGCAATTGAGCTCAATCTTTCTCTGCCATAAGAGAAGCTGTTTACCGTAGGTGTGGTTCATTAGAGACTAGTACCAGAAAAATTTAGAATTGAGAATTTAATCAAATGTAAGCCGTAAGTCAGTTATAGTCCCAGTATTTGCCATTTAATCAGAAAATTGTTACGATCCTGATACGGGACGAACCCAAGTGCAACGACCAGGAGACAGATTACAGAAAGTGGAACTTTATTAAGCGTTGGGGTGGTCCCAAAGCTGTACACGGGAGCAAAACAGGTTAGTTAGTTAACACAGGATAGCGTCCAACTGAGGACTGCTCCAAGCCGGAGCTGGACTTGAGGAAACACGGAACTGTTCCAAGCCGGAACTGGACTTGAACGGAGGTGTCTAAAACACCGGAACTGGACTGGAACTGGACTGGAACTGGACTGGAAACTGGATCGGAACTGGACTGGAAACTGGACCGGAAGGTCCACTCAGGAAACGGGAACGGCACGGAACTTGTTCCAAGCCGGAACTGGACTTGAACGGAGGTGTATAAAACACCGGAACTGGACTGGAACTGGACTGGGAACTGGACTGGAAACTGGACCGGGAGATCCACTCAGGAAACGGGAACGGCACGGAACTTGTTCCAAGCCGGAACTGGACTTGAACGGAGGTGTATGAAACACCGGAACTGGACTGGAACTGGACTGGAAGCTGGACCGGAAGGTCCACTCAGGAACACAGGGGACGGCACGGAACTTGTTCCAAGCCGGAACTGGACTAGAACGGAGGTGTCTAAAACACCGGAACTGGACTGGAACTGGACTGGAAACTGGACTGGAGCTGGACTGGAAACTGGATCGGAACTGGGCTGGAACAGGACTGGAAACTGGACCGGGTAGCTTGAGTAACCGGGCAGAAAGCAGAGGTTAAAGGCAGGGTGTTGTGACAGGACTGTAGCTGGTGAATGCACCGCCGAGTTGGAAGGTGCGGCGTAGCTCGGGCAATACTGGCGTAAGCCGGCTGGCATGCAGAGGTCCTGGTACTGCAACACGAGTACGGGAGGTACGTAACACGGGGAGGACAAACACAGCTGCGGGAAGACTGGAACTGCGGCGTCTGGAGGTTTTGAAGGGAAACAGGTAAATGCATGCAGCAGCGAAAGATTAGCAGAGATAGCTACCAGTCAGGAAACCAGGCGAACAGGTATGAACCAGCAGGTTCACAAACACTGGACCAGAAACGGGATACGAAACAAACACGGTAGGTTAGTCAACGAACTGGCGCTGAATAGCAGCCAGCCAGGGGTTTAAATGGTGCAGGAAGTGAAGGAGAAAACGAGAAACAGGTGTGATGTTAAATCAGGAGTGATTGCCGAAGCACAGCAGTGAGGAATGTGAGTAACGAGAGGGGCGAGTGATAGGCGGAAGCTAAAGTGGAAAATGAAACCAAAAGTACCCGAGGGAGACGCCCAGTCCACAGCCAGGAGGGAAACACGGACAAGGGATCCAACATGACACGGAAGGAAACAAGGAAAACATGGAAAACGGACAGGACGGGAACGGAACGTTACAGTACCCCCCCCTCAATGTACGCCACCTGGCGTACCCGGAGGCCTGGTCTTGTCAGGGAACTGTTCGTGGAAGTCTTGGATTACTGAATGGTCCAAGATCAGGCTCTTGTGGAGCCACGACCTCTCCTCAGGACCGTACCCCTCCCAGTCGACGAGGTATTGGAAACCCCGGCCCCTGCGGCGGATATCAATAACACGGTTCACCGTGTAGGCCGGGGCGTTGTCAACAACTCGGACGGGAGGAGGCGGGATGGTAGGGGTACTGAGGGGGCTGGAGGAGACAGGCTTAACCTGGGACACATGAAACACAGGGTAAACTTTGAGGGAGGCGGGGAGGGAAAGTTTAACAGACACCGGGTTAACTAGACAAATGATGGGGAAGGGACCAATAAAACGGGGCTGAAGCTTTCTGGATGAAGAGGGAAGGGAGATGTTTGCAGTGGAGAGCCAGACCTGCTGACCGGCCCTATACTGTGGGGCTGCGGTCCTGTGAAGGTCCGCCAGACGTTGGGAGCGGGAATTGGCGTGAAGGAGTGCGGTGCGTGTGAGTCTCCAAATGTTTTTACAACGAAGGACATGGGCCCTAACAGAGGGGACAGCTATCTCGGCCTCCTGGGTCGACAGAAGAGGGGGTTGATAGCCTAAAGCACACTCAAACAGGGATAGGCCAGTAGAGGCACTCTTAAGGGAGTTATGTGCGTACTCGACCCAGGGGAGAAAACGGCTCCAAGAGGCAGGATTGCGCACTGTAACGCACCGCAGGGCGGCCCCCAGGTCCTGGTTCGCCCTCTCTGCCTGACCATTAGACTGGGGATGGAAACCCGAGGAAAGACTAGGAGAGGCACCCAGGGCTGCACAGAACGCCCTCCAAACTCGGGAGGAGAACTGGGGCCCACGGTCTGACACGATGTCAGAGGGGATCCCGTGCAGCCTGACCACGTGTAGCACCAAGAGCTCAGCGGTTTCAAGGGCGGACGGGAGCTTGGGGAGGGGAACAAAGTGAACCGCCTTGGAGAACCGGTCCACTATTGTCAGAATGACGGTGTTACCTTCTGACAACGGCAGACCGGTTACGAAGTCCACACCAATGTGACTCCAAGGACGGCCAGGGACGGGGAGGGAAAGGAGAAGACCGGAGGGAGGCTGGTGGGAAGCCTTGCTCCTGGCGCACACCGAGCAGGCCAGGACGAAGGCACGGGTATCCCCTTTAAGGGTAGGCCACCAGAAACTCCTCCTGACGAGGGCGATAGTTCTGGCGACACCTGGGTGACATGCCAGGCACGAGGCGTGAACCCATTCGAGGACCTGGGAGCGGACGGAATCGGGGACAAAAAGACAGGAGTTAGGGTTATTGCGGGGGTCCGGTTGGGAAGTCTGGGCGGCCTTCACAATGCCCTCAATCTCCCAGGAGACCGCAGCCACCACACAGGAGGCCGGCAAAATGGGCTCCGGATCAGCAGGACTGGAGGGAGGGGAAAAAATGCGGGACAGGGCATCTGCTTTAATATTACGGGAACCAGGGCGGAAAGAAACAGAGAAATTAAAGCGTGCAAAAAATAACGACCATCTAGCCTGACGAGAATTGAGCCTCTTGGCAGATCTTAAATAAATGAGGTTTTGATGGTCGGTAAAAACAAGAAAAGGGGTACCTGCCCCCTCCAGCCAGTGGCGCCACTCCTCAAGAGCCAGTTTTATCGCCAGCAGTTCCCGATCCCCGACATCGTAGTTCCTCTCGGCGGAGGACAGCCTCCGGGAGAAGAATGCGCAGGGATGGAGCTTGCTATCAGAGGCGGACCGTTGAGACAGAATGGCCCCCACGCCGGTGTCGGAGGCATCCACCTCAACGACAAACTGCCGAGAAGTGTCAGGGTGAAGGAGGATAGGTGCTGAGGAAAACCGAGCCTTGAGTAGCTCGAAAGCTCGCTGGGCATCGGAATTCCAACAGTAAGGCAGGGCAACGGAAGTGAGTTTAGTCAGGGGAGCAGCAATGGAACTGTAATTGCGAATAAAGCGGCGGTAGAAATTTGCAAACCCCAGGAACTGTTGAAGGTGCTTGCGGGAGGTGGGTTGGGGCCATTCTGTCACCGCCTTGATTTTCACCGGGTCCGCCCGGATACTGCCCTCCTCGATAATGAAGCCGAGGAACGGGACCGTGGAAGCGTGGAAGGAACATTTCTCAGCCTTAACAAACAGCTGATTCTCCAACAGCCGCTGGAGAACCTCTCGAACGTGACGGACATGCTCCTGCGGGGATTGAGAAAAAATTAAAATATCATCGATATAAACAAAAACGCTCCTCCCTAGGAGGTCCCGCAGGACGTCGTTCACCATGCTCTGGAAGACTGCTGGGGCGTTAGTAAGGCCGAAAGGGACCACCAGGTATTCGTAGTGGCCCAACGGGGTATTAAAAGCAGTCTTCCACTCGTCCCCCTCACGGATACGCACCAAGTGATACGCATTCCGGAGGTCGAGCTTGGTGAACGTCACAGCTGGAGAGAGGGCTTCAAAGGCGGTGTTAATGAGGGGAAGAGGGTATTTGTTACGGATGGTGACCTGGTTGAGGCCCCGGTAGTCGATGCAGGGTCGCAGGGAGCCATCCTTCTTCCCAACGAAGAAGAACCCTGCACCGACTGGGGATGAAGAGGGACGGATAATACCCGAAGCGAGGGAGTCGTGGATGTATTCCTCCATGGCTAGTTTCTCCGGTCCAGACAGACTGTAGAGGCGTCCCGATGGCAGTTTAGCTCCAGCCAGTAGGTCAATGGCGCAGTCATACGGCCTGTGAGGAGGTAAGGACAGAGCACGTGATTTAGAAAATACTTGCGCGAGGTCGTGATACTCGCTGGGAACATTCGTTAAATCCGGTATAGGTTGCATGGAACAGGGTTTACTGGGCCCCGGAGGGGGTAGTGCAGAACGGAGACAGCTGGCTAGACAGTGGGCACTCCACGCCAGGATGCGACCGGCTTTCCAGTCAATATGGGGATTGTGGAGGCGAAGCCAGGTCTGACCTAAAACCAGAGCAGATTGTTGGGAGTTAATCAGTAATAGCTGAATGGACTCCCGATGATTGCCAGATAGAACTAATTGGATAGGAACGGTGGAGTGGGTAACTAACCCCAAACTCCTGCCGTCCAGAGCTAGAGCTGAAATGGGTGAAGTGAGACGTTCCGTGGGAATGCCGGCCCTCCTGGCGAAGGTGATATCCATGAAGCTGGCGTCAGCTCCGGAGTCAATTAGGGCCGAAGAAGATAGGGTCTTGTCCCTCCAAAGGAGAGTAGCCTTGAACATGAGGCGGTCCTGGGCAGCATGGTTGGGAACGATGGGGCTCGTCAGTACGCCCAGTCTTACTGGCGAGCCCCTTCTTTTGGGCGAATGGGACAGGAGGCGATCTGATGGCCAGGCTTGCCGCAATAGAAACAGGATCTGGTGCGCTGACGGCGCTGACGCTCCTCGGGATTGACCGCAACTCTGCCCAGTTGCATGGGCTCTTCCTCGGACCCGGCCGTAGGCGCCCGAGATCCAGTGATGGAGTGTGAATGAACATTAGAGACGACGGAGGGCGAATGACGCCCGGAACTTCCTCCCCGCTCCCGGGCCCGGATGCGGAGACGATTATCGATGGCTATAGCGAGGCTGATGAGGCTATTAAGGGAGTTGGATTCCTCCCGAGTGGCAAGCTGGTCCTTGAGTTCCTCGCTGAGAGCTTGGCGGAAAGCCCCCTGGAGGGAGGCGTCATTCCATCCTGACTCCGCGGCGAGGGTACGAAACTGAATGGCCATTTCTGCGACACTGCGGTTGCCTTGGCGAACTTGAAGCAGACGCTGGGTAGCGTCACGTCCACAGGTCGGGTGTTCAAACACACGTCGCATCTCTGCCGTAAAGGCTGCGAAGTTGCTGCATAACGGAGCCTGGCTGTCCCAGATGGATGTAGCCCACTCCAGGGCGCTCCCTCCCAGGCTGCTCATAATGAACGCGATCTTGCTGGAGTCAGAGGCGAAGGAGGAGGGCTGCATCCGAAACACTATGTCACATTTAAGTAGAAATTCACGACATCTCCCCAACCCCCCGCGATATAACTCGGGGTGTTGTACACGGGGCTCACGGCTGGAAGTGGGAGCCGGTGCCTCCGGATGGGGTTCGGGAGAGGAAGGAGTAGGGTTGGCTGGAATCCGTAGTAGCGGTTGGTGGAGCGAAAGTTGGGATACTTGCTCCGTGATGCCCCTAACTACTTCCAGCACATCATCCAAACGGCGACCCTGTTGGTCGCTGATCGCAGTTTGGCAGGAGAAGGCGTGGCGAATCTGTTCCAGATCGGCTGGGTCCATATTGTTGGCCAGTTCGTTCTGTTACGATCCTGATACGGGACGAACCCAAGTGCAACGACCAGGAGACAGATTACAGAAAGTGGAACTTTATTAAGCGTTGGGGTGGTCCCAAAGCTGTACACGGGAGCAAAACAGGTTAGTTAGTTAACACAGGATAGCGTCCAACTGAGGACTGCTCCAAGCCGGAGCTGGACTTGAGGAAACACGGAACTGTTCCAAGCCGGAACTGGACTTGAACGGAGGTGTCTAAAACACCGGAACTGGACTGGAACTGGACTGGAACTGGACTGGAAACTGGATCGGAACTGGACTGGAAACTGGACCGGAAGGTCCACTCAGGAAACGGGAACGGCACGGAACTTGTTCCAAGCCGGAACTGGACTTGAACGGAGGTGTATAAAACACCGGAACTGGACTGGAACTGGACTGGGAACTGGACTGGAAACTGGACCGGGAGATCCACTCAGGAAACGGGAACGGCACGGAACTTGTTCCAAGCCGGAACTGGACTTGAACGGAGGTGTATGAAACACCGGAACTGGACTGGAACTGGACTGGAAGCTGGACCGGAAGGTCCACTCAGGAACACAGGGGACGGCACGGAACTTGTTCCAAGCCGGAACTGGACTAGAACGGAGGTGTCTAAAACACCGGAACTGGACTGGAACTGGACTGGAAACTGGACTGGAGCTGGACTGGAAACTGGATCGGAACTGGGCTGGAACAGGACTGGAAACTGGACCGGGTAGCTTGAGTAACCGGGCAGAAAGCAGAGGTTAAAGGCAGGGTGTTGTGACAGGACTGTAGCTGGTGAATGCACCGCCGAGTTGGAAGGTGCGGCGTAGCTCGGGCAATACTGGCGTAAGCCGGCTGGCATGCAGAGGTCCTGGTACTGCAACACGAGTACGGGAGGTACGTAACACGGGGAGGACAAACACAGCTGCGGGAAGACTGGAACTGCGGCGTCTGGAGGTTTTGAAGGGAAACAGGTAAATGCATGCAGCAGCGAAAGATTAGCAGAGATAGCTACCAGTCAGGAAACCAGGCGAACAGGTATGAACCAGCAGGTTCACAAACACTGGACCAGAAACGGGATACGAAACAAACACGGTAGGTTAGTCAACGAACTGGCGCTGAATAGCAGCCAGCCAGGGGTTTAAATGGTGCAGGAAGTGAAGGAGAAAACGAGAAACAGGTGTGATGTTAAATCAGGAGTGATTGCCGAAGCACAGCAGTGAGGAATGTGAGTAACGAGAGGGGCGAGTGATAGGCGGAAGCTAAAGTGGAAAATGAAACCAAAAGTACCCGAGGGAGACGCCCAGTCCACAGCCAGGAGGGAAACACGGACAAGGGATCCAACATGACACGGAAGGAAACAAGGAAAACATGGAAAACGGACAGGACGGGAACGGAACGTTACAAAAATAGTGTTATTCCTTGTAGTGACTTTGGATTTTGGATTTTGCCCTGGGAAATCAGATTTCTTAAAAACATATGAATACTGTATATCTCCCCAGGATGTACCAATCTAACTAAAAAAGTGCCCTGAAGCAAGTACGCAGAATTCCAGTGTTCCTAAAGAGTCATCCTTTAATATTTCACACGTAAAATTGTTTACTTTTATTTCCGTTAGCAGACTATGTTCAACCCCTTGCTGTGTTGGACATATAGAAAGCGCACTTTGAGTACGAAGTTGTTTGATGGAGACATAACATTAACGTTACTGTCCAGCAATCCAAAGCACTGTAGGTTGAGAGCTGGTTTACATTACATGGGAGCCAGACATCAACACAACCCGCCAAGCAATAACTCAAACCGATAAGAAATAAATAGTTACCTTTTCTGTTTAAAGTGGTGAGACAGAAACAACATGCAGCCTTGACTTAACTGTCTTGGGTTAAATTAATATATCCATAGATTTACATGTTAGTCAGAACCCAGGTTTTACACTGTCCAGCTGGATGGAAAAGGTTGAGCACTACAGTTTGACTTCACCATTGGGATGCACAGGAGTTGCATTGCTCTAGACCTTTTCTCAGTGAAATCAAGGATGGTTCATGCTGTTGCATGTTAAGTATCTCTTATGGGAAGACAGAGAAGAATAAGAAAGATCATGAGAAAAAAAAAAGTAATTTACATGTTTCACATGCAAACTAATATGGTAATCAGGTATAACAATCACTGGCTAAATGTGCATGAAGTAAACACACATGCTTTTCACCTGAGACTTGAGACCAAGAACCAGCACTGAATATAATTGACTTTATTTAATTGTAATTACTTTACCAAGCGGATTTCACTCTGAAACCCAGCAGCACCCGGAGACCCATTGAATGTAAGGTTACAGTGTAGCAAGTCAGAAAACGTTGCTCTGCTACAAACTACCTTGTGCACATGAATGTTCTATATTTGTGCCATAATTCCACCAGCTCTCTGTAGAGAGTAATGAGCTTTTTTGCTCAATGCAAGGCCCCTGATCAGTACATCCACTGATCTTTACGCTATATAGATTAGCGGATGTACTGGAGTGAGCACAATTCAATAAATATGGAATTTAGCAGATGCTCTTCTCTAGAACAACTTGCAGAATTAAGTTTGTACTTTATATGCAATTCACTTATGCAGCTAGATATTGTCACTGCAGCAATAGGCTATGTTGTTAATAATGTTAATTATCTTGGTCAAAGGTACAAGGGCAATATCCCCGCTGGGAATTGAACCCACAACCTTCGAGTTAGGAGTCCAGTTCTGTATCCATTGCATTATACTGCCACGTCTTGAATTGCGGGTGACCAATCTGCCGAATGAGTCACTTTTATGAGACTCAGCAGCCCTACTCTCCCTCACTGAGCAATGGTACGCAGTGGCTCCCTGGGTAATGGTGGTTATATACTCTGTCAGGCCCTATATGCTGCCACTCCCAGTTGGCATGAGCATGGTAAGGATTTAATACCAGACCACAAGGAATGTCATTTTGGTAGCGGGGAATGGGTGTGTGGGGGTGTCACTAGCCCTATAATCTGTGAGATGTGGAGAGACTGAAAAATGGGATGGGTGTGGGTGAACGGTTTTACCTGCTGTAAGTCATTTTGTTAGACATACCTGTAGCTCTCTACAAGATTACACACCAGGAGCAGCGCGAGGTAGCTACTCGCGACACATTATCTTACTAGATTGCTTGCATCAACAGTTTTGTGGTAAATGTCCGGTTCATTAGGTTACAAAAATAATTCACAGCCATTGGTTTAAATGGAATCATTCCTGTAAATAGATACTGAAATCTAACTAATATAGTTTGTTGTTTAGTTGATGTTGGTTGTTTTAAGCATCAGATTACTCAAAAAAGTTGAAGAACCTTGCATGCCAATTTGACCAGTCCTGCTATTATATCCTGAATTGTAATTAATCTTAGGAAACACGGAAAAGAAACAGGTTTAAAGAAACAAATGCTGAATCAGTGTGTTAGATACTATAGATATGAAATCAGCCATATCTCATTTATGCCCTTTCATGATGTCAGCTCAAGTATACTGAAAACAGCTGGCTGCTGCTCTACTTCACTCATTTCTTGGTGTGTAGTGAGATGAATGAGCTCATATGCACATATTATGAAGTTAATGATTGACTGTGTTTTTATGTAAGACTGATGGTCACGATTTCTGGACATGTGTTTAGCATTAAAAATAAATTGCCATAAACAGACTTCACAGCATTGACCTGGATATTTTACTGCCAGTCAGTTGGAAAAGGAGCACATTTTCCAGTGAATATGTCTAGCTATTCCACAAAATCCCATTTATTTTTGATTACTTAGAGTATCATTGTGCATTGTTTCGAATTAAGAATCTTCTGTGATTTGGTAACACAAAAGGTTGTAATATCCATTCTGATAGTAGTCCCATGACGGATTATAAGTGTTTTAAGCATTCTGCAATAGTAACTATATCCTTAAAATGCTAATTTTCATGATTTTTATGACCTAAACTACTGATTTATGTGCAGCTTGCACTCAGCGATGTTAAGCAAATTAAGAGGGTTCTCAGGAGGAAATGATTAGTGGGCATCAGAGGAAATGATAATAAAATTGACATTAATTCAATTCAGTGGTAAGCGGTTTATGGGGGGTTGGGGGTGGCCTGTGGGTGATGGGAGTGTGGAGATAGAATGGAGGACTTTGCACTCTAAAAAATTATTAATGTGGCTAGTATGTACTTAAAATATTAAGATTAAAAAATGTAATGCAGGATTTTATTTTAACGTTTTGATTATAATTTTGGATTTTGTTTTACCCCACGACCCTGACCAGGAATAAGCGGGTTAGATGATGGATGGATGGATGGATTTTGTTTTAACGAGTTGTACCAACATTAGCTGGATTTATATTGTAACAAACTCAAGATCTGTTGTAGTGTGTCACACAGACCTGATTAAACAAAGCGGATTTTTAAAAAAGGTGAAATCCTCAAAATGATTGTTTTTAAAAAAAATGTTTTTTTGCATTTCTTAGAAAAGGGTAATTTATACAAAAATACTGAACCAAGAATTTGCATAAGATCTGAGTAGAAATAAAAAAAGAATGAATACGAATAAATATTTAAAGTGTACCGGCTTAGGCCCTGTCTCCTCCCACTTTTTCAAGACGTGAATTGGGCTCGAGCCTGAGAGCACAGCACAGACGGGAGGGGGGAGGAGAGAGGAATTACAGTTGGGGGGAGAGGCGATAGATCCATTCGGTAACTCGTCTTAGGCACGTAGGTTTTTATTTGATTTAACTTTCAGAAGAGAATCAAAAAATAGAGCAAGGTCTATGGAAAAAAGTTGAATACTAGGTTTAGAACCCATCACTCTATACTTATGTATGAATATTAAATTTAGCCAAAATGCATAGAAGTTTGGTTGCATTATCAAGTGAAGATAAACCATCACTCCAGAAAAAAAAGACCATGCCTTCATTAATATTAATACGTTTGTTAAAAGAGTTAAAAAAATCAAAGCATTGCAATTTCAGTGCAAATATTGGAAGACAAGGGACAAGTAAAACAATAAATGCAAAATAGACTCTTCCGACATAGCAGAATGAGCAGTTTGGGGAACTGTCCTCTTTAAATTTGTGTAGGAATTTATTGCATGGGTAAAATCTATGTACACCTTCATGTGAATTTCTTTGGTTTTGTAAAAGAAACCTGTTCAGACCATGGCCTGTCTTTAACAAAACTTGGGAATATATGGTTCCAGTATAAGTAAGCTTTAGGATGACAACTCTGGTCTGAAATGATCACTTTTCTCATGTAAAATGTATTACATGCACCGTCTGTAAGGTTGAATCCGCCAATCACAAGCTTTGGAATTTTCCTACTTAAGGGATCATAAAGCAAAGGTAAGACAAAGTAACTTTAGCGATATTCTTTTAACAACTCTTATGAATTCTTTCTTCGGACAGCATATGTTAGTTTTCCTGCAGAAGTCATCATGAGTTAAGCTTTCCCCTTGATCATTTAATAAGTCTGATACAAATATGATACCCTTATTGTTTCAGTCCTGTAAAAATATGTTCCTGTGTCTGAACAGCACATACTGGTTGTTCCACAAGATGCAAAATTATGCTTAAATACCAACTCGCACGCATCCAAAGAATGTTTATGAAAGTTAAACATTTTGATAGGGATTTTGTTACACTTAAAATTACAAGAAATAATTTCTTTTTTTTTTAAAAAGCCTGCCACATTTATCAAAAATAAAGTTGGAAATATAATACCAAGGTTCATCCAGCCGTAAGAGACACTGGGCTCTATCTTGCTACCGACTCCCTGCCGCACCCTCTGCATCCACACAATGTCGAATGTATAAATTCAGAATTTCAGCCGCAATTACAAATACAAAAGGGGAAATAGGGCATCTTTGTCTAACGCCTCTGTGAACGTCAAAGCGGGGGTGACGTGCCTTTAGACAGTGAGGGAAAACAGTTTGAAAAGAATGGGCTAATGTTAATTTGCGCAGTTTGAATAGCCATCAATCAAGAAGAGGGGCGGAGATGGGGCACTGAGTTGCTTAGGTTTTTACTTTGGTTCTACGTGACAGGTAGGGGCGGGGCTCCAACTAAAATTTTCACTTTGAGTGGCAGCGAATGGCTTTTTTTTTTATGCACAAAATGCAGTGGCACAGCTTAATTAGATTTAATTTTTTTAATAATAGGATTTATGCGATTTATGATAATGGAGACAAGATACTCAGATTTATAACTCAAAAAACATGATTTAGTGTGCGTTATCACTTTAAGTAGGTTCAACATAATTATGCTTTTAAATATGGAGCAACACCACATTAGTTGTAGCTTACTTAAACTAGTTGTGTTAGTCTGACAATGATAGGCTCATAGCATGTAGTTAATAATGCCAACAAAGTGGAAATTACTCAAACACCTTAATGCAAATTATTGCTTTAATTTTTTTGAGTTGAAGCAGTATTTTTTAGATGATACAGACAAATCTGTCCTTGGATGGATAGTTAAAATGGTTTGGTAAACTGATGTTTGTTGAATGGCACAACAGGATAACCAGTTTTACAGTTTTTCGAACAATGTGTTTTCCTGTAATGATTGGGCCCCTGCCCTAAGCGGCATTCCTAACTCACTTGCACTGTTGTTGTATCTCTTAGGTCCACGGTGTCATCTTTTATTGCAGTGATGAGATCCAGCACATGGCTGCTGTTCGCAGTAGCTCTTTCAACTGACCAGCACGCTTGGCCTAACCGACTGGCTGGTGTTTGTGTCAAAAACATTGAGGCTTCTTTTAAGAATCACTGGAGTCTTGAATGCTTTTCCCTGTTTTTCAATATTGGGCAGCTTTATACTTATTCCTTCTGTTTTTATGTTATATTGCACCTGGCTTTCTTTCAGCGGTGAAACTCCCCGTAGCCCCAACAGACATTTGTAATGATTTACAATGCCTTACATAGATTCTTTTTAGAAGGTGCTGTGAAGCCACAAGGGGGAAAAAATAGTGTCTCACTTGACTTTTGTAAAATTTTGTTTAGGTGCTGTGAAGCCACAAGGAAAAAAAAAATTGTGAAATTGTGTCTCACTTGACTTTTGTAAAATTTTGTTTAGCCTAGTCTTTTTATCAAATCAGATCAACAACAATGTTGTGTATATTTTGAAGGCAACATCAAACATTTGTGGTTTGTTCAGCCATGGGAAATATGCTAAACTTTTCAGAGGTCTGCATAGCATGCCTTTAGCTTCCTGCCAAGATCTACAGTTTATCATGTGGTTCTGGGTTCCTGTCCTGCTCTCATACTGAAAAACTGCAGCCAAGCAGTACATGACAGGTTCCACAGAAGTTACTTCAAAAGAAGGGTCAAACGATTCCCCTTGCCCCCCCCCCCCCCCACCCCACTCTATTGAAAAAAGATGTGTGCTTTGGAAAACAATGAGGGGAGAAAATTATTCAGCCGGCATTTATTCTTCTAAATTCCTTTTTTCTGGAAATCTGTACCCTTTGAAATATAACTGTGGTACTACTCCCTATCACATTTGTCAGCGTATTTGACTTTGCCTTTTGCAAGAAGCAATGGCATTCCTACCATATTTAACATATGACTGCATTTATGTAACAGCTTTCTGAAAATGTGACTGTAAATTAACACAGAGCATAAATCGTCCAGGCACCGCTAAGTGTAAAACTTGTAAAATTGAAAATGCCTTTTCCAGATGGCCAGTTAATGACTATAGCGTAGGATGATCAGTCGAGGTAACAGTGTTGAGATATGTTGCATTCCAATGCATTTTGCTCACATCTAGCGGCCTTGTAGAACTGTTCAAAACGGAAGAAAAAATATATTAAATAATTAACAGCTGATTTTTATCTCTCCCGCTGTGTGTCATGTAGATAAATTTCATGTCTGCTGCCAACATGGGGGCGACACGGGCGCTTGTGGCCGTTCTCATCTCGGTGTCCTGTTTTTTTACCAGCGGCGCCCAGAAAACAGGTACTGTATTAAACCACACTCACTTCTGGTGATGGAGTCAGTGACACAGCTGTTGTTGTTGACTTATGTTCAACTGCAGCTGACTGGTTATTTCCCATATTGCAGTGTGCACTCAGGAGGCAGTGGCTGACATTGTCTTCCTGGTGGACGGGTCCTGGAGCATCGGCACAGAGAACTTCCAGCAGGTCCTGGCCTTCCTGGCCTCATTGGTGGACAGCTTTGACGTGGGCCCGGACCAGGTCAGGATAGGTTTGGTCCAATATAGCACCAGCCCTGTCACGGAGTTCCTTCTGAATGCCTACACAGACAAGCAGCAGATTCTGCAGCAGATCCAGAACCTGCCGTACCGAGGTGGTGGCACCAAGACTGGGCGCGGCCTGGAGTTTATGCTTGCCGAGCACTTTGTAGAGCGGTCTGGTAGCCGGGCCAACGAGGGGGTCCCACAGCTTGCAGTGGTCATCACGGACGGACAGTCCCAGGACAGCGTTAAGCAGCAAGCGGAGATGGTGAAGAGGCGTGGCATCACACTGTACGCTATCGGCATCAAAGACGCAGTGCTGGAGGAGCTGCAGGAGATCGCCAGCGACCCCGATGATAAGCATGTCTACAGCGTGTCAGACTTTGCTGCTCTGCAAGGCATCTCCCAGAGTGTGATCCAGGTGCTGTGCACCACAGTGGAGGAAGCCAAGCGTCAGATTGCTCACGTGTCCCAGGGTAACTCTCCACCCCGCTTACACTGATTTTACCATCATGTCAGTCATTCACAGCTTTTGAAATTCTTCCAAGGTAACTGTAAGAATAGAACCAGAGCTGTCATTTCGAATATCTCTCAATTTTTGTTCTAAAGACATTAGCACATTGGATAATTTACGATTTGTTTGTCAGCCACATAAAATCGCATGTTGAATGGAAACAGATGCTCCATAAATCAAGGAATTGAAACAATTCTGTGTATGCTCACACTAGTACACTTGTAAGTACAATCCCATTGTATTTTTCTTTTTACATACTTATCTAAAAATAAATAGATACATACTTATATACTTATCTTTGTCTACACATTCATAATAGACACAAGTTGTAACCATTTTCTTGTTGCCAATCAGATTTTCTCTTTCTTTCTAGAGTGTAGAAAGGCCACCATGGCAGACATCGTGTTTCTTGTGGATGGCTCCTCAAGCATTGGCCCTGATAATTTCCAGGAAATTAGGCTTTTTCTACATGCCTTCGTGGATGGCCTTGATATTGGCGTCCACAAGGTGCGTGTAGGACTGGCCCAGTTCAGCAATGAGCCTCACCGGGAGTTTCTCCTGGGGGAGCACACAGACAAAACGGTTCTCCTGGAGCGGATAGACAACCTCGAATACAGGCTTGGGGGCACCAAAACAGGAAAGGCTCTCCAATTCCTCCAGTCTACCTACTTCACTGAGGCTGGGGGTAGCCGGGCCAGTGAGCATGTCCCACAGATCGCTGTGGTCATCACAGATGGCAGCTCCACCGATGACGTCCAAGCCCCTGCTCGGCAGCTGAGGAAGCAGGGCGTCATCATCTTCGCCATTGGCATTGGGAAAGCCGATAAAGCGGAGCTCCAGGAGATCGCCAACAGCCCACACAAGCACTTCCTTATCAGCATTGAGAGCTATCAGGCGCTGCAGAAGCTGACTGAGAGTCTCCTGCGGACTGTGTGTGCCTCCGTGGAAACACATATACAAGGTACAATATTCTAGTCACAGCCAGCATCCATTCCATTTACATTATAATATACCATAATTATAATGTGAAAATTTACAGCCATGTTGTCTCACATGCTGGACTACATTTTGAGGCTCAGTATATTATTCTGTGTGCTAACAAAATTAAAGTGACGGACAAGGAAAATCAGTAAAAGGCTTATGACCACGTACTTTTGGCTATTAAGGCATGTACTGAGCACCAAAAAAGCATGAGGAATCAATTCCATTGCAATCTCGTTCAGTTTCAGTCTATTTATACCTGTATGCTGAAAAAAAGAGTCGAAAATTGTTCCAGTTGTCGTCAACTGGAACCCACAGCCAATAGGCCTCAGAAGTTTGATGTAACGCTGAGCAAAAACCTTTGCCTAAATAGGGATTTCCGGTTGAGTCACGTGTTTCAAAGGAAAGCCGTGGGTTTGCACTGAGGTAAGATACCCTTGTGTCCAGTGCGGTGGGGTTGTTTCATGAACGTGGTTTGGGGAGACAATTGGACATTCCAAGTTTGGGTGGGAATTGGATATAGACAGCCCCATGTTGGGCGCCAAATTATTCTAAGAAAAAAATTTAAATATGGATTTCCGGATCAAAGCGAAACATTTATGGAGTTTCACATAATCGTCCCTGTCACAGTACGTGATTTAAGCTGCTGTTCAAAACTTGGACGTTTTTTATCTGGACACATTTCTCTCTTAAATGGCACTGGATCCACTGAATTGGAATAGTTAGCGAAAGTGTTTCCCGCTCTCCTTATCCCTATATGAACTTTATCGACTCTCCTAATCTCTTTTCCCACCTTTGTATCCATCCCTCCATGGCGCTAGCTCGTAACATTAGCATCACTCACTCCTCAGATAATAAATCAAAAAGAATAATTAGCTAAGATTTTGCCAAATAAACCATGCCTTGGAGATGGTTTTGTCATATTGTTCTGTGGCTGGTTACAGTAAAAAAAATATATAATGTTATGAGAACCATGATCCACCGAGGCACTTAAGCTAGGCTGACCAGACATCCTCTTTTTCCTGGACATTTCTTCTTTTTGGGACCGAAAATATCCATCCAGGCAGAATTTCTAAATTCCTAAAATGTCTGTTTGGAATTTCCTTGTTCCATAGACCATATATAAACAAACAAATAGCCTAGTAGCTATTATGTTCATAACGCCCGCTAACCCTGTCCTCTTTTTTTGAAATCCAATATATGGTCACCCTACTTAAACACTGCAAAAAATATCTGTCTTAAGTGTTTTAGTCTTGTAATGAGACTTAAAATCTTATTTTTTTCTCTAAAGTGGAAACTATTAGCCTGTTTTAAGTTACTTTTTGCTTGACAAGTGAACTTTATCTTATGTCACTGGCAAATCTTGAAATGAGTAAAACGATCTCACCCCACTGGCAGATAGTTTGTCTTATTTAGCAAAAGAGTAACAGAAATTAAATTCTAAAGACTAAATATAAGAATAAAGATTTGGTTATTGCAGTGAGCCCTATTCGGATGGGATAAGTTTAACGGGGGGAGGTGGGTTGATATAATGTTAATTATTACTGGCGGATCTCCATTATTTTAGTCCTGTTTGAATCTGCCATGTCTGTAACTTTTACGGATTGCGCCCTCCCGCACCAGTTTACACACTGTTAAATGCCTCGTAAAAATAACCCCAGCTAGCAATCAAATTGACACGCTGCTAAATATAGTTATTTCCTGTGAGAAAAGAATTTCCCCAAGTCTTTTGTCTTTTCCTGGCTTTTCATGTATGAGGCACTCGATTTGAGGAAGCCCTTGGTTGTGATAGAGTGTGTGTGTGTGTGTGTGTGGGGGGGGGGGGGGGGGGGTTAGGGTGTGGATTTAGACCTCTGCAGTTTTTTAGCTGATTTTGAGATGTATATTAATATACCTATTGTATTAATATAGATGTATATTAATATACCTATTTTCTTAAAAGATATTTGGTTGGTGTAATGGATACATTCCTCTGTGATATGTTGTGGTTATTTTAAATATTTTGAGTCCCTTGTCCATCACTTTAACTTTCAGTCTCTTGTCCACCACTTTAACTTTGTTAACTGTATTAGTTGATCAGTCATTACATGTGAATGTGTTTTTTCATTTTAAACATTAGCTCCAAGATTTGCCGATGTGTTCATCCTGGTGGACAGCACAGCACAGACTGAGATAGGAAAGGTGAAAACCCTCCTGAACCGATTGGTCAACCTGTTGAACGTTGGAAGTGAGGCACACCGGATCGGCTTGGCACAGTTTGGCTCGGACACTAAGGTGGAGTTCCTGCTGAACAGGTATCGGACCAAGGACGAGGTCCTGCAACATTTGAAGAACCAGTTCCGACTGAGGCCTGGGAGGGACCGTCAGTTAGGGCGGGCCCTGGAGTATGCTCGTGTAAATTT
This sequence comes from Synaphobranchus kaupii, assembly GCA_029718625.1. Taxonomy (NCBI): domain Eukaryota; kingdom Metazoa; phylum Chordata; class Actinopteri; order Anguilliformes; family Synaphobranchidae; genus Synaphobranchus; species Synaphobranchus kaupii. Next base: position 12,408,249 of record CM056396.1, on the reverse strand, counting down.
CTTCAACACGGCTGCTGGCAGCCGGATTGCTGAAGGCTTCCGGCAGGTCCTGGTGGTCATCACCGCTGGGCAGTCAGAGGACAGCGTGATAAGACCCGCACGCGCCATGAAGACTGAGGGGATCACTGTCATCTCCATTGGACTGGCTAAAACCGACAGAGAGGAGCTGCAGTTTATTTCCACACCACCCTATGTGTTCCAGACTTCAACACAGAGCATCGCATCGATACCTCAGGAAGTAAAAGGTGTCATTGAATATAAGGAAGCCCACTTAGGACTGGCAACAGGGCCTTCAGGTGATTCCAGTCTTTTAATTCAGTTTTATTTCCTCATTTATTTTATTTATTTTTCACATATTTTTCATGTTTTACGCATATGATAAGGTAACCTTCATCTGGCTTGGTTCGCAGAATATGAAGAATTGCAGCTGTTCTAATTTTATTATATTCCGCTGAGAACATTGAGTCGCTGAGTTGCTCACTCACTCTCAAAATGACTGACTGATAAAGTGTACAGCATGTACAGCAATGATTTTTTTTAAAACCATAGTAGAATACCATCTAAGTAGCCACAGCAGTGCCTGTTCAGATTGTGTTTCTCACAAAAAAAGGAACTTAATTAAATTGGCTATTAAAAGCCAATTTCAAGTGAGGTGCCTGCAATTTCCAGATCTTGCTCTGCCTTCATGATGGAATTAAGATTCATTTTTAGTTATTGAATATAGGCATCATGTATTGTCACAATTTCTTCTGCTGTGTCAGGATGTTCTTTGACATAAATCCACTTCATTCATAAATATGAATCTATACCAACTCTTTTCTTCCACCGCTAATCTTAGTCTGTGTTTTTCAGATTGCAGGTCAGCCAAAGTAGCTGACATTGTTTTCATTGTGGACCAATCTGGCGGCATGCAGTCCAAAAATTTCCAGCTGGTGCGCAAGTTTATCCACCGCATTGTAGATGGCCTCGATGTTGGCTTGAAGAAAGTGAGGGTGGGTATCGTCCTGTACGGCGATACTCCCAAAGCTGTGGCATACCTGAACAGCATTAATGAGAAGGATGATATCCTGCAGTTCATTAAAATCCTGCCATATGAAGAGGGTAGCACTAAGACCGGCGCTGCCTTGAACTTTACCCGCGAAAACATGTTCACCAAGAGTGCTGGGAGCCGGAGGGGCTATGGGGTGCAGCAGCTGGCTATCGTCATCACCAACAGAAGGTCCCAGGATGATGTTACCATTGCCGCGGTGGAACTGCGCCGTTCAGGGGTCACTGTGTATGCCGTCGGGGTGAAGGACGCTGACCATGATGAACTGAAGCAGATCGCCTCCCATCCTGCCAGGAAGTACGTCTTCAAGGCCGACAGCCTTACTAAATTGGAGAAGAGTCTTCAGAAGCTTCTGTGTTACGAGATCATCCGAACGGCCTTCTCTATCCCTGTCAGAAGTTTCAATCTGAAAACGGGTAACCGCTCAACTGTGAAGTAAATAAAATGCAATGCTAGTGCTATTTTTGTGACTGGAAGAAGCAGCCCTAGAAGGAGCTACATCTCTCACTCAGTTGCTCACTCACTCTCAGAATGACTGACTGATAAAGTGTACAGCATGTACAGCAATGATGTTTTTAAAAACATGGTAGAATACCATCGAAGTAGCCACAGCAGTGCCTGTTAAGATCTTGTTTATCACAAAACTTAATTCAATTTAATTAGCCATTAAAAGCCAATTTCAAGTTATTGCCAGGAAAAGTTTGTATTTGATCAAAGTAGTCAAAATAATTACTGTAAGTATTGCGTAACATTACTTTTCTTACATTCAACTGATACTGCACCTACCTCTACTCTCTTTCACACCATTCTTCTCGCTATGTTCACCTCTCACTCTATCCTGGATAATTCAGGTTGCGTTCAGACGGAGGAAGCAGACTTTTACTTTTTGATCGACCACTCTGGGAGCATCTATCCAAACGACTTCGAGGACATGAAAAAGTTCATCCAAGAGTTTCTGCACATGTTCAGGATTGGGCCAAACAATGTACGGGTGGGAGTGGTGAAATTTGCAGATTCCCCGACACTGGAATTCCGTCTGACAGAGCACACCGACACCATTTCCCTGGAGAAAGCTGTGGACGGTGTCCTTCAGGTGGGTGGGGGGACAGAGATTGGGAGAGCACTTACCTTCATGGGTCCACTGTTCAAGGATGCCGTCAAGACCCGGGACGAGAAGGTGCCTGAGTTTCTCGTCATCATCACTGATGGGAAGTCCACTGATGTGGTCGATCAGCCAGCGAAAGAGCTGCGTGATCAGGGTGTTATCATCTACGCCATCGGAGTGAGGGGCGCTGACGAGGCTGAGCTTCTGGAAATCGCTGGCTCTCCAGAGAGGAAGTTCTTTGTCAATAACTTTGATTCTCTGAAACCCATCAAAGATGAAATTGTCACAGACATCTGCTCTGAAGAGGGTATGTAGGTTATATCAATACACTCCAAAAAAGGGCCATGCATATACTTTTTTTTTTTTTTTGGGAGGGGGGGGGGTCTGGGTCTACGCTCAAAATAAAAAAGGGCACCATTAGTAAGCTAGACTGTATAAAATAATTGTTTCTTAAAACAGTTTACTAAAATATGGGGGATGGAATTCCCCCACATATCACTAAGGCATCAAAACAGGAAAACACAATATTTAACAAGGTTAGGTTCAATTCCATTTCAATTCAGTCATTTCAGGAAATTAATTGAAATTCAATTACTGAATAAAAAAAACATATGTAGTTTTAAATGAATGGTAAGTTAGTGTAATGATTTTAAAATGGTATGCAATGGTGTTCTTTTTTTACCATGGTTTTATCATAAGTTTTTCAGACCTCTGGTTTAAACGTTTGGAAATGGGGTCAGTAGTGTGTGAATGGCCATTTAGCTTTTTCAGTCAATAAGGGACTATGTTTTGCGGTACAACGCTGGTGTCTTTGTTCCACAATAACTATTTATAAAATATTATGTTTAAGGTGTGATATGGTGCGATGTTATAGCAATTATTTAAGATCTGGTTTTAGGAGGTTTCAGAGAACATTCCAGGGTGCCTTGGTAAAATATGAACATGTTCTTTTTTCTTCATAGTTTGCAAGGACATGGAAGGAGATTTGCTGTTCTTGATTGACGGTTCAAGTAGCATCGCCGACTCTGATTTCATTCACATGAAGGAGTTCATCATGTCAATAGTGGACAAGTCTGCAATTGGTCTGGACAAACTCCATGTCGGCGTCTTGCAGTTCAGCATAAAACAGCGAGAGGAGTTCCCCCTGAACAAGTTCTATGACAAGGGGAGCATTACTCAGGCTATCAGCTCAATTCGGCAGTTGGACGGAGGGACTCTCACGGGAGCGGCATTGTCCTTCGCCTCAAAGTACTTTGACTCACCCAAGGGAGGGCGTTTAAATGTCAGGCAGTTCCTGATTGTGATCACTGATGGTGAGGCCCAAGATGATGTGGCCAAGCCGGCTGAAGAGCTGAGAAACAAAGGCGTGATCATCTACTCAATCGGAGTGCTCAATGCCAACAACTCCCAATTGCTGGCAATCAGTGGGACCCAGGACAGGGTCTTCTCTGAGAGAGACTTTAATTCCCTTCAACATTTAGAAAAAATTATTAACTTTAAACTCTGCCACCCTGAGACTGGTGAGTATTGTTTGTTTAAGATGTGTTTTTAAAAGATTAAAATATGTTAAAAGGCATCGTTTTAAAATTAAAACGTGCTGTGTGATTGGCAAAATGATTCAGTCAGACAAATACCTAATTTAGTATTCATTTTTGTGGATTTAAACAGACTGCAAGAGGACAAGGGTTGCAGACAAGATCTTTCTGGTGGACGGTTCAAGCAGCATCAAGCCCGCTGAGTTCCAGAGCATGAAAAAATTCATGACAGCAATGGTAAACAACACAGACATTGGGGAAGACCATACCAGATTTGGAGCTATCATCTACGCGGACACACCCAAAACCAATTTTACTCTGAACCAGTACTACACCAAGAGAGAAGTTAGAAGAGCTATTGCCGCCCTGCAGCCACCGGGCGGGAGCACTTACACAGCCCTGGGCCTACAGTACTCGCTGGCCTTCTTTGAAGCGCTGCACGGTGGCCGTGCAGCTGAGAAGGTCCCTCAGATCCTGATGGTGATCACAGATGGGGAGGCCACAGATTCAGTGGCTCTTCCAGTGTGGTCCAGGGCAGTGAGGGAGAAGGGCATCAGGATTTACGGCATTGGAGTGGGAGGCGCTGACACGAAGGAACTGGAAGTCATGACGGGGGATCCAGAGAAGGTCTTCTACGCGGACAGCTATCAAGCCTTGGAAGCGCTCTACAGAAACCTCTCCAATGCGCTGTGTGTTGAAAGAAAACCAGGTAGGAAGACTGTTTGTTGCGTCCAACTTTCTGTTACTGTTGTCCACCTGGATGTGTGTCAAATCATCTTAAGACAGCTCAATTGCATGGACATAATCATAAATGGGGAATGTCATGTTTAGGTAAATGAGTAAAGGGTAACATGTAAAAACATTGCTGTACTGGGCATAAAACAAACTCAAAAGAAGATTATATAAAATGAGAAATCAGATTCTTTGAGTTATGGTTGAGCTCATGTCTTCCAAAGTTGGATTTTAAGGGAACATATATTATATGATATATAATTGTATGCACATGATGGTATGCACCCTTCAATATATAACAAAAGTAATAATGGAATAGTAAAATGGTTTTATTCATAAAAATAATTTTAATGGAACTACTGCAAAGGTCCTCCTGTTAAAGTATTGTTCTAGTGCATGGATGGGCACCAAAATCTGAGATTGAATCCAGACTGTCAAATTGCTGACTGTGGTCAGCAGCCCACAGGGCAACACACAACTGATCCAAGCTTTGCCCAGCACAGGTTGGATTCAGTCAGCCATGCTGACAATCTAAAATTGCGCACCAGCAACCCCCTCTGGTCAGCCAGTTACCTGCAAGTCCATCTATTGAGTTGCACATGAAGTGACTCAAGTCTTGCGAATAGCTAGCGAACACCACAATTCGCTAGCCTGACTTGCGAATTGTGGCGTGATAAGAAGCAGCAGCTAGCATCAGGCGGACATCATACGTGCTCTGATTAATCGATAGTCGAGGTTGCAGCAAAGAGGCCAATGAAGGTCGGGTGGGGGAAAGGGGGAGAAGCATTAAAAAATAACTTTAATTCATATATTCTCACTCCAATTTAACACTGTTATTGTTTCACCCATCCAGTGTGTGACAAGGAGAAGGCTGATTTGGTCATACTTATGGATGGATCCAGCAGCATTGGGGAAGTGGATTTTAAGATCATGAAGACGTTTGTGTCAGACCTGGCAGGCAGTTTTCAAGTAAGCCAGGAAAATGTGAGGATAGGGATGGCCCAGTTTAGCACGGACCCACATAAAAACTTTTATCTTAACCAGTACGACAATATAACCGGTGTGAAGGACAGTATCCTGGACATGGAGCAGATTGGAGGGGGGACGTACATTGGCAAAGCTCTGTACTTCATCCGGGAGTTCTTTAAGGCTTCCTCCGGAAGCCGGATTTCCCAGGACGTCTCTCAGAACCTGGTGGTCATCACAGATGGAGAATCTGAGGATGAAGTGGACCACGCTTCTGAGTTGTTAAGATCCATGGAAATAAACGTGTTTGTCATTGGTGTGGGTCAGATCCACGATTTCGAGCTGCTGCACATCGCCGGGTCCAAGGACAGGTTCTTCAACGCCCAAAACTTTGCCAGTTTGGAGAAGATCAAGGAGAATGTGGTGGAAACCATATGCAAACCACCACGTGGCCGCCCAGAAAGTGAGGGTAGAGCGTAATCACAAAGGTGTCTTAGCACCTACCTGACTACCCCATACACTAATGCAATTGATGTGACAATTTTAGCCACAATAAAATCTACTATTCGCTGCTTTTCAGGATCTGGGAGATATTTTAACAAGTGTTAGTTTTAAAATCGAAACAAAGACTTAGAAACACCATTTTATTACTGTGGAAGGTAACATTTGAGATGTTCTGACAACAAACAACATTCCTATTTAAGGTAGTAGTAGGATGTGGATAACGAATACCAGATCCAATCCACACACACATACAATTATTCAGCTCCCAAATTATGAAACCACAGGTTTGAAGCATTGATCACTATTAAGATGTAAGCCACATAGGAAAGATATAATATTCCATGTCTGTATCCTGACTAAATGCAGGACCCTTAATTCAGGCCTTGTTTTCCCTACCTCTGACAGTCACTTTTTTTCTTGTGAAAGAATGTCTATATCCATCAATCAATAATGCCCCTCCCCACAATTTAAAACATAATGATGTCTTAGATTAGTGTCATTAATTCCATCAGATTTGCTCTGATGATTTACACTACAGAATGCACTCCCCTGCATAGACAGCTTGTGCTGTGTCTCCTAGTCAATGACAACATTACTTACTACACATATGCATGAGGTTTCATGTCTCCACATAAAATAGTTGAACACAATCCAGGCACTTTGAGCCAAATACTTTCCCTAGCTTTTATCATCTTTTTATTAAAAATGTGATACAATAATCATAAGTAAAGGCAGAACAAATCCTGTACACTATATCAATATAATACTGCCTTGATAATATAATTATTTAACTGTATAATAGTATATAATAATACAGCCTGGTCTCACTCCCAAGTCGTCACATAGTGACGCTTGGGCAGCTCCTACGGCGTCATCCTTTAGACGCAGAAGGAGGCCTTTTGCGTCATTATTTGACGCACTCGTCGCAAATTTACGAATCCTACTATGGCGAAGGCTTTGCTCATGATAACCGACTGCGAGCATGCCCGCTCAGTCTTCGCCGTGTGCGCGTAGATCTTTCTGAGTTTGTGATTCCCGTACCCCACCCCCAACCCCTAAACATAACCTCACAGGAGTTCATGTAAGTCGGGCTCATGCCCGAACTGTTAAGATAGTGGGCGAGCCCGACCACAAGAGTTCACGTAACTCTCTACCAGATGAAGAAAAAAAAAGCATAAAAAAGCATAATATTGAAGTGCCACAACCAAAGACAAATTATGTGGCCACAACCATCAATATAGGACGCAAAAGGCTGCGTCAATATACGACGCAAAAGGCTACCTTTGGCGTCACATAGCGACGCTTGGGCAGAAGCGTCGCTATGTGACGAGTCCGCGTGAGACCACGTTGAATAATAACACTCATTTGCAGCTTGGGTGTGTTGATATTTATTTGTCTTAAAAAAAACATCATTAATTGTGTGTTGTGCCTAGTTATACGGCATGTGCATTTTTGTCTGTGTAAATCCTGAGATGAAAAACAATCCAAGAATGTTTATTTGTTGTGGTGTTGTGGTAACCTTTTTACATTGTGACGGTTTTTCTCTACAGTCTGCACTGTGGACATTGGAATTGGATTTGATATCTCCCGGAGGCCCCGATCCGATCTGCTTTTCAGTGGCCAGCAGAAGTTACAGGCGTACTTGCCTGAGATCATCCACTATGCGTCCTCTCTGGACGGGCTCTGCTGCGCTGAAGGCAAAAGCGTCAAGCCCCAAATTGGCTTCTTGGTGGCTGGCGAAGATGGGAGCGTCATTAACGATTATGCGTTTGAGTTGTATAACGAGCAGGTGGTTCAGAAGGTGATGGCTCTGCAGACCTCGGAGGTGACCTTCTTAAATGTGCCGCTGCTGCAGGCCTTCACCACAAAGTTCCAAAAACAGTCCCGGGCTGGTGTGCAGGTGAGCTGACCACTGGAGCTCTGTGTGGATATACTGGTGGTGAAATTAATTTGGCAAAATCAATGGACCATTTGAATTGATCCTGTAAATGAGGATTGACTCATTGTTTTTATTTTATAATCATTATCCCTGGTTATCTGTGTTTACTTTTACATTACATTACAGGCATTTAGCAGATGCTTTTATCCAGAGTGACTTACACAACTTCTCATTACATTTATCCATTAATACAGCTGGATATATACTGAAGCAATTCAGGTTAAATACCTTGCTCAAGAGTACAACGGCAGTGTCCTACCTGGGAATTGAACCTGCAACCTTTTGGTTACAAGTCTAGTTCCTTAACCATTATACTACACTGCCGCCCTTACTCAGCGTTGCTTTCTGGACATATTACAGAGCCATTGTTGTACATGAATCTAACACCATGGTCATGGAACTTTGACAGTCACAGTAATATTATTATGTGATACACCCTTTTGGTCAGCAGATTTGTGTAGTGCCTAATCGGCGATTCTCTCATCTTATCGTGATGTTTTCCCACAGATCCTGATCATATTCACGGATGGATTTGATGACGTCATTGAGAAGCTCGAGGAAGAATCAGATAACCTCAGAAAAGAAGGTACGGCAAGCGCTCAAAACCACAGGCAGAGTGTTGGGGCCTCTAATCGTTTCTTCACGTGTTTCCTCACAATTTCCTACTGCTTTCCACCATGGCCTCTGGAACAGGAATCCAAGCATTGCTGTTAGTGGGTCTGGAGAGAGTCCGGAACCCCAACGATCTTCAGATGGTTGAATTTGGAAGAGGCTTTGGCTACAAGCAACCCCTGTCCATCGGCATGCAGAATGTAGCCAGTGCCATGTTAAAGCAAATCGTGAGTATTAGATTATTTGATCATTTGTAACATGCACTGGTTTAAACTGCACTTTATTATTTACTTGCACATAAAATGTTAATATTTTACAGTTGCTCATTAAGGCCATTGTGAAATAATATCTTTGAGGTTTTCAAAATCACAAAGGAATCTCATGGTTATGATATTACCAAATATGCTAGCTAATGGCACATTGGTGGCCCTGGGGCCTAGATGTATAAGGGTTTTCATCCCAGAAATGATTGTAATTCTTGAAGTACAATCAATTGTTAATTGTTTTTATTATACTTTCAATACCTAATGAGAGATGATAAACCCTCTTAATCCATGAAACAAAGAAGGAATATTCCATATTCATTTAGCAACTTTTAATCAGATCAGTTCTGAAACAATTAATGCTTTCAGTTTCAGCAATGTACTCACTATGGCAAATAATTCCTTTTGAAAGAGATCACACCTTTTGAGTTAATGGACCTTAAACTGTAAATATGGTTGCCTAGGGCCTCATTTACAAAGATTTTTCTTTGATTCAAACAAGCCAAGTTAAACTTGATGTAGATAACTGAGACCGAAAAAAAGTTGCTTACGTTGGTTTAAAGTGGTCTATCTGCATCTTACACACCTGTGATATAACTATAAATCTCAAATGAACTTCAATTTGAACTTGAACATGCTTTACCCCGTCTTGTGATTGCTGCCAATAACAGCCGTTTTCCTGTAAATAAGGTTGCATTTCAACATTTCTTGCACTCTTCGTGGCTGTAATTAATTATCAATAAAATGTTATTTTTAAACTGCAACATCAGCCCACTTCTGGGATTTGCACGCAGTCCTCAAACGTGCAGTACTTCCACATAACCTCATAACCTTCCACATACGTCTAGTATAAACTTTGCATTGAGATATGGTCATATAACTATATAAGTAGTACTACTTAGTCGTGGTTTTCTGCATAAAACCATTATTTAAGATACAATTTCAGCGTAAGCCCATTTTATAAATGAGGCTTGTAGTCACTGTATCAAAACCACTGTGGAACAAGAAGAGCTCAGAGACAAAGCAAATAGGAAAAAGCCAAACCTGTATTACGAACTGTTTTTGAATTATTACTGTTAGGAATTCAAAACTGTTCAACACAGAATTTCGGAGTAATTTAAAGATGTTTCCAATAACTGAACAAGAGATTGGCTAGAAGAAAAACAAACACAGCAGGATCCCAGGATCAGGATTGGGCACCCCTGCTCAAAGGCATGCCGAATTACAATGATTCACCTGCTGAGAGAGTGTTGCTGCTGGTTCATTTAGGTCTTTCTAGGTTATACTGTAGGTGTTGGAACAGGAGCGATCCCCATTGGTGATAATGCAGGCATTCTTTCACAAATCTTAAAAAGCCTCCGTTGCTCCCTCTCTCTGTTGCTCCATCTCCCCCTCTCCCTTTCTCTCTCCCTTTCTCCCCCCTCTCTCTCTCTCTCTTCCTCTGTAGGACACTGTAGTAGGACGGGAATGCTGCGGGGTGATGTGTAAGTGTTCCGGTCAGGAGGGGGTCCGTGGCCGACGGGGACCACCAGGAAGAAAGGTGAGGCCCCAGGCAGTGATGTGGTCGTGCTCTGATAGGGTGCTTTCCAGCGTAATTGGGGGAAAGCTGTTGTTCATTAGAGCGAAGTGCCATGTCCAGCTCATGATCCATGTTGTTGTGCACATTGAATAATGTAATTTCTTTTCGTATCTGTTCCCAAACAGGGCCTGCCAGGTACAAAGGGTCACCCTGGATTCCCAGGAGAAGAAGGAGGGGTTGTGAGTTATTCATTTAATTGGAGGCACATATTAATGTTTCCAATATGTACAATAAAATGTTTACTATATAGGCTTAAGCTGTTTACTATATAGGCTTAAGCCTTACTGGTGTATATAGTACACCTGGCATTTATATAGCATAGCATCACTTACCTTGGACCAAACTAACATTCTGATGCAGCATTCTGATGCAAACTAATAGTCTAGTGTTGGTCCGATCAAAACCATTCAAAAAAGCCAAGTGAATTTAGCTGAACCTTGGTGGCATGCTGAACGGTTCCTTTATACCTGGGCCATCTGGAAGACAGGTGAGGCCCTGTGCAAAGGCAGCACCTATAACATGATGTACTACATATATTTGTGATACGCAAACATATTTTTTTTCTCACGTGTGGTACATTATGACACGTGTTCATCATGCGCTGTTGTTGCGATGTAGCCTACCCTACGCTGCACTGCTGATAGATAATAGACAATGATAGAACAGTGGTGGTTGGTGAGCTGAAAACAGACGTGATGGAAAACGTCCCTTTAAACTGATCTTTGGTCTCAACCCATTTTCATTCATTTTCCTTGATTAACAAGTGTGCCAACGATCTGAATAATCCATTGGCAGAAAAACACACAGCTTCTTTCTTCACATCATGTTACAGAGATGAAATGATAAATTCAATTTAGAAAAATAAGTGTTAATCATTGAGTATACACATACAAAAAAACTACACTGCTCTGTTAACTACTGCATTAGCTTTAAAGCACAGCTGAACTTTTGGTAGAACTGGGTTGTGTAGTCACCTGGCCATGATGAGAGTCCAAATGGTGGTGAAATATGTTTGTTTGCTCTGTGCTCCCCTGGGGTGATAATCCAGTTATTGTTTGTATTGACAGAATCCACTTTGTTCTAGTTCATAGACGTGCTAGAAGTGTTATTTTGAGACCATTTCAGCTGCCCTATAGAAGTGAATGGAGAGAGACAAATACCTTATTCCGCTTTAAGCACAAATTGAAACAAAGGCTATCTAAGAAAATCTGCGCTTCAAGATCATTTAAATTTCAAAATATGCACATTGCAGATCTTTATCATGAATATCTTATTCTCCAAGTGTGACTATGGAGAACGGAGAGTACATAAAGTATGTCCACAATTTTAAATAATGATGATAAAATGTGCACAAATTTTGTGATGCATATATACTATATAGTTTATGTACACACACTATATACAGTACCAGTCAAAAGTTTGGGCACACCTACTCATAGGATTTTCTTTATTTTTACTATTTTTGTACAGTTTAGAATTATAGTAAAAACTATGAAATAACATAAATGTAATTATGCAGTGACCAAAAAAAAAATGTTAAACAAATCAAAATGTGTCTTAGATTCTTCAAAGTAGCCACCCTTTGCCCTGATACCGGCTTTGCACTCTTGGCATTCTCTCAACCAACTTCATGAGGTAGCCACCTGGGATGCTTTTACAACCGTCTTGAAGGAATTCCCACATATGCTTAGCACTTTACTGCTTTTCCTTCAGTCTCCGGTCAAAATTTTCTGGGGCTATATGATTTACTAATAATAAATATGATTTCATGTGTGAACATACATTTATTAAAGGTACACCCTGGAATATGATGTAGAAGCAAAACGAGCGGGGCGACGCCAGAGATTGTTAAAAAATGGGAGGCTGCACTGACATGAAACCCTGCCATGAGCATAGCGGGATGTGTTTTGCGGTAGACTTGCGTCACATACAGCAACTAGCTGGCTAACCCCACCCCCAACCACTCCCCCAGTCTATCAGACTGGATTTCAGAGGCTCGTGTTACTAAACAAAGACTGTTAGAGATACGAAAATCACGACGAGCGCGTTTTCACAGATCGGAGGATGACGCATGGTAGTTAGCTTGGCTACAAACAATCTCTCTCTTAGTGTGACTTTTTGAAAGTGGCGGGCGGACTGCTGAAGGACTGTACGGGCGCTTTTTCGGCGCTTTTCAACTTCGAAACAGAACAGCGGTACATGGTTAAAACTTTGCAACAAAACAATCAGAGAAATCAGTGTGGCTTATGGGGGATGTGAAGTGATGAAAAAGGAAATGGAAATACAGCAGGTAAGACCTCAGAAGATACACCCTTCTGAAGATCACATATGCAGAGGATGTGAAGATGGTGAGTCATAGAGGAGGAATTGACGAGAGAGGCAGAGCAGGAAAGCAGCCCACGAAAGAATCAGACCAGGCAAATGAAGGGCAAGTAATGGTTGATTTAAAGAAGTTAGTCACTTTCATAGCGGGGGTGATAAATGCTACAATGGAGGTTAAATCCAAGACAGAGAGAGTACAAATAATCGTAAAGGCAGCAGTGCATCATCTAGATATCAGAGGGCTGACATGGGAGGAGATGAGGAAGGATCTCAGTACTCAAGCAAGCCAGGAGCAAGCAGGGAGCAAGCATGGGTTGGATAGTACTAATAATGGTCCTCCTGCTGCAGTGGAATGCTAGAAGTTTGTTGGCCAATGGACAGGAATTTAAAAAGTATATAGATTATTTATCCAGTAAGCCAGGTGTCATTTGTGTACAAGAAACATGGTTGAGACCAAATTTGGATTTTAGAATAGTGGGATATGCTTCTGTTAGGTGTGATAGGGGGGTCGGAGTAGAGGGAGGATGTGCAACACTTATTAGAGAAGAGATTTCATTTAGAGAGGTGAGTATAGGAAATTAGCAAGAATATGTAACTGTAGAGATATGGACAAGTGAGGGAGAGTTTGTAAATATTAATTATTACAATCCTTGTAGGAAATTAGATTTGAGTAGGTTAACACAGATCGAAGGGCTGGATGGTAATAGGGTGTTGGTATGTGGGGACTTTAATGCTCATAGTATGTTATGGGGAGGAATAAGAACAGATGCAAATGGTCAGGTAATTGAAAAACTACTAGAAGAAAAGAGTACGGTTTGTATAAATGATGGAAGAGGGACTAGATTAGATGTGCACACAGGGAACTCTTCGGTACTAGATTTAACCTTAGATTCTAGGAAGTTAGCAGGAATATGTGAGTGGGACATGTTAGAAGAAACATCAGTAGGTAGTGATCATTTTCCAGTGTTGTGTAATGTATTAATACAAAGAAATAAGAAACAAGGGGAAATATTGGGTAAGTGGGTATTTATTAGTGCAAAGTGGGAAGTGTTTAAATTACTAATAATGGTCCTCCTGCTGAATGGTCCTCCTCCTGAAGGCAGGAATTGATTAAATAGACTTAAGTGAAGATATTGAGGAGACTGATAAAAAGTTTAAAACAGCATTACTAGAAGCTGCTAATCAGTCAATTTCTAAAAGCAAAGGAAGAATGAAGAGAAAGGCGGTTCTCTGGTGGACAGATGAGTGTAGTAAAGTAGTGCAAGAGAGGAATAAAGCTATCAGGATATTAAGAAGAACTCATAATTTCCAGAATTTAATTGAATATAAGCAAGCACACGTAAAGTTTAGAGAAATTATAGGTAAAGCAAAAAGGCAAAGTTGGCAGAGCTTTTCTAATAAAATTGGTAGAGCTACACCTGTGGGATATGTTTGGGGCATGATTAGGAGCATGAGAGGAATCAGAAGAGAATGGCAGTATCCAGTACTGAAGATGGGGGAGTGGCTGATGAAGAGAAGGCAGAGATGACAGCAAAGGCACTTACTCAAATACATAGTCCTGATAACTTGACTGAGCTGGGCAAGAGAGGAAGAGTAATGACAAGAGCAGCTCATCCTGGAATTCTTGAGGGAAGGGATGATGCCAACAGTACAATGGATGCACCATTTACTTTGGAAGAAATGAAGAGAGAAATAGTAAGAGCTGGATTAACATCTCCTGGGAAGGATGAAATGTGCGAGTTGGAAGCCAGGAAGCCAGGGAACGACCCATCAAGTCCCATGAACTGTAGGCCAATAGCACTGACGTTGCATATAGGAAAGATAATGGAAAGATTAGCATTTTATATGGAAAGCAGAGGAATTCTATCACTTCATCAGAGTGGATTTAGGAGGAACCATGTATGTGTCTGGAAACAGATTAAGAAAGCACAAGTTAATAAAGAATCTGTAATGACAGTTTTTTTATGTAGAAAAGGCATATGATATGGTTTGGAAGGAGGAAGTAATGATTCAATTAAATATGATAGGAATAGCAGGTAGATCTTATAATTGGATGAAATAATTTTTATTTGATAGATTTATTCAAGTCAGAATTGGAACAGCCTTATCAGGAAGATATATGGTATGGTAGATAAAGGTACTCCTCAGAGTAGTGTTATTAGCCCAATACTCTTTTCCATTATGATAAACGATGTTTTTTCTCAAGTTCAGGGAGATATTGGACGGTCATTGTTTGCTGATGATGGAGTCTTGTGGAAAAGGGGAAAGAATATTAATCATATTATGAACAAAATACAGGTGGCAGTTAATGTGGTTGAAAAATTGTCATATTCGTGGGGATTCAAGTTTTCAGCGGAAAAAAACCAAAACATTAATGTTCACAAGAAAGAGAGGTGTTGATACACAGATAAAGATATATGGGCAAAGGATAGAGCAATGAAAGTATTTAGATTTTTGGGTGTGTGGTTTGACGCAATGTTAACATGGAATGAGCTTATCTATAAGATAAACTCCAAGTGTAAAAAGATATTGAATGTTGGGAGAGAGAAAGGGCTAAGTGGGAGTGTTTTGCATGGAGCAGTGAGAAAGTAGCTAGAGACATGGCATTAAGTCAGGAGAGTTACACTGCCCGGCCAAAAAAAAAGTCACACACTGTAATATTTTGTTGGACCGCCTTTAGCTTTGATTATGGCGCGCATTCATCGTGGCATTGTTTCGACAACCTTATGCAACCTCACAACATTTATTTCCGTCCAGACTTGCATTAATTTTTGGCCGAGATCTTGTATTGACGAAGGGAGAGTCGAACCACTCCGTGAAGTCTTCTCCAGCACATCCCAAAGACTTTCAATGGGGTTAAGGTCAGGACTCTGGTGGCCAATTCATGTGTGAAAATGATTCCTCATGCTCCCTGAACCACTCTTTCACAATTTGAGCCCGATGAATCTTGGCATTGTCGTCCTGGAATATGGCCATTGATGGGATAACCTGGTCATTCAGTACATTCAGGTACTTCATTTTATTGCTGCATAACGTTGCTGAGCCTAGACCTGACCAATTGAAGCAACCCCAGATCATAACACTGCCTCCAGAGGCTTGTACAGTGGGCACTATGCATGACTGGTGCAACTGCGACTTTTTTTTTGGCTGGGCAGTGTATATCCCTACAGTACCACTACCAGTAACACCATCCTGGCTGTTCCCTTCAGTGTCAATTGATTTCTACGTGGTGTAAAAAATGCAGGTACATAGAGATTTTGGAAATATTGCAGTTTTGGTTGAAGATAGGTTACAAACATTATATCAAACATTTGACCCAGTATATACAGATGGATCCAAGGATCCGAATACAGGGAGCACTGGTTTTGCTTTTAGTATACCAGCCTTACAAGTTTCTGCTAAAAGAAGAACATCAGATCATTTGTCAGTTTACACAGTCGAGATTATGGCAATTGTAACAGCATTACAGTGGATAGAAGAGTTACAAATTAAAAAGGTTATTCTTTGTACAGATTCATGTTCTGCATTAATGTCATTACAGTTGTTTATTTCACACAGTAGGCAGGGTATAGTTAATGAGATATATGAAACTCTGTACAGATTTAAAAATATGAATATTTGGATAACATTTATGTGGATACCAGCCCACAGAGGGATGAAGGGCAATGACATGGTGGATGCATTAGCAAAACAGGCACTGAAGCATGAGGAGATCATGGACATTTCACTCAGTGAATCTGAAGCAAAAGGAAGAGTCAAAAGAAACATCACTAAAGAGTGGCAGCACAGTTGGGATACAGCAAACACAGGACGACACCTCTATGCAGTGCAGCCGGAAGTGGGCACAGTGAGGTCAGCTAAAAGGAGCACCAAAGAGGAGAACATCTTAACAAGGCTGAGGGTAGGACATATCAGAATTAATAAAACACTGCGCTTAATATACAAACATCCCTCAGGATTATGTGAGCACTGTCAAATAGAGGAATCAGTGGAAGATGTAATTTTGCACTGCCATAAATACTCTCGAGAGCGAGAGTTATTAAAGAGAGAAGTCAGGAAGCTTAGAGTGGAAGAACTGAGTCTAAAAAATGTGTTTGCCATCGGGTTAGGGAGTCTATTCCAGTATCTGAAAGAAACTGGGCTGATCAAAAGAATTTATAGTTCAGGGAATATATATATCACAGCGAAAATCACGATGATCACGCTTGCAGATACATTGGCTGCGGTCCAATCCGTTAAATGTTCTGCCCTCCTGCACTTCCCCTCACCACTTCCGCTTGGGGGAATCCCTTTAGAAATTGGAAGTTGGGCGTTGCCAAGGGCAAGTGTGGTCCAACCCATTAGAATGCAAGTGAAGTACGTGAAATTAGTCCCTCGACCCTCGATTTAGCTTGAGGGAACGAGTCCGCAAGACTGCAGACTTCGGGCAGTGAAATTGCCCAGAATGCTTTACTGTAACTGCAAGCTTCCTGTTTCAGAAGTTTAAATTTAATGCCTTTACATATCTCTTATGCAATTTATTGGAAAGTTTTGCACAAACTCATTTGTCAATGGTCTGCTGGCGTCACTGGCTCTGGCGAATTTCCGCAAGTGCGGTCTGGCGGTCCAATTCAAAAATAATTCTGCTCCCTCCCTTGCTCCTCCCCGTCGGTTCGAGTGTCACTCGTGTTGTTTTGGTCACATCCTCCCAAGTGGAAATGTCGAGGGGAGGAGGGCAGAACATTTAACGGATTGGACCCAAGGAGCCAAGACTGGGCTTTTGTTTTGAAGCTCACTTCCTGGTTGGGCTGGGAGCGAAAATTGTGCCGTTGCTCACTAGCGCCACTGCGATTGGCTCCAGTATAGGTCTTTCACCATGTAAGTCAATGGCAGCAATGTGGTTTTTCCCACAAAAAGATTTAATTGCAATAGGTGCCTTTCCTTCATCTAATGCCTCTGCATGTGCTGGGTTTTTTTTATATTGTGTCATTTGGACAGGGTATTAACATTTGTTCAGGACCAATCAGAGGGACAGGTTGAGTCCTCTTCGGCTCCATGGAGCAGACGCAGTTTGTACAAACTGGCGGCGAAAAATGCATCCGGAGCTTCAATTCGGTTTTTACGAGGCCGTAGGAAGGCAATGGGTGACGTCACAGTGACTTTGTCCATGTTTTTATATAGTCTATGATTGGACCGCAGCCATTGTTTGGACACGCAGCTAGCTAGAAAGCTAACTGTTAGCTTAGTCAGCAAGGGATTGGTTTATGTTAAACAAAGACAGACAGATAAGAATATCACAACGAAAATGCTTGCAAATGACACATTGTTTGGACGTAACTGTTAGCTAACTTGGTTTCTGCTAAACAAATGATGTGTCCGAATCGGTCTGAATCAACGCCCTTCTATAGGCTACTATTGAGTATGCTAGCTGTGAGAAAGTTGTTAAGTAGGTGAATTGTTATCTAAATGTAGTGTACTTTCAATCCGCAAATGATATACTTATGCTTAGGTTTTCGCTGATAATAGTATTGAGGATATTTTTCGCATAGGCTACTGTATGTCACTAAACAGTACGCTGTAAGCAGTAACGTTAGCCTACCTTATCTAGTACGCAGGAGGACGCAGTAGTTTCGGATACAGCTCGACTAACAGACAGATTGAGAGCAAAAACTCAAACGTACCCAAGTAACGTTACAAACCAGACAGGTTTCACAGCAAACGACAGTAGCTACCTTTCTCCATTTGAACCTCTGGCTTTCGATATGAATATCTTCAGACAGAGCTCCATGTAAAAAAGCGAACGCTGTAACTTAACAGCCATTTTTCAGCCGAACGGAATCGAGTTCCGTAATTCTGAACGTTCTTACATATTCTGGCACTTGTCCTCTCTACAAATCTCAGCCGTAATCCATACTTTTAGCGAGGTATAGGTGAGATTTGTTATAGGCTCTTAAGTTACAGCGTTATCTTTTTTCTATGGAGTTTTGTCTGAAGATATTTGAAAGCCAGAGGTCCAGATGGAGCAAGTAGCTATTGTGAATCGCTTACGTTCTCGACTTGTTTTATTTGGATGATTTATTTCATGATGATGCCCTGTTCGTTTTTTTATTGCCATCATTCAGAATTGTAGGATAAAGGATTCCATTAATTATCCGTTGTTTATGCTTCTTTATTCAGAGAAGAAGGCTCTTAATAAAAAATAATAAATAATAAATAAATAAAAAAAGAAGAAGGCTCTTTATGGGCGAGGCCTCAGAGCCAACCGAACCTCAGAGCCAATCGAAACTAGAAAGGTGTTAATGGACAGCTGATTATAGTCTGTCCCTCAAAATGAACCCCGCCCCTGGCAAACATGGTTTAACATGCATATTTGTGTTACTTATTACAGGTATTTAGAGATCGTAAATACGTTGTATATTATATCAAGCGACTTCTAAAACACTTTTGTTATATGGGAAAAAAAAACTAAAAACACATTTTTTCATTTTCCTCCCTATTTTGCGCTCTACTGTGAATTGCAGACCGTTTTACCAGCACGAGTCACATATGTGGAAATATCTGAATATATTATTGTAATGTGTACAGCTGTTGCTATATTCTCGTCTAAGGAGCTTCCTTTCTAATGTATTGCCACAGCATTATTCCAAGGATTTCAGGCAATTTATTGTTTAAGTCTGATGATCCTGTATAATCACGAGGTCATCCAAAAGTTGCACTTGGCAAACACAGTAAGAGTTTTATTATTGGGAACCGTCCAAAGTCTGCAGCTGTAAGGCAAGCGTTTACCAAAGCTTTCCTTATTTTTACACTGCAGTGCGTTCATTTAGGGCTCCTTTCATATGGCTGAGGGTTATAATCTCCTTTTCCTGTGGTGTGATTCTGTGTGGGGACTTACCTGTGAATGAGCTTGACTATATACTATAAGGAGAGTTGAACTGCCTAGGGATATATTTCTGTTCTGTGGATATATTTGTGTTCTGTTTGCAGGGGGAGAGAGGTCCACCAGGTTTGAATGGGACACAAGGGTTACAGGGCTGTCCCGGGAAAAGAGGAGACAAGGTAAGATGCTCTTTTCAGAGCAGGTATATTGTGCACATATATCTCCATTTCACCAACAGACAAACTAGTGGTTAATAAATTGACCCATATTATAGGAGGCACACAGCCTGTATTGGGTGAATGAAGTACGCCGACCATTTTGTATGCATAGGTCTGAATCACTGAAACGTGTTTAAATGACTTTTAAATGTGATTTTGTTTTTTTACAGGGGTCAAGGGGCTACAGGGGCAACAGAGTAAGTGTGTTTTCACACTCATTTTATCCACACATGGAATGTGCAAATTCTCTTAAAAAGCATTGATTTCGAATGTGTGAACGTCCTAAACGTGTAAATGTGGGTGACTGACTGACTGACTGGTTGGTTGGTTGGTTAGCTGGCTGATTGGTTGACTGGCTAGCTGCCTGATCCCCCGATGTTGAAAGGGCATGCGTAAATTTCAAGTAATTACATTAAAAAGTTTGCTGCCTAACTCCCCGTCCTCTTTTACTAGTACAAGTTGTAGCACCCAATATATATGTTTAAAGATATAGGTCAATTGGCTGAAATGTATAAATCTTTCTCGTAGTCGTTATCACCCAATCAATATTGTTTCACCAGCGGGAGGGGGACTTCCTTGGTATTTAAATTTTACTCCCAACTATACTTCAGGGAAGTTAGGCCAGAAAGCTACACTCTCCAGAGGAAGACATCGCCCATGTTTTAAACTCAATCAATGTCAGAGGACCAACAACTAACGAAAAGTAAGCCGAGTTCAAAGCGGATTATTTTTTGACTGTGGTCCCGGAAAATATGAAACCTGTCGAGTGACGAATAAATACATAGGAATTCAAAGCATTTAGTCTCCTGTTCGTCGAATCGACAAATTTTCTGCACAAAGGTACAAACAACGACATGCCTAAATTCTGCACAAAGTCCAAGATAACGTGTGGGCTAACTGTTAATGCTGATATTAACATTCTGTAGCCTTTAATGAACTAGGCGGATTGCTACTTCTAATTTATTTGAAGAAATCAACAACAATGGTTTGTTGACAGTCGATATTTAAATGAGTATATATAGCTTAATATTTCGAGTAGAAAGATAATATTGTCATCGGCAGAAAGCTGAGACTATCCTATTTATACCTATTTATAATACTCAAAATGGCATAGCGTCTGCCTGCACCGTCCTCTTTTTTGAAAAATCTAAGATATGGTCACCCTATACAGTAGGCTAAAAAATAAACTGGATGACTACTCTGATGATAACAACTATAGTAACATAATTTGTATTATAGCACAAGAATAAACTACTTGTAGGCACCGCATTGGAGTCATGTTTGCACTTTAGAAGGCGGTGACCCTTGTGACGACATTCTCAACTGAACATTCTAATGATACGTCCTAATCACATATTTGTGATGGTACGCTTTTGGGCCAGTTCTGGAATGATCACATATTTGTGATGGTATGCAAGAAAGGGTTAAAAGCAGGGGTCGCCATGCCTAAATTTCAAATAATTACGGTAAAAAGGCAACAGCAAAATAATCGTTCATTACAAACAACCGATCAGACCTAAACCACCCACATAAAAGACAATGTATGTAGCCTATTTGCGGGTGTCATAAGTTACTGTTGGAATTGATTTGTTCTGTCTGTACACTGCGGTTCAGTAAACATTCTATTTTGGAGAGGAGTGGAGACAACCAAACTTCAAGTAGATCAGATGATATTGTTATTGAGATATTGTTTTTGAGCAAAAAAAAAACCTGAGAGAATGCTGTCAATGTGTGCATTCTCTGTGTACAGAAAATGTCAACAGGTCATGAAAACAACTTCTAATCAACAAAATGATTAATACATTTATATTTTATAAACTAAACTAATGGGGTATCGAAACAAAAAAAATGCAATGTCCATTTTTATCACAATATATTACATACCCTGCGACTTAGACCTGTGATATTTTGTCTTAATGCTTGTATCATGTGTGTGTGTGTGTGTGTGTGTGTGTGTGTGTGTGTGTGTGTGTGTGTGTTCCATTTTTATCACAATATATAAATTACATACCTGTTCCTCATTGGCTACATACAGGCGTCCGTTTTTAAAGCTGTTAAAAAATGTGCACACATGGGTACAAAAATATAAACACAATATATACAAAATATTAAAAAATTACAATGCCACTTCAAGATTTGTTTAAGAAATGCTTAGCCTTGCTTATACGAAAGATATATATTGTAAATTAGTTTGTGGCTTATGGAAAAGTACATTGGCGGATTGCCTGTGCTTCAGATGCAGCATTCCTTGCACAGTTGCGATTGTCACAGCAGCAAGTAAAGAGTTATAAATGGCAAGTCCAAATTGTTGAGAAAAAAAATGTAATATGCAGCAGTGAAAGATTTCTGTAAATGGTAACCTGATGCTATGATGGAGCGTATGATGGAGAAAGTGCTTTCTCTCTGACAGGGAGAAGACGGAGATCATGGACTGGATGGGGTCCATGGAGAACAGGTCATTCTCTTAACTCACATTACTGTTCTACAGTTATTTACTGTTGTCTGCCAATTTATCTGGATTTTATTTCCAGCATAAAAGCACTGTGTAATCTTTCAGTCATTTGCTTTATTTTTGCTTCGTTTTTAAAGTAAGATATACTTGCTCATGATGTTTAACTAACACTTGCCAATGACATTTTCCAGAATTCAGAAGGACTTAGAATGTTAAGCTAATAGCATTTGCTTGGAGTGTTAAGCTAATAGCATTTAATTCAGTTCCATTTACAGTTGAGTCAGGAAATTACGTGAAATTTGAGTAGTTAATAGGAAAATCAGGCATTTTTTATTTATTAATTACATTATTTTTCCTGAATTGACTGAATTTGAATGGAATCCGATTTTAGTAGTATGATTAATGGTTATTAATTGACTAAATATTAATCCTGTAATTAAGACATTCATTAATTTCTTCATTCATTATTTGAATTCAAGCATTCATTCAAGCATTCATTCATTATTTTGTGTGATGGAGTGACTGATTTGTTTATTTAATGGTTGATATGTTGATTTATTGACTGATTAATTGTTATCTATATATTGATGTTGACGTGGTTGATTAATTCTTACTTGTTGAATTGACAGGGTGGCACTGGATCGGCAGGCGCCCCAGGAGAGAGAGGAGGTCCAGGCAGCCCAGTAAAGGACATTTATTTTATACCATCTCCTACACTACTGTTCATACTGTACTGTACCTTAAATTTTACTGTACTGTAAAATTGTTATGAGAACTTAATACTGTATACACGACCATCCGCGCTCTCTCTATATGAACACTGATACAGCAAACTCTGATCACCCAATATTTATATAAGTTGAACTACCATATGCATGTTATGTAGACCTACCAATCCCATCTCATAGATATGGAACTCATCACAATTTCACATCAATAATGGTGCAGTGGTGTGGAGTCAAATGGCAGTGTGAAGAGGTGGTCACTGATTTCTGCTGGGTATCTACTGCAGGGCCGCACGGGCATCCGAGGGGAAGCTGGTGTCAGCGGTCAGCCTGGTCTAAGAGGTGACCCTGTAAGTATGATCTGATATTCAGAATCTACCCCCACCGCACAATAATTACAATGCTAATAAACCAATGCTAATCAATTGATCTCATTTGAAACAACATTTGGAATAAGCATACCCAGCTCACAGTTTTTGGTTCTCAGAACATTCTCAGAATGTTAGTAAAGTTAATAAATGTTCCCAGGGTATACCCTTGAACATTATCTTTAAATTTCAAAGAACATTGCAGAAATGGTCTTATAACATTTTTGTTCCAGTTTTGTTATTCAAATTAACAAAATATTTTGAGGCAAGGTGTGTGGACAGTCTGTTGGGCAGCTGACTCTGGAGTCATACAAATTCCCCTACACAGGTGGATGTTTGGAACCAGCCATCTGAGCAATCATCCCATCTTTACCTGTTACCCGGTCTAAATATGGCAAAAAATACAAAAGGAGGGAGCATGTCAGCTCTCTTTTTTAAAGGAAAAAAAATGGAATTTGAATTGTGGAAGGTCACACATTTTCAACAAATCTACCATTTCACTTTCATTGGGAACATTCTTAAAATGTATTTGATACAAATCATCCATGACATTTTTCCATGATTAACTATCAGAGGATATTACCGGTAAATCTGTATACTTGCAGTGGCAGCTGCTGAGTTGAAAATTGAGGAGGCAGAAAACTTCCCCCTAAACTGATTATTGGTCTCAATCATTTTTCAATCATTTTCCTTGATTAACAATACCATGTTTAATTCATAAATTACTCAATGCCATCAAATGTAGCCAGTTCTCCCCAATTAGGCTATTAGGCAAGTAATGAAATTCTTTTCATTTGCATCGCAAAATTCAGCACATTTTAATCAACATTATAATTGTGGAAGCATATGCTCTTCGTTCACCGCACTCAAATTCCGAGAATATTCATGGTAATTAAACGATCTTAAAGCTCAGCTTTTGTTAGATTATTTTTATTGCAGGTTGTGCTTTTTTCGTAAAGTGTACTTTTTTCCGTTTAATCTCCTGAACGTGATGTGAAGAAAGAAGCTATGTCTTCACCTGCAAATTGATTATTCAGATCGTTGGCACACTTGTTAATCAAGGAAAATGATTGAAAAATGATTGAGACCAATAATCAGCTTAAGGGGAACTGCCTTCTCAATTTTCAGCTCCACAGCTGCCACTGCATACTTGGTATGTGTTTCTGTGACATAACTGGTAAAAGGTTCAAAGGCTGTTTAGGGAACATTCTAACCCAAACCTCTCTCTGACTACCAATTGGAACAGAAATCTTCCTCAACATTCTGGTTTTGTTTTACCTGGGATAAGTACAAAAGACCAAAGCAGCAAAAACATCAAAGCATAACTGTACTGAAAACATGATTAAAAAAGACAAACCTATTTAATGAGAGCAAGTGATGCATTTTCGTTCAGACCATAGAGTAGTGTACACAGATGGAATCCATGAGGTGGTCCTTTTATGGGGTCTTTAAGTGTGTTTGGCCAATGGCAATAATGTGTAACAGGCTTAGGTGTGCTGTGGGTTTTCGAACTGCGGCCCTCACCGATCACTCTACGCCATAAGAGTATGATTAGCTCCCTACGTTGGGGATCTTGGTCATTAGATAAGTGAGTTAATTGTATGCCCGTTATCTTAGCAAGCTAATACTGATGCCTATCAGTTGACTGAGTTTGCTGAGTAATTTAAAGGGAAAGAATATAGAGGAGTTCAGAAAACATGAGTTATGACATCAATGACCACTATAGAATATGACTATAGAATTAGTTCCATGGAAAGCCAACAGTGCCAAAATGTCTTAAAAACTGTCTCGTCGCAGTTATTTTTGACCCGTTGACAGGGAAAGAAATTGCTGTGTCAACACGGTATTATTTCTCGCTTCAACGCGGTTAAAAGAACAACGGCTAATAGCAATGCAGGAATTGTATGCATATTAGCATATTGCATCAAGGCATATGTCACCGCTACTACGTTTCTGGAGCACATTGAGACGTTCTGCTATGTTCATGAGATTGTGAGGTGGCCTTTAACATAAGCTTCCTGAGTATGTTGATACGTTTAGCTACTGTATATTCATGAGATTGTGATGTGTCCCTTAACGTAAGCTTCCGAGGCGAGTTGATGCATTCTGTTATATTCATGACATTGTGATGTGGACCTTAATGTAAACTTCCGGAACATGTTGAGACATTCTGCTATATTCATGAGATTGTGATGTGCCCCTTAACGTAAAGCAATGCTCGGCTTTCATCAGTGTAACGTACTCGTGATGGCAACCCCCAAATTACGATTTCCTTTTCTACGTCTTCCCCACGTGATCTGAGCATTAAAATGTCCTGTGATTACGTAGCAGCTGCTTCTCCTTGGGGGAGGTTGGAAACCCGCTGACTTTAAATCTCTGGCGAAAACCATTCAAGACCCAGTCGAACACTTTCAGAATGCAGCCAGTTGTATCTCGCTCTCACCAGGATTTATTGTATGAAATAATACATACAACATGCTAATACTAACAAGGCTCAGTAGACATGGTAGGCTACAGGTGTCACTTTCATCTGAGTGCCTGCTCATATTGAGATTAAGGGAAATGAAAAGGTAGATGCCCTGGTTAAGCAGGCATTACAATTGAGGATATTGATGGCAACAGTAAACTCACTAAAACAAAGGGAAAGGTGATCATTTGGAGGAAAGCCTCACAGAAATGCCAACAGCTCTGGGATGGAGAGATAAAGAGTAGACATTTATATTAATTAAGGTTGGGATCGTGAGGGATAGAGGGAGGAACAGAAATGCGGTCATTATTTCTAGATGAAGGATAGGGCACAGTCCATAAAACAAAACTCTGCATATCATACGGAAAACACCCTATACTGGTCTGTGTGAGGAATGTCAATAGGAGGAGTCTGCAGAACATGTGTTACTGAGAGATCAAATGGCAGTATGAAAGAGAGATATGTCTATGAGATGCATATGAAATAGAGACTTTACAAACAGCTGGATTGAAGGATCTGACATAGAATGGAGTATGGAAGTAGCGGTTCAGGTTACAGATACTTGCTTCACTTCATGAATGAATGTAGTTTACTAGATTGCATTTAGATAAGAGTTCATGACAGTCAAGAAATTGAAGATTGTTGTGATGCGCCAGTAAGGATCACAACCTCCAATAAACCTCACAGAAGAAGAGATCAGCTATTTTTGACACGTTCATTTTTGACGCGTTAAAGGTTGTATCAGCGATTTTGGGTGACGTCACTTCTGAAGCGAAATCCCAAACAAACAGAGCCACCTCCAGCTCAGAGCCAATTATGTTATGTTTTAAAAAATAGTGTTCAAGCATCCAGAATTATAACCACGTTAATAACGTTTGTAAGAAACCAAACCGTTTGTAAATCCGTCAAGATTTCAGCGAGATAAGAGTATTAGCGTATTAGTATCACCCACCCCTTGTCGGTGATTTGTTGGAATACTGTTTATTTTGGTTTTGAGTGGTTGGTAGTACCATTTGTTTTTGTGTACGATCTCGGAGCATAGGCTGCCTACAGAGACGCGGTTTTTTGACGGCCTGCTTATGGGGCGGGCAGCTAGCGGATCGTGAGGAAAAATCAGATGAATGTGATCATTTATGTTTCCACCCAAAATCGCTGATACAACCTTTAAAATTTGACGTGTTCATTCCAATCGTCTAAACACGTGGAATCAATTTTCGCCTTGTCAACACAGCACATTTTAACACGTTAATAATTAACGCATCAACAAGTACATTTTTGACATGTTACAATTTTGACTTGTTCATTCTATTCCTCTAAAGACATCATGTCAACAAATTTTTGACGCGTTTAAATTTGACGTGTTGATGGGTTCATTCTATTCGCCGTGAAGTCGTGCAATCTTCCCTTGTTGACATGGCAATTTTTTCCTTGTCAACACGTGAGATGTATTTTTAAGACGTTTTGGCACCATTGGCTTCCCATTTAGTTCCTGTGGCTGGGGAAGTTGCTCATTATGTCTATGGGTTAATTATATCTTGTGTTGTTTGTTTGTTGCTGAAGCAAACCCAGACCCTTTAAAAATGCCTTGAATTTATGTCATCTTGCGATCTTCCTTTCGATTTTTGATACAGTGCCTCAGTGGAATGCAAGAATAATAGCATTTTATATTGTAGTAAACTCCCTGTATTTTACTCAACCTCTCCATGGCCTTGTCATTACTCCAGGGGGCACCTGGTCTGGAAAACACAGTCCCTGGTCCGAGGGGTGAACCTGGAAACCCAGGCATGCAGGTTTGTTACCCTCACACCCCAACCTGTGACACATTTATCGTTTGGGGGGTCCACTCTCCAAAACAATTGCATCTAAATGAATTCTTCTAGGTTAGAAACTAGATTGGATTGGTTTAGAATTACAGATTTATTGTAATTGGTTGATAATAGTACGAGACAACACACGGAAGTATTTTTGCAGCAGAAGTCTCACAGATCTAAATGGGTTCACAAACCTGTAAATGGATTCACAAATCTTGAAATGGGATTCGCACGTCTGTAGAATGGATTCGCACATCTGTTAAGAGTTTCACAAATCTGTAGAATGGATTCATAAATCTGTAAATTAATGTGAGAATACACGAAAGAACATTTGCAAACTTGTACAATACACTGCAAGCAAATCCAAGGATTGCAACGCTACACATCTGCTCCTGCGGATTACACACCATTTTTGTCAGTGTTGAATCGGCTACATGGGATGTAAGCTAACATTAGGAATCATCAGGCCAAATGCACATAAAATGGACTGACAG
This sequence comes from Synaphobranchus kaupii, assembly GCA_029718625.1. Classification (NCBI taxonomy): domain Eukaryota; kingdom Metazoa; phylum Chordata; class Actinopteri; order Anguilliformes; family Synaphobranchidae; genus Synaphobranchus; species Synaphobranchus kaupii. Next base: position 12,380,250 of record CM056396.1, on the reverse strand, counting down.
CCAGCTAGCAAGCAGCACTCAAACAGCACTAACAGCAGTCATCCCGAATCCGCTCGTCTGATTGGTTGGAAGAACAGGCATTGACCCTGCCCACCAGAGCACTCCTACAGATACCATAGAGTGTATCATTGAGTTCAGTGGCTGTTACGACTACCATTTTACCATTTCAAGTTTGAAAAACCTTTTCTCCAGGTTCACTGCAACATTGGTACAAAGGTCGAGTGCACTGAATCCGCATAAAGATTTGTGAGACATTTGCTATTGCCATCAGTGTTGTAGTGCTATTTTTAGAAGTGAGGGAGCAGTACACTTTTATTTTCTAACGTTGGAGATTACCAACCCAGATGTTAGCTTACTTGTCAAAGTTATCCTGCCAAGCACTTGGGATAATTGGGGGTGCGTCCCAATACTCAAAAAATGCACCCTCCTTTCCTCCACTCCCATATGGAAATGTAATATACTGCAGAATATTTTAAATATATTGTGAAGATAATTTCGATATATTTACAATATACTGCAGCATATTCTTTTTCCATAGGGGCAGGCCTCTGCCTCCTCTCCTCCGTGTCCCGTAAATCGATCATTGTGTTTTTAATCTAATGTTGCTGATTACATCTTAATTACGTATTAATGATTACATATTCATTAATCTCTCGACGCAAACCACAATGTCAGGTACATTGTATACTGTACATGCAAATACTTGTAATCGAAACGTTCAGGCGGTTTTGCATACCTTCGGGTGGGAGAGGAGTGGTAGTGGGGGAGTGGAGGAAAGGAGGTGGGGAGTGAAGAATATGGGGACGCACCCTGGGAATGCATAGGTCAGGAGGCCTAAGTTAATTATGGAGTGTTCCATTCTACGAACCCGCAGGGGGGATATACATCTGCCGACCATGCTGCTGCAGCCATTTAGGCTATATACGGTTTATAAGAACACACCTAACCTTATCCTCACGGCTTATTTTCGAGTGTCCTCATTTTTTCTCTGCGTAATAAAAAAAACGAAATGACATTTTCAAAAGGATTAAGAAGTGAGGGAGCTTATCATTTGGTCTTAAAAAGCAAGACCTACTTTTTCTTCCAAAGTAATTTTTCCTTTCTTAATCAAAATGGCAGATTTGCATAAAACCTCTATTTTGTATATTGTTCTATATTTTGTATTTTTTTATGTTGTGTATGTTAACATGACTGGAAACACTGAAAGACTAACAGAAACCCTACTTCTGATCATGAATGATAGTTTTTGAGACGTCGATGTTCTCTGTTTTGCTGAAACGGAGATCTGTACAATTTCTGGCCTTGTATTTGTTTTGTAAATTGATTATTTTGGTTGATTTCTTGCATAATAATTCATATTGAGTGGTGAGTTGTATGTCCAGTGGGCCTTGCCTGGGTGTGGTCCCAGTGTCCTTTCCCCTTTCTGCCAAGATTCCTTTTGAGCATGGGTTTTGCATTAGAACATATAGTGTAAAGGTCTTCAGTAGTAAAATGTGAAATCTGTCACCCAGATGTAGTTTACTACCCAATTTGGTGTGAAAGAATTCTTTTGAACCCACACAGTGCAGCGTGTGTGTCTCAGCTTCTGTGACTGAGTGAAATTGGCTAAGTGCCAATCACTTGGCAACAATGTCAATTATCAGGCATCCGTACATCAGGCCATAGGCTGTAACGCAGAGCCAAAACCTTTGCCAAAATATGAATTTCCAGACCAAAGGGAAATTCCTCTATGGAGAAAATTAGTGTAGTTTCACATAAGCATCCTTGTCACAGTCTGTGATTTAAGCTGGACATTTTTATCCACACATTTCTCTCTTAAATGGTTCTGGATCCACTGAATTCTGATGCCGCTTTCCAACCAAAATAATTATTTTGTATATATGTGCAGTTTCATGCTCACAAAAAGCTGCTGAACTTTCGCCGAAGTGAAGTTTGCTAGGCTTTATTCTGTATTAATCAATGCTAGTGTGTTAACAGAGGGATTTAAATTAAATGTGATTTTTACCCAGGAAACCTTTATTGTTATTTACATTTTCTAAAATAACTTGAAGAACGACTACAAAGAAAAACACAAGTTTTGAATGCATTCCAATGGAGTAATCAGATAACTGGCACACTTGTTAATCAACATAAAGAAGAACAGATTAAGACCAGTGACCATTTGCACTGGGCTTATATTAATGACTTTAATATTACTGGGTGCAAAAACAACAAAAGGAAAGAAAACAATGTTGCTATACTGAGGCAGACAGTTAAACTGCTTTCTGGCTTCAATATCAAAGGTGAGGTAAAAGAGTAATTGGAGTCCATTACAAGAGGTCAAACGCAAAATGGGCGTTCACAGAAAAAGGTGGTAATAGACAAAGCAATCCCCAAAGCTGTCTCATGTTTTATCTCTCTTTCTCTCCCTCTTCTCTGCTGAAAGGGAGATACAGGAGAGGATGGCCCTCCTGGTGGGAATGGTATTGCAGGAAATAGAGTAAGCATTTGTCTTCTGTCTTTCCTAAATGTCAACAAAGAATCCGCCATTCCTCTTTCATTTTAGTTTCCTGTTCCATAGTGCGTACATTCACTTTTGATGTCCCGTCTTATTTTGAAAGGGTCCTCAGGGTAGAAGAGGTCCACCTGGAGATAAGGTAAAGTTTTATTTTACATGTGTGGCAAGCATGTGTGTGTATATGTGGGTATGAGTGCATATGCAAGTGTATTTGTATGTGGATACTGTATGAGTGTGCATATATGTGCGTGTGTGTATTTGGGCGTGTGTGAATGTGTTTGTGTATATGTGTGTGTGCGTGTGCATGTGCGTGTGTGCGTGTGTGTGTGTGTGTGTGTGTGTATACGCGCACGCATACGTGCGTACGTGTGTGAGTTGATTGACACTCTGTCCTGACACTTGCAGGGGGAGAAGGGAGTACCAGGAGAGCTGGGGCTTCCAGGGAGCGCCGGACCCTCTGGTCCACAGGTGACACATGGCACCCTATGTCCCTTTTTCATTTCACCCAAAACAGTTGAATCAAAGTTGTATTCTTGCCACCTGTCAAGTGAATGCTTGACAAAATTCAACACAAATGAATATTTGGAATGAATTGGAATGGCAGCCACCACCTTGCATCTGCTCTTTGGTACGTGCAATTTTGGCGGCTACCATCCACATCCCTTCACAACGGTTGAATAGGAGCTAAAAGAGCTGTTCTGGCTAAGAGTCTAATGAGGCACCAGCACTGTCCCTGCCACCCCTCCACGCCCCAATACACTGGGCCATAAAAAGCAGTGCATATTTTCCATAATTTCCCTGGGTGTGATATCAGAAGATTATCATATGCTTTTCACACTGTACATAGTTAACCCATGGTTATCTTTTAGAGCAGGGGTGTCAAGATCCGGTCCTGGAGGGCCGCAGTGTCTGCTGGTTTTTGGTGCGTTTAAGCACAAGTGATTAATTTAAGTCACTAATTGGCTAAGAAGTCCACACACCTTGTTCTCAATGCTTTAACTGGGTGCTGATTGAAAGGAAACCACAAATACCTGTGACACTGCGGCCCTCCAGGACTGGAGTTTGACACCCCTGTTTTAGAGGGTGAGGTTTATACATTGGAGGAAATGGATAGCTTTCTGACAAAAAACTATTCTGTCAGGACAACTCACGTATTTAAATGACATGTTTAATGAATGAATGTGCTGCATAATTATTTTAGTTTGACGGTGAAAGGACCTGCTTTAGTACTGCTCCGGAGCACGGGCATCTCCCCCCGCTAAACAGGAGATGACCAGAAACCCCCCATACTAAAGCAGATCCAAACGCGACAGGTGGAAGCTGGGGCGGTGGAGGGCGACAGCAAATTTCTTTTAACACAAGCCGTAAGCAAACAAAGAGCAGCGCATCAGCATTCAAGCGGTACAGAGAGAACGGATCCTTGGCTTAAAAAGGGCGCTCCATTAGGCGTGCGCACGTGATTGGTTGAGTACGCGACGCGTGATTGCTAGCCGGCCATGGTCGGTATTGCAGGAAATAGAGTAAGCATTTGTCTTCTGAGCTGTTTCTTAGGACTGGGAGGCAGGTTGCGGGAGGACAGAGGCTTTCATCCAAAGGACTCAAGCGAAGGTGACTCCAGAGGGGAGATTTAGCTGAAAGAAGGAACCTCAGCTCATTTGATTTATGATGGTTAGGTCTGGCATGTCACGCTGGTCAGAGGACTTACAGGGTCTTTTCTGTTTCTGGTTTTCCTCTTCCCTGTCCTCGTGGCGGTTTTAAAGATTGGCTTGCTTACTATATATGGCGCCAGAGACCGGGGGGGAAAAGGGGTCTGTTAGTGAAATATGTTAAACAGAAAAATTTCAATGTATTATTTCTCCAAGACACACATAGTGGCGCTGCTAATGAGATGGACTGGTGGAATAGAGCCCAAGTTATGCTAAGTTATGGTACTAACGGGAGTGCAGGACCGACAGTATTATTTTCACAGAACCTTGCGCTCAACATAATCTTATAAGGAGGTTTGTAAGGGCAGACTGTTTTTTTTTTATTTTTTATTTGTTTCTGATTTTTCCCCATTTTTCTCCCAATTTAGTAGCCAATTGAACCCCTATTCTAATTCAATTCCCCCCCCGTGTAGCAACCGATAGAGAACCACCGCTACACAACCCTGTCAGCCGGTAGTAGGAATGAGGTCGCCACGTCCTCTACAGGGCGCGACTCCTCGAGCTCCTGACCGTGAATCCAGCTCGCCCAGGGCCGCTATGCGTGCAGCGATTCTCTCCGAGCCCCTCCGCCCACCCGGAAGCAGCCGCCAATTGCTGCTCCCACAGGGCGCCGGCCATGCTCGGATCTGGCAGGACCGGGGCGCGAACCCCGATCCTCGGAGCACAACCGCACCGACTGAAAGTCGGCGCTCTTACCGTTGTACCACGCGACGGCCCCTGTAAGGGCAGACTGTTGAAGGTGAGGGCAAGCATCAGGGACCAAGAGTTTGTGTTGGTAAACATGTATGCTCATAATACAGGCAGAGAGAGGGCTGTGCTATTTTGTGCATTGAGGCAGGGAGTTATCTCTGTTAGAGCAGGATGATATTTTAGTTCTGGGAAGGGATTTTAACTGTACTATTTATCTCCTTATGGATGTGAGGGAGAGGAGCTCCATCCAACATCAGCAGGGATATTAAAAGACATTGTAGCTGGCCTGGGTATGCAGACACCTGGAGAGTTAGACAGCCAGATAAAAAACTTTTTACAGGGCCTGACAGGGACAGTCCAGCTCATCTGGATAGGTTTTATATACTCAGCCATCATAACAGGCTAGTGAAGGCCGTATCTGATCATCCTGCAGTGCAGTGTCATATATCCATCTGCCCATGTCCTCGAAATTCAACGTACAGGAAGTTGAAGTTTGCTTCGTTAGTTTGGACAATTTTGGTTGGAGTGGAGAGAAAGGAAGGAGGATTTTGGCTCCTTGAGTTTATGGCGGGATGTTGGCAAATGGATGTGAGGCTAGGAGAGTGACGACAAGGCTGGAGGACAGCATAAAAGAAGCTGAGGAACAGCTCATTGAATGGAATGCAGCTGGTCAGCAGCACAAACTAGAGGGCTTAAAGAGATTTGGGTTTGTCCCTCCAGTAAAAAGCAAAATGGGCTCTTGTGAGCGTGAGCTTTGCTATGATAAATGAAATGGACGCACCTACCTCATTTTTTCTTTGGCCTGGAGAAAAGGGCAGGTGGAAGGTAAACAAATGCGCTGCCTGAGTTCGGCTGATGGGCGGGGTGAAATGTGGGAGGGGCTGTGAATTTGCTGCTGGATGTATGTGATCCTCTTTAAACTGACATTTTATTGGGAAATTGGCCCAAGCTTTCTACTGTTCAAAGGTCTGAACTGGACTCCATTATCTTTCTTGGACTGAGCAAAGCTGTTTCTCAAATGGCCATGGGTTGACAGCCCTATCATAACTTTCACTGAGCCCACAAATAGTCCCATAGCCAATCACATATCTTACACATGGTCAGCCCATTTAAAGCATGAAAAATAGCTTGTAACTTTTAAGTGCAAGTAGTTGCATGTACAGTATACAAACATGTATACAAACATGTATCTGACACTGAGGTTCGCATTGCGACACTAATTAATATCTAATCAGGATGTGAGATACAGTATGTGTAACTATCCCTGGAACAGATAAGAGGTTAACAAAATTGAGGGAGAAATAAAAAAAACTATTCTGACATGTCTACTTTATTATCCCTTTAATCCGACTTAGTAAACAACGTGGCTTCCTTTTACAACAAAACCTCACTGCCCAACTTTCCGGAATAACGGCTGTCTTCAGCTGCTAAAGTAATGTGTGTGTGGGGTGTGTGAATGCCAAAGTGTATTTATGAGCAATTTTGTTTAAACAGTTGTGCATAAACATGTATCCAAATTTAAACCCATGTTCTTCTATGTACACTTTAGATAGCAGGCTATATAAATGGCACTGGGAAATACATGAAGTGATGACACATATTAATCTGATGTACAGGTGATTCAAAATGACTTCTTATATACCACTGTGTATATAATGTATATTTACACAGTTATTCATAGAGCATTTCACAAAAAATAATGAGACACAATAGTGAAGACAATCTCTTATCAGGATAATTTCTCTGACTTGTTAGGGTGGGAGAGGACCCAGGGGTCTACCTGGACCAATCGGAACTCTTGGTCTTCCCGGGCCACAGGTGAGCCCCCCAAACTGCTTGGCCAGTTATTATACATCTGCATGCCTGTTCCTCTCTAGCTGGCTTTCACTGACTGAATGTTACAATGTTCTGTTACCTCATATCAGTCTGAAACACTAAATGAACAGCTTTCAGCTTTGATTGCAAAACATGTCTATGAACTGTTGTTATCCTGAACAATGTCGTTTTTTTACATTTTTTAACATAAAATGTATGAACTTAATTTTTTAAAGGGTAAGTACACTCTAGGTGACTTTTTTTTTAGATGTGTGTATGCCAACCTTATAATGAAACTTATTAATCCATTCCGTTATTTCAACAATTCTGAAATAATATTGTATATCATAAGAAACTGGTAGAAAAGCGTCTTTGTGCTGCCCTTTAATGGTTGAAATGGCCTTTCTGCTCCCCACACTGCCCCAATCGTGATGTCAGAGTACCTCTTTGGAGGTACCTCTACATCATATGGATAATTGTTGTCGCCCACAACGGAAATTGCCAGCACCTGATTGGTTAGACGCAATACGGTCCTTTGGTTTCGGCTCCACATTTTTAAACCGGAACAACATGGCATCCTGTTCATAAACTCTCTTATTCCACGTAAATAGTCCGCTATGTTTCTGAAAATATTTGAGTTGAGAAATGGGCCATGCAGTTGCTGAATCTTGATTCATATTTCATCTGCAACATCTAGTTTGACAGTTTGATCCGAGTTATACAAAATAATTTGTACATTGTACGTTCATTTATGTAAATGACGATGGACACACGCCCCAGTCCTCTTCCTCACTCACCCCACAAAGTATTTTTTTCAATTTTGTAGTAGGCGGAGACAGGCTGAGACAGTGGGTGCACTTACTCTTTAACACATTACTGGAGTAAAATGATCTCTTAAAATGGGGTTTCACAGTAAATAAACTTAATCTACATATTCCACACAGTTTGAGTGGCTGCTTTATGTATTTTCTAGCAAATGCTATTGGATGGTCTATACTTTATTTATACATAATTACTCATGAGGCAGAAAATAATATGATATGTTGCTTTACACATGTTCATGCATACCTTTTTTTTGTAATTTTATTATAATTTTGTTTACTTATTTACTTTTTATATTACAAATCTACTCAAATCCAAAAAAAATTGTAAAATGCAAATAAAAGCAGAAAGCAGTGATTTGTAAATTATCTTTTACATATATTTAATTGAAAACAGTACAAAGAAAAGATATTTAGGGCTGTATTTTCTGGCTGGCAAGCCAGCGCATTGGCGAAGTGACATTTCCGGCATCTATTTTTACACTCCCGAGCCCGGTTACCTCGCCGTGCGCCGTAGTGGGCAGAGAGTCGCTGGTGGAGGTGTGTCAGTCCAGATTGAGCAGCGAAGGTGCAAATGTGGGGCTCTATTTTGCGGCCGGTGGCGAGCCATCACCGGCGGTCGCATTTTCATCATGGATGTGCACGCACCTGAGCCTCTTAACTGAAATACATTCAATTAAATCAATGCAAAATAGATAGCCTATCGTCTTCCACTGCAGAATCCTAAAGGCAACAAAAGTCACTAATAAATGTGGTGAGGAAATGGGATATGTTGCACAGGGAAAATTGGATAATAGATAAATGATTAAACGCATGCTAGGACCGAGAAAAAGGAAAAGTGAGGAGTTGAAAAAAGAGCCAGTAAATGATAAATGGGAGAGTAAAATAAATTATTTTAAAATGTATTTTATCGACTGATTGGAGGCTAAGGAAATGATTAAAAGCTTTTCATTTTTCACAATACAGATAACTTCTGTGTCACTTCTATTAGTGACTTCTGTCGCCTTTAGAATTCCATAGTAGTCGGAAATTGACAGTGGGTGGTCTGCAAGCTTAAGGGCTCCCGACCACGACCGAATGGGCGTGTTCTGCTATCGTTTTTCACTAAACCATGATGCGGGGTAGCATGACATGGTCAAAACTAGTCCACTCACTACGCCGGGTCGCAATGCACACAGTGAAGGACTGAAAAGAGGTAATTTGATTAGGTATGGTTGAGTCCAGCTGTGCGCTCCTCGCCTGTGGCCCGAAAATAGCAAAATTCAGTAACCAGATGGGCTCAGGAATACCTCGGGAAACCGTTGTTAGTAAACACAGTTCGTCGCTGCATATACAAATGCAAGTTAAGACTCGACTACGCAAAGCGAAAGCCATATATCAACAGCATCCAGAAATGCCGCTGACTTCTCTGGGCTCAAGCTGAGCTGGACTGACGCAAAGTGGAAACATGTGCTGTGGTCTAATTGTTTTTGGAAATAATGGACGTCGTGTTCAAACAGGAAAAGGACCATCCCGATTGTTACCAACGCAAGGTTCTAAAGCCAGCGTCTGTCATGGTATGGGGGTGTGTTAGTGCCCCTGGCATGGGTAACTTGCACGTCTGTGAAGGCACCATAAACGCTGAAGGGTACATATGCATTTTTGAGCAAAATATTTTTCAGTAACATCCCTGCTTATTTCAGCAAGGCTATGCCAAACCACATTCTGCACGTGTTAAAACGGCGTGGCTTCGTAGTCAGAGAGGTGCTAGACTGGCCTGCCTGCAGTCCAGACCTGTCTCCCATTGAAAACGTGGCACATTATGAAGTGCAAAATATGACAACGAAGCACTGTTAAGCAGCTGAATCAAATCAAATCTAATTTATTTATAAAGCACGTTTAAAAACAGCCAACGTTGACCGAAGTGCTGAAAAGGAATAAATAAATAAAACAACGGAACACAAGACAAAATACAAAAAAACAAAACAAGCTGAAGTCTTATATCAAGCAAGAATGGGAAAAGTTCCGCTTTCAAAACTACAACAATTAGTGTCCTCTGTTCCCAAAAGATCACTAAGTGTTGTTAAAAGGAAAGGTGATGTAACATGCCCCTGTCCCAACCTTTTTGGGACGAGTTGCAGGCATTAAATTTCAAATTGGCGTATATTTACAAAAAACAATAAAGTTGATTAGTTACAACACTAAATGTCTTGTCTTTGTACTGTTTAATACAGGTCAAAAAGGATTTGCAAATTATTGCTTTCTGTTTTTATTTACATTTTATACACTGTCCCAATTTTTATTGAAGTACTGTACTATTATTGTCATTATTATTATTTTTATCCTTCATTCTCTGTTTTGCTGTAAAAGACCTCAACCTTTGTGAAACATGGATAAACTTTCAGAGGTCTGCATGTACATTTGTTTAATATTTATTTGATATTTCGCCCATGTAAAAAGATCCTATAAAATGCATTTACAGAGTAGTACCACAAGAAACAGACTACAATTGAAACACTAACACCTTTGAGACAAAGCAATTTGAAATTGCATTCCTACGGAATGCCACAGATTGAACAGCTGCTACCACTCAGACAAGAGCAAACACAATTCACAATGCTTTTCATTGTAGCTGCTTGAAAATAATAAAGAAACATTCATTCATTGTTTATATTACTTGTGTCGAAGAGGCCCATATCTTGGGAGAAATTACACAGAGCACAGCTATATAATGAATGAAGTAATAAGGTTTATGGCCTTGATTAAGGATACGCTGCCTATGTGCTTGACTGCTCAGCATAATGAGAGTCAAAATTCAGACAACATTAGTGGGATATGCTCCACGGTTTAAAAACATGTCACTTGAATTAATCGTCCGTCTGCATGTTGCTTAGGGAGGACCAGGTCCAGCAGGTGACAAAGGATTGACCGGAAGTCGTGGGTTCAAAGGACAGAAGGTACGAGAGATGGATTCGTCATTGATCGATTATTTGTGTGCTACACAAAAAAAAAAAAAAAAGAATCTGTAGAATATGGGACCAAAGTATATATCTCCAAACTCACTGCTCTGGAGATGAAGATAAACTGTTACCCATTTATTTCCCTGCTTTTCAAGTCTTTCCTCTGTGCTTTGGTTTCCCCTGCAGGGCCAGCCAGGAGACCTTGGAGCGAAAGGAGCAGTCGGACCCTTGGGACCAAGGGGAATGCCGGTTCGATTTTGTCCCGAGATTGCTGTTTATGCGCCATGTCAACCAAGCCCTATTTGACTGGCACTTTCCTGACCTTGTGCTGCCTGTGTATCCTATAATGCAGCACTGTATTGTCAGCTTTTAATTTGACACCTCACTCCAACCCCTCATACATTGGTAGAAAGCAATTACCTTTCATGCTGTCTGCCAGCAGAAGGCACCCACTCATTTTCCATGCACACGTAAAAGTTCATATGCAGGTTTGAGTGGTCCACAGCTTTCAAAAGAAGATCTACTACTTAATATTCAAATTGTCATCATGCAGATAAATTAAGAACATGATGTTTTTTTTAACATAAACATTGCAGATTTAAAAATGAAAAGCATACTTAGATCTGGATGTAATATTGATCAGAGAACATTTTGGTTGTCAAACAGGGCCTTGATGGCAGAGACGGTTATGGTATTCCTGGACCCAAAGGATTGAAGGTACAGTTTCACTCTCTGGTGCTGAAATCAGATCATTATAAAGGATAAATGGTAGGCAATGATATGCATTTGCTTTCTCAGATACATTTTTAATTTGCACCTTTCACATATGGCATTTGAAATTTTAGCCGTATGTTTTTTTAATACTTTTTTTAACATCCTCGTACTGTATTCATATATCATTGCCTAACTATGGGCATTATTACTCTTGAAATAGCATTCTTTTAATAAATGTTTGCACCTCTTAACATGTGTGAGTGATTATGGAGAGTGTAAGCTTTTTTTGTATTATTATTATTTATTTTGGAAACAATTTATGAATTGTGTAATTATTTTGATTTCAAGGGAGAGTTCGGCTTCCCAGGTTACCCAGGACTCCAGGTGAGCTGCTGTAAAGCAAAACGGGCATGCGCATTTATACTGTACAACATCATGCTTTTTACATTGCTACCATCTGATGGATTTTATTTCAGAGCGCAAATAAATTTGACAAACAGAAGACCACTTTTATTTGAGGGCGAAGCATTTTCTTTCTCTGCAGGGAGAGGATGGATTCCCGGGGGAAAATGGAGGTCCAGGTCCGAAAGGAAACTATGGCAGAAGGGTACGAGTCCGTTCACCCTCCCTGTATAATTTCAGAATAGAGAAGTCCATTTTATATGGCCGTGTATCTATGCCAGTGTATTGCTGTTATATTGAAACCAAATAAGTAGATTGTGTGTTTGTTTCTAACCAGCATCTGATCTTTTAATGTGGATTTTGTTCTGCAGTTATGCTCTGTGTAAAACACAAGTGCTGTGTAATTCCCTCAAAGTACACACCCCCCAGGGCATTATTGACTAAGCCAAGACACATTGCAAAAATAAAATTTAAAAAATTGCACGGTCAAAGCAGTTGTGTTCAAAGCTTAAGGAAACCGGACAGACACATAGGAACAAGTGATGTTCAGAGGATGGAGGAGTCCAAGGCTGTATATTGAGACTGTGAGACTGTGCTGTTAAATTTACTAAGACTGCCATGAAAAACATTCAATTTCACAGAAATTCCAAATGAACACTGTTTTTTTGTTGGTTAGCCATAGACAACACAGGACCAAATCAGTCCATTACCTGGCCCAAGCTCTTTAAAAGCACATGTTTTCAATGATAATTAAAGAAAGAATAGACAACTCTGTGGTGTGAAATATGAGAACAGAACTTGGAATCTGGTCGTAAGTAAAGTGATGTCTCCCATATGTTTCTACGTCAGACAATAGCAGCATATGCTCATAGCAGCTGATTGCAGGAGACAGGACTTTTGCACTTCTGACTTCAGATCTGTCTTTGAAGATGATGAAAGGGGTTCAAGTAACAGGAAGAGGAATGTCTGTGTTTGATGTAGCTTTCATTATTTTGATGTAATTAATATTATAGGCAATTCATGAATTGGCCAAATTATTGAAAGCTCCATCAGCTACAGCTACATTTTCTTCTATTTTTAACATTTTCTCTGCATCTGCTGATGGGAAGATTTTTCCTCTAGATTAATTAAACAGCGACCATTAACATGGCATAGAACCATAGAACATAATGTATGATTTTGTGTAAACAGTACTAATCCAGTTTGGGTCCATTGCATGGCCAGAACCTGATATAAAGGTCTTTATCACATTAAATGTGCTTGATTGGTGTATTCATTTGTTAACTGGCTGATTGGTTCAGGGGAACTCAGGCAGGCCAGGTCAAGCAGGAGAACCTGGAGCTTCAGGACCTCCTGGACACCCGGTCAGCTCCTGAATTTTTTTTTACCCATTTTGTGCAAATTATTGCCTTGAAAACAAATATTTTAAAATGTTTTCAAAAATGAAATGTGTTTAATGACTACAGTCTTTTATTCTTTTCTTTTTTTAAATCAGGGGCCCAGAGGATCAGCTGGAGCCAGACCAATGTCTGTACGTATTGCACATGGAATTCAATGTTTTCTGCAGAAAATTATGCGTAATTGTATAATGCATCACCCTGTCTGTGTTATTTTATTCTCCCAGGCCTGTCAGCTAGTAAATTATGTCAGGGACAACTGCGGTAAGTTTGCTTTACATATATTGTATATATTGCAATATTGTTGTCATTTATTTATTTAAGACCTACTGCCACCAGTGTTTTTATATTCTTGAAAACAATGGTGGTATAGTTTGACAGCCCTAAGCATTCATTCAAAGTCTCATTCAAAGTATTGTTCTGATAGAAAATAAACTGATTTTACAAGACGTTTATATTTTGCAAGAGCTATATGACATACCGTATATGTGAATGCAACGCAGTCACTCTGTTACTCTGATTAATCTGGTGTTATTTTTCTCTTCATACAGTTTGCTCCCTCGGTGAGTCCTCCCATTAATGGATACTTCTGTCTGACCATTACCAAAGATGCACTCATTTGTGTATAATGTATATTGATTTAAAAAATGCTCTCGTGCCTGTTCAGATCGGGATAGTTTTTCAGCAATGTTTACATGGAAATTAGTTATTTATATTTTGTGCCTTAATAAATGTAAAATTTCAAAAAAAGATAAATGCTGCTGCCAGTGGCTTTGCTTCAGAGATTACTTTTTTAAACTTAGAAAGTTAAATTATTTAGGGACAAGTATCTGGTATTGAGGGTTTGAAGCCTTTTTTCATTGGTTGCAAGCCTACATTATAAAAAATGCTTTTTTGTCCCATTCAACAGTGTCTTTCGCATGTAACAACTGAGTCCCCTCCATTCTACTAAACCTTGTTGTACTACTCTGTATTCCACTAAATCTCACTATGCTGTGTGCAATAACCTGTCCAGTGTAACAAATTAGTAAATCATAACACATTGTTCAGAGTAGAAACCAATTTTACTTCCATTCAAATTTATTTGTACGATATCCAAAATAGGGTGCAGATCCATATTCCATTTGTTTACAGCTAGATCCTTATTCATGCTGTTTCAGTGAGGGCAAAGCGATGTTCTTCCAGCTAGCTATCTTTATCGTTCTTTTGAATGTAGTATTACAAGCATGCCTCAAATGTCATGTTATATACAATGAACGGCTATTTTGTCTCATGTTATAGGAAATTGCAAACAATGATATTACATGTCATCATGCTGGTAATTCTTGTTTGCAATTGCGAACAGCGTGCGAGATTCCTCGTGCAGAAGCACTTTTAATAGTGTCTCTTTCTCCCACATGACTACAGGTCGGACAGAATGCCCAGCTTACCCCACAGAGCTGGTGATTGCCCTGGACATGTCGGAGGATGTGTCTCCACAGATCTTTGAAAGGATGCGGAGAGTGGTCCTGGCCCTGCTAGAGGAAGTGTCCGTTGCTGAGAGCAACTGCCCCACGGGGGCCCGCGTAGCCGTCCTGTCCTACAGCTCCAACACCAAGTACCTTATCCGCTTCTCTGACTACCACCGCAAGCATCATCTAGTGGAGGCGGTCAAAAACATCCCCCTGGAGAGGACGTCGAACCGCAGGAACATTGGGGCGGCCATGAGGTTCGTGGCCCGGAACGTGTTCAAGCGGACCCGCCAGGGGGTGCTGATGAGGAAGGTAGCGGTCTTCGTCAACAACGGGCCGTCCCAGGACATCGATTCAATCATCACGGCAGTGCTCGAGTTCAAGGCCCTGGACATCACCCCGGCGGTCCTCGCTTTCAAGAACCCTCCCAATGTCCGCCGTGCTTTTGAGGTATAATAGAGCATGTGGGGGGTGGGGGGGGGGGGGGTTCAGAACTGCTTGAGCCAAATGTCTGATCTGGTAAATGTGCATGTGCAAAGGTGCATGTCTTACACGTGGAACTGAGCCACAGCGACCAAATAGTGAAAAAGTGTTTGTGGTGATAAGAATCAAAAGTGTAAATTACAAGGGAACACCATAATGGATGTTTAGTTGTATCACCGGAAAAGGGGTATGCATCATAGGCATACAAAAATTTCATTATTTCATCAAAGCTGCATTTTTATATCATTTATTTTATTGTTTGGTACAGTATATGTAATCGCTCTAGAAGGATGCTATAATTCATCTTTAGTCATTTTGTAGGACAACTCTTAATTTGTATAACTTTTAACTCTAGTTTTTTTTTGACTCAGTTTTTCTATAATACATTTTGGAGGTCTTTATTAAAGGTGGAGTTCCAAGCCTTGCAAAATAAAATAAAAATGGAAAATGCTTTAAAGGAAGATGTGTATAGCCATATTACGCGTTACAAAGCCAGAATATTCCAAAATGTTATTCAGAGAGTAACTAAAATGATTTTGTGTAAAGTACCCCATGGCAAGTTGCATAAATATTCATTTATACAGCTAGATATTTATATTTAAACTTGGAACCAGGTAGATAGTTAAACACTGCATTGTAACAACAGAATTGTCGCAAGATTCAAACCTGAAGTAAGTCTAACTGCTTCCCTGGGTTTAAAGACATAGTGACGCCATTTTGTTTTTTTTCTTTTGCTCAGGCTGATGAAACCAGGAGCTTTTTGCTCACGGTCATGGGGAGACCACAGGATCTAAGGTCTGACCTGGGGCAGGTCCAGCAGTGTGTCATCTGCTATGGTAAGCCTGCTGGAGGTTCTGAGGTTCAAGAAAAGCACATAATAGCACAGTGGATACAAGGGAGGTGTAGCCCCTTAAATGTGCTGTGTATTACATCAAAACTTTTTGCCAAATATTCAGTAGCGCATCGCCTGTGTGAAGATGATCTACGCCTTCAAAAACAACAAAGCAGTAATAGTTTACAAAATATACATAAGTATATGCCAATTAAATGTAAGTCAATTGAATCATTTCAAACATAGACATGGCCTGTTTAAAATAGATATTGTCAGTGTGCTTCACCTTTGGCATTATGTTACACACACAGTCAAGAAAAAGCTTTATACCAGGGGTTGGACAACACACCATTCACTGACCACATTTCCTGTTTCTCAGACCCTTGCAGCCCTGTTGACGCCTGCAGGGGCATCAACCTGGTACCGGTGCCTCAGGAGTTGGACATAGACCTGGCATTGGTGGTGGATAGCTCACGCAACGTGCAATCGGACCAGTATGCGGGCATGAGGCAGCTACTGGGCTCTGTGCTGGACCAGATTGCGGTTAGCACTCAGCCTGGTGGGCCCGACAACCGAGCCAGGGTAGCTCTGGTGCAGCACAGCACATCAAGCTACCCCCCCAGGGAAGGCCAGGTGCCGGTAAAGGTGGAGTTTGACTTCCTGGGCTACAAGGACCGCAACAAAATGAAGACGCACATCTTCCAGCAGATGCAACAGATCGGGGGAGCCTCAGGGGTAGGCCACGCCATAGAGTGGACCATACGGAATATCATGCTGAAGGCTTCCAATCCCCGCAAAACCAAGATGGTCCTGGCCATCGTTGGAGGGGAGACCAGCCAATGGGACAAAGTTAAGCTGGAGACCATTGCTCAGCAGGCAAAGTGTCAGGGTGTGGTGGTTTTCATCCTCGCTGTCGGTGATGAGTTCATCAGCGCACAAGTGGAGGAGCTGGCAAGCTTACCGTTGGAGCAGCACATAGTCCACCTGGCCCACATGAAGCAGGGCGAACTAGAGTACGCTCACAGATTCCTCGGGAGCTTCCTGCACATGTTGAAAAGTAAGTCACACGCTCATTCGGCTGTTCAATATATCAATCAGTACTTAATTTTATTTATTTCTTATTTTATTAAACTAATAAGTATACCCAGTTTTTTTTACTTCCTCTCAATTTGGATTGCCCCATAATTGTATTGTAGACTTGACATAATTGTAGACTTGACTCAGTCATTGCTCAGTCTGCCAGCTTTCGATTTTCACTTGCCAGTCCACCGGCTGAGCCGTGTATTCACTGCATCAGAGGAGTTTGCTGCGTACTCAGTTGGCACAGGCAGACTACACATGCCTAAAGCAGCCAGAGTAGCTGCTGTTGAATGCTGAGGTTGAGATAATCCTGAAGATTGAATTCCACCAAATTTAGGAAACATGGTCAATTATGCACCACATCACTGGGCTGCCAGCCACGTTCATTGCTTGCACGATCCGGATTCAAAGCCAGACCATTGCATGATCAGGATTCAAAGCACATTTCTACACTGAAGACCCAGTGTCTTTTAACATGTTCAGCCAGCTGGCCGCTTCTTTACCGAAGTTTTACTGAATGTAGCACTCTCAGCAATGGAGTGTTTTGCAGAATATTTTGCAGAGGGCATGACAAGAAACAATACAAATGCTAACAAATACAAACCCCAGTTCCAAAAAAGCTGGGACAGTATGTAAAATGCACATAAAACCAGAAAGCAATGATTTGTAAATTATTTTTTTTACATACAGTATATTTAATTGTAATCATTACCTATTGAACTCTATGGAAAAATAAGTCAGGAGAAACAACCCCTCAAGTGATCCATCCATATCTACTGCATATCTGGCAGCAAAGTGATGGTTTGAGGCTCGTTTGATACCGCAGATCCTAGATGACTTACATCGATTTAGCCAACCATGGGTTCCATACTATTCCCGTGTAATTTACAGCTTAATCTAGTCCCACCCCCCACTTCACATAGAGATCCATTCAAATGCAGAGAGGTTATAGTATCGCGTGTTTCAGTACCTGCAAATAAGATATCAAGAGTCTTTTGATATCGTTTTATACCCAGTCATGATAGCATCACCTGTTTACCTGTTGTTGAACTTGTATCAAATTCAGAATTAGCGTATATTTACAAAAAACAATAAAGTTGATAAGGTAAAACATTAAATAGCTTCTCTTTGTACTGTTTTCAATTAAATATATGTAAAAGAGAATTTACAAATCACTGCGTTCTGCTTTTATGTGCATTTTACGTACTGTCCCAACCTTTTTGGAATTGGGGTTTGTACAACATGAAAAGTTATGGGAAAAGAAAAGCAATTATACAATCTCAACAAAAAAATGAATCAACTGGAGTGTTGACATCTATTTAAACTACAGTATGCTAATAATTAGATATTATATATTTTTGATGATGAATCACCAAGTTATAAAGAAATCCTTACTTTATTTTAGTTTTAGTCCCCTAATTATCAGAAACAGATTTTAAGGATAAATTTGCCTTGTCTACTTGTTATTAATGTTTGTTTTAAAGATGGTTGACAGAAGAAATGTGTCCCATTCAACGTTGGCTTTCAAGGACTATTTCTGTGCATTTAATCACTTTGCTTCCTTCTGGTCATTATTTTCCATTTGCCCTTATAAGAAAAACTGCCAGACAATGTTACTCAATATTTGTACACTCAAACTAAAAGTGTTCCAAAATTTGAATACCCTTTCGTCTTTTATGGTAATATTTATTCCTCTGCACATTTCTCTACGCCTAGGTCAATTTTTACGGGTTCTGTATGCGTGTCAGTGTTTTTCTGTCAAAATGATTTCATTGCACTCTTACACACAGGAGGAATAAATACACATCCTTCAACCACCCTTAAAAGGCAATGTGAGAATGTACAGGCATTGACTGCCCAGGGGGAAGCATTGGAAGGCCAGGCCATTGACAGGTAATGTCTCAAACACAACACTAGGGTTCTTTACCCTCACACAACCACATGAAAATATTATTATTTAGCATTGTTCTGTTATGACTTGCTGTTTATATAGCTCATTATAATGCATGCAGTATGCTATATCTCATTCATTCAGTAGCCCATTGGGTAAAAGGTATATGGCACAGCACTTTCATGTCTATAATGTGCATAAACGGGCACAGTTATTAGCAGTCATGGGATGCAGCATGTTCTGTAAAGGGTAGCAACTTGTATCAGAAGACTATTTGTGTAAATTCCATTTGAGGCACTGTACCGCTGAGTAACTGCTTCAGAAATCTACTCTACTGCTCTACAAATCAACACAATGACAGTAATAAGACAGTAATAATGGATCTCATCATGACTCCCTAACAATAGCACTGAATCTTCTGGTCTGTTCATTGCCAGGTTCCCAGTACCCAGTATTCCTGTACTAGAAGAAGATGAAGAGGCGGAGTACATTGATCAGACAGAGGAACCACAGGTGTACTTCACGCCCACTGTTCTGGAGGAGTCCAAACGCCGGCCAAGCCCAGGACGCGGAGATGAGCATGGGTTCTCCACACGCATCGGTACACTCTTGTATCCTCGCACACCCTCTTGTAAACTGCATTGGACCTCACTGACCACAGACTGCAAGCACACAGAGTTAGATTCTCATGCAGATTTTGCATACCTAATATACAACACTCTGATATACTGTGTGTTATGTAAAAAATTAAATAATGCACAAAAAGACAAGTGGTAAATCACACTGCGTCAATGGTCATGAAACACATTATCGGACACCTGCATGTATAATTGTAGTTCCATATTCATGAGGGTATGCTTTATGGTTGCCTCATTACGTTACACTCACTATAATATGACTGATATTCTACAGTCAAATAAAACAATGCCAGACTCTCCCTATTCTCCCATAGTCTTTGGCAAAATGGAGGTGCATGGACTTAGACCCTAATATGAGGTCAGAATGACATACAGTATAATAGAATATAAGCCAGTTTCAGGACAACTGCTTAGTGTACTCACCCCACGTAAGTATAAAACACTCCACTAAATTAAATAATGCTTTATGCCGAGCTGGTTATTGTTTGGTGAGACCGTTAACTTCCACTGACAAATGTCGAGGTCTTGTACCTCCCTACTCGTCACGAGATAAAAAGAGAAACGATACTACCTTAACGCCATAAACTTATAAGCCTAAATTAGTTTGCCTTGTTATCCAAATACCTCCATCTCATAACCATAATTATTGAACCCCCCCCGCCCCCCCACTCACATTGACTGCTATGTCCAAATAGCATAGAAATGCTTTATGGATCCGTTTTTAGCTTTGACCAATGCCTGACCACTCAGTGAGGTAGAACTTAATAGATGCATAAATGTAATCTAAATGTAACCTAAATCAGTAAAATTATTGGGTTTTAATTACAGCAAGTCAATTGTGATATAATATGAATATATAATATATAAAAATATATATGCATGTATAATATATGCATTATATATAACAGAAATGTATATATTTTATATATAGTATATATGTTATAAATATTCATGTTTTAAAATATTTGAAACTTTTTACAGATATCAAAAACAAGTAAACTTAATTGCATGAAACGTTTGGTTTTAGCTTTTATTTTGTAATGTGCCGTTTTCATCTCTGTTGCAGTTGCATGTTTGTTTGTAACTCGCACATGCATGTGCCCAGCTTGCTGTCTTGTGGCATGACAGGGAGTAAACGAGCTGTTTTGCTTTCAGCCCAGTGTGACATGGACATGGACCGCGGTACCTACTGCGAGGACTATGTGCAAAGATGGTACTTTAATAAAGCAATCAGTGCATGCTCGCCCTTCTGGTACGGCGGTTGCGGCGGGTAACAACAACAGGTTTGATACAGAAGACGAATGTTTCCACACGTGTGGCTCTTACAGTAAGTCCATCATCCCCCCATAGTGGTGTTGCCAACAAAGCAGAGCCATTGCCAGATTTAGCAATAGAAGAAGAGCACATTAAACTGTGCTAGATTGCCCCCTATCTCCTACTATAGAATTACCTGCTGAGTAGCAGGGGACAATTTACTCTCCGAAAAGCAAGTGCCCTGTGTCTGCTTTTTCATGACTTAATTGGCTGGATCTAGTAACTCGGCTGAAGAGATGGCTAAGCTATCCAGCATAAAATAAAATTTCAAACTTTCAGTACTTACAATTATTGATGCATGTCGCATGGCAGTCTGTTTTGATTCCAGTGTCGTTGACAGCAAAAAGAAGAACTATATGACTTTTTTTTGTGACATCCTAATTTGTAAAGATGATTAATGAAATAACCTTGTCTTCATGATTGGTTTTAACTCATTTGACTGGTCTTGCTTTCCACTGCAAGTGATGTTAACTGGCATGGAGTTAATGTGACTTTAATGCCTGAGTTTGCACACTTTTCACATTCTGAGGGGGTTACATTCCCCATGTAACAAATGTAATACATATAAAATACACCAACCAAAAAAACAAATTGAATTAAAATCTATACAATGTAGCAATAGGAATAGGAAAATATAAATGAAGGAAAATTTAATAATTAAAAAAATAGTATTGACTTTTAATCATGAACAGTTTTCTTGCTCATATCTGATATCCCCATATCCCTATATTGTCAGCCAGTATTTTATTTCGTTTTAAATATTAAATAAATAATGTTTTGTCATATAATCACAAATAAAAATATTTAGATGGAAGCTATTGTAACTATTTTTAATTGACACATTGGGCCTCATTCATGAAACGTCAGCAGAATGAATTTGTTTGTAAATCGTTCGTATTAGCAATTTTGGCATTCATCAACATTTTCGTATGTGAGATTTGTTTGTATGTTCGAACAAAATTTACACCTGCTCAGGACCACGCATACTGCATTTGCAAATTCAAATATCGCTAAATGTAGCTTCTGAATGTCAATTAGAATAGGCCTGTGAATAATTTTTTTTTAATACATTTTTTCAGTTAAATTCACAAGACTTATAGCCTATTAATAAGCCTATTAATCAATTCTTGGCTATGAATTTATTTAATTATACCCAACTTAATTAAAACACACATTTAACCATTGAACGGAATTTGCTATACAATGACTTACAGGTCTGTATAGCCATCGTTGCAATGGCTGACCTTGTGCTGTTGGAGGAGTTGGCTGCTTAGGAGAGAACAGAACGCATCTTTAGGATCGCGCAAAAGCTATTTGTTGGCTGAGAGTGATGTAGGGCTGGTTAGTCGTTTTCGGTTTTTTATGAAATTGCCAAGCTGCCCAATGTCATTGGTGCCTTTACTGTACTGCACAAACGTAGCCTTAGGGCTCCATCCGAAGATACGTTTGCAAAATATGAGTAGAAAGGGCTGTCACATGTGTGCAGCTCAGATTTCAAACCACCTCTCGCATGCACAGAACACCAACAAAATGATGAAATTAGTAAATTAATTATCTTATTTATTTCCAGACTGCGAGAAAGGGCGGCAGTGTAGTATAATGGTTAAGGAACTGGCCTTGTAACCGAAAGGTTGCAGGTTCGATTCCCAGGTAGGACACTGCCGTTGTACCCTTGAGCAAGGTACTTAACCTGAATTGCTTCAGTATATATCCAGCTGTATAAATGGATAATATGTAAAAACATGATAAAAAAAAAAAAAAGTTGTGTAAGTCGCTCTGGATAAGAGCGTCTGCTAAATGCCTATAATGTAATGTAATGTAATATTTAATCTAACAAAAAGATAGAATAAAAAATCTTAGGGCGGCAGTGTAGTATAATGGTTAAGGAACAGGACTTGTAACCGAAAGGTTGCAGGTTCGATTCCCAGGTAGGACACTGCCGTTGTACCCTTGAGCAAGGTACTTAACCTGAATTGCTTCAGTATATATCCAGATGGATAAATGTAATAAGAAGTTGTGTAAGTCGCTCTGGATAAGAGCGTCTGCTAAATGCCTGTAATGTAATGTAATGAAAGACCGCAGCCTAGTGCTGGGCAGATAGAGGCAATGCGCTCGTCCGATGCAGATAGGCTTGCACTTTAACAGCTCGTGTGATGGGAAATTTTGCATTCCCTGCATGTTAATATATCCTGCCAGGTCTTTTTACTTTACCATGTAGGCTACATTAGTATTTACTTTATGACACCGGAAAGGACAATACTAAACTATTTATTTTCTTTGATTGAACATCTGCTAATAAAACTTCGATTTCAGTGTCGGAATAATTCTCTTTTGCTTTTCCTGGGCCATTTCGACTTCGTATGGACCTGTAAATCGAAGTGACACCCTCCGTATAAGGCAATTCATGGGCGTGGATTTATGCCAATCACGAAATAACGTGATCGCGCTTGTCATTTACGTGTATGAACATATATACGTGAATACGAAAAAATCTGCCTTTCAGACATGGTTTGATAAATCCGGCGTAAATTTTCCGTACCAACTCGTTTCGTAAATAAATGTACGCGCATATTTAGGAACAATTCATGATTGAGGCCCATGGTGAGTATTATTTATATGTATAGGTTCAACAGTTACTTTTGGGACATGTTTTAAGGAGCTGCATGAATACTTCAAATGACAGTAAAAAGATGCTACATACTGCCTTCATTTTATGTCTATCCTTTGTTGAATCACCTTGTCTCAGTGAGATGGAAGGCAGCTCAGTACATATGACAAGGTTTTAACATAAGCATACAGTGTATTTAATTAAGTAGAAATAAATGAGAACAGTGATTAAATAATTTCAGTTCACCATTCATTTTGCATTCGTCAGGTATACAATTCTAAGTTTGGGTTTCCACATTTCCTGATTTTAGTTATGATTAAGGGAATTATTGTAATTATATCTGTTGTGGTATTGTGGTTAATTGATTTTGACTTGTGCTTGCAGTTCCAGATGTACTCCAGGGGACTGAAGATGTGGGACAACTTAGTAAAGGTAAGATCCATTTGCATTTTAATATTGATATTTGTGTGCACAATTCCATTCCAGTACACATTTGCATTAATATGTATTCATATTTACACTACGATGATATTATTCTTGTTGGCAGTAGTAGTAGTAGTATACATTTTACATTTACTGTGACATGCATCCATGTGTGATATATATGATTTATTGAGTCTTACATCTGCAACAAAATTATATATATATATAATCAAGGGTCTGAAAGATCCCAAGATGATTTTTGTTGATAATGAATGGAATCATATGTGTCCAGATGGTCACCTTGTTGTTTGGTCTCCACAGTTGCATGTTCCCTTCAGCAGGAAGATGGGGGCTGTCAAAACTACACCCTCAAATGGTACTTTGACATGGAACAGAGCGAGTGCTCCCGCTTCTGGTATGGCGGCTGTGGCGGTAACGACAATAGGTTTGAGACACAAGAGGCATGTGAGGGACTCTGCCTGAGAGTACGATAAGGAAGGCCCCAGGATCAGTTAACTTTTAGCCAATTAAATCACACCCCTGAAAAAAGTTTGTTTACAGGTGTGATCAGAAAATCTGTTCTGTAACAATGTTCTGTTTACAAAATCTGTAAATTCCTGTAACAATGTTTATTATTGAGGCACACTAGGTTACTGTTGAAGAAGACTGTTATTGGTTAAAGTGGAATGTTTTGCTTCACTATTGTAGTTTTATTTTATTGAAGCCCCTGTCAACCCATGGCCAAAAAAACTGTGTACAGTATATTATCGTGTCACCTTAAAAACCCTGTCAATATAGGTACAAAGAACCAGTAGCCTATTGCTTCATGACCAAATTAGTACTTTTTGATTACAATCAATGTTATAGACAGAGACAATCTATTGTATTTAGAAAAAGGCGATTTATTCTGGGATCAGACAATCTAATTAATCCAGGAGCAAAATAAATGGAGCCATTTTAACAGAATCACAATGTACTTGTCTTTTTTGCTTAAAATAATTCTCTTTTGCAACACAAATCTAGTGGAAAATCAAATGGAGTAAATAATTTCCAAGTGCATTTCACAGAAATGTAATTATTACTGTGCAGGCGAGACCAGTGCTATGCGTTCCCACTGTACCAACAAAAGATCTTTAAAGGCATGCAGATTAAAAGGAAGAGCACATTTATATATGCCATCGCATTGCTTTAGGCCAGAGTGACTATTTCTCTCCCATTTGTTTATATTGGCCTTAGTGCACCATTCTAAGCTCTTCCAAAAGGTGTGGCACTGACAAAATCAGTGCTCCTTATTCTCTTCACTAGTAGCATTGCCAAATTATCTTTACTATTTGTTCTCCGTACATGGGATTTGGATTCATGAGGGATCTTTGAGAGGGGATTTTAAAAGAAGATGTGCAGTTATGCTGTGGAACATTTGGTGCATGGGGAGTCAATTAAAAGAGGGGAGATTTTGCTGAATTGTTCTGGCAACATAGGTTATGAAAGAGTTTTCAGAGGAACCCCTCCCAAACAAGAACTAGGCCTTGCATTCTCAGGTGCAAGCACATAGCACACAGGTGTTTATCTGAACCTATCCTCCACTGGCTGGCACATGCATGCCAATCCCACCCTGCTCAAACATTACACATGCATCATACACCCTTCCGGCAAGCAGAGAGAATACGTGATTCAAAGAAGAGGATGACTCCACCCGGACAGACCATAAACCCCCCCACATCTCAGGTGCCTTCATTACTGCAGTGTGTAGCATCCCATTGCTCTGTGGTCAATGCTAATGAACTCTCCCTTATGAAATACGGTGCACCACAGGGAACGCACAATACTCGCCCAAGAAGAGAACTGTACTGTAAGATTGAGCACACTGTCCATCCATGAGCTTGGAATCTAGTGTTAAGGGAACAGGGCTTGGAAATCTTTCAGAAAGTCTCGTCTTAGTCATAATTCTGAACAGCCTGTCTGATATTCAAGCAACTAGTATAGAGGTATTCCAGTTCAAATGTCACACGCACAATACGTACAGATCAATGTTTAAAAAATAAAACATCCCACACAAAATTGATCAAACAACAATGAATCGTATCACACCGTTAATGTGCATTAAATAAAAACAAACAAAAACAAATAAAAACTATAACTTTGGTACATGAACTGTACATGACCAATGCCAAAATGTAACAATTTTTTTTTTTAACCTGTGGCATGGAGAACATTAATATACCTTAATTTCCATTATAAATCATGTTGATGAATTATTGCATTTACATTGGATTAATAGATTGGATCATGCAGATCGGTCATAATAAATATTTAATCTGTGTATAGAATGAAAACCTTTGAATCGTATCTGATTCAGTATCAGGTTAATATTACAATATACAATGATAGACCAGGCAAAAAAAAAAAAGTTGCAGTACTGCAGGTAAGGCTGCATGCTCAAGACTTCATTTTCCCCCCGTTGTCTCCCAATTTGGTAGCCAATTGTACCCCTATAGCTATTCAATTGTACCCGTATAGCTATTCAATTCCCTGTGTAGCAACCGCTTGAAAATTCGCCGCTACACAACCCCATCCCCCGGTGGTAGGAAGGAGGGCGCCGCGTCCTCTTCAGGGCGCAACTCCTCAAGCTCCTGACCGTGAGTCCAACTCGCCCGGGCCGCTTTGTGCGCCACGGTTCTCCCCCGCCGAGTCCCTCCCCCGACCCCGGGAGAGGCCGCCCAATCGGCGCCCCCCCCTCACCGGCCGTACTCGGATCTGGCAGGACCAGGGCTCGAACCCCTGATCCTCGGTCAGAGTCGGCTCTTTCACCGCTGCGCCACCGCGCCGCCCGTCATCTGCTTACCTCAACCTCTAGCATAGTGAGCATGTTTAGCATCTTCATACACACATATTCATATGCTAGAGCCCATGAGTGGGGGGGGGGTCGACACCCTTACTTCAAACTGGTCTGCCATAGTTTAGGATTACAATCACAATCACGCTCTTGGATGATCGCAAGTTGTCTCACTGTTCAAGAGCCAGTACATCCAAAAGATAATCTCGAACGACTGGACTAACAAGACGGATCATTCAGACTAAAAAAAAAAGTGTAGTAGCCCATCCTTTTCTTTAAGCAAACATAATAGCATGATCCAGTGTTGAACAATGTGAAGAAGAAAAAAAACAAATAACATTTTAGTTCTGTCTCAAACCAGAAGACAGTCATGCACTAGCAGCACTATTATATTGAGAGCACCCATGCATCAAGATCTAATGAGTGGTTTGAATCCTAATGGATTCAGAGCAATAAGAGCCATTTTCAAATGATAAATCCTATGATAAGACTGAATTCTGTGCAAAATATTCAGCTTTTTCCTTCCATATGCACACCAAGAACACAAAATGAGTGATATTTGCACCATAATGCAAAACAGAATAAATGTTGAATACTTTTTTTCCCTAAATAATATTTTAAAAAATACATTTCTAATCAGACTGAGGAAATTATGAATTATTATTAGTAAGTGCATGTTGTCTTAAAACAGGGTTTCTTAAACTATGGGTCGGATCCCAAAATGGGTCACGGAAGCGGAGGTGGGTCCCAGAATGAATCTGTAGTCCACTAGGCCATTTACGGGACCCTGAAAGATACTACATTTCTAATTTGGGTCCCGATATTAAAAAGTTAAAGAACCAGTGTC
Source organism: Synaphobranchus kaupii (assembly GCA_029718625.1). Taxonomy (NCBI): domain Eukaryota; kingdom Metazoa; phylum Chordata; class Actinopteri; order Anguilliformes; family Synaphobranchidae; genus Synaphobranchus; species Synaphobranchus kaupii. The sequence continues at coordinate 12,352,869 of CM056396.1, read as the reverse complement.
TTAAAACATCATCCATTTTGGTACGACTGTGACTGCCTGTGGCCAGTCTGAAAATGTCCTTCCAGATTGACATTTCCTACATTTCCCTGATTTCAGACTTCATTTCAGTTTCCAAACAAAATCTCTAACATTCCTAACCTCACTTCATTCTCTATTGAGTAACATTTAAAAAAGACTGCTGCTGGTTACCTTTCAATCCCTCAGGCCTTATAGGTACGTATATAAACTAACCCATGTGTTTGTGCACTTTACAATACAAATACTAATAAAAACCAAGGCCTAACACTAGGGGAAATTAGTATATTGTACAGCGATGTGAAGAAAATAGAAATGTAAATGGCTCAGAAAACTTTGCCAAATCACTCCCCAATGTGTCATGAATACACCCTTCGCCCAATAGGTTCACCCATTTAAACAGCAAGGTATTACAAAATATTTCAGGTTAACAATCTTTGTCAAGGATCCAAACTATACCCCACCATGAATCTACGCCTATAATATTCTGACTTGCAGCTAAGTTCTTCTAAGGACTATGCAAGACTACACAAATCCACACAAAACTACATAAAACACCAGGAGAGGTTACCAAAGACCCATTGGAGCTTAAAAACGCCATCAATGAGAGCTTATCAAAACCCCACACCACCTGCCTCACAGGACTATAGAACATACCCACGACCTTTAAAGTGAAGAGATTTTGCACTGAGATTTACAACAGGATGCTTCTGTGATGGTTATTAAAAAAATCAGTGATTATGGTGACAGCATATGGAAATTGGAACTTCAAAATTACCCCAGAATATGTTTCATGGTGCACCTTCAAAAGGTGCACTGAAATGAGGTCACTGACATGTGAAGTGACTACCGCAGAGAATCACGGGCCCTTCTATCTGCTGAAAGCAGACTGCTTTATAACTTTTTATAACTTTATGCTTCGTAAAAATTACACTAACATAGATTTAGCCCCAAGAAGCAGATATAGCAGCTGGTGGTTCCGATAAATTTGAAGATACATTTCTTAATGCTGTTCAGGCAACGGCATCGTCAGATGGTCATGCCTTTAGTGTTGATATTCTAACGTGTGCAGGTCTCCTGTGGAGCAGAGAGGCTAGCTATGCTACAATTAAACGCAGGACAGTTTGTGGCGGATCTGTCCGCCTGCGGCTTTTCACGCCTGCAGAAGTCCGCGCGCGCGGCGCGGCGTCAGTCGCTGCTGGGATCCGCCTCTTTTTTCTTGTCGTCGTCGTCTCCGATGAAAAACAGGGGGAACATGCCCAGGATGCAGCCGATTGTGACTCCGATCCCTTTTCCCTGCGGAAAAAAACACACCCATGTCATTCCAAATAGCGCCGAAGCGGGAACTGCGCGGAGGACGTTTTCAGCCGCGCCATTTCAGCCACCTTCGGCGCAAAGCGAAAATGCACCGAATCACGCCAACAGGCCATAAACTTCACAGCCACAGCAAAGCGACGGGAAACTAATCACTATCACTTGATCAATGCTCTTCTGATATTAATTCGACACGGACTGCTCACCTGAAGAGCACTTTTTGAGACTATAGAAGGGATAGTTCTTGGTGACCTGCATTAATCAATGTCCTGAGAATCTGGGAAAATACTCATGCGTCACGCGTGTCAGAGAACACAAGACTGGGGCACCTGCAGATCAGAGCGGCAGGAGAACTTGCTGTAATAAAACAAGTTTCATTTATCTACACTAGCATTCCTAACCAAGGGAGACAGAGGCATTTCATTTCGTTACACTGATTTATCTGTAGTGTTTTCTGTCCGGGGGGACTATTTAGAGGAGGTGCAGGAGAAATTTGCAAAGGTTTCTTATTCCATGAGATGAACCTTGCCTTATCAAAGGTGATTTCTCTGTTCACAAACACAGCTTGCAAAGTTATCTTTAAACTTGTCAACTGTTGTTTGTAAAGAAAAAAAAAAACTTCACTTGAATTTCATTGAGAACCAAATTCAGGACAACCATAGATTGAATCCTTTTTCCCGATGCGAGGATTGTCCCCTGCCGAGTCCGCCAGTTGCCGCTCCCTCGAGGCACCGGCCACACTCGGCTCTGGCAGGACCAGGGATCGAACTCCCGAACCTCGGGGCGCAACCGCACAGACTGAAAGTCTGCGCCTTTGTCCGCTGCACCACCGCGGCGCCATTGATTGAATACTTGCCATTGTGATCACCAAAATCTCAGTGTGCTAAGCTACTGGAATCCTTGATGCTTGAAAATGTATCGTTTGAACACCTGGTTCAGGAGACTGCCAAGGGTTTGACTATACACACCTTTCCTATATGCACATCCTTAAATATATACATAATACATGGAGGGCATGAAAGGCTTCTCAGGAGTGCTGCGCTGGTATCCTGTTGTGACTACCGCTCAGGCTAAATGGGTTTGAATCAAGAGGTGATCCATATTTTCTGAAAGATGCAGTTAGCAGACTTAGCAAGAACAGAGCCCAAGTCTTTGACGACTCAGCGGATGGTGAAATTGACATTTCCCTTGCGATTGTTTTCAATTGAAACAATCACACCCAGAACAAAATACAAGATACAATTAAATACTGAGGATAATGACTAGATTAAAGTCCATTATTTAGCTAGGTTTAGTTGATACAAGCTCTGTTGTTTCCAATCACTTGCTAAGCTAAAACATCAATGCATTAATCTCTAGTGGGAACTTAGCTGTATCTTTTTTGAGTGGAAGCAAGTTCAAGAAATTTGATTCATAATGCTTATGTTTACTCCTAGCTCAAATACTGTGCACTGATTATCTCATATCGAGGACTAACATGTTTGCTTTTTATCACTTTCTTTCTCCAAATTTACCAATAATTTCTTAAACCGCAAGGTGCACAAATAATAAGAGTTACTAATAATTACTCATTTCTAATTAACCCCCCCCCCTAAAAAAAACAATCAATGCTACAGCTGTGCAAAGAAAATTAATGGACATAAGCAAACATCTGTGTGCACGCGTACCCACACACGAACACACGCTCTCAGCCGGCATCAGTGCCCTGCGAAGCCCCGCCTTTCCCGTCACGCTTAACGAGCACCAATCAGCCGACCGACTGGAAGCCGCCGCGGGCTGTGGGTCACGTACCATGTGGGAGCTGACCCTGGTCTGCCACATGTCCACCTGCTTGGGGCTGAGGTCAGGGATCTGCATGCCCAGTCTGTAGGCCAAAGCCTCCACGTACCCTGCAAGACTGAACGGGCAGCGCGTCAACGAGAACACCTGTTAGAGCGTGATAACACATAACCGTAAAAACAGGCCATCCGGCCCATCTAGGGTCCTCCTTATATGGTCGCATTGTTCCTGTAGGTGGCTCTATGTGAAATTAAAACCAAGGACAAGTGTTCAGCTACACCAAACATCATAAATCCCGATAGGGCACCAGGGACTGGGAGAGTAAGCTGGTTCTGAAGGTTCTGAAGACTGTCCTTGAAACTAATTTTTAAGTATCTGATTTTTTACGTTCAAAAGAGCGGGGCGGGAAGATGATCGGGTGAAGAGTGAGAGCTTCAGGCTTTGTGTTCTGATAACCGCCTCTCCCCGTTTTCTTCCGGGTCACTGTCGTGTGTATTTTTAACGCAAGCGAAATGTTACAATAATAACTTTAATGATTAATACTAAAAATGCATGATGTATACACAAAGCTACATTACTTATATTCTGTAAAAGTGCACTTTCAGAGCATCTTTCAAAAAGTAAAAGTAGAGCAAGCTTTATGACAACATAAAGTCTAACTGTATGGACAGCAGGATCTGAAAGACGGAAATAGCCTGTTCCATATTTTTCCCGAGTCGGGGTTTTTAGCCAGAGATTACATAAACAATTAATTTTGGTGGTTATTGCCAGCAGGTTTAATGTTAACACCACTGAAACCGAATGCCCTGTAGGGCCAGTGCCACTATGTACATAAAATTAAGGGGCAAAAGGCCGTGAAATCAAATCCCATTCAGCCGACCACAGCATCTGCTTTGTTTTACTATTAAATCCCAACTCAAACGCTGCATTACGACTCTGAGAAACAAAACATGTGCAGCATGAAAATTTTACCACCACCGATACCCTATCCGGCCTACCTGTCAGCCCCAGCAAAGAAAACCAGTCTCGTCTAGAACTGGCTTAAAACGTAAAACAGCCATATTCAAATACTGTTCTTGCTGCTCGTTTGCTCAAGCCTTCTGGGTCCAGCCTCTGCAACTGAGCAGCGTCCGTCTATAACGGTCTCATTGACCATCAGGCATTTGAGGGGGTAATGATCTGTAATGATCATTAGTGGAAATAAGAACTACTCCCTCTGCAACCTCTCTCTGATAAGATGCACCCTGCCTTCAACGAGGCCACAGAGGGGGAATGTGAGAACGCAATTTCTCGCCTTATAACTTTATAACCCGCCTTATAACCTGTATATGCTGGGGGGCGGGGGGGGGGGACAGGAGCACACAGAGAGTGTGGACGGGTTTCAGCGGGAGTAAAGGCTCGTTGCAGCAGTGTTCTTACCCCAGGCCAGCCAGATCCGACACCAGATTTCCCAGGGCAGCCGCTGTCAACAGAAGAGAGTTAAGACGGCTACACCACCTGTTCTTTCAGAGGTCTGGAAGGTTTCAAAGCTGCCTTTGTGGAGGGCTTTTTGAAGAAGGAGCTTAACCTAAATTGCTACAGTAAAAAGCCTGTTATATACCTGGACAAAATATAAAACTAGCTATGTGTAAGCTGCTCTACATACCTTTAAGAAAACAAACAATATGACTGTGAAGATGAAGGCCTCTTAAGTCTTCACTATAAACTTGTTTGATTGAAATGTTTTCATGTCGTATGGGAACAAAACATTGCATGTTTTATAAACACGTTATTTCAGTCTACTTTAAACTGCTGACGGTCTCAACGTGTCACTGATTGAGGCTAGTTGCACACCTACTGGTGATTGTAATTAAAGCATTAAAAATGATTTATAGTCGCCGTAAAGGGTAATTTCTTTGTACTGGTGAATATGCTGCACGTTTCAGGTTTATTTGCTCCAAAGAAGCAACCCGTGAGTCTGCTAGTCACTATTTCAAGCACGCACTGTGTATTTGACACTCAAGCAACTGTGAGAATAATTGGCAATCAGAACACATCCAATGAACCCCAGGAGGCTATGGGAGGCACTGCCATGGGTAAAATGGGCACAGTGGGTCGGCTGCTCTCAGAGGCACTGTTTGGAGGTTTTGTACAGGCAGGGGGCTGATGCACTCAGCCAACCGACGGTTGACCCCCACAGTGGGCGAGATGCTAAAAGCACCATTTCGAATGGAGCCGAGAAGCAATCAACAGCCACTGATTCGAGCGTTGTCATGGCGATAACACCTCCTTCAGATGACACTCCAGCTGTCGGGTGGCGATCTGCCCTACATACAGTCAAGCCGGAAAGTCTGCACACCCCTTTCACCTTCTCCATGTTTTATTACGTTACAGACATATTCTACAATAGATTGAGTTCACTTTTTGTCTCAAAATTCTACACAAAATAGGCCATAATGACAAAGTGAAAACAGGTTTTTAGACATTTGTGCTAATTTATTAAAAATCTAAATGTAAAATATCATATGTACACAAGTGTGCACACCCTTTGATATGACACCCAAAAGTGAGCTGAGGTGCATTTTGTTTCCACTGATACTGCTTGAGATGTTTCTACAACTTAATTGGAGTCCACCTGTGATAAATTCAATTGATTGGACATGATTGGGGATTGCCAACACCTGCCTATATAAGGTCCCACAGTTGACAGTGCATGTCAGAGCAAACTCCAAGCCATGGGGTCAAAGGAATTATCTGCAGACCTCAGAAACAGGATTGTGTCAAGGCATAGATCTGGAGAAGGGTACGGAAAAATCTCTGCAGCTTTACAGGTACCAAAGAGCACAGTGGCCACCATCATTCATAAATGGAAGAAGTTTGGAACCACCAAGAATACTTCCTAGACCTGGCCGCCTGGCCAAACTGAGCAATCGGGGAAGACGGGCCTTAGCCAGCGAGGTGAGCAGGAACCCGACGGTCACTCTGACAGAGCTCCAGCGTATCCTTGTGGAGATGGAAGAACCTTTCAGAAGATCAACCATCCAGGCAGCACTCCACCAATCAGGCCTTTATGGTAGAGTGGCCAGACGGAAGACCCTCCTTAGTAAAAGGCACATCACAGCCCGCTTGGAGTTTGCCAAAAGGCACCTAGAGGACTCTCAAACCATGAGAATCAAGATTCTCTGGTCTGATGAAACCGAAATTGAACTTTTTGGCCTGAATACCAAGCGTCACGTCTGGAGGAAACCAGGCACCGCTCATCACCTGGCTAATACCATCCCTACAGTGAAGCATGGCGGTGGCAGCATCATGATGTGGGGATGTTTTTCAGCAGCGGGAACGGGGCGACTAGTCCTCATAGAGAGAAAGATGAATGCAGCTAAGCACACCGAGATCCTTGAAGAAAACCTGCTTCAGAGCGCTCTGGACCTCAGACTTTCCAACATGACAACGACCCGAAGCACACAGCCAAGAGAACAAAGGAGTGGCTTCGGAGAAAGTCTGTGCATGTCCTTGAGTGGCCCAGCCAGAGCCCAGACCTGAATCCAATTGAACATCTGTGGAAAGAGCTGAAAATGGCTGTGTACCGACGCTCCCCATCCAACCTGACGGAGCTTGCAAGGATATGCCAAGAGGAATGGGCAAAAATGTCCAGAAACAAGTGTGCCAAGCTCGTAGCTTCTTTCCCAAGACGCCTTGAAGCTGTAATCGCTGCCAAAGGTGCAGCAACCAAGTATTAGGCTAAGGCGGTGTACAGATATGTAACTCCTAAATAACCTATTTTTGTCAGTAAAATAAAATTGTATATTTTCTAAAAACCTGTTTTCACTTCGTCATTATTGGCTATTGTGTGTAGATGTTTGAGGCAAAAAATTAACTCAATCTATTGTAGTATAAGTCTGTAACGTAATAAAATGTGGAGAAGGTGAAAGGGGTGTGCAGACTTTCCGGCTTGACTGTATAAGAATGTAAAAGAGCGCTCGGAATTTAAACGTGTGTAAAGATGAATTGAGAGAACTGTGACGCATGCTTTACCTCAGCGTTTGCACAGTGGCATTATAAAAGATGGCACAAGTCTGAGGATCTCTTTTGAAGTTTGAGAAAAAGAAAGCCCCAGAAAGGCAGTGTGCCTTGTTCATTCATTCGAATGTCACACAAACAGGGTGAATTGTTAACAGCAATTTACACTTTAGTTTTTTTTAAATTTATTATTATTTATTTCAGATCTTTCCCTTTTTCTCCCAATTTGGTAGCCAATTGAATCCCATGCTATTCAATTCCCCCTGTGTAGCAACCGCTTGAATTCGCTGCTGCACAACCCCGTCAGCCGGTAGTAGGAAGGAGGGCGCCACGTCCTCTTCAGGGCGCGACTCCTCTAGCTCCTGTTGCAATACAAACCTAACACTTTTCTGTCCAATAAATTGGACACAAAATTGGACTGTGCAAAAGTTTTGAAGGTGGCCTCCTCACTTCTGATTCAGGTCAAAAAGGGTGCATTTACAAGTTTATCCATGAGGGGAAACGGCAAGCTGTTTAATATATCAATAAGTAATGGCAAGATAAATGTGCATTTGTTTGGTATGATTTCATAGACCTGTAGAATTTATTACGGTTAAATATACAATTTGAGGCCAAGGTGCAGATTACAGGCTTTTAAAAAAACTATTTTTTTTTTTTTTCAAATTCAATGCTTTAATATGCATTTTTTTAGGTTTCCTAGCACAGTTTATAAGTAACATTGTACAGAGGCACAGGTACAGTCACATTCCTAAATATAAAAGCTATGAGAATAAATGGCTTCTGTTTATAACAGTCTGCAGAGCTTTCTCAGGACCATAATCTTAAAAAAGATGAGACATACCTGCCATAGTTGATATTCCGAAGACCACCCCTATGGATATTTCTATCTGCGTCCCCTACAAACATTCAAATATAAAACAATAATGTCAGTTTTTTTCTTGTTTGTAAATTATCTTTATACTGCAGCAAATTTTTATATTTAAATATAATGAACCACACTCCATATTATTTAATTATGTAACTAAATAGTGAATACATACACAGCAGGATATTATGTTATTGATTTATGTAGTCCATATATAGGCTACATATGGTAAAAAAAATAATTCTCCTTGAAATGTCGTTGGTGGGTCAGTAGGGGGCACTCTTCTCTCTGGACCAAATAAAATCTTATGCCCCAGCACAGTGATGGCAGCGCTGTACCACCAAGGGTGCAGTACTTTAGGATGAAAAGTCCTGAGTCATTGTGCTCATTAAGATCCCGGAGTCCTTGCCAAATTCCTCAACCCCGTTTCTCTACATCAGACCATCCTTACATCCGATTATCTACATAATCCATTGCTTTCCCAAGCCACTTCGATTGCCCATAAAAAAGTCAATTGCTAATCCTCAGTCGCAATATATTCTGTCGCATACGGCACAACACAAAAAAAAAACCTATATGTTAGCAATTTGAGATATCCTTTAACTCACAATACATGAATGATAACTCATGAGCCCCAGTCAGATGTCTGCTGTATTCCAGTCAGTAACCCGCTATTTTTATTACAGCAAGCCATCAGGCTAATAATTATATCCTAGTTGGATTTTCAAGTCAGTTTTAAATTAAAACGTCACTTTGTTAAACAAAAATGAATCACTTTTGAAATTGGAATTTAAAAATATCGATTAGTGTTGAGAGGTTCTGGCAAATGCTGTTCTAGATATTGTGCGAACGTCGCGTGATCATATTGGCTGTGATTGTGTCTGTGATGCACAAAAAGTGGGTCTTTTTCAATTAGAATGGGTTCAATGCATTTTACACACGGAGCTGCATTTTAATCCACACGTAATTAAAATTTCCCTGCTTTCAAAGAGACAAAGAGCTCCTATGGTCTAATACTGGTTGTCATCAAACAATGATGATCAAATAACTAACCTGCAGAAAGTCACACAACTGGAATAACAATTACTGGTCTATGTTTGTAACAAAAGTGACTTTGAATGGTTGCATAAAATGCTAATGACAACCAGCTTCAAACTTTCTAGTTTTTTGCACCGTTAGAAAACACTTTATAAATAATTAATAGGAAGCATTATGTGGTTTTTTTAAAGGTAGCTGCCAAATACGCAGTGAGACGGTAGTAACTGGATAATACATTTCCAATATTGGTGTGTGAAATCATTTATGAATCATTATTTTTAAAGCACTGTCTTCTAGTTCAGACACATTGTTTAAAAATGTGAGGTTCTTAAATTTACAGTTTAAAAATTTCATGGCAGAAGGCATAAAAGCAGAAAGCCAAAACAAAACTCACATCAACGCATAAGCAATGTATGCTTATTAGCCATTTCAAGTCAAATTTTTATCACTTATAAGACATATAAGAAATGTTTTCTAAAGGTATAAACTGACCGTTAAGCTAAAGCACGTCTGAGAGAGATCCGGAACTTACCGCGGCAATCATGATGGCGTTGTCTAGGAAGCCAAACCCGACGAAGGGGATCGCATTGTGCAGAAGCACTGCAGTCAAAAACAGAAAATAATATGCACTCAAAAAGCAGTACAAAGATTGCACATGTCCTTTCCCACAGTGGATGTAATGTGTGATACAACTTTGACATGATTTAACCATTAGTATTATGTACTGTAGTGTACTGTGTTTGTAGGGTATTTTTAAGTTTCTATGGCGTTTTATTATTTTAAGAAAACAGTTAACATGCTGTAAGCAAGCAAAATTAGGAAAAACCTTAATTTGGAGCTTTAAGACACTTTAAACCAAAACATTTAAGATGTAAAAATAGCATGTTAATGTCACAAAATGACTGCTAATTTAAAGCAGAGGGCTAGCTCTTCTGACATATCTCTATAAACGCTAGAATTTTGCCGCCAACTGTAGTGTGCCTTGTCTATATACAAAGACATTTTAGCAGGCAATTCCATTCGCCTACACAATATAAAAAGTTAGCCGATGACTGGAATAAACAAGTAAGTAAAAATGAAATAAAACAAGGACAAGGCACTAGGCAGAAATACGATTAGACAGAATGAAAGCCTTAGAGATTGAAGACCAGCCCATGAAAGATATCATTGCTAATGATTACTCGGAAGCATCAGTCTTCCCTGCCGCTTCACAGATTTAACAAAGCGGAACATCAGCAGGGACGCGAGGAAACGGGTTTGAATGATGTCCCGCACCAGGGCCGTGGCTCAGACGTACCGCCGGGGAGAGTCACGCACTGGGAAACACAACCACGGACGCGTGGAAAATCAACATTTTACGTTGATGGACATGATGGTAAACTCAGAAGATAACCTGGAGACATACCAGCTGTGGCTCTCACTGTTTATCGCTCTGAAACTTTTTGTGTTTTTTCTGTCGCTTTCGACGGGCAATTAATTTCACAAGACTTGACAGTCGGCAAAAATGACAGATGTCTACCGGCTGAAACTTCAGGCAGGTTGAAGACCGCGTCTACGCCGTACGTATTCTTTTAACATTACCGTAGCTAATTCATATGCACTTTACATTCTCGGAGCAAATATACGACTGTGCCCGGGGACAGGATTTGTGTACAATGTCAACAATATTAAAATGAGCCTGCTGAAGATTGTGCAGTTATCGGCGGTGAATGAAGAGTGGTTTATTATCCCCAGGGAGCTTATTTAACGAAGCCTGTGGCTTTTCATTTCAGCACCTAGGGGAAGAGAAAGCCTCATTCCCAGATTCAGTTCAGTAACTACCATGGGACCGTGTGTACAGAGAATGATTTCAGGGTCTTGAAGATTCTCTTCATCTCTATGTAACATAAAGCTGGGGACAGTCTGACAGCCATAATAAAACCCACAGGGTGCTACGGTGTCTGCTTGGATGCAGTTAGCAGTTAGATGAAGAATATAGTGTTCAGATTGGCTGAAGGAGATATGGGAGGGAAATGCAGTCAAGTAGTGCTGTGGGCAGACTGCAGGTGGCCCTGTTCAGCTGAACCATGTAACAAATGAAGACTGTGGAGAAACTGCTTGTCTTACCGTATCTCAGCTGAGCTGTAGTGGGAGGGGCCATTTCCAGTTGTTCTGGAAAAAAGAAGGAAAAAAGCTATAAATACACATTGTGTATACAAGTCTTTCTTGAAAAAGAAGGTCCGAATTTCTACTAATTATGAAACATAATTGTTCAGCATGAAGACAGGACCCAAAAAATATTTTTCCGCAGCTGAACACACAACACTGCAAAACAGCACAAAAGTGAGCCAGAAAAGTTGATGTTAACACCATGCACAGCAAGTCAGGACCACGCCTCCTTTCCTGAAGTCTGGTACATGACATAGGCTACATGACTGAAATATCATTTGGAAACATGGATGAAGAGGGAATATATTAAAACATACTGTTACACTTTGAGGCGCCTCAAATCACATTTATACTAGATGGGAGATGTGCTAGCTAGAATGCCGCAGCATTACCTTTAAAGTATACCTAAGCATACACATTCGCCCAAGACAGAATATTCTGCATCCTATTACTGCCTGGGGTCCCAGAAGATGGGGTTGTGTTTGATTTGTGTGTACGCAGCAGTTTCAGGATGCAAGTATTGGCGATGCTGAGAAGAATGGAGTCTGGGAACAGGTCCAACATGGAGCGAGCGGATAATACTGTATATGGGAGAGGACCACTACAGCAATATAAAGATGTAAACACAGCCCATTTCTATTTAATAAACAAACAAAAAAACACCACATTAAACATAAGATGACACAAATTGGTGCTCGTCACACCGCACTGTAGAATGTCGATGAGATGGCAGCCTTAGACTTTAAACGGCAAAATCATTCGTTCAAATCCACTTCTAAGATGACATGACTTGGTGAGTTGGTTCTAGAATGTCCAGGATTTCCACAGCCTGGCCCATATGTCATTACATGACATTGCATTGCATCCACTTAACAGATGCAATTATCTGGAGCGACTTACAATGAATCTTCCCTGGAGAGACCTGGAGACTCAGAGATCAGCTTGACTGCCATTTGAAATCAATGCGGTAAACGTGAAACAGCACACTTTGGGCCTAGGCCTAAATCATATTGCCATTCTGACAGCAATGTCATCAGACATATTTCACCAGGAGATCCAACGTCAGCTCACCTGTCATTAGACCATAATTTGCAAAGACAAAGGAGTCAGCAAAGATTTCTTGAAGAGGAAAGGCTCATTGGGGCAACAAAAAAAAGCAATACTTCGCCCAGCATGTACTAAATCATAGCCTCACAGATAAATTAGAAAAATATAACTGCATTTTCTGCGCGCCTCACTAATGCACTGTTCCATAATGGAGGTGGCCAATTCCGCGATAACGGAATTACAATTCACAGAAATTTTGGCCTTAATTTTACTTGCTGTGGATAAGTCTTAAAGCCTAACTGATTATAAAAAGCTTTATAACTTCAGATGATATCCCTGCTATCATATCAAAATAAAAAATTGGAAACTTCCTGCATGTGGAAGGGTCCAAGACAGAAAGAGCGTTGGTAACGGAATTACGGCAGAAAATTGGGTGTTATTTTTAGTTTTTTTGCCTTCCACATGCAGGAAGTTTCCAATTTTCTATTTTGATATGATAGCAGGGGTATCATCTGAAGTTATAAGGATTTTTATAATCAGTTAGGCTTTAAGACTTATCCACAGCAAGTAAAATTAAGGCCAAAATTGTAATTCCGTTACCGCCAAATTTCCCTGGTGCCCTTCCATCTCTCCGGCATTAACAGCAAACGTCCACTTTCTGCTTCTAAGAACAAGAATCGTGGGGAGAAAGATATAGCTCGAAAGATAGCCAGTGCTGCATTTGGTGGCACCTGACCCATTCTCACATTTTAGAGGATCCTGCTGCAGCTCACACAGTTCACTGCCAAGTGCTCACAAGGTTATAGCGGAGGTTTACTTACGCGAGCAATTAAGCAAGGTCAAACAACGCAACAAAGCAAGGTCAAACTATATTCAAGTTAACTTCACATTCCCGCATCACAGCTGGAAATATACCCAAAATGAAATGAACCTGCCACCACTAGTAGCTACTCTGAAACGATGATCAATCTCTCGAAAATTGCTTTTCCGGACGAACGCATTATCTGACAAGTAGACCGATGTCCTGGGTCTGTGCGCCTGTGTGGGGGAGCGGGAAGAAAATGCAAAAAGGATGACACTTCAGCCTCCCGCAGCTGGGCTTTTCCCCAGAGGATGGACACGGACGGCTCAACAGAACAAGCTGCGCGGTGACATAAAGAGGAACTGAAGACGCAGCAGCGCACGGCACAAACTCAATGAGTCACAAGCAGACACAATAAGAGGCGTGCAGATACGTAGGCCACGGTAGACGGAGGAGCAGTATATACTTAGCAGCACTACAAGCCATTTTCCTGGGCATTTAGCCTTTTAACACCCATGCATGGCCTTAACTCGTGATAGTTAAGATCACAATTCAAGAAGATTTTGACTTTGGCTCTCATGCGACAGAGAGGTGAGCAGACATTTTGAGGTGGTAAAATAGATTGTCGTGCACTTCACATATACATACATATACAGTCCATGTCAGAGCCCATACTATGGTGATGCTATGATATATCTGCATTGACCATAGCACACTTCCCTTTTCAACACAGGGATAGTTCACTTTCTGGTTTCTTCAGTTTAAGTGTATGTTTTCAACTGGTCCAGATAATTTGTGTGTGCAATAAAGGATAAGTTAGATACAGAAGTATCTGTTGACTTGCTGGCTCTACACTGGCTGCTATAGGGGAATTTGATTTAAAGCAAAAAAAAAAGACACTTCAAGTTGCGGCAAAGTGACTTGTACAGCAACAATATGCCTCCAGAGGTTGTACCTCCGATTACCTTTTGTTAACGTGATTAAGTTTTAGTTAAAATCGTTCTTTTCGTTGAGAACTATTGATGTCCTACGGCACAAAATTGCGAATGCCCATGTAACAGCCATTGTAAAGCCTGCAGGCTGTCTGAAACTTCAGTAAGTATCTAAAATGCCTTTGATTGCACACAAAAACAGTCTGGGCCAAACAAAAACAAACCAGTAAACAAAAAATGAAATATAAAAAAAAAAAAACAGCAAGTGTGATCCCTTTAAGAGAAAAAGCTGTGAAATGTTTGCATCGTAGCATACGCCTATTACTACCTAGATGCCTAAACCAGGAGGTACATCTACAGGATATGGCCCGGTTGGCAATAATTAATTCCTGATTTAATTTTGATGTGTTTCAATAAAGCAGTATAATAACCACTGCCTGGGCCTAATTAACAGGCAAGCACACTGTGGGGAGGACTCATTGCCGACTAATTGCTTTTCTTTCAGTGCTCACAATTCCTGAGCAATGTCTCTCATGGTTCACTCAAGCTGGGTGCACCAAAATACCTCAGAGGTGCTACACTGGCCAGCTCCGATGAAAGTGAATGATTCGTCGCTTACAGCCCTGACCCCCAGCCCTGAATCAGATCCAATCACGGCAGCCAAGCGTAACAAGCAAAGCAGGCAACAGTTAAAACCTTAACACTCTTTCGCATTTGAGAAAATCTTCAACGGCTGGTCAGGACCTGGCAAGTTAATACCCCCAAACTCTCATTATGTGGCAATTCAAACAGTTAAAAAGCAACGACGGCGACAAAATAAAGGTTAGCTACGGCTAAATTGAATCCCAGAAGGACAGCATGCGGACAACACCCAGTGCGGCAGGAAGCGGCAGCATCGTTCATATGTGGTGCCAGGAGAGAGGACGAATCAACGGCAGCCCAGACACACGTGATCATGGCATGTGCGAACCAAGCGGGCACACTGCTTAATACTCTGTCCGTCTGTGGCGGGGTCGGCACGTGGCTCTTCCTCCGGGGGCTGCTCGCCACCAGCACCTCTGGTGTACCGCGATTTCTTACGGGCTAGAAGGTCAGAAAGAGAAGGGGCTGATGGGAAATGGAGAGAAACAATTTGGGAGAGAGTGTAGGATTCAGGAGATGGGGAGAGACAGAGTGACAGAGAGAGACAGGGGAAACATACATAACTGCACAAACACCCAAGAAATAAGAGGAACACAAAGCTGTGCAAAGGACAAAGGTCTTGTGTGGCAACATCTCCTCTACAGATTGTATGCACAGTAAAGAAATAACTGGCACATTTACGGTGGGCGTTTCGGTCTAGGACCTTCCTCAAGACTTGACATCAAGAAGCCTTGAAAAAGGTTGTAGTGTAAACCATGGAAAATGAATGTCTAGAGGTAAGCTTTGTTTTTTTCTCATTGAATTACTGAATTATAGGGGCTGTATTCCCTGCATCATGATGAAAATGAGAGAAAGCATTGTGGAGTGTTTTAACATTATTTTTTCGACATTTAACATTTTTTTCCAAAAATAAACAAAGCTACAGTAGTTGCTTAATATTGTGTTCGCCATAAACTTTTCTACCAGACTTATAATTAAAATAGTTACAGGAGCTTTTATGCATACAGAAGTCAAGTTATTCACTAAATTACCAACAAAGAGGAAAAGGAATAAGAATGTACACTCTGGCTCTCTTTGAAGACAAAAATGTTTGTCTCCATTTTCCAGTTCTCAACAGCCAAGCCATTTCAGTCCAATTTTCAACAGCCAGCCAGTCAGTCTTTTACCTGACACAAAACGTCTAAAGACTCCATTTGGCTAGCCACCAGCTCATATCACATTACCATAAATAAAATTAATTTCATAGTAGACACTCTTATCCAGAGTGAATTACACACAGAAGTACATAAGTGCATATAAGTTACAAGAGAATTTGTTAATGACAGAAGAGGATAGAACTTTACATTCGTAACAATCATGTTTCGAGAGTGAGGCTTTGATAGCTGAGTATTTTCATTAATGCAGCAGGAAAGTAAGGGGATCACTTTGAGAGGATTTGATAAACAGCAGCCATCTTGTGAAATCTTAGATACGGTTAAATAGTTTGTATATTTTAGCATTCTGAATCATCAGCAGGACAAGTCCCAAATCAAATTCTGATTTTCTCCAGTTCAGCAAATTAGGTAAGAACCCTACATTCCAATGACTATATCTGATACGTTACCTGCAGAAGGGCATAATGATGCCCATTCAAATTCTGGAATGAGAGGCTTGGGATCTACTTGATTACTAATAAATAGGCTAAATAATTGATGGTCAAATATTTTTCAATAAAACCTCCTCGAGTGACTTCTGCTAACAAGCGTTTCTCTCAGAGAAAATACTACTTCATTCGGTGTTGCTGAAGTAGTACAAACTTTTGGCGTTTTGTAAAGTATTTGCAAGCTGTTCAAAAGTCAGTTATGACTGAACAATTTTACCTCAAAACTCTTTTCATATAGTGTGAGAAGAGGAAGAGCAGACTGGAAATCTCTCAGATCCTAAGAGACTGGCAATCTAAGAAACAGAGCTTTTCAAGACTAATCTTTTAATTAGGCAGGGTGCTACTCGGCTCTTTGACAGTAAACAAAACTCTTGAAAGTAAACTTGAGTAGAATTATGCCCAGATAGTCAAAGAATTATATGATAAATAACATGATATATATATAAATTATTATATATATTTTTTTAAATCTTTTTTATCTGCTGCTGTACTAATAATAGGCACACCAATTTAAAATACAGTTTTGAGTTATCGACCCAAAAAAACAAAAAAAACATGAATAACCATAACAGAGAAATGGCCGTGACAGTCCCTTCCACAGTAGGCAAGTACGAAAGTCTACAGAGAGTTTAACAGGCCTGAACTTTTAAAACCAGTCAGCTAATTATAGATCTGAATGCACAGGAAAAAAAATTGTGGGCCCAAGAGATGGCTCCTGTCTCGAGGAAGCAGAGGAATGCTACTGAGTGCCAACCCCAGAGGAGTGGAGAGCCTTCCAGGCCTACTGAGAGGAGAACGGAACACAAGGTTGTACCCTTGAGCGAGGTACGTACCCTGAATTGCTTAAGTAAAGGTAGTAGATTTTCCTAAATATATGGCTACGTAAATGGCGTGTATGTAAAATAATGTAAGCTGCGTAATTCACTCTGGATAAGATCTTCTGCCTAAATGCCGAAAACATACATGTGAAAATGATGCCAGCCTAGCAGCACATCTAATAGTGTGTAACTGGAGCCCCCCCCAGGGATTTTCCATGAAGGTCATTCTAGGCTGTATATGGTTCAACAGATGCCTGGGTCATTTCAAAATTTACTAGTGTGTTATTCAGGGTCAGCTGGTCGGGGGAGGGGGTGTTGGGCATTCGGTGGAGGACACAGTATCCAGGAGAGTTTTTTTTAACGTGATCCATCATCTTCACTTGGAAGCACTAAGTGAATGGGTTTGATGTTGACCTCTTGATATTGGTCTGCTAGCCAATTTTCACTGAATATTAACTGGGAAAGGCAGTGTCTGTGGAGAAAAAATCTGCCATGTTTGTAAGACTCCGAGTACAGCTGTTCAATACCATCCTGCTACACTGGCGCTGGAACTGAGAGAATTCTCGTGTAAAAACCATCAGCATTCCTGACTATCAACAGTACCATAATTACTGAACAGGAGCAACAAGTACAAGTATCTTTAATATAATGTAACAAATACAAAATTTAAATACATATTTATCATTGTCATGCAGGTTCCTAGTCAAAATAATTACACAATATGGCGATGAAGGCCATTTTATCTAAACATGGTACTTCATTGTAGTTGACTCCTGGTAGCAGCATATGCGCAATACTGATTGCTAAGTTATGCACAGAAGAAGCATAACAACAGTAAGAAAACTCAAATTACTTGAAGTTAAGCTTGCTGCATACCAGTTAAATGAAATAAAGTATGCAATATTTTCAACAATTGCAGCGACTTAACTGATTAATTTAAGCAAGAATTACTTTAATATGATGCTTTTGGTTATGGTTCTTTTGGAACACTGGAATAAAAATGACATCAAAGTATGTGGGGGGGAGGGGGGAAACACATCTGCTGAAGATGCAGGACAGATAAGACTTCATTTGTACATGTTCACTTTACCATTTGACATAACTTCTCAAGTGAAACCAATCTTGATGATTTCTACCAATCTTGAAGCATGGAAGCCTTTTCCCCTTTAACTGGGTGTACCATGACCTTCCACTTAAAGAGCTGGGGCAAAGTCAATGTCCCCCCTCCCCAAAACAATGAAGAAAAGGTCATATTCAATGGGAAAAGAGAAAAATATCAGATTTACAGCAAGAATACAAACTGTAGATCCATATCTGCTAAATAAATGTAATGTAATATCAGTTCTACGTAATGTAATATCAGTTCTACCAGAGGAATATGGTGTGTCAGCAAACACTCCTATACTTTCTGTCATGTGTAACCATGGGATATAGTCTAATTACAGCTCTACAAGGTCATGCACAGTAATAAAAACAAACATAAACCTGTGATGCGATCTCTTTCAGAAGCAGATTTAAAAGATAGACGTGAAAATAAACTCTATTGAATGACTTGGGGCCCCAGGGAGCACTGTAAGAAACATGCTCCTGCAGTCACTGGGAGTCCGCTGTGACTATTTAACTTCTGAGGGAAAAGCCAGCAGCCGGGAGGACAAAGTGCACCAGTTACTTTTGTAGGATACCGATTTCTCAGCATGCAATTGCAGCTCTATTCAACCTAACTGCAAAGCCCATTGATGCATCTTCCAGTCACACATTTAAGCAGATTATACCGTCCCCCCTTCCCTCCCTGTTCTCTGTGGCCATAAAGCACAATGTACAAGTAAAAAATAAAATAAATAAGGAATGAAAATAAAATAATTTTTAATTCTTAAAAAGACAAGGACAAATCGCACTTCGGTCAGCTCGAACAGAACCCCCAGCCTCTAGTCTGCACATTGACAAGACATTGTTCCAATTCAAAATTTAGATATGGAGGCAGAACGATTCCTTGAAGACAAACCATGGCAGGGGAGGAGACTGAGAGACTGTGCTCGACAGTAAGAATAACTGCACTCAAAATACCTTCAGGCACTGATGGAGGCGAGAGAGGCTGTGTTACAGCTGCTGAAAGGGGAAGCCACTACATGCAGCAGAAGTTGATTGAAGGGGTACTTCATAACTGCAGGCAGCTAAAACTGTAATACGTTTACTCCAGTATGAAGGTATCGTGTTCCCTGAAGCTCTCCGTTTCATAGTTCGCATTGCATTGTAATACTGTACTTAGGCCAAATCTAAAAATCATACAGGACGCCTTTGGGCCAATCACAGTTCAATCGAGTTCCAGGTGCCTCGCTCATAAAATTAGGCCTGAAATCCCAAGCAAGAGAGGAACCGTGCATCAGGCCAAATTGACAGATGCTTTAGTGAAATGAGAGAAACCGAACTTGCAGATGTATGCACCATCCAAACAATGCACTCACTCGACTCACGTCCCAAACCTTCCCCTGATCTACATACATTTTATCATTTTTATTTATGGATATTTTCAATGCTTTATTTTTATTGAACAGTATTGTAAAACCTACTCAACTGAAAAAACTATTTTCCCCAAGAAAGGATTATTACAAAAACAAGCTACACCATTTCCATGGCACTATCACAGAGAGTAGGCCTAGGTCCTCGGGTGTCCTGGACTAATTCCAAGGCTGGCTGTCTCTGGCATTCCCCTCAGTTTAATTGGCATAATCTTTCTCCCCACCTCAGTTGAAGTGTACTGATTGGTGAGCATTCTGGCACGGAATGGCTGCCGTGCATCACCCAGACGGGTGCTACACATTAGTGGTGGCTGATGCAAGTTTCTGACATTCACTCCAAAGTACTTTGAGATCCTTAGATGAAAGATACAAATACATCCTTGGTCAGAAATCAACAATAGGCAATTCTCCCCAGGAACACCAACTCAGAAATAACCCAGGCATTAGGCCTAGTTAATCTGACAAACCAAACTGCTTTTACCTAGGAGGGGGCAGAAGGTAACCATTTCACTAACTTCAGAAACATTCGATAGATTGACCTGTGCAGTTTAGCTGATATTACACAGTCAGCATGTAATAGTGAGCTTGATTGACACCTGTGTGACCAGTCTGCCTTTTGTTATAATGCTTAATGCTGTTCTACAAACGTGCCTTGTAAGGTCTTCTGCTTTGTACAGCTGTACATGCACCAGTACGGTCCATAATATTTAGGTCAATAATACCGAGTTAAACAAGCTTTCCGACCAAAAAACCTCAATGTCCAAATGAAAGACTAAAATTGTCCAGGTGCATAAGGGCTTTAGAATTCAAACTGCTCACATGGTATCACAGTGAATTTTTTTTCCTCCCAGACAAAAAACTGTGGGATATGACAAGCCTCAGACAATAGCGCAGTGGGCGGTGTCCCAGTTTCAACACCTTTTTTTCACAGGTCCAAAAAGAAAAATTGCTTGCATACTTTGACACATACACATACACACATCTCTCTCTCACACTCTCTCTCTCTCTCACACTCTCTCTCTCTCTCTCACACTCTCTCTCTCTCTCTCACACTCTCTCTCTCTCTCTCTCTCACACTCTCTCTCTCTCTCTCACACTCTCTCTCTCTCTCACACTTTCTCTCTCTCACACTCTCTCTCTCTCACACTCTCTCTCTCTCACACTCTCACAAAAGTCGCTCTGCCAGCTCAGTGGCACAGTTAGTCTACCATGTCTGAGAAGGGAGGACCGGAGCCTGTTCTAAATGACGACTCTGGAATTAGTCGCGTGAGTCACACGAGGGACTCCTCCCTTTACACCCACTTTCTACTCCCACGTGCACAGGCCCCACCTACCTATACGCTCAAACCGTGATAGTAGTCACATGACACTGCGTCAGAGGCACCTGCGTTCTCATTCATACCTCATCCACATTAACCTATATCAGTGCAACAGACTCCCTGTTATGGCTGCTCTATTGATAAACATTACTTATTTACAGAAATAATTTTCTTAGTTAAATGCCCAACACCCGGATGACACATACAACATGAATTTTACATACCATCCTTTTATAAAGCAGGATGTGTACATATCATTACCTACTGAGGCATTTCATGGTTAGTAACTAGTCTCTACATAAAATGGAATAGACTACTGTTATGCAATCATGGCGTACTTCCCTTCAGTCAATCTTGGTTATATGATTTGTACATGTACTAGCTAGATGTCTCCTGAAAGGAATAGTTCGCTTTCTAGGTTTATGTATATTATTTAAATTTTAGTGTATGTTCTCAAATGGACCAGACAGTTTTTCGCACAGTGAGAAATAGAGAGAGAGAGCCTCTTAAAAACCTACACTCAAACTGAAATAATATCAAACCCAGAGAAAGTGATCTATCCCTTTTACCCTTACATCGCACTTCTGGACAAACACTACATTGGCTGTTGCCATTTGTCCCTTTAAAATACCAGGCTGTTATGTTTCAGCTTGAGTTGTACAGGAGGTGAAGAATGCTGGTGACATCTAATCTGGATCAAATTATGGAAATACAACTCTTAAACTAATCAATTTTTATGTTCACTCTTACACGATTCCATTTTTACTTTCATCATAAGTAAAAAGTATAGGCTATACACATTTGTTCACTGTGCATAATGGTTTTGTGTGTATTGGGGGCATTCTCCAAACATTCTCTAATGTTTTTTTAATGTATGATTACCAATTATTGTTCAACATCATCTATTATTACTATGTATTTTCTATAATTAATGTTTTCTAGGGGTACCCCTGGTTAAGCCCTTAGAGGTTTTTTGAGGTTTTCCCTGCACGTAAGTGTTTATAAATGTTTGACCACTGTTTTTAAAAAATTTGTGCAAATAAAATCAAATAAAATAATAAATATGCAGCATCTTACCTTGGACAATGGCTATAGATTCAAAACGGTGGAGTTCTTTCAGTAAGCATGATCGCTCCGTTGAGTTAAGGCTATAAATGAACTCTCTTGCTCCTTGCGGCGAGTTCAGTGGCTCCATGGGCTCATTGTGTGAGTGTGTGCCCAAGCTATTGCTCTGCATCAGCAGCACCGGTGACAGAGACTTCCGAGGCATGGGCGAGTTAATGCAGACCGATCCCAACGCTAGCCTCGGCCTCAGCGTCAATGCGGGTCGTAGAGCTCTTTGCAAACACGGCAGCAGCATTGTGGCGACAAAAGAAAAGTTTGCCTAGACCGATAAACCTGTAAAAAAAAATCGAAACGATAAAGTATTCAATCATACAGATGCATATTTGTCTACCTAGCTTTCGTTTCGCTGTCAACCCAAAGGAGAATGACAGCCCGGACCATACTGCTTGAACACAAATTGAGCAATGGCATTACTAATGCTGGTAATGAAGTTAGCTAGCTGTCAGGACGCACTAACGCTAACGTTACATAATTTGACACAACGTTTTCAGTCGTTAGCTAACTGGCTAATCGGAGCCAGTTGCACTTGGCCCTTCTGCCACAACGATCGTACAGTTCCTCGCGATGCATATAGCGACTGACTCGTCAGTTAACGTTAACGTCCATGTAAAATAATGTTAGCCAGCTAGTTCATACTCATGTAGTCAACGCTATATATTAAATCAACTTCAAATACAAATTACATACGACTAGAAGCATACATACAACTACACACATGCATATATTAATTTCAACACAGCTGGTTCCGCAAAGTTAAACATAGCAGAATACATGATCGACTGACCTCACTCAAGAGCACGTTCCTGTAACAAATCTCATATTTCCAAGTCGTAATATTACATCAGTTACTGATTTTTTTTCGTTTATGGTTTAGAGTTGCCTTCAGTCTTCCATAAAAATACAAAGTCTCCTTCGATCCAGAAAACTGTAACCGACGTGAAAACAATGAGTCAGTTGGAAACATTTCTCATTATGAACACTTCTTTCCACTTGCGGGTCCAAGGTGTCCTGTTCTCTCCTGGTTAGTCCTGCCGCAATGGCCTGTGGTTACCTCCTTTCCGAATTTCTTCGATTGTAGTTTTTGCCCACTGCTCAACTGCTGCTTTCGGCATTCACTTTTTCTCTGATTCCGTTCCAACATCAGTCGGCAACGCGTCTCCAACGTGATCAACCTCTTCAACACTTGTCTACTCGAGTAGCATAGCAGTCGCTGGGTCACATACACGCCCCAGTTCACATTCCATGTAAGTAATGCATTATGGGAGAAGTATGTCTCATCCATAAAACAACCATAAATGCTACATATAGCTTATGTTATAAAGACTACATTTCCCAAAAAGCAACGCAATAGGCGTACTACATTTGGGGTGCTACGGGAGACGTAGTTCTGTAGTCCAGTTGCTTTGCGTTAAAATGGAAACGGCCTTTAACCTTTTGCAGTCTGTACCATTAACATGGTTGGTGTAAATGAATACTGATAACGCAAAGGAAATGAATTAAATAGTTCAGAACGGTTTCATTGATTCTGCGTTATTTCACGAATAATGAATACAAAAGAAATGCATTATTCATTTTACCGGAGATATGCCAGAGGGGAGCGCTGTATTAGATTTGTAGTGACTCAACTCTACCACCTTCTGGTAGCCTATATTTATGCCACGATGGACTCTAAAACCACATGTTCTATGGCACTGCTTAATTTTTGGAACTAGTGGCTGTCAAACCCCTGCCACCTGCCTGAAAATGTTATGAGAACCATCTTCGGAAAAAAGATTTGTTGAAAATGAACAATGGCAAAATCATCAGCCTCACTTGAGACAAAAGAAATAAAGGGTTCATTTTTTTTAAAATTAAATAAACATTCCAAAGCAGTCTGTAAATGTGGGTTTTTAGACATTTGTGGAAAACAGCCAGTGTAATCTGCCTTCCTGACTAATTTGGAAATCAGCTGAATTGATGGTAGAACGATAATTGAACTAAATTCAGGCAGCCACTAGAAGTCGGTGAAGAGTGCCTAAAAGTGGCATGACGTGTGAATTTCTGCAGGTTGAAAACAAACTGAGCACCAACTTTCTGGACCAGTTGCAGTCCCAACAAGAGGTTACAATAACTTGTACAAGTAGCCATGTAGTCTCTTGCAGAGGAACGGTCAGATTCTCCTGTTGTTGTGGCAGGAGACCCTGCAGGACCGTGTGTTTGCTGTGATGTGTCCCAAGAAGCTGAGCTGGTCATCCAGGGTCACAGTAAGGCTCTTAGCTGAGCATGATAGAGACACTATGGAACCACCAACAGTAATTGAAGCATCAATCCATGGTGAACCCTTTGCCAGGAGGGACAGGAATTTTGTCTTCCGAAGGTTGAGCTTCAGGTGGTGAAGCTTCAAGGTTGCAATGTCAGCTAGACAGGCAGAGGTATGTCCCTGAATTTGGGTTTCAGAGGGATAAAATGGAGAAAAAAAATATATAAATCTCCCAATACCATTTACCTTTATAAATAAGGTTATGACACATCAAGGAAGAAGGATATTTCTAATAACAACACAGCCATTACTATTTATAATGCTGATGACCTTTGCAAGGATTAACTGTCGCAAAACAAAGTTCAAGTTAGAGAAATAATTTTGATTCACATAATCCGAAGTATTTCCTGTTATTCAGCTTCCTAATACCAGTCAACCAATTTGTATTTAAAATTTGACATCACAATTTTTTCCAGAATTATTTTTATACACTCACATCACCCATCTTCACATCTTGTGGTTAAGACCTTTAAGTAAAAAATGTTAATCAGCATGTGCGAAATGCTGAGGTATTGGTTTCATTGTGTTATTTTCATATAGTTTGATTTGACCCCTCAATTTGACGCATTTATTTACATAACATATACACAGAATCACTGTGAAAGAGGATTTTATTTACATAAATCATTTTAAACTGAAAGGCAAAATACTAAATCTTTTTATATTTTATTAAAAAGCAAATGATTAATCTATAAATCAAAATCCTTCATTTCCAAAAAAAAAAGTACAACTATTCCACAGAATAATCAGACTTTTTTTAAACTTCCTGATTCTAACACCCCAGTTATAACTGAATTGTTTGTTTCTGAAGAAGGCTGAGGGATAATTTAATCTATTACATCAAACCAAAAAAAAAAAAAATCCTTTTAGTGGCATATTGCTATTACTCAGGAAGTAGGTGTACCCATTAAAAAAAAGTGTGTGATTTCAGCTTAAGGTACAAATACATTATGTACGTAATCAAATGTTACTTAAAATAGCTAAGTCACAGATGCCATAAAAAACACTGTAACTTTCAGACTGAAATGCCAAGATCTCCAATTAGCACAGGTACTGTTTGAATAAAACATGGTGCCGAGATGTAAATTTCCATTTCACTCATGAGAACTATCCCCAGTGGTAGAATGTTCCAAAACATTCATTTGGATACCTTTTCTTTTATAAAGGAAAGTCTTTTTTATTACATGTACAATAATGTACACAATTTTAGCAAGGTCACACAAGAGACCAGTAGTAATGAGAGGAGGTATATTTGTGGTTACAGTAGCACATCACATTAATTCAAATCCTTCTTCCTGACGCAAAACTCTGACCAGTCCGTTTTAAGATTTTGTTTTTGTGTTTCATCATAACAGGTAGGTTGCTTCCTTCAAATATTTAAACAGCTTAACAGAAATAAAGAAAACTGTATCAGCATTTTAACCTTTCGGGTGCAAACAACAAGAATAACGTAAGACCACCTTTAACGGTTTCTTAAAATATAAAGTCTAATTTCACAAAATTTTTAATTTCAAACGTTCAGTGAACCAGCAAAAAACATGATCATGAGCATCCCTAGGAAATAAAGGAACGTGCATTTCTTGCACTGAAAATATCAGGCAGCTCCCCTGGGCACACTGTAACACACACCTCATCATAATATTTACCCCTCCATAAGCCCTTGAAAAACAAACATATACACAAACAAAAACAGACAATCAAAATGCAAAAAAACAAAAAAAACAAAAAAAAAACATCCCTGATGTTCACAAATATGACGCCAAATTGAAATACACTCTGATCATTCCCCACTTGAGTCTGTGTCGTCATTAATGTAGTCTTCCTCTACAGGCGTTCCTCCATTCTGTGTCCCCCATTCGTCCTCGTCGTACTCAATACTGTCATTGTCTTCCAGGAGTTCATTCTCCAGCTCCGGCTCGCCGGCGGCCGCAGCGGCTTCCGCCCCGGCGGCCTCCGCAAACTCGCCGGCGTTCTCGTTGGGGGCGACGTAGCCGTTGTTGTTGGAAAAGGGGGCGCTGTCCCGGGCCTCCTCTTCGATGTACACCTTCTGGTGGCACATGGGACACGTGTCCTGGATGTACAGCCACTTCCGCAGGCAGAGCGCGTGGAAGTAGTGGTGGCAGGGCGTGAGGCGCGCCGACGTGGCAAACTCCTGGTAGCAGATGGCGCACACGTCCTCGATGTCCCGCAGCTGGCTGCCCTTGACCTCCGGGAGGGAGTTGATCTTCTTTACCGCAGTCCGCCGGTTGATGAAGGTCTTCCAGCCGTTCTTAGCCTGCAGGTATATGTTGAAGTAGGCATGGAGGCACATCATGCAGGCCCGGATCTTACTGCCAGACTCGAACATCATGGTGTACGCCCCGTTTCCAAACATGATGACCCCGAAGATGAACTCGATGACGTTGCCGGTGGAGCGTACGTAGTAGACGTAGTCGTCCAGCTTCTCCCAGAGCACGTTGTAGTAGCCGTCGACCATGAAGAGCGTGTAAACCGTTAGGGAGACGATAACTTTGAGGCAGAGCTCCACGCAGAAGGCAGTGACAGCAAACAGCCAGGTGTTGAGGACGTAGTGGTGCCAGAGGGCGTAGCTCAGCACGATGGGTAGCACAAAGAGGCATACGGACACCAAGAGGACGGGGACGTGGCGGCGGACAGATGATACGTGGGAGGCACTCAGGGACATGAGGACCGGGTCCGTCATCCCGTGGATGAAATGCAAGATGGCGGTCAAAAGAAGGCACATGTTGCGGCTCAGCCGCACCAGCCTCTCCTCGGGGTCCAGGCCGCTCAGCCCCGTCTGAAGAGCCAGGATGAAGAACAGAACAGGCGCCACAAAGCCCAGCCGCTTGTCTTCCTCCTCAGTGGAGCCGATGAAAGCCAGGATGCTAAGCCCTAGGTAGTGGGCTATGGAGGAGATAACGGCGCTCATACCCAACACTGTTAGCGTGGAGTCGCAACCACTGATGATGAGGTTGCTAAGCAAGTCCCAGAACACGTCCCAGGTCAGGTAGGTCTGCTCGCCACTTTCGTTCCTGACCACCTTGACTACATAGACCAGGATAATGGCCTGGGCGGTCATCCGGGTCAGCCAGAAGACCCGGAGCACATCTGGGAAGCGGATCCTCTTCCAGGTGTCCTCCACTAGCAGCTGCATGCCGTAGATCCTGTACATGTGCCGGACCAGCAGGAAGACGTAGCGACAAGAGTAGTAGAACCACTTCAGCTTCAGGGTCAGGTACACGGCCGTGTTAATGGCCAGCACCAGGCCGGATGCGATGGCCACCAACTGCCGCACGTCCATGGGCAGCTCGATAATAAGCCCCCAGATGGGGATCATGATGTCCAGGACGACGAGTGCCGCAAACACGGACTGGATGTTCAGCAGC
The DNA here is from genome assembly GCA_029718625.1 of Synaphobranchus kaupii. Classification (NCBI taxonomy): domain Eukaryota; kingdom Metazoa; phylum Chordata; class Actinopteri; order Anguilliformes; family Synaphobranchidae; genus Synaphobranchus; species Synaphobranchus kaupii. The sequence goes on along the minus strand of CM056396.1, from coordinate 12,325,183 downwards.
GCCACGTAGCCGATGCCAAACACGAGCTGGACAACAGCCATTCCCAACCAAAGGGTGGGTCCATTCCGTGGTAGCAGCCTGAAGCCCAGTGCTGCCTTGTAGTACGCGCTGTAGAAGTCTATGTGCAAAGTGGCATAGTAGTTGATCAGGATAGCCACCACTCCCAGGAGCACTGCGAGGAAGAGCATGTAGAACCTAAACAGGGCCCTCTGAGACAGGACCAGGACCACGCTGGACACCAGAATGCCTAAAAGTGACAGGATAGCAACATTTAGATGATATTCCAGACTTCCCAAAATATTGTCAGAAACAGATACAAATTTAGAACAGGGTTTGTTGCAAGTAAAACATTTACTTTGTTAATAATGTCATATACGTCAATAGAAAACACATTTTCATGAAAACCCCTTCATAACAATAGAAAAGCAGAATTATGTTATCATGAAGAGCAGCAGTGTAGCATAATGGTTAGGGAATTTGTCTTATAACGCATAGTGTATCGGTTCAATTCTCTGGTGGGGCACTACCTGTTGTATCCTTAAGCAAGGCACTTAACCTGAACCGTTTCAGTAAATGTATGGTTTATAAAAATACAAGTTGTTTAAGTTACTCTGGATCAGAGCATCAGATTAATGCCTGAAGGGAACATAATACAATGTGATAATAGGGCATACATAAAGTCAAACTTTTGTTACAATTTAATGTGAGTCAACTAGCTCATATGACGAGTACAGCCCAAGAAAAAACAACTGCTTTGGTTAACTAATGTACAGTATTATAACGATCCCTTCCAACTTCCAATTCTGCTAGCACGAAGAGGGAATCAGGATCTTATTAGCTAACGTTAACCGTTTTCAAACTGATATGAAATTTCCCAGAGTAAGGTATAAATCAGTAGTGTCCACCCTTTACCTATGTCATCGAACTACCTGCGCATTGTCTTGCTAGTTGTGTTACCAATTTTACTAAAGACCAGGGTCTGAAAGTAACAGCAGACACTAGCCAAATGCTGGTAAAATTATTGATTGTGGCTGGAAAGATTTTTACCCTAACAGCCACTTTTGCCGGTAACCAACTAGGTAAAATGTTTAAAATGGCTGGTGATTTTTAGAATCCACAAGCCACTCTGGCCAGTGGGTGGAAAAAGTTAATTTCATACCCTGAAGACAATCATTCTATGGCTGCTAACTTGTAAGATAGCTAGGCAGACATTTTCTTCATAAAAATGTTGTTAGCACAAGTAACGTTAGGTTAACGTTGACTTACTTGAGTAGTTAACAGTAGTTCAAATTTGGTTATTGATCACTAAGACAACAACACGACATACTTATGTTGTTATTTAATGTCAGATATTTAACTGAACGTCCCGTCAACGTTTATGGGCCTAACTTAGCGAAAAAAATTTTGAGGACGCGTACAACGAAAAGTGCTCCGTCATACACGTCATTTACAGGCTGGGTTGATGGCTAGCTGATAATCTTCGATAATCTACTTTATGGGTAGTAAATTAGCCATACTGCTAGTTTAGCGAAGCAATAATGGCTATAAATTAAGGTACACGACTTGTTTGAGTTGCGCACAGCAACAGAATAGGCCACTTGTTGACTACATTAGCTAGCTGGCTAGTTAGTTAGCGGTAAATCGGATTTGGAAGCGCGAACAAGAGACATGAGCGCTTGACAGGTGACCTCAGGTACTAGACAGCTAACTTAGCTTGCCTTGCTAGTGTAGCTAGCTAGCTAGCTATTTTGGAAAATCGGCTGCAATGACAGTCATGACAATGGATGACTCGGACGAAAGCCTATTAAACAGATTCTACGTTTGAATGACCTTACCCAAAAATCGGAGTAAAATCTTTCCAGTGGCCCCGGCCCACCCGGACCCGGGATCATAGTAAGAGTTAAAAATGGCGTCGATAATAAAGATGCAGGGAACTCGCAATGCCACATCCAGTACAGCCAAGGCCTGTTGGCCGATTCGGGCATGAGCGGACGCCATGGCACAGGGCGTTGTTCCTGGAGGACACGGTCTCTCCGTTTGTTATCCTCAACCTCCGGTCCTGGATGTCCGGATTCTTTGGATTTCCACACGTTATTTAACGGGATCCCCACACTCCGCCATCTTCGCTGTCCAGCTACTGCAATGCGAGGAACGCGGAAGTAACCCTTAATTTGAACTTCACGTCACAGGGCGATTTCAACGTGTCCCGCTCTGACGCAGCAAACACGAGCGACAACTTTCCATGGAATGACGTTACAATCATTAAGATGTAACAAAATTTGATTTTCTCTCTTCAGAGCCACTAGCTAAAATGTTCATTTCAAAATTTTAATTTAGCGAATGTAATTTATCTAACGTTAGTTTTTACCATTATGTCATTGGCTACTTGTTTAAACTGCTAATTTCAAACACAATGATAGTAAATCATAAACGACAGTAAACGATTCCACAGTTTTTTTATGACGACTGCACTTTTAATGGTTTATTTGTTTGCGCTTCAATTGACTTCTGTCCCATTTACATGCTGCAAGTGATGCAAAATGACTGCCTGACATGTCATTGCTGAATTGGAGCTGTTGGCTTGGAAACGTGAAATGGTGAACGAACCCCTTTGTATTTCACTGTAAAATACGAGTTACGTGAATTACATTTTTATAGATTTTTGAAAAGCTGCAGTGTTTTGGATCAATCCACAATGTGAGGCATGCAGATGCCCACGTACTGTTGTTGTAAGCATTTGTGGAGAATGGCAATTTAGCACATTGTAAATAGAGTCCCAGGATTAGAAGCACTTCAAAGTCTGTAAAAGGCAAATTAAATCATTTGTAATCCTGTCTGAGCGAGAGCCTGCAAAGTCAGCTTCCAGAAAAGAAGACTTTCAGTGTATTGTTGAAAATGGTGTTTGCCATCTCCAAAGGGTCCTCGTCTCTTGCTGCAGCCATGACCTCCAACACTTGACTGTTAAAAGGGGAAAATAAGGATTCATTAGGACATATTTGTATATTTAACTGAAAATATATATTGATTTCAGAAATTAACATTTTAACAAACTATTTGTACACATTCTAATTTCATAATATTTAAGCACTTTTAATAGAGCTCATGTTGTGGAATTTGTTTGCAACACATTGTAATATCATAGGGGAAACACTGGGGCTATATGTCTAATATGTTTATTTGTATTTTTTGTTTTCATCATCTGATAATTGTGATGAGTGGCATTCTCTTTTGCTTAATGTTACTACCATTATTATCATTATCACTTTATTGTTAGTATTATTATTTCTTTCGCTTTTTCAAAATGGCTGTTAATTTCATCACTATGTGGGAGGATATACTGTATATACACCTCCTTTTTCCTACTGTTGACTCTGAGGAAGACGCAAGTCGAAACGTCAATCACCCCCTTCACCCCCTGCAATAAACGTGCAAGCGACTTCTAATGAGTGCTCCAGTGCTTTATTTCGGGTAGTCTATTGGAAGTTCCCAGGTAAAAGCCCTTTTTGTTCACTTTGTAATAATACGTGTTTCGTAGGATCAATATTGAAATATTTTTTAAAAAGTCACTTAATATAATACAATTTCAAACCCAACTATTTTTGGCCCAGGTCTGATACAGAAAGCAATCAGCTGGTCTAGCAAGATGAGAATGCATGCTATTTCATGCAGTATACACTGTACGTTTTAATGAAAATTACTGTTGACATACACAATGTGGCACGGCTCATTCCGATCTTTCAGGCAATGGCCAGCCTCCCATTTCTTCTTTGTGGGAAATGTAGTCTTGATGTACTTTGACCCTGCATGTGTGGCTTTCACCCCGCACCAAGGAGCATCTAAAAAAAGAATGGGACTTATGTTCTCACATCTGAGAAAACACCAATATACTACACATTGACCAGATATTCAACTTCAGTGTTACTTCATTTTTTTGTTGCAAAACTATGGATATTCTGCCTTCAACCATCTCACTTCATGAATACTAACCGTCAACTAGGAAATCAAGAGTACTTCCACAATTGCAGAGACACGCTAAGCAAATTCAGCTGAAAAAGGTCAATACTTAGAATATATGCAATGTAATATTCTCAATCTATTGCTGAAGCGGAATTGCTACAAAGTTAAACGTCTCAGCGGTCAAACTACATGCTTTCGAATCGTTTCAGATATGCTTGGCTTCATGCTCATCCAGTCGAGGCGCGCGCACACACAAATGTCAGTACTGCATTTCATTATAACCAATGGAATAGTTTTCATTTTGTCCAGCACACAATGGCCATAATGTTGAGTATATTTTTGTCATGCTGTAACACCTTAAACATACCCGTTTCAATCATCAGCCGTTCAGTGGGGATGGATTTCATCGCCTCAAGATTGGCTTCAGTTTTCAAAGAGCTGAAACAGATTAAGAATGAAATGATTTACTGCGATGAGAAACAGTTATAGAAGGTGGCAGGTAGCGCAGTTTCTCTTCTTGATGTGTGCGCATCATAGCCATGAATCCTGGGGTGAGTTTAGGGAAAGGTAAAACTGGTACTGTATACACAATTATCTTACAAATGAAAAAGCCACCATCAGTTATACACTTGTAACTGAAATGATAGACTCCATTAAATTAAACCAGTTAATAGATAAGACTACAGTCAAATAGATAGAGCCCCACCAGCCATTGATGCCAATATAAAGGTCCAAGTCAGTAAGGGCTACAGCATCTTCTTTGCTCCCATCAAAGGAATGCACCTAACAAAGAACAAAATATATCAATGTTTCGACATCTAGTATACTGGACATAGCACTGATAAGGTGCAAAACAGAAAATCTCCCATTTAAAAAGTGTACATACCACCCCGCCAACACACCTGCCTCTGTTCCTTTTCATGATTTCTGTGAATGTCAGAAAGAGAAGATAGATGGGTCAGACTGTCTTATTCAGCATAACCAGGCAAGATGAATGTTTTACCTCCAGCATATGGACCATACCTAGAAACTCCTTATGCGAGTTTCTGCAGTGAAGGAACATGGGCAGTCCCGTTTCCTCAGCTAAGTCAAACTGCTTCTCAAAATACCTGTAAAAAGATGAGGGTTAGCATACATTGAAGAAAAAACATTACGCTAACATTATGCTTGTTCCCATTTCAACAACTTACAAGAAAATAAATAAAAGTGTAAGACTGAAAATTATTGATCCTTGGGATTGTCAGTCATAAACCCTGACTTCCTTGAGGGTGCAATAAACCAATTCACCAGGTGGCCTAAGAATCCCCTGTTCTACCCACCCCTTACATCTTTGCCTCGTCACACAGGACTCCCAACTCCACTGCCCTACAACAAAAGGCACAAAGTTATAAACGACAACTGGAATGGCATTAGAGGTCCTGATGACGTCGGCAACCGAGGCCTGTTCTCAGGCCGTAAAAGGCCTGTGAACACGCACCCTATGTTAAAATATTCTGGACTGAAGCAACACTGTATGTATGGGGCATCTTATGTATGTACATGTGATAATATGATAAATGTGGTGGATTGGGATTAATATCAATTGAAATGGGGGGTATGTAAGGAATAAAGAATGTGTTTGGAAGGGAGAATTGTAGGTTATCAGGGATGTGCTTGTCCACATAAGTATCTGGATCACAGAGTGGCCATCACCTGGACCTCACCTGGTATCTAGATAAATTACATAAAATCATAAGATCACGCGCCGTCGTACAAAGTATCTTATTGCTATCACTAGATCGGGGTGGGGGGAGTAGACTGCAGTTTCTCTTCCTGGAGGAGAAGGGGGGTCTCTTGGTGGTTAGATTTTACAACCCTCTTCCTGGCCAGACCTTGTTTGGACAAACAAAGGGAATTGTGTAATGTGGAAAGCCTGCCCAGGATCACATTTAAGGGAAGTCCAAATGGGCATTCAGGGTGTATCTGCTTAACAGATCGCCTGGTGCTGTAGTGGCACCATAGTTCTTCCATTATGGTGTATCTGCTTAACAGATCGCCTGGTGCTGTAGTGGCACCATAGCTCGTCCATTATGGTGTATCTGCCTAACAGATCCCCTGGTGCTGTAGTGGCACTATAGTTATACCCGTATAGGAGTATCTGCCTAACAGTTCTCCTGGTACCTAAGGAAGATCGCAACCGACTTCCCACACCGTGCAGACTGTGTGTTTTGTGTATGGAAGATCGCAACCGACTTCCCACACCGTACAGATTGTGTGTGTGTGTGTGTGTGTGTAGGGAAGATCGCAATCGACTTCCCACACTGTGCAGATTCTGTGTGTGTGTGTAGCTGAAGCAGGCCGGGTAAGATATTTACTCTGTGTTTTCTTTTCTTAATTTCTATATTTTGTAATTGACTAATAATTCTAAGATAATGACCTACCTGCCTGTGAATAAATTCTTCTTATTTTAACTTGCGTGGTCTCCATGACTCTAATCCATTTTATACCTTTTTCAGCCTAAATTACGACTGAATACTCAGGGGAACAATTCTGACCAATGACCAACTGATCAGTGGCGTGGTACTTTATGTGGAGTCCCCAAGTTGGGTAGGTGGCTGAGTTCTGCCAGTAAAAGGGATTGGTGATGCATGGCTCTGGGAATTTGATGTGAAGAGAACCCATGGACATTCTACATCGGTTCTTGTCAAATTAGCCTTAAGGAGCCCTCTGAGTGCACGCTGACCTGGGCTCGCAACTATCTATGTAAAATATAATGCATGTATTGTGTTGGCCAGACCCCCAACCTCTGTGTTCTCCACCGAACTGAGATTCGGCAATAGTGCTAATCCCGGGAGCATATATTGAGTAATGGTGGCACACAAGGAAGAGTCGAGTGTAACCACTCTGAGCTTCACGCATGATTAAAGTGAAATTCTAAATTATAGTTTAATATGGAGACAGATAATTACGAGTAAACCAATAGTAACTGTTACGCTTACTGTTTGTGATCATAGATATATTCGACGTGTTGTTCAGCTCCTGGGAGCATTTGGACCTGTCGTCAAAATGCTCCCATTAGAATATTGACATTTGGACGACAGGTCGGATATATCCGTGATGACAACATGGCCCCGTTTGCGAACGGAGAATAAGAATCATACTGATCCGTTTCAGGCCTGTCTTAAGCGGGATATGGAGCAGCGCATTCATATCTGACTCGTGGCGACGGACCCGGTATATTCTTAAATGTTCTTGTGCTCTATTCATGAACGGAGGATAAATCACTAACCTCTTTTTATTTACATCACAACAGCAGAGGAAAAACACGTTTGCTCCTTCCCCTCCAGCTATTCCCTCATTGGTCTAGCTGTGCGAGTTCTACAAAAGCTACTTACACAAGCTGGGTCTCCTTTGGACAAAATTCCAATCTGTCAAAATCTGAAAGTAATTGGGGAAAATGTGAGACAAAATCATCTACCACTCAAAAGCATGATTTTAAAATAGAAATTCACTAAATTTACAGTAATTTCCTTAAAATTTGGCATGCAAAAGTTGCTGCCCCGAAATAAAAATGTAATAAAATGATCCGTGCCACCACTAGGAAAAGTATCATTATTAATACAATATTGCAGTATAGAGACTAGTGAACAAGTTACCTGGGTCGCCATAACATCAGATATACTTGTGTAATCACTTTATCATGAATTTGTATTTAACTGCTCAGATGAAATAAAATATAAAACGGCATATACAGAATGAATAATTTTTTTATATATTCCTCCCTACAAATATACAGCTGTTTAGTGATACAAAGTCAGTTGACATACAATTGCTTGTATTGCAGATTAAATGTTTTTTGCGTTTGACATAAGTTGAACATCTAATTCATAAGTGAAAGATTGTCATTGTCTTACCAAGACCGCATTCCCCTATAGCCACCACCTTTCCCTTGTTTGACAAGGCCAACTCTCTCAAAGATGCAACGTATAGGTCTGGTCCGTTCTGCTCAAACTCACTGCAGCGTGTTGGATGACAGCCCACGGTACTGTAAAATTCATCTGTGCATTGAGGGATGCGATCATATTAGCATGCATTAGTCATCAGATATAGTTTCAATTAAACGACTCCTGCTTCTGTTTTTTGAAAGAACTAAAAACCTTTACTATAATTAATAGACTCAAATGGTTGATTATTTCAGTGGTGTAGCCTATATCATTCAGGATACAAAACCTACACTACAGTGCGGCAAAGGGGTGTTCACCTCGCGTTTCAGCCAACTGTATAGCTTCTTTACTGTCAGCAAGGTTCCCTCCCGTGATGATGAACTGTAAATATGAAAAAATAAAAAATAAAAATTTTTTTACCTTTATTCCAGACATTCTGTAAACTGACTAAACACAAATGAAATGAAATAAATTAAAGAATGGACCTTTTGGACTCCGATATTAATGGCTCTTTCGATAATTTGTTGGAAGTCATCTGCAAAACAGCAAAGAGGAAAACTTTCTGTGGCACATGCGATTTGTACACTATACTTTATTGTTAACAACATAGAGTAGCCTACAGACCTGTGTGTTTCTGGTTCCCCCTATAAATTCCTCGAAACATAGGATCCGTTAGATTTATGCCGATATCTGGGAAAATATAAAACGAAATTTATTTCGGAGGGGATACAGTTCTGGTAGCCAGGTGTATTGTCTGCAGCTAACGTTAGCGAGTTAACGTTAACCATCTAGTTTTAGCACAGTAACTATAGCTAACAACGAAATCAGTTAGGTTCAGCATGCAAGAGATTACAGACGTCTGTCACTGACATTAGCCATTTGTGATGCCATCCATCCCTAGCTAATTCTTACCAACAAATTTAAAATGAGCCATGGTTATTCTGCTAAAAAACCCACATGCAATCCTAACTATTCCCATAATCCATTGCTAAACCATAAACTCTAGAATAATTGTGCACACAGTTGTTCGGTATCTATGTTCGGTATGCATGGCAGCATGACCATGGCAATTAAAAATAAAATCATATCGAGGTGCTTTTAAATGTACGGAGACGGAGTCGTGCCATGCACAAACGTGCATTATTAAATCTACATGGGTTTAGTAGTAACGACTTATACATTTCCTTTTCTTTTTTTCTTTTTTTACTGCGCTTCTACATCTATGGTACGACCCGTACACTTCGATATCCCACAAGTCTGTGCTTCGGTTGAGTGAAGGTGACCGCGTCAGGTCTGAGAGAGAAAAGATGGCATCTGCCTATCTCACTCATCAACAGAAGGTCCTTCGACTTTACAAAAAGTCCCTAAGACACTTAGAGTCATGGTGCATATTTAGGTAAGAACAATACTTTGACTTCGCTGGAGATTTTTGTGAAATTCTAACTGTTAGCTAGTCGAGGTAAGCTACTGTAACGTTAGCTAACTAACAATTTAGCTAGCCAACGGTGGCATAATACAGGCCCAGAATGGCAGAACATATAACGACAGTAGCGTTAAGATACCTGTCAATGAATTATCAACAGTCTAGGGCTAGGCTGACATTTCTATCAGTGGGATGAAGTAACGTTAGGCTGTTTACGTCGCCGTTTTCTAACATTGGCCGGTACCTTGCGCTGAAAATAAACCGTTCATGCGGAATTGTGGATATAATTATATTTAACGTGTGCCTGGTAGTTGGCGTATACACCGTTTAACTTTTACGGTGTGGTTATGTTGTATTTTCTTAGTTTAACGTTAGCTGTTGGTTAACGTGAGCAAAGATTGACCGCGTTCAATCGTATAAGTTGTGTCCAATGGCCTATAACTGAATATTGACATACTTACTGTTTAACAATCACTGCATATCAATTGTTTTAGAGTTGCTCTCCTGGATTTGATGATTTTTTTAAAGGATATGTTTCCTTGCTAGAATACTTTGATGCTACTGCGATATTTATCTTCAATTTATTGCACAGTAATCAAGCAAAGGTATTCACTAAAGTAAATGGCTGTAAACCACCTTGTCTTCCAATTAATGATCTGTCTTGATGTATTAGTTTCCAGACTGTGTGGAAGTTTCTCTTCTTCCAAATGTTGTAATGGCAGCAAATACAGTGCAGAATGTCACAACGGTGATTGACGATGGTGTTGTTAATGAAGCATTCTAGAGAATGTAGTGTTGCATTACATAATGGTTTTTTGCGCATTTGTATCTTTCAGGGATAAGTACCGTTTCTACGCCTGCATTTTAAGGGCGCGCTTTGAAGAGAACCAGAATGAGAAGGACATGGTTAAAGCTACGAAGATTCTGAAAGCTGGAGAGGAGGAATTCTGGGCCCAGCAGCACCCCCAGCCCTATCTCTTCCCAGATTCACCAGGGGGGACATCCTACGAGAGATACGAATGCTTCAAGGTAGGACAAGTGCGGTACTTGCGTTACATTGATAGAGCTGTACTCCACGGCTGCATTTACGTTTATTTGCGTTTCTCTTTATGCGTGTGTATGCAATGTGGCGCTCCTTCCGGACAGGTCCCTGAATGGTGTCTGGACCATTGGCATCCCTCTGAGAAAGCCATGTACCCAGACTACTTTGCCAAGAGGGAACAGTGGAAGAAACTGCGAGAGCAGAGCTGGGACAGAGAGGTACATCTGCACACATTCACCTGGTGGCGCTCCATCTGAACACCCGGAATATAACCATTTGATGGCAGTGCAATGCAATATCCCCAGGATAACCACCGATTAAACCAGTGTTGAGTGCTGAATGAGGATTTGCCATTCAAAATGTGTTGGGTGACATAATCAGTTTGCTATCAAATATTGGTTTTCATAATCACGTGACTAATTGAACCAGGATTAATATTGAAAATCCCAATTTGTTACTAACAAAATTTGGACTGTGGCATTTTTACCTAGCCGGGACCGCATCAGGATTTGGCTACCCTGTTCATTTTGGTAACACTACATAGGAATTCCAGTCAACAACATGCACTTTGGTATTGAGAATTCTTTGTGTCAGGTTACCATAATTCAATTCAAAGAATGGTATGGTAATTCAAAGAAAAATGCTTGTCCTGAATTCAGACACATCATTTGGTTGGTTCTCAGAATGAAAAACTGTCCAAGAATAAATCTGATAGTTGAATGCGAATCTGCTTCCGATTCACTTAGCTGCTTAAGTTCTGACTTGTGGTTTACCTTTTTTAATGTGTGTGTATTGTCGTCCTCAGGTCCAGCAGCTGCAAGCGGAAACCCCTGCCACTGGGCCCACTACTGAAGCCCTCCCTCCAGCCCGTAAGGACGGTGACCTCCCTCCTCTGTGGTGGCAGATTGTCACCCGCCCCAGAGAGCGTCCCTTCTGAGAATGCTCAGCAAAGGGTGCTGGGAAAAATGAACATGCTATAGCATACCCAAGCCAGGATACCAGTATATGGGGGATTCATTTCCTGTAAGTTATCTGCAATCTAACTATAATAAAGTTTAACTCTGAAGCCAAAACAAAGATGAGTGCATTTGAGTAATGTGTGCACACAGTAACTGCATTTAGTGATTACCCAGTGGTAAGAGCATGGGGAAATTATTCTTTTTTTTTTTACTGGTTTTTGAAAAGAAACATGATTGAGAACCCTAGCAGCTTGAGAACCCATTTACAAACAACTCCTACATCAGAGGTGCGCAACTGTGTTGTTTTTTGTTCCAATTACCTTAGTTTTAGTGTTCTGACAGCTTTATAAACTACGCTGGTTCACTCCTGCACTTGAGCACAGTGACATCTTTAGGATACACTTGCAGTCTGCGGCTTCTACAAATGTCAAATCAAGATATGATTGAGCCAATTAAATAAAGGGCAGAAGTTGGCCCAAAATCCTGAAATGGATTGGCCCTTGTTACACACCCCTGTCCTACATGAACCAGATAGTTAACCTACAGTTAGTCTCAGCCTCAGCCGTTTTGACGCACTTCGTACGCAGCATCTGATGCATAGGCTTGCATAAGCTGGTTGGACTGGGAAACTGACAGCAACTCATTGGCTAGCAGCACCGTCAATCACAGGAGTGAGTGTGTATTTCCGGTACGACGTGGTGCATTGGGTTTTATCAGTCCGCCGCGAAACAAGTTGTCCTAACTAAGCGGTAGCTAGCGAATGCTGCGAATCCATCAAGAACAATGAGCGTTTCGGACCAAGACTAAAAGCTTAACGCTGGATTGAAGAAAGCTTTTGAAGTTCACAACATTTCTTCAGTGTGATGGACTGTTTTACTGGAGATCGCCGTGCCATTTGTGTAAATCACATTTGTTTCACGCGGGTATGTTCTTCTTGTAGCGCTGTTTCTGAATCGACCGTAGACGGTCTGTGGTTGGCTATATTGCATGTCAATCAAATGCACCATCTTGTCAAAGCGGGAGGCTTTTTACCGTGTTAGGCAAGTCTATGGACCAGACTTTGTGTTTATCAGAGTCTTCGCAAGACTAACCTACAGTGCACAATAAGATGTGAATAGGCCACGCAATGCACCAAGTAGTCAAGCAAGGTTTCGCAACATTTCTTTAATATTGACTTAAGCAATAATTCCACAGGGAGAACTGACATTACAGAAACAGATCAATATATAGCTTTGAGGACCGCACAGGGAAAGAGTTCAACTCTCAGTCCAAACAAGCAACTAAATCCTTGATAAAAGAACTAATATATATGTTGTGTGACTGCCTGCTTTTACAATATGCAAAAACACTTAAAACTATTAATATTGCCTTACACACTTACATTTTGGCAAATTAAAAAAAGAAGGAAGCCTTTATAGATACGGTTGGAAGTTATATCTAAACATTAACGGCTGTACTGGGGGGGGTGGGGGGTGGGGGTGGTTGTATTACAGCTAAGGCTCCTTCACACGGACAATATCAAAACGTCTGTAATTATTGAGACAGAAACTACTTACAGGTGTTTAGCATCATATGCACATTGCATCAACTACTTTTGAATGTACACGATTTTAGAAGCCGGTCTTGAATGAGAGAGTGACGGGCTTCAGTAACTGCACGGTATACTGATCATTTCTCAAACCAAGGGGCTTGAGGAACACCTAACTGGATTAGACTTTGCTCTGAAAAATGAAATCAACACTGATGCATAAAGAAGCAACGTGCAATAAGATTCAGGCTGTTCATAGCCTGTATAGTGACCAGGGCAGTAGTGCTCCCTCTTGCTGTTACACTTCCAAGCTCATCCAGTTCATGGACAAGATGCATGAAATGACCAAACCTGGGTCCCTGACTAAATAAATGAATCTGGTGAAGTCTTTGTGGCAATGGCATTTCAGATGCTCAAGTGTTTTGTGGTGAATCGGTTCCTGCGACTGACTCCCTGCTTCTATTCCCACACTTCTCCTTTTTGAAATTTTACAGAACCTTGCTCGCAGCGATCCTCCGTCACCACTCGCTCACACCCCTACCTTGATGAGTAACCTTTCACCTTAACGGTCGCACCTGTGCTCAAATTCATTGTTTGAATGAGGACCGTAGTAACGGGAGGTGAACAACATTTACTGAAGTGAGGCAGAGGATCTACCCACTACAACGCTGCAGACTTGGCAAGGGACAAACAACACTGTTACAGTTTGTGTTAAACCGACATTTGACAACATGAGAGAAGAGAGTACAGCCCACAGTGTTGCTGAATTGTAGGCGTGCTCTTGGGTGACTGGCTGTTGGGCTATGACAGTGTGTATGAGGTGTAATGCATCAGGAGTTCCCTCCTGGCTTGTGTCAAGTCGCTCATTGGGCTGCCGAGTAGCCGTGGCAGTTGAGCTTCACAGTAGAGAGCTTTCGCATGAATTTTAACAGTCAAATGTTTGTCTGTGTGTCCGTGTGTGTGTGTGTAATAACTGGGCTCAGAAAGCTCAACAGGCTGTAGTTTCTACATCCCTGGGTCAGTATACACACGTTATAAGGATTTAACAGTGGTATAAGCTCCGGCGTGTGACTGACCCCGAAAATGGCCACCGGTCTCCAGCAAGCCCTAGCTCACCTCCATAAGTAAGACGGACCCCTGTTCAGGTTTCATTCAGTCCATTAGGATAAAAAAACACATTTGCAGCTAATACTTAAAAACGTGAAAACAACAAGGCAGGAGGTTTGGGTGTGCTTTTCTGTACATCGTTATGGAGCACCTCAAAACTCAAATTATATTAATTTACCAGTATCACAGTACATGCGTGAAAGAGTTGACTGTGAACAGTACAAAATAGACAGCCATAAAGAATAAATTAAGCCCCTGGATTCCTCAGTCCCATTCACTATGTACAGTTTTTTATAGACGGCTCCGTATCAGTGCTTTGATCGAAACCAGATGTTGGTTACGGTTGACTTTTAAAGAACTACTGCGATTGCTTAGGAATATACTTGTCTACACATAAATTGCTTTGTCATTAGTTAGATATCCTCTTCACTAGAAGGATATAACGGATACAATGTGATTTTCAAGCACGAGGGGGTTTAAATTAAACTCAGAAATACTGCTGCAGGACCTGCAATCCATTGTTTATGGAGCTATAAAGTAGAATCTATAAAATAAGCAGAATCTCCTAAAGTAATAACATGCCATCATACAAATATGGCATTTTTCTCTTTTTAACATTACTCTGCATGTATTTATGTACCTTCCTATCACTTACAGGGGATTAGCATTTAGACCCAGATTAAATTCTATATTTAAAGGGCATCTTAAATTGTCCTGGCGCAGTCTGGAAGCGTACATTATCAAATTAAATGTGTAACCAAATAATATTGCTCACCATTAACTTATTGAGACATCAGCTCTCGGAAATGAGTACCCTCTAATGCGGAGTACTTAATGCTACCGAGCTTGCCTGTCGAGTACACTAGGAAAGTAAAATATAAAATGCAAATCAATCGATCAGTTCATACCCTAATGAGAGTATGCTGCAGTCTCAGAATTTCGCAACGAACCCCCGTGAAAATAAAGGTTCTCAGGAGGTTCCATGAATTCAGTCGTCTTCAAAAGCTTCAGAGCATTTGGCACCTCTGTGTTCGAACCAGGGAGAAAGAAGAGGAGTAAGAAGAACATCAACCAAAGATAAAAATGGTTTTAAAATGTATGTACACAGATGCAAACGCATGAAAGATTTGATCTTAAACTTTCCACCATGTTCAAAGTGGCTTGTCGCTCCCCTCCCACTCCCACATAACTCCACAGCACTGCATATTCTCAAATAAAAAACTGCAATGAATCGGGGAAAAAAAGAGGAAGCCATTCTTTTTTTCTTCTTCTGCGGCACGTATACTGGAATGGAGACAGCCCTGGCGAATCTACATGAACGTTGTCGGGCTCGAGAGCTGCGGGGAGTCTTCACGCGATGCGTGGGGCGGACCGGTCGTTGGTCAGGGTCCTCTTGAGCCTGACCCCTCTGCGGATGGTCAGGAGCATGTCCTCTCCCTGAGCCTCCAGGGAGTCAGGCCCCTCCAGCAGGGGCTCGTCGTCTTCCTCGGCTCCCACGGGCTGGGGCGGGGCCAGGGGCGGGTTGGTGGAGGCCTGGCCGCTCCAAATTGCCACAGGCTCCCCGGGTTTGAGGCACTCAGGGCTGGGAGGCTCCTCCCCCTCCTCGACTCTGCCGCTGATTCCGCAGTGGAAGCCGCCCGGAAACTCGGGCACGGTCGGGGTCTTCACCGGGATGACTGGCGTCCTGATGGGGATGGGCCCGCCCCCTCCCCCCGCCCGCCGCATGGCGGGTTTGGTGGAGGGCGTGCGGCGGATGGTGGCCACGCCCGGGGTGACGATGACGGGCCCCGCCGTGGATGGGATTCCCGCCGTGGAGGCCGGGCGTTTGGCCTGGAATATCTTGCGGTACGACTGGCTGATGTCGCTGTTGCGCGGGATGGTGGAAGACTTGTCAAAGTCCTGCTGGTCCATTTCCGGATCATTGCCGACTGAGAAATAGTCATAGTCGGACACTGCGATGAGGAGACACAATGAGAAATCCTGTTACTCAAGTCAAAATAGTTAATACATTCACAGTAACATCACTTCACTTGCGTAGTTCCACTAATGGAGGAAGGTTGTGAAGTATGTTTAAATCAGTAACCAAATCACACCTGCAACATAAGGTGAGCTGGCATCACATCCAAACAACTTCATTTAAATCCCTGTGGCCTTCCAGGACCAGCCCATTTAATCAATAAAACCCATTTATTCACGGTAACAGACATAACGACGACAAAAACTGCTCCCTCCACATCCTGGCACATTAACTGCAAGGGCAGACTGATTAAATGAGGGATGCACCATTGGCGCCCCCCGCTCCCCTCCCTCGCCCCCGTGCGGCCCAGGTGGAATACTTTGAGAGGGGATGGTGTCCTCGGAGCAGCAGGGGGTGGTGGTCTGGGTGCTGTAGCCGCTGGAGCACTGGAGGGAGTCGCGGCTGGAGCGCTGCGTGTCCAGCTGCAGTCCCCGGGCGAGGGCCAGGGCCAGCTCCTCGTGGGCCTCAGCCGCCTCCGCCTGCGAGCACAGACACGGAGCAGTGAGTCACCCGCGCGCGAGCAGCTCCTCGGACCGAATGGCTTCCAAATTTTGCATGTTTCAATTATCGCTTTGCCAGTCAAATGCCGCTTCAAAGCAATGAAATTGTGTGAAATTAAAGCAACGGCTTATACGCCATTACCAACCCAATGTGACAAGAGCCGTGGATTATCCTTATCATTTCAATGCTGAATTTCGTACACTTTACACCAATCTCTATGTGAATGAGTATTTTAAATTTACATTTACATATTTAGCAGACACTCTTATCCAGAGCGACTTACATAAATGCAAGCATACAGATTTAGGTAACTAGTAGTTCTGATGCTCATTGCAGTCACAACTGATAGCGGTCAATACATAATTATAAAACAAAGTTAACCTTGTTTACCTTGGGCATGGCAGTGATAGTCATCCTGGCCCTCTGAGGCTCATTCCCGGTGGGTGTGGTCCCTTCAGTATGCATGACGGTGCTGCTGGAGTCCAGGTGCTGCTCACGCTTCTCCTTGTTTCTCCTCAAGGTGTTCACCATGGGCTGGTCATAGGGCCCTGGCTTGGCCCAGTCCTGCAGAAGAAATTACTGGGTTTGTCTCCATTATGAGGAACTTCACTCTTCAATCTTGTGGGAAAAAAAATTAGAATTTTTAACTCTTATACAATTATCCTGTAGTAAACGGACTCTCTGGATCTTTAATCTTATCTGGAGAAAATAACTTACCGAGAAGTAGATTAAAAAAATAAACAGTAAATTTAAACACAAAGGGTATATTACCAGGTCAACTTTTTCCCCAGAGTGATTTTTAGGAAAGCCGTGGTTGAGACTTTGTGCTTTGGTGTCATGTGATGGAGGTGGTACAAGGACTATGCAACCAAGATGATGTCAGAACAGAGGACGATGAGGAGAACCGTGTGTGGAGGGATGAACAAACCTTCCATGTGGGGACTTTGGAGGAGGGGATCATGCCTGGCCCCAGGGTGCAATAGAGCGGGTAATCGACAAGCAGGGGGGCACAGCCAGGCCGGGACCACGCCCGTGAGGGCGAGGAGGATGAAGAGGATGAGGAAGGGGGAGGGAAATGGGGAAAAGGCTCTGAAGAGCCTGGTCCCGCCAGGTAGGGCGGATCGGCGGGTCCATAGTGATCGTAACCATTTGTCAACTAAAATGTGCACGGGACAGACACAAAACAAACACAGATGGAAAAACAAGACAAATTTTTGCGTTAAAAAAACAACCTAAAAAATGATTGGATCGCAACTTAAAACCACCATGGTCAATGGTCATTCGGGGATGAAAACATACCAACAGAAAATCAAAACAATGAGGAAAAAGTCATGTCGACTGACACCACATTTGGGAGGCAGAATGCATGTATACATGCATCCTTGCTGAAGCAGAGCATCATGTGATGCAGGGGGAGGTTGGGAGAGGTGGGGGTCACAGCGAGGGTTCACCTTGTCCACAGAGGCTCCAGCCATGGTGGTGCCAGAGCCCACTGAAGTGGGGGAGGTGGGGGAGCTGCACTCGCTCACAGTCTGGCAGGTCTCAGAGGCGTCAGAGGAGGCAGAGCTGGAGGAGGCCTGCGGCGCGACCGCACGAGGAGGGCGCGGTCACACACACACACACACACACACACACACACACACACACACACACACACACACATGCAAACACACACACACACGCAAACACACACGGCACGCAAACATAACGCGTTCACAAACAAACATGCCACACACCAACACAAATACACGCACACGCAAGCATAATGTGTGCACGCACACAAACATAACACAGTCACACACACATCACACATACATAACATGGTCACACAGACAAACATATATACACACACACACACACACACACAAACATAACATGTTCACGGACACACGCACACGCACACACAAACATAACATGTTCACGGACACACGCACACGCACACACAAACATAACATGTTCACGGACACACGCACACGCGCACGCGCACGCGCACACACACACACACACACACACACACACACACACACACACACACACACACACACACACACACACACACAATGCAGCCACGCAGATAGCAGCAGTAGACAGAGGAAGTAGAGACAGCAGGCGTAAGAGGTGCAGTGTGTAAGTGTGTAAAAGCAGGATAAGGTTCAGGGTTTAGTCATAGCACATAGCCCCAAGAGAGAAGGACAAAAGAGCAGAGAACAAGTGGCAGGTTAGGATTTAGCAAAAAGCCTACAAATAAAACCAAGAATCCCAAAGCTCCCAGCATGCAGCTGGTTTACACTCTATGGCAGGGGTCTTAAACTCCAGTCCTGGAGGGCTGCAGTCTCAGCTGGTTTACACTCTATGGCAGGGGTCTTAAACTCCAGTCCTGGAGGGCTGCAGTCTCAGCTGGTTTACACTCTATGGCAGGGGTCTTAAACTCCAGTCCTGGAGGGCTGCAGTCTCAGCTGGTTTACACTCTATGGTAGGGGTCTTAAACTCCAGTCCTGGAGGGCTGCAGTCTCAGCTGGTTTAAACTCTATGGTAGGGGTCTTAAACTCCAGTCCTGGAGGGCTGCAGTCTCAGCTGGTTTTTGTGATTTCCTTTCAATCAGCAGCTATTTTAGACCTTGAAACAAGGTTTGTAGACTCTTCAGCCAATCAATGACTTAAATTAAGCCCTTAAGTGCAAGAACACATTAAAAAAAAAAAAACAGGAGACACAGGCCCTCCAGGATTTGAGTTTGAAATCCCTGCTCTATGGAGTGTGTATAGAGCAGCTCAGAGTCAGAGTGTTAATAGGCGCCTGATAGATGAGCGTTTCTAGCCTCCTGCTCAGGAAAAGGATCAGCATTAAACCCTGAACTAAAAAGCATTAGAAGAGCTGAGCCTCATAAAGGAAAGCGCTCCCAGCCAGTGCGGTATCCATGACATCAGTGCAGAACAGCGGAGCGGAACAGTTCTGTTCTCGGAACCTCTGAGACCTTCCAGACAGCTGCAATTCTACTTGGTGGAAACAGGGGCGACTAAATCACATGCAGAAAATGCCTCTTGCTTTCACAAAGGAAAGAATTCAAACCAAATCCCACATGGCAGCCTCTAAGGCCAAGGGAAGGCTGACCAGAGAGGTCACTACATTTCTGGTGCTTCAGGCCCAAAGGAAAACATAGTGGCCCTTTGCAATGCCTGAGGCCTTCACGGACCAGGCTGTCCAACTGAAATGCCTGTGTACATCTCTTTGTTAAAGGCGACTTGAAGGATGGGGAGAGCTCTGGGGTTTGGGTACACTCGTACATTATAGAGAATAACAGCACTCAAATGCAATTAGGTCAATCCCAAGATTAATTTACGTCAAAGCCCCTGCAGAGTAAACTCAATCACCCTCCTAGGAGTAGAGCTACAACAGATGTGTAAATAAGTCAGACAGGCAGACTCCTCAGATAGGTGAGGACAAATGATCTCTTCCCGCCTGACTCTAATTACCTTGACCAAGGGTACACCCAACCACGTGCGACCTACAAAACAAGCCTCCAACCTTATGGTTACAGGCCAGATTCTTTCTTCAAAAAATTTGTTTTTTTTTTGGCTAAAAACAAAATAAAACATGGCTGTGGAGTCTCCTAAATGCTGTATCTCAGTCAATTGTGTATCATTCAGTGTGTATGACAGTGAGCAGGAATTAATAAAGTGAAGTCCTATACCACCTATAACACCGCAGTGCTTATCTTATTTATGGTAAAGTACGGAACTGAGCGTCCTGTGTTACCCTGTTCCTGTATCGGGCCTCGAGGGGCGACCGCCGCTTACCTGTGGGGCAGCCTCGGGGGGCATGGGCGAGGGGGACTTGGACTGGAAGGCGTCCTGCGAGATGAAGCCCGAGTCGTGGGAGGAGACGCTGGAGAGGCGGGCGGGGGCCTGCTGGGGCAGGGTGGAGCTGCGGTAGCGATAGTGCGAGGAGGGAGAGTGAGTGTGCGACCCGCTGGACCGGGAGTCGCTACTGTTTACGCTGTTCAGACTGCTGTTAGAGACAAGGGCGGGGCGGGGGGCGGGGCCGGGAGGCAGGCAGGGGGTGGGGAGGAGGGGGTGAGAGGAGGAGGAACAATTACAACTCGGCACTCCAGTGCAGCAGGCAGGGTGGACAGTCCAGTGAAAAACCAAAACAAAAATATCATGCAGAACAGAAAGATGATAAAATATAAAATAGCACAATAAACTAGTATATTTTCCTTATTGCAACACCATAATTGTATGTTTTAAGAGAAAATTATTACACTGATGAACTTCTATGAATAATAAGATGATGTTATGACATGAGGACCAACAGTCTGGCTCCCAATACAGTAAATATACTTCTCTCATGGCTGTCTGAGGTTGTTTTAAAGGGCCAAAGCAAACAGATTAAGTGCTAGCTGTTTTATGGCTAACTAAACTAGCCAAAGTACCTTAAACTAAAGGACCTTAGTGGACATTTCTGACAACGACTTCTTGCAGAGGTCTAAATGTAACAAACATTCTAGACTGCAAACTCACATTGGCATAGAAGTGGATCAACATAAAGCATCTGAATTTGTAGCATTCCAAAACTCCGTGGGGAAGTTGTACGTGGGATTTATGGATCTGAATCGGGAACAGTGCTCATTCAGAGACCAGACTATTCCCATTACACACTAGCCTCCGTCTCTCATTTCCGTGTGTAAGCGGGTACTCAATCCCAGTCCCCACGCAATGCTATACAGTCTTTTGCTTATGCATTTATTTGCTGAGCTGATTATCAGGTACGGGTTTATGGTATTTATTATTTGTGCTTCAGATATCATACATCCATCACAAAGCCTGCAACTGTGTGGCAGTAACAGTTGGACACTAAAGGGGATATTGCGCCAAACAAAAGTTAAGAAAGGGAAGGCCACCGAAAAAAATCTATATAAAATAGAGACAATTCACACATAACTTGCACATTCCTCATGCTCAGTACAGTCAGTGCAGCCCCAAGCAAAGTGTGCATCGCTCACACTGCTAGAATGCGCTCTTATTATGACGCGCTTTGACAATGACGGACATTGTTAGACGATTCCGGTCTCTTGGCACGGTGATAAAAAATAAACGCAGAAAAGAACCTAGCCGTTCAGTGAAAACCGAACAGACGGAAACACGTGTAAACAGGACTTACGGGCGGCTCGCGGTAACGTGACACGCTTGACGTCTGAACGGCCGTCTCGTGTTGTTATTGCACCGCGAGTTTTGCGGCATACTTTCCAATTGTCTGCGATAAGCTCCACGTCAGGTTTTAAGGCTGGACCCGTGTCTCCGCGACAGACATAACGCGCTGACAAGATAACCGAGCGTTCCTATGGTAAACCGAGGAAATAAACACATTCTCCCAACGACGGCGTCTCAACTACTCGGCGGACTTGCGGACAATTGGGATGAATTACGAAGCTGAATGCACCTTTTCATAGCTATATTTGCCTGTCTCTCTCCATTTAACATGTAACACGTCTAACCAGAAGCCAAAGAATAATAAGCACACACCCTCCCAGTCTAGTAAAGTGCTGAGATCTAATCGGTTCATAAGGACTAAACTGTGTTAGTCACACAGAAAGAACTTTTAAATCCCAGGGCCCAGTTGCTAAATTGAGGCATTACATTTAACAAGGTTTAAGTGCTTTACAGAATAAGCCTATTTGATCCAAATGAATGTAGAGAAAGGTAAGCTCTCCACTATGAACACAGTGAAGTTTTCCATTGGAAATGTGTAATAACTGATTACAAACTAAAAAAAACAACAAAGCAGTTGACATTGCACTACACTGATCCGTACTGTAAATTAACCGAAAATATTTTTCCCAAATATTTCTTTACATGAATAATATTTGAATCCCACTGATTGCAAATTTGCTTTTCAACTCGAAAAGTGGCCAATGAAAGCTGCTACTGACATCCAAGTCCGCAATGTCACCTTTCTACCACCAGGGGGCAGGAGCAGCTAATCGGCGACATCCCAACCCCGTGCTGTGATTGGCTGAGCCAGTGATTCTGCACTCAGCCCTACACACTTACCTGCACATACTGGACTTCCTAGACGTGGTGGTGCTGGGAGAGGAGGGAGGAGTCTGGTAAGACCAGGTGCACTCTGAGCTTTTAAGATCAAGGATAACCTGGGACAAAGTAAACAGGAAAGGTTAAATGGATAGAGTTTTAGGGTGGGGAGCATTAAAAGGAAGCTATTTACTCAAATACAGGACAAAAAGGCATTAAGCTAGTTAAGGCGTCCTACCGACCTGCTCACTGGCGGGCGGCAGCTTATGGGAGTCCATGGTGAGGGCCTTCAGGTCATCAGCGATGGTCTGCAGGTGAGTGACTTCCCCCAACATGGACATTTCCTCATCCTACACAGGGCGAGAACAACACATCACCATCAACAGAACGTGAGCGATGTACAGGGCCCTATTCCTCCTAGCTGGCTAACTGAGTTAGCTGGTGAACTGTGCTGGCTAACTGAGTTAGCTGGCAAACTGTGCTGAGTGAAACCCAGAAACCCCCCTGAATATGGAACATGATATGAAGCAAAGACACTGATCTGGGTTTTACTCAGCGCAGTTAGCCAGTTAACTCAGTTAGCCAGCTAGGAGGAATAGGGCCCTGGACTCACGCACACATTTGCGAGTAGCGGTCAGTGGTTATATTTACATATAACACATTATTTACTTTTGTCATGTTTACCAAGCTGACATTATCATTTCATGAAATTTGTGGCACCAGAGATGTTTCACAGTACATTCAGTTGATGTAATAAAATAAAGTGGTCAAAAATGTGCTATTTTCTGTTTGATTCTTTGTGCTTCCTGTCATGTTGAACAAAGGGCCTAAAAACACCAGGTTTAATAGTGTTGAGAGGTGAAAGGGCCTAAAAACACCAGGTTTAATAGTCGAGAGGTGAAAGGGCCTAAAAACACCAGGTTTAATAGTGTTGTTAGGGGTGAAAGGGCCTAAAAACACCAGGTTTAATAGTGTTGTAAGAGGTGAAAGGGCCTAAAAACACCAGGTTTAATAGTGTTGTTAGGGGTGAAAGGGCCTAAAAACACCAGGGTTAATAGTGTTGTTAGGGGTGAAAGGGCCTAAAACACCAGGTTTAATAGTGTTGTTAGGGGTGAAAGGGCCTAAAAACACCAGGTTTAATAGTGTTGTAAGAGGTGAAAGGGCCTAAAAACACCAGGTTTAATAGTGTTGTTAGGGGTGAAAGGGCCTAAAAACACCAGGTTTAATAGTGTTGAGAGGTGAAAGGGCCTAAAAACACCAGGTTTAATAGTGTCGAGAGGTGAAAGGGCCTAAAAACACCAGGTTTAATAGTGTCGAGAGGTGAAAGAGCCTAAAAACACCAGGTTTAATAGTGTCGAGAAGGTGAAAGGGGACTGACCACGACTGGCCGGAGCATGGACACGAAGGCGCAGAAGCGCGACCGCTCCTCGACGAGCGCCTTCCTCACCGCCTGCTTCTCCGTCTCCTCCAGCAGCAGGTACATGTCGCTCACGTCCTGCATGGCGCTGTCCAGCTGCGGCTGAATGTCCCCCCTCCCTGAAACAGACAGCAGCCTCATCGCACCTGGCCCGCCCCATCCGCTGCCTTTCACCGGGCAGTCGAATGACTGGACGCTGCCCTTGCCACACACATCACTGGCCCCTCCCTCCCACTGCCTTCGACTGGACATACTGACCCCTCCCCACGGCCTTCCTTTGGACACTGCCCCTCATGCACCAGTCTCACCCTCGCTGGCTCTGTCACAGTCGCATTCATAACCCTTCCCTTGATCCGTGCCTAGCAAAGAGCCACTGGGCACCACTGCCAAAGACAGTTAAGACTTAGGAGCGCACACACTCCTAAGATCCCGTTAACTTCGGTTTCAGTTGCTATTTAAGTTGGTCAGAAATTGGTTAAGTACAGGAAACGGCAAAATGTTAGAGTCAACGTTATCCGCTGTGCTGCCGCAACAGAAAATATATACTACCACTGGCGCATCTGCCACTCCTCCAAAAGGGCTCGACTCCGCCCACTTCATTGCCATATATGGAAAAACTTCCGACTGTTGTAGCCTGCTGCGCCCAGTCACATTATTTTTGCGGAGGTGCCCGCCAGCGTGTTCAAACCCGTTTGTGTTCACAACTGGGCACGGCCCAATACTATCACTGTATGAACTTACGACTGCACCCTAAACGGCCATAGTCTGAGGCCGTTACGGAGTCAAATCAAGCGCTAATTCTGGAGTACTTACACAGGACAGTCTTAAACAAAACCAAGTCCACGTGTCAGAATTTTGCTTATTCATCTTTCGTATTCTACGTTTGAACAAACGCATATATTTACAATTTCCAAAAAGCTGCTTTCCACTTTGGGCTTTACCGCCATTCCGACCGAATTGTCCATTCACTGAAGTGGAATTCGATCTGGTGACGTAGCCAGTTTTCCTACGGCAATTTCAGGAACGAAATTAGAGCCGAACGAACGGCCGGGGGGGTCTAACAGCTGAAATAGAAGAACGGCCTCTTATTCATTAAGAGACCTACACAATAATACTGGCAGAGATGCCTGCAGTGTTCAATGCAGTAATCCAAGAAAAGCTTTCAGGATAAAAACCGTACAATTATACTACCCAGTTTCTCAAAAGAGCGAGGCTGTTCGATGGTGTGGGCAGGCTTTTCCCAAAGGGAAGTCCTGCAGTGGTATTTATCCTTCGCCCACACGACAGTCTGCTTTCCCACAGCACTTACAGAGGGGCACACCGATTGTATTTTGTGCACGTTCTAGATTGCACTCATTATACCAGACGCTGGGAGTTTCCTCGCCCTGAATAACAGGCTTTACTGCAGTTAAAATGAACGGCGGCCAGTCGCCTGCATCGGTTGGTTATGGCGCTGTTGACACGGAGACTGCAGTGCCCGGCTCCCCCTATCTAAACCCACACACATTTCAAACGTTCCTCACGATTTAGTTCCCAGCCCCATTTACCTAAGGGGGCAATTTCTGGTTGGAATACTGTAGGCCACCCAAGATACAGCATTTCCTGTTTGCATTTATAATATGCTATAAAACAGCACGCCGTCTTCCGATCCTAAATTGAACATCTAGACTGCATTTCTGAATTGTAGAAAGGAGCCGTTGATTTCAGTCACCTGCCTTCTACTCTCTCCCACGCTTGAAACGAGGACAATCTTGGCGGTAAAAATAAAATGATCACCACCACTTATATTAGGATAAATCCTGGTAAACACATTAATTTGATTGTGATTAGTAAGTGCCCTGCTGAAACCATTGCAGGCAGATGTGACAAAAGCACAATTCCCTCTGCAACCCCACCCACTCCTCCTCAGTCTTCCCCCCCTCCCTCTCCCTCCCCCTCTCCCCCTCCCTCACAGCGAACACACAGATGCGTCAGGTTGTTACATTGCAGGGAGGTGCATGCCAATCCCAGAGGCAGAGCGTTAGCTCCAGCGCTTCCCCCACAGCATGCCACACCGACAGACGGGTGGGCAGGGCACCGGCGGCACGGTGTTCACACCCCCGCTCCAGCCCCACCACCCAGACACACGCGCACGTCTGCATGCACGCATGCACGCACGCACGGTCCCAGACATACACACGCACTCACCCACTCACCCACTCACACACACACACGCACACGCGCACACACGAGTGGCAGGGCACCGGCGGCACGGTATTCACACTCTCCTGCCCCACCACCCAGACACACACATGCACGCACACACACACGCAGACTAACGCTTGCACACGCGCACACAGACAGAGCGCGCTCTGCCACGGGACACAACATTGACCAATACACTGGACAGTTCCGGCAGAAAATCTGCATGAGAACAGTGCAGGCAGAGACAGTGAGCGTTTCCAGACTCTGATTTCATAACAGGCAGGACAGAGCGGGGCGGGGCAGAGTGGGAGGTGACAGACAGTGTAGAAGCCGAGGTTCACCCGAGGTTAACAAGCATCCAGTGAACCAGGAGCCTCGCCTGAGAAATCCCCATCACATCTGGATAACGTTAGGCTGTCAAAGAAAAGGCCGGACAGTGCACCCGTGTGTGTGTGTGTGTGTCTGTGTCCTCACCATGTAGCAAAAACCAGTATGTGTGTGCCTGTGTGTATGTGTGTGCATGTGTGTGCAATTCCATCTTTCTCCCTCTCTCAGGTTCTCTGCCTCGTACTTGCCTTTACTCTGAATGCGCTGGGCTCGGCTGCAGGCCCACGTTCACGTGCCTTGTGCATGTAGGTCACAGGCGCAGCTCGATTCGTGCGATCAGACGATGTGCCCGTGGCAGCGGCTGAAACCAAATGCAGTCCCCGCATTTCTGCAGCCATCGGCCGGGTGAGCTACGGAGAGCGACCAGGCCGGGGCGGCGCGCCCCCGGAGAAGACGTGCTTCTGCGTAACCTTCACAGAGCCGCTCTCGGCTGCCGCGCGTTTTTGCGCGCCGTCTTTCGGAGTTAATTACGGGATTATCCTCTCCTCACCCCCGTCGCACGTCATTACCGCCTTTCTCACGCTGCCCGGGGCCAGGGAGGCATGTTCACGTGGGCTTTTAGAGAAGAGATCCGCCGCGTCGAGCCCCGGTTCCCTTTTCCGGCGACTCCTAACGACGTCCCGAGACGCGCGAAGCAAGCCAAGGTTAGACTGCTCCGTGAAGGAGGCGGCGCGGCAGGAACGGACTTGTCCGTTTTCATTGGCCCGCGTCGCACAGGACAATCGGCAACGGTAATGAGATTCAGGCCGTCGACGCGGAGCCGACTAGCCCGCGCGCAAAGCGCCAGGCCGCCTTCCTTTAAAAGGGATCGTCCCGAACCGAGGAGGTGGCGGGACGGCGACTTTGCGGCGGGAGGCGCGCGAGAGCGGGCGGACGATCTAAATTGGAGCCGCTGCGGTTAATGAATGTCATGATTATTTCTGCGCCGTCCTCCCAGTCCAATCTCGCTTCATTACGGAAATAATGTCACAACTGGAAGCACGAGGGAATGCAGCTTAATTTGGAGGAAGGCTGGAAAAATTTGCGGCACGGAGGGGAAGATAACTTTATCCGTCGGGAGCCTGGGGAGAGGACAAGGAGGGCGGGGGGGGGGGGGTGGAAGAGGGCAAAATTTTGGGTGCCTTTGATGTCTTTGGTGCATTCACCCCTGTGAGAAAGGAGGCCGACAGAACAGAGAACGAGGCGGAGGAAAGCGCCGGACCACATGGGTTAGAGAAGGCCAATGAGGAGCAGCGGAACAGAGAGGCCGGAGAGGTGGACACTTACCCAGAGCATCTGCTGCCAGCAGCGACGTGATTGGAGGAAATAAGGCAGACGTGGGCGGAGAGAACATCTCAGTCAGTTCACACCCAGATTTAGACTCTAACCAACGCATTTCTATTCCACCATCTGCCTGCACTTAAGACTCTTGTGATACGGGGCAATAATACGTATTTGGTCCTAACAGGGTCCATGAGTTACGTACTTCATTACTATCCTAAAGCGGATGTCCCCGCAAAACAGCACTCAAATAACACACACACAAAAAAGATGCAAAATATACAGAATATAGTGCATACACAGAGCTGAGAAATTTTTCCCCCTTAAGGGTAAAAAAACGGAAATATCATTTAACAGGCTGTGCACTGCACAAGCAAAACAAATACTGTCCTACTATTGGTCCCACTGTTTCCAAGAGCAACAGAGCACAAGGAGAGCCAGACTGTAACAGTATAATACCATGTTGCTAAGTCTCTGCTAATTCATATAATGGCTTGGGCAGAGAATTATCTTTCATGAAAATACTGAAGCAGTTGCTGAATGAAAATTAAATACTCTAGCACTGATGCTAAATTACATGAGAATTATGTCTAAAACACTGACATTAAACCATAAAATCAGAATAATTCATGTTTCATACGCAACTCTCTTGAGGTTTTAAGCGCTTATGACTCCAAGCATTGCTATGATGCAATCTGTGCTCATTCCTGCAGTATAAAAAATAAAATAAAATAAAACAATGCGTTTGCCTTGAAACGTTTTTCTAATCTGATGCATTATTTGGGCCTTTAGGACGATACGTCGGACACGGGTAAGCTTTATTCTGACCAAACCCCAGATCAAGCCCTTCAAAGGCTCCGCAAAAGTGTGTGCTGGGATAGCCGTTAACCGCCCCAAATGCACGGGAGGAGACGCATCGAGCCAAATTACCTTTCTTGGCCTTCTTCTGCAGCTTCAGCGTGTCAGAGGACTTCTTCTTGATCTCCTGCCGTGCTTTCTTATACTCTGCGAAGGAAACGTATCATCTCTCTTACATCTCACCACCATGTATTAAGGCACGGCTCAGAGCCAAGGGGAGCCAAAATGGCAGGTGCTCAATGCTCCCATATCCCTTTTACCAACAAGACCCATTGTTATCTGATGGCTGGGACAAGCCTACGAGGACAGAAGTCTTTAACGTGGTACTCAAGGCCGAAACGCAAAGGTGATTAAAGCTCACACGATCTCACGAGGGCCCGTGTTTCATTTGTTTGTCGATTCACGTAACTTTGTGAATTGACCTCCATCTTCGCACAAGGGAGCGTGATTGCTTTTGTGTTGAACTCAAAAGGCGCTGGCTGGCTGCATGCGCCCTGGCCTTGTATTTTAAAAGGGATTTACTCTACAAAGGCTGCAAGGCTAAAAATAGAGGCCCTGGATCTGTAAAGCAGCGAAGCGCTACTTCAGCGTATGCGTGTGCGCACACATCCCCTGCAGGTGCTGAGGGAGATCAAAGCTGCGCAGGTAGAAGGGGCGGGGGTAGAGGCGCAGCTAGAAGGGGCGGGGCCGGCGCCGTACCTTTGGCGTGGTCCTTGTCCAGTGTGTTGGCCCCCCTCTTCCAGTCCTCCATCTGGTCCTGCAGGGGGTTGATCAGGCAGTCGATGAAAGCCCTTCCGAGAGACAGAGAGAGGGATGAGAGAGATGGAGAGAGGGAGAGAGAGATGTGAAAAGGAGACGTACTGAAATAACTGATGTATGGAATCCACACTTGAATTATCTGCCCCACGGTCTGTTTTCTCAAAGGCTAGTATAGCCGAGGGCCTACAGATGCCCTGTCTTCTGCATTTCAAGACTGGGGGAGCAGTTTCATTGATGTTAATCTACGGTTAAACTGAGCATGACTGATAAAAGGAGTATCTGCCATTTTCTCTGTCTTCAGGTCACATGCAATCCATTCATACTAATGCAGTTCATTGGCAGACAGCTGTCCACATGAGCCCTGTTGAGGTGCTTATCCTATTCTGTGATACTTTCAGAGAAATATTTATCTGTGTGTGTGTGTGTGTGTGCTCGTGTGTGTGTTGATTCACACTCAGGCCAGACCCTCTGTTCGGCCTGCGGACGTGATCTGCGGCGTGTCCACAGAGGCTCAAAAAATTCCACCAATCGGCAGCGAGGACTGGAGCGCTGTGTCTGTCCGTGGAATCCCTGTGGACTCCGCCCAGCTGGGCTGCCAACCCAAGGCCCCCCGCAGCAGGGCGCGGTCACATTCTCAAAGATCTCTCCTCTCATTTAAACGCCATTAAAACGAGTCCCCCAGCAGAAGTCTGGATGTTAAACTATATGTTACGTAGGCTACATAAGACACTGCATTTATTGTAAATTCCCTGTGAAGCCTGTGTGTTAGATAGGCTGCGCGCAGTCCCGTCTGAATGTGCTCATTGGGTGTGGAGCGGGACTCTGCTCTTACATTGAGAACTGCCGCAGCTTGGACTCGATGCTTCTGTGACGCATGCACATCCTGGTGAGGGCCGAGCCGATGTCCCTGGTGCCGCCTGAAACGAGATGCAGGACACACGCGTGTTACACGCGTGTTATGTACACGCTCACACACAAACGCACTGACACACACACACACACACACGACCAGCACATAGAGCGGAACGCAGTGCAGCAGTGCATTAGGAACCCCGTGGCACTGCTAATTCAGGATAAGATAGCCAAATAAATAAATGAATAAATTATTCACAGGGTAGACGGAAGCTCACAGTCAGCTGCAGGGCTGCAGTCTGCAGTAATGAAGACAGCCTTACAGCGTTGCTCATTTGTTCAGGGAGGGAGAGAGGGAGGAGGAGGGAGAGAGGGAGGAGGAGGGAGAGGGGAAGGGGGGTAGGGAGAGGTAGTGGGGAGAGAGAGAGGGAAAGGGGGAGGGACCCTCTGGGAGACAGAGGAAAGGGAATACGAGCTTACTTCTCAGAATGACAGCAGGTTTAACACAAAGGGGCTCAAAGGGGCTCGTGTGAAGAGAGGGCCGACAGCCCCCGAAGGGGACGGCCTCGCCGTGACCGTGGAAGCTTCAGCGAGAGACAAACGGAGCGCATGACCTCATCGCTGCCCGGGGGGAGGGGGGGCTGAGAGGGGCGAACTGCCAAACACGCCCGATAAATTCTTTCACAAATACCCTCAAAAAGTCGTGTTCCCACTGCAGCGGAGGGCTGTCCTTGCCTTCATTCAGCAGCAGCACAGGTCCTTATGCTGTCCTTGTGAACACGGCACACCGCTGCCAAATAACAACCCGGGGTGCCAACTTATAGAAGTGGCTATAGCTGGCTAAGCGAGAATGCAACATTAAAGTCACACAGCGGCTACAGCTAATCGCTGCCCCGCCCTGCCCTACTACGATCCGATGCGGTCTCAGAACATCCCGCTGCCGCTGACCTCCGCATCGGCGGGCTAAAAATAACTCGGCCCGTTTACGGCTGCAGCTGAAACGGCGGAAAGCGGAGGGTCTTTATCAAGTGACTTCCGGCTTTACGAGCGTTTGAATTTACCTTTACCTCCCCCTCCCCTTTCCCTCGTGTCGGACTGAGTGAGTCAGCACAGGAGTCCACTGATGGTGAAGAAAGTGAGTGAGCGCGCGCGCGTGTGTGTGTGTGTGTGTGTGTGTGTGTGTGCGAGCGAGTGTGCGTATGTGTGTTCTCCCTTCCTGTGAGTCAGCAATTTACAGAAGACTCCTGGGGAAAGAAGCTTTTTAATCGCCCCATTTATTAAATTTTTTTGGGGGGGGTAGTCTCCAAAGCACGCCACTAAGACCAGCTGTGAATGAACATACGAAATTGGTGCAAATGCCTGCAAACGGAAGCCGAACGAGGCGGCTGAGATGGGCGTGCCACCCCCGCACCGCCACTCGCCCTGAGTTATTAGGGGCAGTCAGGGTGGGCGTGTGCGAGGCCAGGCTCCGTACTCACCCTGAAGCCTAAGGCCCAAAATAACACACCGAGCCGTGAGTGATACTCAGTAAGGGCCATTCTGTACCAGAGCCTTTGCACCTCACTTCTCTGCTTTTAAACTGGTTCTGTTAGCTGGTTCTGTTAGCACGCTTTCTCACTGGACGCCAGGGCTCATTCCATTAGCCCTCAAGATGAGCGACTGTTACTGAGGAGCGGGGCTGCAATATAATCCCCCGGTTTACCCTGAAGAAAAGATAACACTGAGCCAGTAATATTTCCACACTGACACGCGCTGGCTTGGGCAGCTGAATGTGAATGAAAGGGCTATAGGTTTTTCATTGCGGCAGGATTACTCTGCAGTGAAACATTAACAGTTTAATCCACGCTAATGCCATTCAGAGAGGACCGCGGTCACAGAGAGGAAGATTGATTGTTTATTCCCTCCTCTCTGCCCCTCTCTTTCTCCCTCTGCCTCTCTCTCTCTTTCTCTCTCTCTGCCTCCCTGGACTCAGCAGGATGTCTTATGGCAGTAACACTCCTAGGCCGGTCTCCCGGGACATATAGCATACAGTAGGCTGGGCTAATTAAATCGTGGCCCATAAAATCAGGTTGAGGCAGCAGGCCGATGTCAGCGGTCTACCTCTTAAAGGCACAGCCCTCTTGAACGCTTGTGACAACCGAGCCATTCACAATGAGAGACAGCAGAGGGATGGGCTTAAGATGGGTTAAGGATGTACAAAGCAGACCACTGTGTTTAGCGTGACTGGTTAGCCGACAACGTTCAATTCAACAGCACTCCGGCACTGCGAGAGAGAGCCAAGGAGAGGAGCAACCTGGCGATTCGGGTATTAGCGGGTATCCGTGGATACAGCTGTGCTTCATTACCACTCCCCATTTCACCATCTTCCTCTCAAAAGCCCTGAACACATGCCCAGCCTCTGTAGGGAGCCCCATCAGCTCCCCTAGTGAGACACCCTGTTCTCATGGAGAAGAAAGACCTATTTAAAGAGCACAGCTGAGGAAGAGAAAGGCCTCTCTAAAAAGCTCAGCTGAGGAGCAGAAAGCCCTCTCTAAAAAGCACAGCTGAGGAGCAGAAAGCCCTCTCTACAGAGCACAGCTGAGGAACAGAAAGGCCTCTCTAAAGAGCACAGCTGAGGAACAGAAAGGCCTCTCTAAAGAGCACAGCTGAGGAACAGAAAGCCCTCTCTAAAGAGCACAGCTGAAGAACAGAAAGGCCTCTCTAAAAAGCACAGCTGAGGAGCACAAAGGCCTCTCTAAAGAGCACAGCTGAGGAGCACAAAGGTATCTCTAAAGAGCACAGCTGAGGGACAGAAAGCCCTCTCTCAAGAGCACAGCTGAGGAACCGAAAGGCCTCTCTAAAAAGCACAGCTGAGGAACAGAAAGCCCTCTCTAAAGAGCACAGCTGAGGAGCACAGCACGGCCCCGTGACCCACTTAGACGCAATCATCACCACGGGCCAACCCGCAAATCTGCGAAGCGCAAAAAAAACCGAGGCGGTAACGTCCCTCCCCTTCAGCTGCCGTCCCTTATTGAAAGCCTCGTTTCTGGAGCGCCAGACTCGAATCCAGTGACCCCAAACCTATAAATACTCCGGGCGCTGGGCTGTGGAGGCCTGGATCCCTGCCGTACGGCTGGCGGGTGGAGTACTAGGAGCCATTATTAATAGCTGTGGCAGGGGTGCCAGAGATGACCACTGCATTGCAGTCGCGCCGCTTCCCTGCCCTCCTCCTCTTCCACGGACGCGGTAGGGAGAGCCGCTCTTCCCTGCGCAATTATTGCGCAATTATCTTTTCAGTCCCCACTTTACGTGATGCCAGTTCATCCTACCCCCGCTGGTTACCCACTTACTTCACCATTCGGGCTGCTTGGAGCTATATCATTTTTCTAATATAGGTTTTACTGCTCTGCTCTTAAGGTCTTACTGGCTGTTGTGGGAGAGCTTTTCCTGTAATGGCTCTGTACACAAGCGGGGAAAAATCCGAACATCATTTTGCAGTTAACGGCTTACGTGGGGGTTGGATGCCAGCCTGCACAAGGGAAATAAGCAGGCTTTATAGTTAGTATAGCTTTGCAGCTATAGCGAACTGCGTTTCGTGCAGACAAAAAGCACTTAGTGAATGAGTTCAAGATCAAACTTAACCCTTAACTACAATGATTCCTCATTCTCTTGCATAAGATGTTTGAGCCTCAGTTGTTGTACTGTCTCCTGGGAGGGAATCTCTACATGTCCACAAGAAAAATACAACACAGAACTTGACTGTTTACAATGCTTGGTTTTGCCTCAATGAGTGAAAAACATTGCATGCTCCGTTAAGATGTGACACTCAATAATAAGATGTTGAGGAAGCGACTGATCTGATCTCTACAAATTCCCAAAAACATCTAACTGGTGATATATTGACAGGAAGATGTAGGCCTACAGCCAAACTGTTGAATATTTTTCTGTCCTTTTTAGGCTTTGTGATCACAGATTCCAGGCGGGTCAAAATCAAGTCTAGACTGGGCCATAGTGTTGTAACATTAGACTGAACCCAAACATTACAGCCAAGCACTGGAGCTCCTATGAGTGGGTGAAGCAGCTGCTATGGGTGGGCTCTATAGTCTAGGTGGCCCTCCTCCTTATCCACTGCTCTGGGAGGCAACTGGCCCAGGTGGGCCGCCGATCAAAGAAGTCTGACCCCGTGATTGGCCAGAGGGGCTGCATACATCCTGCCCTCAGAATGTTCCGGATACAGAGGAACCCGATCTTTTTGCGATGGCGCGGCAGGTGACCGCCCTACGGTTGGCTGCAGCCTCCGCGTTGGCTGTGCTACGTACACACCGGCGCCCGGTCTCCAGAGCGGCGGTGGCAGGAGGACTTTAATAGGCATCCCCTCAGCATTCCTTACCATATGCAGGCCTCCGGATCTGGCAAGCCACGCACGCCAGTCAGCCTCATATTAGTAATGTACAGCAGGGCGTGCCTTGGTGGCATAGCCTTTAAGAGCACCGTCCAGTTGTCATTGCGAGCCGCGACGTCTGCGGTTCGAATCCGGCCGGGCAACTTTTGTCGCATGTCTCACCCATTCTCTCGCGCTCCCATTCTTCCCGCTTCTCTACAATGCGATACCGCCGTCCAATAAAGCTGAAAAGCCCTAAAAATATACGAATAAAAATACAGACCTGGCCTCAGCTTTAAAAAAAAAATAGAAAAGGGACATAAAACCCCTGTTCCTCAGGAATATTAAAGAAGAATTCTGGCTATTACTTCTATAATACAGAGCTGGGGGTAAAATTGGCTTTAAAAAAACAGATTCTGGAGGAATGCAGTATCATCTGTCCACCCAAGCATTTGGACAAAAAAATAAGGAAAAGAAAAACACGGCATGTTTCTCAAAGAGGAGTCCGGCCCACAGTGATAGAGAGAGGCAGAGATTAAAGACAGAGTGCTGCGGTGTTCCAGGCACAGAGAGGAGTGTTCCCGCTCTTTAAACTTGTCGACATCTGCGGAATGTGGCGGAGCATCAAGAATGCCGGGAGTTTCTAGGAAGGCTTTTCATCCGAGCCGCCGTCGGTCATCGTGCCCGAAACGGGGGGCGGGGCCTTTACCGCGGGCCCTCCGAATCACGCAAGCGCGGGGTAGCACGGCCGGCGCTCACCGTCCGGTCCGTACAGTGGCGGCGAGGAACAAACGCGGTATCACGCAGCGGTGGGGGGGGGGAGAGATTGCGCCCTTTCATATTTACCTTCTGAAGTGGTGACCGGGTCATGGCTGGGACTTTGCCTGATCTGAACAGGGAAAACGCTTTCACTTGGCTTCATGTACTGTAAAAAGGATCTGTTACATTTACCTGGGGTCTTTAAGTAACCCCGGGAACCAGAGGTGCCCTGAACACAGCAGTGTTGCCATCATTTTAGCGTCTCAATCCAATTACAGACTACCGCAGCTTAGAGGAAGATTAATCTTCTCCACTGAGCCCAGCTCTGAAACAGTGAAGTCATGGACAGACGGTAACAACAGGGGAATTAGGCTATATGTTATGTTACCAGCTGAGTGGGGAAAAAAAAGAAAAAATCCCGTGTAAAATAAATTGCTAGAAAAACGATAAAGACTGACGCAAAGATTATCCAGAAAACATGGTGTAGTGAGATGCTACCGCTGTTAGCATTGCTGCTTTCAGGATACAATTCACTTGCACAGGGAAAAAAAAAAAGAAAAAAAAAAGATACATTTCCTGAGGAAGGCTGCTGCTCTTCTACTGCTGGGGATGCAGGGGCCCTTTTATTTTATTTTTTTACCGCCGCTGGCCCCGGTATGAGGAGAGTCACGCCAACGCCAGCGCAGCCAGACAGCGCTGTCTCTCCGTTACAGCGTGTAACATCGTAAGGGTAGCCATGGCGCCGCGGGGAGCTCTCAGAGTGCCATCTCGGAGGACGAGCAGGGAGAAGTGTGTGTGTGTGTGTGTGTGTGTGTGTGTGTGTGTGTGTGTGTGGGTGGGGAGGGAGAACATGTCGGGCCCTGGCGCTCGCTGTGATATACTTTACGCAGTGC
The DNA here is from genome assembly GCA_029718625.1 of Synaphobranchus kaupii. Classification (NCBI taxonomy): domain Eukaryota; kingdom Metazoa; phylum Chordata; class Actinopteri; order Anguilliformes; family Synaphobranchidae; genus Synaphobranchus; species Synaphobranchus kaupii. The sequence continues at coordinate 12,288,971 of CM056396.1, read as the reverse complement.
AGCTGCTCTCCCCTCTCCTGAGAAATATGCCAGAACTGATACTGCCGCAAGCCAGGCCTCTTAATCTTCAGATACCAGACCTGCACCTTCATTTACCTTTACGGTGTCATCGCCCGGCTACAGGTGAGGGTACAGGCAGCTGTGTCGCCACGTCGACTGCTTTCGCCAGCTGTTCTTTAGTCTAATCTGATGATTTCTGTGCCGTAGTGTCTAGGTAGGACTCTGCAGGCTTCTGTCCAAACAGCAGGGATCGGCCAGTCTGTACCACAGGGGTGTGGCCGTTTATTACAAACCGTCTTCCAGAACGCAGGAACTGCCTCGCAGCAAACGGCAAGAGACTGCGCAGCGCGTCATAACGCCTACTGGGGAACCACAGAAAAAGACATACTAGGCTCTAGCAGGAATTTGCTTGCTGTTCAGCAACTTTTATTTTTTATTATTTTTTTTTTTTAAACCTCCTCAAAGCCTCCGTTAACCCCTCATAACCATGGCGCTGACTGCTAGGCCGCGGCCCCCAGGCTCACGGAGGTCAAGCTGCTGTCGCTCGGGGGAAACCCGACACGGGCACGTGCGTTTGTGTTGGTCTTTCTGGAGCAGCTGCAGGAGGTGAACCGCTTAACCTCGGTCACGACGAGGAGAACGAGAGCGATCCGTACGACGGGGGGGGGGGGGGGCGCCACGTGCGTATGGCTTTTAAATCACGGCAACGGCCCGACCCCCCCTCCCCATACGCGCTACAGAGAAAAACACGAAGTAGCAGCGGGGATGGGACGCACCTGTAAATCATCTGCAATCATCTGCATCAACACCTTTCCAAAGACACACATTACAGACGCGGGGACGGAAATGACACATTTCACATCACGGTACTGAAGTAAAACCTTGGAGCGATGCAATGGAAAACGTGGCGAGACGCGTTGGAGGTTCCACTCGGTTACATAAATTCATCTAGAATCCAGAGTTCGACACAACGAAAGCGCTAATACACAGAGGGCACACCCTCAAACCAGTAGCCTAGCCTACGATAGCGTGGGTTCTGCTCCGCGCAGTAGATTCCAATTCTGGTTCAAGTGAACGCTTACATTGTATCAAAGGAGTTACAACCAGAGCGCTAACACACTAAGCTACAGCTAAACAGATAAGGATAGCCACAACTCACGGTTGTTCCTGCTGTAGAATGATGTATAAAATAGCGTCACTCTGTCAGTAAACGGCTCGTATACAAGCGTTCTGATGGGACGTGCATTCACACCTGTGCTCTAAAAGTGAGGGTAAACCGTCAGTCTAGAGGAATTTCAGCAATGCATTCAGAAGAGGACAACTCTTCTGAACACCACATCTGCAATCACTTCAGTAGTGTTGTATTCTATGACACATTTAAAATAATTTATTGGATATTGACATTTCAGGTAACATAAAAGTGATTCATTGCGTTCAGAAAATTGCTACACCCAAACATTTGCCATTCAGACTGTAATTTGAGTCACATAAACTGCAACATAAAGCACAGAAGCCATTTTGAACCCTGGAGATGGAGGCCTGTTCTGAAGAGCGGTGTGATGTGATGAGTTTGTCTCTGAGGCAGCCATGTTCACTTGGGTACAGTACAGCTGCAGACACGTGGGCGCCGTTAGCGAGGCGTGGTCACAGTCTCTCCTGCACTCCACAGTACGCCAGACATGAACGCTGCTCACAGGTCACCAATGAGGGGGGGGCGTCACAACCTCTGGGTCAGCCATCATCAGCGGTACGTTTTTAAATTTTTTTTTGGAGGGAAAAATCACGGCTTGACAAACCAAACAAAATTCTACAAGGAATGCAAGTATCCACACTTTGTTCTGCCTTCTACAGGTCAGAAATAGTCTGACTCTGACAGCAAAGTCAAAATTAAAATGAAAATTGGGCCAAACTAAGATAAGGCAATAAAGTGTGGGCTGATGCGATTTTAGATGTCCTTTGGAATTATAACAATGGTAGTGTTACCGAGTGTTACCGACACGCCTCCACAGTCTGGAATGGAATATCGACTGCGCCCTGCAGGGCAGAGCAGAACTGGCGGAATCAGCGGCTGGCAGCGCACACTTTGAAGGGTATGCCTGCTTGTCTGAGCTCTCCGGAAAGGACCAAGGGCACTGCAGTGATGAGACTGGCCTACAAACACAACTGAGCAGTCCCACTCAGGAGGAAACTGGGTCCTTCAGAACCGGGTACTTCCTGATCCACAGTGTCCTGGCAGCTGATGGGCCCCCTTTGGCCCAAACAGAGTGGACAGGTGGCGCTCCCCCTCGCGCGAGCACGGCCGCGCGCCTGCCGCGGCCCACGCCGCCATCGCCACCGGAGACGGCCCTCTCTGACAGCTGCGTAGGCGCTGAAGGGCCCGGAGACAGGACCGCTCTGGGAATGCAGACGGCCGCGGAACAGAGCGTGTGGGGGTCGAGAGCTGGAAGCCCCCCGGGTATTTGAGGGTGTGCACCTGGCTTTGTTAGGCCACTGCCCGTACGCATTTTACACAGTGAGCATGTGCTGTTAACGTCACACGCGCGCAAGAGATACTGGGCCTGGGCGGGGAGTCTGTTGTCACATGTGACAGATTGGCTTTTAGAGCTGTGTGACTGAACAAAACAAAACACTTGAGTGGAGGACACGCACATCTGAAACTCTAATCAGCATTTCCCACAGGATTCTGGGCTTAAGTCTAAACCTGTTTTACACTAAATACATTAACACTGCTTCTACATTACCCACTGCCAATGAATCCTCCCGTCTCCCCTTTTACATAAACTGGCAGAATTTCCTTTTGCGGGTTTGAAAACATTGAAATTCACCAAGACCTATTAGGCTACAACTTAAAGTCATAGGTACAGTGAACCTGGTAGGGGCATGTGCACGATTTTCAGCCAGGCTATATCAAAAAATAAATTATGCTTACCATTTTATCATTTCATGCAAGCCATTTCCTGCATTTCCACTGCTTTGAACTTTAGTGGAATTTTTAGTACGGCTAGCTACATTAGCACTAGGCTAACTTGCAAAATGCAGAAACTGAAACCATGTTCAGAAGCATAGCCCTATGCAAAACTAACCAAACAAGCATGTGTTTGCCCTCGTATTGAACTTGAGTGAGGCTAACTGCAAATGCTCCAACACAAATTGTGAGAAACCCAGAGGATCTGCGGTCCTGCACTATAATACATTGGCCGAGTCAAAGATAGTGACTAGAATAGGTCAAAGGTCGAGTATACTTGAAGTTTTATGCATAACCATCTCAAAAAGGCCCAAGCCAACGTGGTGTGCTCCACCCGCGTGAGTGTATCCACAGAGAATGAGGAATGCATGCGGCAGGATCACCAACACAATACAAGCCAGCCAGATTCCTCAGGCTTGGGATTGGCACGCCGACCTGCCGCCCACAAACAGCCCCGGGCAAAGTAGTGCCGATTTCACAACAATCCATGTCAGCAGAGCCAGAGGAGCGATTTGGCCGTGGCTGAAAATACCTGCCAGCTCAGGGGAGTCGGTGAGCTTGGGAAATTTACAAGTTGATGAATATTGTCACTCCACGAATATTCCACGACCAATGCTGTCGCTCCCATCACTCTTTAGTATCTAGGCTCTTTCAGAGCAGGTATGCTCTAGCTCCACGAGATTTTATTGCGCTTTTCTTCCCCCCCCCCCCCCCCCCCCCCCCCAAAGTTTCACTACATCTTCTGTAGTTGTTTGAAGGACTGAGCTCGCATAAGGTATTATTTTGGAGCTCTCAGTGGCATTTAGGAAATGCCATGACCCACTAGACTTAACCTTATGCAATGTTAAACTATTGCATAATCAGTCACCTACTATTACTGACATCTATGTCCACAATTCACTGCAAACCAGCGTCAAATGTCAATCGCCATTTTAAAGACTAGTCTTTTCAATGTGTACATATGTGTGTCAGGTTTTCCCCGTAGGACATTGTGCACGTCTAAGACAGGAACAACTGTGTGAAGAACTAACACCTGACCCCAAGGCCGAGCATTCATTTATAATACTGGTGGGGGTCTGTGGCCTGTTCACCCACCTAATGCGGCATCGGTATCTCGGCTGCCACACATTCATACTGAACAAACCAAGCTCAACAGGAAGGATGATGTATTGAATAGTCTACAGTCAACACATTGTGGTGCTTCATCAGACCTGCCAGATCAGATGTCCTCATTCAGCGTCTAAATCGGTAGTGTTAACAAGGGGGAACTCATGTATGGCACCAGCCCCCATAACAACTACCAGGTTATGTGCTATCAAATTTCTAGAGCAAATATTAATAGCTGTGTAGGCACCTTGCACAAGCTTGTCTGCATGGGAAACATATTTAGATACCTTCAGAAAAGTATTTGATGGTGAGTATTGTGAGATGTTCGGAAGGAAGTCTGAGAACAGTTAATCTACTAGTGATCCAGTTGATAACGTTTCAGTATCACAACGTTAAACTAACTGAACATTGGTCCAAATTGCCAATTAATGTGCAGCACTATATCCAATACCATCATAAATCGAAATGAACTACAAACATAATAACTGAAGACATTAACAAATTCTGCCAAAAGAAGTCAAATGACTCCAATTTTATTCAGTAAACATAAAATGCATTGCAATGTATTCCTTCAGGCTACAAGAAATGGTTTCATGGGCATTTAAAAAATCTCAAGAGAAATTGAACGTCGAAAATTGACGTTACAAGCACACACGCCTAATTATGCAAAAGTTGTCCAAATTTCAAGAGCCTCCATTGTCCCTGTGTTGAGGGGCCGTTGAACAGGACACACCCTCCTTTATATCATCATGATCAATGTGCCATGCACATCTGTCAATCCAATCAACGCCTAGTGCATTTACATTGCTTTACCCCACGTTCCACAGATTCCACAGGCCGTAATCACACCAAACAAAGGCCTCGCGCGCGAGTGGGATTCCACGCGATGGCATCCTCGTTCACTGAAGGCGTGTCTCTCCTGAACGTATCTTATCCTACAGACCAGGATAAGATACATTCAGAGGGAAGGATTTTACCGCCACTGCATCCTGTCTGCACATGTTTCCGGAAACATACCCGGTAGGGAATCGTCGCCTTCTGATTTATAACGGGCCTTACTGTCGAGTTACGGCTGAGGCCTGCAGCGGTGTCTCTTCCCCGCAGCAGGCTGCGTCTCCAGGTGAGGGCGTATTCATAGATGTACCCAGGGTTTGAAGGGGACAGCGACCGCCCTCATATCTCTGAACGCAGTATCATAGGGGTAGTGGCAGAGGGAACTGGTGAAAGCCATTTGGATTTAAACGGTTTTCCATTTGAATGGTGAACTTTAAGTCCCGGCCTCTTCCTGCTCCTCCATTCAGTAGCAGCAAAGCTCTATTTGTATCCGTCTCTGGTAATGTGTAAGGAAATAGCAGCGTCAATAGCAGAGGCAATCTCTTATCTCTTATCAGTGGTACGGTACTAATTTACACCCTGTAACACTCAGCTTAACTGCTCACAGAGAATACTTCAATAGACAATTTAAAAATAAACAGGACCGTTCCGTAACAATAAAGCCGCCTACCTAGATGCAACACGTTTCGACCTTGACGCGGGCCTGCCTTCTGGCAAACGCTGCGCTGCGAGGAAACTGTAAACACTGCACGGTGACCACAGCCGAACTGCAGCGGCAGCTGTGTTTGCACTCACCAACAAAACAACGCTGAAAAAATAATCCCACCTCGGCAGCGCCTTCTGGATATGCAGTCGTGAATTTTATTTGTCAGCACACCCACAAGGACTGTAGAAAGGCCACCTCCGGTACACACATTACCTCCAGCCAGAGTATAATATAACCCTTCAAACCATAAAGGCATTAACGTCTGCAATTAAGAAGGAGTAACGAGTATGTATAAAATCAGTAAAAACATAATACATTTTTTTTTTTTCAATTCATTTAAAACTGCTTAACATTTTAAGGATTTATTTTTATTTTTTCAATAATCACTAAATTCTTCTTTCAAGGGAAATAATTGCCCCCCAAACTGAGCCCACCAACATAGCTGTAAAGCCCCGCATTGTGTATGTTCGCCGGTGCCTAAACTGAAAGGAGTGGCACGGGCAGCCTTTATCCACTGCTCGGAGCCGCAGACCTCTTTATTAGATTAGCCTGCATGTGTTCACTTCTTTTCCTGGGCCAAAGAGGCCCTGTTCTGTTAATCTTGCCATGTTTGGCACACTTTTGAGAGCCAGGACTATTCACTGGACAACCTCTCCAACAATGAGAGGGCCAAGAGTGGTGGACAGAGCTTCAATGTAAAGGCAGAAATAAATACAGCCGTAATCTTTCTTGAGGGAGAATTTAAGACCTGGATAGATCAGGGTGAGTCCAAAAACTAAGACGTAAACAATGAACCGGGGGTTTTCTAGGAAGAAATAAAAGCAAAAAAATCTTTAAAACCTCTACAAAACATTGTAGCACAGTGGCCAGGGAACTTTTAACCAGAGGGGTATACCCTTGAGCCATGGACTAAAGTGAAATTGCTAAAAAAAATAAAAAAAATTCATACAAACTGTCCAACTATACTGACAAACCTTTTCATTTATAAAACCTAAGCAAATTTAGTCGCCTCAATAAGAGTGCTGACATGCGTAGCTTACAATCTATCGTTCAGATCTTTCATTCTTCATTCTAAATGAATGTGAATTCAGAATGGATTGTTTTGAACACTTGATTTTATGATGGTCCGCTTGCTTTGCGGTGTATATTTCAGGAAGTTGTTTATTCACATTAATGAAACTGTCTCATTTAATTAGGGTTAAATTATCCCCAATCCTCTGGAGGCTTGTAGTGTGGTAAAAAAAGAACACAACGCATAGACGGGGCCGCCGAAGCCCTGACTGAAACGCATGTTAAAAAGGCCACTTAAAAACGGTGTCATCCGGAATTACCCTTCTCTTTTCATCAATTCAACTGGGCTCTGAGATAATAGAGAGCGCAGGGGGAAAAAATAGGTCAGATCCACTTATCCGCACTCCGGCGTGGCGCGGTTCCAGCGAGCCGTGAGATTTCCAATCGGACCCCGCTGGATTCTGCCGTTCCGTGGCAGGCCGCAGAAATAAAGGGCCAGCGACCAGAAAACGACGACGCGGATTGGACGAGAGCGGGCGGGTCCCGTCGCGCGTCTGGCCAGGCTTCCAGACCCTGAAGGAGACGGGCCAGGCTCTGACAAACTCGAGTGGGCGATCGGTCTCGCCAAAGGCTCATGAGCGCTTCCGACAGACTGAGCCACCGCTGAGATCCGCGGAGGGAAAACGCACGTGTTCCAACGCGGCCGAAGGACAAACACGGACACGCCGCTATTATGGAACACAGTAATAGCAAGAATTTCTCCCAAGGAGAAACATGTCTGTTTGGGGAGGGTTGTGCAATTGCACCTATCTGTGTTTACAGTAATTTAGCCGGTGTTTAGTATACACTGGGACGGCAGACGCGACGTTTCAGTTCCTGTTTGCGCTCTCCGTCGACCAACTGTTTGGATCAGTAGGTCCCATCGAATGATTATCCTGCCACATCACCACCATCTGCCAGCCAGCGAATGGCTAAAATGCAGTAGGGCAGGGCAGGGTATGCGTTTCTTATGCAGGGATAATGTGTGTGATGTCAGACAATGCAAAGCGCTGTACAAGTGCTGCATGAAATCCTCCGTTAGGAGATTAATTTTTCAGTGCTGCAGACTTCTGTTGAAGCGATCCAGAGTTTACAGTAGAGTGAATAGTATAGTTCACAGTAGAGTTTACAGTAGAGTGAACAGTACAGTTTGCAGTAGTGAACAGTAGAGTTTACAGTAGAGTGAACAGTATAGTTCACAGTAGAGTGAACAGTACAGTTTACAGTAGAGTTTACAGTAGAGTGAACAGTATAGTTCACAGTAGAGTGAACAGTACAGTTTACAGTAGAGTTTACAGTAGAGTGAACAGTACAGTTTGCAGTAGAGTGAACAGTAGAATTTACAGTAGAGTGAACTGTACAGTTTACAGTAGAGTGAACAGTAGAGTTTACAGTAGAGTGAACAGTAGTTTACAGTAGAGTGAACAGTAGAGTTTACAGTAGAGTGAACAGTAGTTTACAGTAGAGTGAACTGTACAGTTTACAGTAGAGTGAACAGTAGAGTTTACAGTAGAGTGAACAGTAGTTTACAGTAGAGTGAACAGCCCGGCATTCGAGGGAACAGGTCTCTCGGGTCTCAAACAACATCAGTCAAAAACACAGGGAGGGGATTTTAATTTCAGAAATATGTATGTGGGAGCGCAGCCTACTGCAAGCCAATTGGAAACAAGAGGGGGGTGGGGGGGGCGGGCACAGCCACCCCCAGAAGGTCCACACGGCTAACATGTTTCCACTTGCCGCTCCCCTTTGCTGACACAAAAGCAACTTTTCCAAGATCCAAAAAACACTCCCTTTTCATAAGCCTGTTTTTATAACTCCACCACGTTATCAGGAGAAAACTGAAATTTAGCCCCGTAAGGAACAAGGACACTTGCATCTGGCTCTCTCCGTAGTTAATGACTTTGAAACTATCATCGAACACTCTGACTGTAGTTGCTGTAATTAGCGGCTGAGACGAGCAAGGCTTCAGATGGTTTACGTCAGCAGTAGCAGATGTCCTCATTGTCACCAAGGACCTTCTGTACGTTCTGAGAGATTGACGTCTCGTCTACGTGTCATACCAGCTCCTGTGGGCCACCCTGACACTTGCTCAGGTTATTTTCTCTTGTCATCTATTTTACAATTCTGCGATTTACAAAGAATTCACATGAAAGCATGCAGCTGTACTAAACTGGATATTTTTTTGCCAAATCAAGAAGCTTGCTGCAGTACATTTTGAAAGATTGCTATGAAAGGCTGTTGTAGGAGCTTGTAGGCTTGCCTACAGACCTGCTCACCATTTGCACAGTTGGCACCGTACTTCTTCGCACTGTGTCTGAATCGCAGGGTTTATTCTCCTCATTTCGGTCTGTCTTAAGGTACACCTTTCTGGGAAAAGTCTGAAATCACCGCGGAGACTGGAGCGAAGACGGGTACAAAATCATGTCAACTGCAGTGCAGTATCGGGCCATTAGGCATCACACCGATAAATATGTCCATGCTGCAGCTATGTGTTGGGTGGCGGGGTTAGCGATAAGCACAAGCTGTGGGCCCGGGCTGCGGGCGGCCGACAGTTAGCCGGTCATCTCTGAGCCTCTCGCTGGGTCTCATTAGCCACGAGGCCACGGACTTTCTCACTCCTGCCGATCAGACCACAACGCCTCTTTCCCCACTGCAGATGGCTGACCCGGCTAGAGAGTGCTCTAGCCAAACATTTCACTTTTTCTCTGCGCTGTTCTGAGGTCTTTCGCACATGACAATGAGGACATTTTCTAATGACCTAATTCAATAACTCAGGTTTTGTACAATTTGACAGGTTTCAGAGCTGCACTGATGGTTCTTTTCCTAAAGATAAATCGTCCAGGGTATTTAGACTGGAGTGCGGGAGGCTACTGATTGCACACTGTTTCCCCCCCTTTAATTCTAACACAAGTCCCCACCAGCTTCTTTTTGGGGAAAAATTATTAATTGCGTATGCAAGACATGGGACTTTGCAGTAATTAGCAAGTTGACTGCATTCCATTACCCTCTAAATTCATTTAACTGGTCAGAAACTGAACAAACAAAACGTGCGAGACTTAATGGAATTTGTGCCTACACGGAGTCGAGGCATATGCTGCCTTCTGTGGAGAGAAGCAGCTTGCCGTCCCCGCAAGAGTCCGACACGTTAAATTAAATTAGATGGACATCTCCACACCCGACGCTCCAGGTGAAAAGCAATTAAAATAGGCTACCTCTTTACCGAGCAGCAAGGAATTCAAAAACGCCTACCTTGTTCCCGTTCACATCCCATCCCATTCAAATGCTTGTAAGTGGACACAATTAAGCTTCATTGAAAGAAAATAAAAGCCATGCTATTGAAATGGAGCATGGAACACAATACAAAACTAGCCTCAAAGAGAAAATAGGATTAGGAATCAAAGTGCAGGTACTCACCTGTCAACACAAAAGACTTTTATTTATTTATTTTTAAATCAATGAACAAAAAGCTTGCCGTCCTTGATCTTAAGAGGTGGAAAGCTTAAAAGACCCAAAAGGCAGTTTGTGTTTCAGCCGACATTAAAGGTAAGAAGAAGAGAGAAAGGCAGGATGATGTGGGACTGAATTTGCATGTGCAGGTGAAAATATCGGTGGCTTTTTCAAGGTGTCTGTGCCCAGAAGAAGGCCGTCACCGTCAGGAGAGCGCCATTGAGCGAGGGCGACCGAGCACCATCTGCTCACCGTGGCTGCTGCCTCGATTACGAGCGACACTCGGGATGAAAGCAAGTTTTAGATACGACGAGAGCTTTGCCATTACGTATGCACACGCACTGGGTGCATGCATACGTTTTCACTTGCCATTTTGAGGAACGATTATTTTACCTCAGACATAGTCATAGCGGAATTTTTAAAGGAACAATTGGGAGAAAAGTCATTTATGTCTTGACAGCACAATTACACTGCTGTTCGAGGCCCAATCTTAACCCTCAAATTCATTCAAAGGCAGTTCAGCCATTTTTTTTTTTTGATTTACCGTACACTAACAAGCACCAGCGAGCGCCATTTGCTGATGGAAGAAAAGGTGATACTGCAGGGTACATGAGTCTGTCCTGCTGGGGAGCTTAATAATTTAGCTGTAAACTCACACTGGGCTGCAGCAGGCTGAGAGCTGCCTGGTGAAACGCAATACAGCCGACGCCCGTGAATCAAAAACCAATCGCCCTGCGCCATTCAGCGCTACTGCGAGCGCTGCCAACTGCAAAACTACAAAACCTGAAACGCAGCATTCGCTACGAGTCCGCAGCAGTAATAATAAACATAAGTGGAAGATCCCATAGAATTGGAGTTCTGCCATTTCGATATTGAAGTTTGAGATATATAAAAAAATAATAATAAAAAAAAGCCTTGATTCATGCACAATCCAGCAAAACAAGATGTAATTATGCTGAGTCACGGTGTGCCGCCCTTCCCTGACATATAACATACGCTGGTGCAGTGGGTAATTGTGTATTCGGGATGACAGGAAAGGGACAAGTTATAAAAACTCTGAAATTAAAGGCAAGGATTTGAGGTCGGAGTTAAGTGCCATGACAACGACATCGCTTACGATAAAGTATGTTTAAAGGAGGTTCTATACTGGAGGTTACAGGGCTTGTCTCCTTATCAAAACAACTGAATCTCGATGATTACGAGTGAAGGAAACTAGTTTTGCCCTACGCTTATCAGCGAGTCTAGACTCATCAGGGGCGTTGACGTGAGCCTGCGATGGGCAAACAAATTGTGACGCCAGACTTCCATCTCGGGTTGCCACGGCCACCGGTTCAGTCTTCTTCCTGCTATTTTTACACACTCCATTAACGGCACATTTACAGTGGATACAAGGCTGTTCGGGGGGGGGGGAGAAACACAGATACCGCTAAACAAGATCTGCCTCCTCGGTGGTACAAGCGTAGCAGCAGCTTCCCAACCGGAATATGAGCCGCTCTCCGTTGCGTCGTTCCTTACATGCCGCACTGACCTCCTGGAATTTCCTTTACAGGCCAGTCCCCTGGGTCCTCCGGGGTGAACCGGAGGACGGAGAGACTTGGCGCTCGCGTGCCAGGACCCCAGAGCGTCTGCAGGGGGAGCAGCTAGCCTGCAGGCCCCACCGCGCGTCTGTATTAACACTCCCCTCCCTGTCCCGCTCCGTCTCGACGCCCACACTACAGCCCCGTTTGTAGCCGTGTTAACAGCCGCACGGACCAGTAAATGGACACGACTGGAAGTGCCCACAAAGAGCCCACTGTTACGTACAGTAGCCTGATCCCAACAACCCACCACTGCTTTTGATTCACAATGAGCCCTAATGCACTCGGAGTACTTAGGCACACAAGCGTGTACGCACAAGCCCCCTTCCCCCTTCCACTGTGAATAAAGGGATACTTTTACATTATAAATTACTTTTATTTAAAGGGTTCCTTTGCAGCAAATTTGAAATCTTATGTCGTCAATACTTTGTAGCCATACTGAATAGTTGTTTTAATAGCTACGAATGCGAGCTCATCTGTAATCATTTCATGGTTTTGTAACGTACTTGGAGCCAACGCTCGACCCATTGCTTCCTATCTCTCCTCCTCAGTATACTGCAACAAATTTGCAATTCCCAGTTCTGTCATCACTCTTTCTTTAAAAAAAAGTTATTGATCAACAAAACGCATACATACCATCCCTGAATGCTGCGCTAAGCAGATATAGTCCATGCTTTGTATGCTAAGCTGGTTTGTGCCTCACTGTGAGGAATATAAATGTATATTCATTTTTAGAAGTGCACGATCCTCATGTTAATAAGGAGAAGGGAGACGAGAAGATTTGCAGTGCATTCTGGGAACTGGCATACCATAATGAAGGGGAATTGCTCAACTACATTGCAAAACTAGGGGGGAAAAAATGTAGATATCAACAAAGATACATTGGCTATGAAACCAGTGCCTTCCTTTTAAATATGTGCACCAAGAAAACAAAGCAAGGGACCACATAATAAATATTAGATTTTAGTTAGGCTACTCTTCAAATGGTCTGAGAACAATTTGTATTATTTTGGGGAGGGGGGTTTAGCCTCATATCATAGCTTAAAGCTTCTTTTATGTATCCTTGACATATGACATATTTCAGACATTCATATTGGCTCATTTTCCTCTGAGCGCTCCCATTTTGAGTCTTTTGGATGAAGCAGCTTCAAGCCCTAATTCAACTGCATATGCTGCTTTCAGACAACCAGTTTTTTTTCTTGTCTGTAAAGTACAGTCTAGGGTACACTTTAGAGTAGTCTCCCAAGCACAGTAACTGTTTAATAAGATCTAGAGAATTTGACCTAATTTAATAATTAATGACCTTGTGGTAAGTCATGTCGTGTGGAGTTAAGCAGAAACAGCTTCATCACATTTGAATCAGGCCAAGGCAAGACGGACAGTGACTGAGGGACCAATGTCTCCACACAAGCTAAAGCTAAAGCCAAAGCTAGGTGGTCTGACACAGTAAACTTGCTTTTCTACTGCATTGCCCACAACCAGAATTGCAGCACACGACATCACAATAAATGCTGATGTTTGCCAGATCCAGAACACTTGATGTTATCCCTTAAAAAAATAAAATCTTTCCTAAAAAATTATTATTATTTTTTTTTTTTATAAAAAAATAAAAATAAAAAATAAAAAATAGGCTATACTCCATGTTGCTTTTGCCCACCAGTCTACTGGCTGTGTTGAGGAGGGTGTGTCTACTGGTTTACATGCTCACAAATTTTTAAATGGATATATAATTACTTTTAGACCGTCCAAATTTGGTGGGATGGAGACAATAAAAATGTAAATTAAAAAAAACTAATCTCTATGCCTGTATACCTACTCTCCCTTTAGCCTACAAGAACAAAATGTCAGTTGCCCATAACCGAGATTTAGAGCCAACTTAAATTGATTTTGTGGAATACAGTGCAATGCACCAGCAATTAACATTTACACATGAATGACATTCATCTTACGTCTTGCGGGGTCTGTCTCTAAGATGGAAATAACATGTTTGTTTTGAGTGCCAACGTTTTTTTTCCCCAAAATGTGGCCTTTCAAGAACATGGTCCTTACAATCCATTTATCTGATGGAAAACTAAGGAGCATGGAGCGAGTACATTATTTTTTCCCCCTCAAAAAGTCTCAGAAGGAAAGAAAAAAAACACATTTCAACGTGAATGGGTTTTTCAGATCGAACCATTTGTCACGCTGCATTCCGAAAGCAATGCTGATCAGAAAACCACCTGCCGGGAGAACACCCCTTAAGGATTCCTACACAAAGCGCCTAACTGCTCACCTCACTACCATATATAAACAGATTGTTTTTCTAAATGACTTCAGACGTGTCGAATCTCCAAGAATGAGCAAACTCTACCGCTACCCCAAAATTAAATCGTAAGGAACAATGTTCCAAACAGCTTAAATGTGGCAAAAGGCAATTCATTGATGGCGGAAACATGGTAAAGTGGCAAAAAAACACAAAGTAAGAGTAGGCTGGCACTGGCAGCCAGAACTAGTCTACATTTGCTGTGATTTCATTTCAGGAAGCTGCCAACCTAAAAGCTGGTTTATGTTCTTTTGACTGTGCAAGTACGATAACACGGTACAGGGTCAAGCAAAATGCTTTATCTTTAGACTTATTAAAGAACTTTAGCATTTTATCTTGTGTCAACAAAATGTTTATCGCCAGGAAGATAACACCTAGCACCCGTGTACTCTTGCTTTTGATTTTGCTTTGGGTTTCAAGTCACGAATAGAAATTTGTGAAACGTGTGCAGGTGTTAGGTCAATCCAAGGTAAAACTTCAAGGAGTCACATTCGGCATCTGCACATCCTCCACGGCTAAAGGGATAATCAATTCTGTGACCCTCACGCTACTGAAATCTTCAGCTTTGAGCTAAAAGCAGCGAAACCCTTTCAATTGAGCGCAGCCACCATAAAATACATAGACCATTTGTGGACAGTTAAAAAAATATATATTTAAAAAAACTGCTTGTGGGGGAAAAAGCCCCGTTTATTCTTTACTCAAATCTATTTCATGTTCTTCACGTGACCTTTCATTAGCATGTTGTTTTGGCCCACATACAGTGTGAAAGTGTGGCTCTGGTGCTTGATAAGACTTGCCCTGGAAGAGGCTCCTGAGATCTGATGTCCCAGGGAGGCTGGAAAAGAGGGAGCCAGCCTGAGGCGGCCATCTGCACTGCGCCACGCATGGAGAACCTTTCGTGCTTCCGTCCGTCTGTCTGACCCCGCGGCAGGCCAGCGAGCCCTGTTCCCCTGCAGAGCTGGCCCCCGCCCTATCCGGCTATGCCAGGGTGTCCCTCAACTGTATGACCGTGTAATCTACCGGCCACAATGATTTCACATAATCCCACTTTAATAACCGCAAGGATTAAATTAAAGGGCTTCTACTTTCATACTCATTCAATAGTCATCCTGTTCATGAAATGTATTTTGTTTAACTGAATTTATCGTCCTTCATCAGAGGATATTTTTCATGCCGTCCGAGCCCGAAGGTGAATACCCTTTGGCAATACTGCTGTGGAATCCCCGGTCAAAACATGAATAACCTGTGGTAATATAGCAGTCATATCCCAGACAGAGGGAAGTTAAGCTTTCGGTAATATTGCAGACATACCCCAGACAGAGCCTTTGGTAATGTTACGCTCACATCTGACTCACATCTGAGAAAGAGGGTGGCTAAACTTTGGTAGCCTTACCCTCATATCCAAAACAGAGGATGACTTAGCGTCAGTAACATTGCTGTTGTGTCTGAAACGGCCATTTTAGAAAATGGCTTCACTTTTTTCACAGGGGTGCCATGGCGACAGCTGTTACACAATGACTAACCAATCAGAGGCCAGCCCCTCTGGCCTAGGTACAGAACGTGCTCCTACAGGGCTAGATGCTGATGACTGAGAGGCTCTGGTCGGAACATCATACAGGACACCCTCTCAGAAGAGACAGAAGCTGTACTGCATCCCTGTGGGGTCTCATATTTCTGCCTTCAGCAACAAAGTCACTTCCACAGAAGACCAAACTCCATGACTTCCACCAAAAAGAAATATGGCAAGCCTTTATATGGGATTCTCCCTAGCGTGTCAAGAAAATTGTGTCAAAGGGCTGTCATAAAAAAGCAATTAACACCTGATTATATAAAAAGCTTCATGTCGGAGCTTCTGAACCTAAAAAACACATGTTCTGACAAGTGTACTCTACTGAGAAATTCTCACAGGGGGAGGGGAGACATTACAAAAAAAAATAAAAATAGAAAAAAAAAAGATCACAGGGTGTCAGTGTCGCAAAG
This sequence comes from Synaphobranchus kaupii, assembly GCA_029718625.1. Classification (NCBI taxonomy): domain Eukaryota; kingdom Metazoa; phylum Chordata; class Actinopteri; order Anguilliformes; family Synaphobranchidae; genus Synaphobranchus; species Synaphobranchus kaupii. The sequence goes on along the minus strand of CM056396.1, from coordinate 12,273,003 downwards.
TTAAAGAACCATGGCCTAAAGCGAATGGGGGGGGGGGGGGGGGGGGGGTGAGAACAGCACCACCACTAAAGGAGGTGACATGATTAATGCACTCTTTCCCTGCTCTTGTAAAACGGAGGCTACAAAGGCAGACCTTTATACTGGCGGTATATGGGGAACTCATACACAAGTCAGAGAGACATGAGAAGGCCTCTGATTTTGATTTGATTGTATGCATGTGTGTGGGTGCGTTTGTATATGTAGGCTAGTATATGTGTGTGTGTGTGTGTGTGTGTGTGTGTGTGTGTGTGTGTGTGTGTGTGTGTGTGTGTGTGTGTGTGTGTGTGTGTGTGTGTGTGTGTGTGTGTGTGTGTGTGTGTGTGTGTGTGTGTGTGTGTGTGTGTGTGTGTGTGCGTGTGTGTGTGTGGTGTCTAGTACGTCAACCATGGTGTAGCTGACTCCGTAACACTGTGGGTTAAACTATTGCCGTTGCCATGACCACAACACCCCAAGTAGGGTTATGCCCTGGAGATGAGACGTGAAACCTGGCACCTTGTTACACAAGCTGTCTGAAAACTAAGACGCGTTTGAAAAGGCGCCCAGTGCTGCGTTCGCGGGAACAACGCCCAGGTGGAGCAGAAACAAAACAAAACAAAAGACGACACAAGAGGAACCTGTGGCAGAGCGGAGACCTCGGGGTGTTTACATGGAGCCGCGCGATTGGAAAGCCTGTCGGTCGCCCTGACCGCTGCCGCCACCGCGGGGCTGTCCTCGCTGTGGGCCCGCGCCCTGAATACGCCCAGCAAACGTAATTTAAAGGCGCGGCGCTATTTCAGGCGAACGTCGCAGCGGGAGCCACGCGCGCCGCCATTTTGGCTCCCTTCTGGGACTGATCACACCCAACGCAGCCCTAAAGGCAAACTGCGATCCTCTTTTCTATTCTCATAGGAAAGACGCAAACGGAACTAAAACACAATACCTATTCCGAGATGGCTGGGTCTCGTCTTCTTTGGGCGTTTCCCCTCTCACTACCGCACCAAGTTTTTTGGTTGCTTTTGTTTGTTTTCGTCTGTTTTTGTTCTCAAACGCCCGGCTGCCACTGTTCGGGGGAGTTCCATTGTTAGCTGCAGAAGAGGCTGAGGAAAATAAGCCTTTGCCACACACTAAGATCTGGCAGAAAAACATCCCTCCGATGGAGCGGTAACGCTCTTCCAGTAACGAGCGGAAGGAGACGTTCCGCACACGCGGTGCGATTAAGGAAGCGAACGACATGCCTTTCGTGGGAGATTTCATACTTATTTCAGCCCCCAACAATGTCAATCCAACATGCAGTGGCGGGGAGCCATTAAATTGTTATTTCCACTCACCATAAAACACCATATGGAAAAGAAAGCCCATCACGAAAATATGCGCTTTAAATTGAGTTTTTTTCTTTTTACTTCGGTTTCATTCGTGCAAGAAAAAACCCTGGTTTTTTAGGCACATAAAACTCAAACCCCCCCAGAGCAAAGCCCACACAGCTAATTAGGGCCGAGAACCACAGCATTTCAGGGAGCTGGCAGGAGGGGATGTTTTCAGCGGTTTGCAATGCACCGCAGCCTCGCTATACCGCAAAATTTAGCGGCAACGCCGCGCGCTGGGGCGCAGGTAGCTTTGTGCCGCGCTCTGGTTAGTCTGTACTTCAACCTTTAGAAATAAGGATGGAAAAAATGACGGAGGAATACACCCACTGCCATCTTGTTAGCAGCTCGGAGAAGCCTTCGGCGTTGAACTTAAACGGCACCCAGACCTGCCTTTCCTCAATGTTACTCCGCTCCGACAGATACATGTGTCTTTGTGAGCTGCTATTAGCTATTAATAGCCGCACAAACGGCAGGATGTGTCCAGGAGATGAGGGCCTGTGGTGCAGTGTGCTCACACAGGGGATCCCATTCTCTCAGACTTCCTTCTGCAGTACTACGCATCCACACACACACAAGTGTGTGCCTCAATTGGCTTATTAAAACCTGAGCACACCCATTCAAACTTAAGACTTGTACGTGTTAATACACATATATATATATACACACACACACACACACACACACACACACACACACACACACACACACACACACACACACACACACACACACACACAGAGCATGGGTACTCGACACAAGCTTACACGTCACATGCTAACACACGCAAGCTTACACATCACAGGCGCTGACACACACATGCACACGCACGCACACACAAAGCCGGGGGAGAATCTGGTGCAGAGGGAACTGAATTAATAAGGCAGGGCTAACATCACCGGATCATGCCATGGGCATCAGAGGCAGAAGAGCGATGAATGTGAGAACATGATCCTGACGAGGGCGACAGCTCACCCAGATCCGGCTTAGCGCCCTCATTAACGTTTCTTTGAACTGCCAATCGGAGGCCCGGGGATGTAAATGGAGGATTTGCCGGCGTGGAGCAGAAGCGAACGTGGGTACCGGGCGCGCCGGCGCGTTCATCGGCTCACGACTGCGAAGAGCCCTCGGGTTTGCCAGCGTGTGCAGATACGCGCTAGAGAAATTACCATGCGTGTCACAGCTGCATGCAATTACACCGAAGCGCCGTATACAGATGTAAGCCGAAGCCAACAGCTGAAATCTTATTCTCATGAAGGAGAAAAAATAAATAAATAAAGGTCACAAGCTTCAAAAACCCACCAAATGCGTTTGAGTTTCAAGCGCGGTACCAAGGGGATTAGCGGCGTCAGTCTGCTCTACAGGGCTGCTGCGCCCTCACCTTCAGCTGCATTAGGCATGGGGAAGCAGGGAGGCTGTCTGCAAGCGGACGATAACATGGAGCGGGGCGGGGGAGGGGCTTCCAGGCCCCCCCCCCGCACAGAACGGAGCCCGAACCGGGCGGGGTTACAGGAATTTCCGACGCCACGCCCTCCTGCCCGCGCTCCGCCGCGCGCTTCACCGCGCGCTTCACCGCGGGTCAAAGTGAACAGCGTCCGAGCGAGCTCCTCGAGACGCCGCCCCTGACCGCCCGAGCGGCCGATTCGCGTCGCAGCGACCGGCGGTGACTCTAGACTGAGCTTTGAGGACATAGCACGGTCATTGGGGGAAGAAAAATTGATGGCCTGATGGGATTTATCCATCTGTGCTCCAAAGACAATAAAATACAGTCAGCACACCCCGCCCCCCCAGTTTCTAATCTAGAGACTCAGCCATTATGTCGTTCCGTAAAGCATCGGGCCACCAGTAAACCCGTCTTACCCTTCAAGGGCCAGATGGTGACTCAACCCTGCAGTATTATGACTTACTGCCCCAGATGCCACGGAGCATAAAATGAAATAAACCGGCGAGATGCCATATAGGAGCTCTGCTGATGGCTTGCTCATTGACTCTGCCCCCCACCTCCGTTGCCAGGAGATGGGTTTCGGGACAAGACCCCCCCCCCCACCCCTTCCTTCCTTCCTTCCTTCCCCAGCGTACGGGACATCTGCTCACCTCGTGCGCCGGTCGCCAGGTCCGCCACTTTCTGAAAGGCGTCCAGGAAGGCGGCGGCCGCGACCATCGTGGCCCTGGAAGAGAGGAGAGAACACAGCTGCTCACGACCGTCGACAGTGCGCGTCGACCGAGTTACGCAGCTCGGACACGTGCACCCGCGGCTCGGCTGGGCCGCTTTCAAGACCTTAACCCTCTCTCATCGAGCACTCTGGGAAATGAGGGGGGGGGGGGGGGGGGGGTAACGCGCCAGTCCTTTTTATAAACCATTATTTAAAGCCGGACTTTGGTGCAGGGTTACTTTTCCATGTCAGGCCACTGCCCTTTGCCTTGGCATTTGTAGATTAACTTAATAAGCCAGTTGCGAGTAATACTTTAATGGATAATTAAATGTATTCATGTCACATTGGACCAAAAGGAAAATACTTTTAAAACATTAAAGGGAATGAGATGTTAATCAGTTATTTGGTGGAAGTATGAAGCAGGGGTTAGGTTACTGGACTCCTAGACTAAATAATATCTGAACATTTTCAACTGAATCTCAAGATAACATTTAAAACATTACCCACGCTCAATCAGCCTCGATCAAAAAGGAGCATCTATTTTAAAGAAAAACAAGCAAATGGCTTTTAGAAAAATAATTTCCATTTTTGTTTTTAAATGAACAGTACAATACTTACCGGGTTAATGAAAAAGCTGATATTTAACGTAGTCTTTTCTCTTATTTTTATTTACTTTTTTTTTTTTTAAAACCTCATGACTTCACTGGAAAAGGGGTCTTAAATCACAGATTTATTATTACGTATTTTCAGAGCCTCTGTGGTTACAGAGATGTTAAATGTGGATTATTGCAATGTTGAAACGTTATTAATGTGGGAACCGTTTATATTTTCTTTCAAACGTTGCAATGTTAAAATGTAAAAAATGTTTTCTAAAAACAAAATAAGTCATTAAAAGCAATGAGTTAGGCCAGCAGACCGGGACTCCACTTGAGGGAAGGCCGATAGACTACGGTGCCATACAGCATGCAGCATTTTATAAAAATATAATTGGTGAATACTTTTTACCAACGCTTTTCAGATATGTCAACATGCACACCCAAACCAGGACTGCTAATGTTCACAGTTCGCCTCAATACTGTTAAAGGGAGACTGAGGCATATGAGCTGAGGCAGGGGCCCCCAAGTCTACGCATCACAGTTCTCCAAAAAAGTAAACGCTTATTGTACAGCAGACTGTTCATGGTGCTTCTTTCCTGTAGCTACAGAAGCTAAACACAGGATTTCCTTGTGACTGCTTTGTGTGTGTGCGCGTGTGTGTGTGTATGTGTATGTGTGTGTGTGTGTGTGTGTGTGTGTGTGTGTGTGTGTGTGTGTGTGTGTGTGTGTGTGTGTGTGCGTGTGTGCGTGCGTGTGCGTGTGCGCGTGTGCGTGTCTCGTAAAGCCTGGACTCTGACCCTGCTGACCTGATTGACGGCTGCCAGCGAGGAAGGATACGTGTGGAAGGCAACAGGGGTCATCCTCCATTCACTCAGTACTGCTCACACAGCACTACAAACTGACATATAGGGAATGGTAGTGGCGTGGATCGGGCTTCCAGATTTGTTAACAGGAGAATGTAGGTTCAAATCCTTATATTTCAATACATTTCAGATATGTACAAAACTTGAATCCCATTAGAAAAAAAATGTTAAATATTCAATATTTTTTTCTGACAGGTAGTTCTTGTAGCCACGTAGAAAATAATTACATTATTAGAATTTCAAATGGTAGTCCAATTCTTCAGAAGATATGGGATATGATTTAAATGTCACAATAAACCATTAGTGTGACTTGTGATTGCCACATATACTTAATCAGATTAGTGAAAAACTTGGTCAAAGACCACAGAAAGGTAATCCACTCTGAAAACAACATGTGACTTTCTCCTAATCTTATAACAGACAAAAAAAAAAACTTCAATCCGGTTATTATTTCTACTAATCAAACATAGCACCGGCTGCACGTGTGTAGGATAGATAGATTGATCGACTGAGCGAATTATTAACTCACAAATGCCAAAAACACACCTACTGTCACTTTGTTATAGTCCACAAAGAGGACAAAATGAGCCTCAGGTAATCTCTGCTGATAAAGGTTAATTGACTTTTTCCCCAGTGAGCTCACATAACCTTCAGCACTGGCTTGTCACACCACATGAAACACCTAACTTCATTTTCAAGGGACGCTGTGACGGGGGGAGTTTGGCAGGATCTAGCATTGAGGCCAGTCAGTAGTGCCCGGATATCCACACTCCCGAGGGTTACAGAAATTAGCCAACTGATGGCTCCAGCAGGTGTTCCAAATTCCATCAACGAGCTCTGTTCAGCTAGGCTGGAGTTCAACTGAAAACCAGACACCTGTGGCAGTTAACACCGAGTTTCCTCCCGTGACCTCCCGCTTAAGGGCGGGAATAGGAGTTTCGTTGGTCACGCCGCAATAAAAACGACCTCGAAATTGCCATAGTGCCTTCCAAAAAAAGAAATGAATGTAACCAATGGGTAGCATTCTGAAAGCAGCTTGCAGCTTCTGACAGAGATACGAGTGTATGCAAGGGAATGATTGACAGGTGTGTAAATAGGGAAATAAACTGCTCCGGTGTGACCGCCATCAAAAGAGCAGCCGTAATGCTTACAGCTGTCATTGTGTTTCTCAGTGTGTCCGGCCCTTTAAGATTGTGAACAGACACGGTGAGGATAGCAACGTGGGACCCCAGTTTACCTGAGCTGGGACTGCAGCTTTCCAGCCTTGCTGATAAAGTCCTCCCAGACTGGGTAGCTGCTCTGTGGGGACAAAGGAAACACGACCATATCAGGAAACACTCCGTTCATCCCTTCAACACACACATCAACCAAGAAAACAATGCAAGTGACAGTTAGTGGAGGCAACCCACTGAATCCATTACATCTATAACCATACATCTAAGACCACAATCTTTATCTATAACCATGACACAGGCCTGTCTGACATGCACGCGATATACGAGTCAGTGTGACTTTTGACACATTGCCCTCGCACGGCGAATGTGGGGCGCAATTTTAACAAATAAAGGAGCGAATCTGGAAGACAGAGGGTGTAAAGATGCTGCAGTATATCAGGTCTGAAAGTGGGGATTTGTGAATGGGGCAGGGATTAGAATCTTAATGCAGTGCATGACAAGAGTTGGCAGACCCAAGACCTCAGGGTTCAACAGGGGAGACACCGCCATAACATTTGGCAAACAAAAAATAACCCCAAAAACAGATATTGTAACTGATAACGGATGTACCATTGCAAAAGAGCTAAACGCATGTCAAAAAACATGGTTGTTTCAAGCAGTATTCAGGCAAAAACGACAGGCAAAACCTCTCCAATGCAGAGCTCAAGTTTAAGAAGCCAATAACAAGGTCAGTTCTCCAGAGTGACTGATTAAATCGGATACTGCCCCCCACAGTTTAAATGTGTATTCTTGGACCTCCCTCGTTGTTCAGGTAATAAGTCGAACAAATGTTACCGTGACAACAAATGAAACCAAGGCAATTGTTACCTTGGCAACATATGAAACCATGTGGCTCCAAAGAAATTAAGATGCCATTTATTTATTTTTCTAGGCAGCGCCCTCATTACATTCTGCCTTTGAATAACAGGGTTGACATTTCAAGATAAAACAAATGGAAACCCTTAGGAAGAAGCTGAGAGAGGATGCCTAATTAGATGGATAACATGAATCATGCTCGATTCAAAAGAATCCTTTCCTTACTTGGAAACAAGGTTTATCGTGGTCTGTGGTAATAAAACTCAAACTGTGTGATGAAATAATAGCCAACAGCACGGAATGCTTTACCACAACATGATACCACAGCTGTCTCCCTCTGCTTCCCAAAAAAATGTTTTTCACAAAAGAGGATTACTTCTTCTCTCACATAAAGGACAGATTTGTATTGATATTCAATCAGAATAATCACCTAAAGTGCACGATATCATTTTGCATTAATTATTTAGAGCCAGATATTCTAAAATCTTCAGTATATCTAAATGGTGAATTAAAAGCACACCTGCATACACCAGTCTCATTTTAGACGACTAGTCTGTAATATACATTTTTAACCATAATCAAGGTCAAAAATGAAGGTTAGATAAAGACGTGCGTAATGTCTACAGTTTAGAATCATGTGTGTATTTCAAGACTGACCATGTTTCAGTATTAAACCAATTTTTTTTTTTTTTTTTTTATATTCCATACTTCTCTTAGCGGCCTGTCCTAAGCCATTTGGTATTTGCCGTTTTGACTCTAGACACTGCTTGACTTCTCTGCAGAAAATATCCTCTATCGTGTCAGTGAAGATCGTCACATGCAACTAGCAAGTGCCACATCTCCCTTGGAGGTCACCCTCCTGCTATTTTCAAGATTGCAACAGGTGACACGATCGATGCAGCGTGAAATGGGGTCCAGTTCCACAATAAGCCAGTGTCCGCATCCGTGGTCGCTCTCTTTGCCTCAATCTACCCTCCAATCCAATGCATAAACAATTCCACAGGCGAAAATAAAAAAGAAAAGTAAAAGTGTAAAGTTTGGAAATCACAAAATGACCGGCGGTTAAATCAAACATTATTCCAGTTTCAATGCAACATTGTACGTAGCACTATAACCAATTGATGTACATAAAGCTGACTAAACTTTGTTAGCTGTCTGAACCTTATTGTGGTCAATTCTTTTCTTTATTCAGCAAGGGAGAAATTAGGTGTGTAGTCAGTTGTATGGATTTGTGCTAGCGAGCTGGTCAGCATGCAATGAGAAACAATCTCACCTACGTTACCCTAGATGCCAGTTCCTAGCTAGCAACATTACATTAGATTACATTACAGGCATTTAGCAGACGCTCTTATCCAGAGCGACTTACAGTCACGTTAGATTTATACATAGTATCCATTGATACAGCTGGATATATACTGATGCTCAAGGGTACAACGGCAGTGTCCTACCTGGGAATCGAACCTGCAACCTTTAACGGTTACAAACCCAGTTCCTTAACCATTATACGACACTGCCGCCCATATCACTAGCCTTTATTAAATAATCATGGTGAGCAGGTTCTCTGAATTGTACCAGGGGAAATATGTACAAGCGTTAGAGGCTGACGTTGGGTAACCAATCTTTTAACTGAATTTCATACAGCGCTTTGCTTGGTACGTATATTGTCCTAATGTAGTAACGTTGGTTAACTGTCGCTTAGTTCGTGTATTTATCTAGCCAGCGCACCAGCTAACGTTAGCCAGTCATCTAACGTGACCTGTCATCATAGATGTCAATGTCGTTTTTCAGTCAACAAAAAACATGCTAACGTTAACTAAGCTCATTTGCAAGCTTATCTAAGAGCCAACGTTACATTTAGCACTGGTTACATCAGTAACAAATACAACGGCCGTGCATGTGATTGATAAAACATTATAACGATGCGTTTTAATTACATTGGTATTACCTTCATATCGCCGATTATGGTCTGAAAAAGTCCTCCAAGAGCACTGCATTCTTTTTCAATAACCGCCTCCATTTTCCGACACAACCTTTGCTAGCCAGCTAGCTAGCTAGATTGACGGACCGGGCAAGCTAGCTAGCTAGCTATCTAACTAACTAGCTACCTTGTGAGTGAAATCTGAAATCGATCGTTTGGTTTTATATTCTTCCCTGGAAAGATGCACAGTCAGACGAAATTAACAGCTTCTCCAAATAATTTCCACGAGAAATACGCCTAGCTATCTTGCAAACTGGATACCTATTCACACAGCTGTAGCGATAGCGAACTAGACTACAATCTGTGTGGTTGAGTGCTGCTATCCCGAACAAGGCAGGAGGAGAAGCCAGCAGTGGGCGATGTCGATGAGATTTAAAACCCACGTTATTTTCCACGTTGGAATAAATTCCATGTTTCCCCTGCACATGCCATATATAATAAAAAGTCGTAGCCTGCTACCCAGCCACAATCGGAAAGGTGGAAAAATTGCCGGTATTCCACACGAAAATTGGAGTTAGGCAGGGAACAAGACCACTGAAACACAAATTCCTGCGGAGTTCTCCCTGTCAGCTGCTAACACATTTCAATGCACCTCACCGCAGCTGAGCCAGGCGCGTCCCTACGCAAGAAGTGCGCGCCCCTACGCAAGAAGTGCGCGCACGAGCCAGGCGCGTCCCTACCACTGAACTCTACGCAAGAAGTGCGCGCCCTCGTCTTCTTCACTGACAAGGCATTCTAATGTGTGGCTGTATGTTAGTTAATTAGGCTACCTGGCTATATCCGTCCTTGTGAAGAATGACCCTTCAATAATATATTTAAGGTACAGAGATGTTAGACGCACCGTACAGTTTACAACAGCTTGTTGTTCTAGATAATAAGAACACTAAGATAATCGCTGTTTATGTTTAATTTAGCCCAATAACGAGAATAACAACTTCAGGTAGCCTACACGTATGCCGTGGACATATTCATAAAAAGAGCCTGTATCTTTCAGACGGGACCAGATTTCACCTGTTCAGTGATAACGTAATAGGGTATACTGCTACTGCAGTAGGCTATAGTGTTTATCTGGGTCAGTGCTGTGTTGTTACTTCATGGGATGACATCTTTCGACTGACCCAGGATTGATTAAAATTTGCAACGAATATTGCGAATTCTATGTGCAGTGGAGCGCAGGCCTACATCATAACCATAACCGACCTTAGTGATGCAAAATTGTGAAAACACACGTAATACTAAGCTGGTGTCGATGATTTTTAGTGAACGAACAGTCTTATCGTTGCTCCTCTGTAGATCTAGAACTGCAGTCGCATTCAATGAAAGCTGGCCATCTAGTGGTTACCAAGTAACCTCGCATTACCGGTTATCCCATGCAGGCTACTGCCATATAATAGGCTTTTCCATTGAACTGTAGATACACACAGCAATATGCTGGTGTAGGCTAGACTTACTAATAAATCGATAACTGAAAAAACGAATGCCCTGTGTGAACTTCAACAAAGAAATAGTAGGCTATGCTTTGGAGAAACAATAGCGTCTCCATCGTTTCTTCCTGCAGTTGTAAGATGGGTACAGCCGGTTTAAATCAGCGAACGTTCACTCTGTTGGCACCGTATCAGCGCCGCCTAGCTACTCAAAAGGCATCCACAGTTGTTATCAGTGAGGAATGCTGATGTGCAAGAACGCTACGTGGCTTGCCGTATTGAAAATAGTTGGCCTGTCTAAGCTGTAGTAGTGCATCTTACACGGGGGTCAGGTGGCATAGTTGTGACGTGAGAGCACCGTACAAATTATGAAAATGGGGAACAAACAATAAATACATATTGTAAATAATATTTCAGGGGAATTTGTCTATTTATCTCTGAAACGCATGCATTTGGGTGAGACACACCTTTGAAAAGACAGTAAGCAGCACAGACTGTCTAATGCAGGGGGACCCGTAGGGACGTGTATTTTCAGTGTGATTGTTTGTTGTTGTGCTTATTTGCGTGCCACCGCCCCTCTGTCTAAACATTGAAGGCTTGCCTGAGGCTATCTGGATTGCAGCCCCCCGCTTGACTGCGCTTTCTGTGATCTCTTATCCTTGGATACAGTTACAGTGATTGTATTAGCAGAAGAGGATCCCACCCCTCCGCTTCCAGTGATTAGTGCTCCTAGTGCAGTCTGTGTGTAGGGGACAACATGGTACCCATCTAATTACTGAAACATGAGCCCTTTTCGGTGTTTAAGCATGTAGAATTTTTAAAAAGGAACATCGCAGTGCAAAACACCATAGATATGCAAGAAGAGATATGCAGTATCTCACACCCCTCAGTGGGTAAGTGTCAGCACACTTCTTTGCACACAGTAATGCTAGACACAATAGAGGAACTAATTCATATTGAATCTGTAAGAGATATTGTTGACATTGGCATTTGCTAATTTGGAACATACTATAAATATAATCATTACGCTGCCCCCAACAAGAAAAGCAAGTAATGACTGCTGAAATAGTGCCTCTGAGAAAAACATCACTTACCAGAAAGTTTATTTTTACATGTTTTTTTTCTCCGTTTAAATTGGCACATAATCGTTGGAATACAATGATCTTAGAATTTGTATTGTGATTTTTTTAAAGTTTCGATTTTTTGCATAACATGAATGCTACTTACATCTATCCACAGCACCTCTTGATCTCTGAGATGCCCAACATGCTTGACACTACATTCTGTTGTGATTCTCTGCTTTCATCAGCATGCAGATGATACCTCGATGTTGTATCTGGGGTCTAAATGCATCTGAGTGATCAACTCAAAAATTGAGTAACACATATACTGAAATGCAGACCACATTCTCTTACTGGACATACAGAATAATATTGAATTAATAGGACAGATTAGTGTAAAATCACACCATACAAAATACAACATTCATGAAATCCCAACATATTCAATTTAGAAATGCTCTGGATAACTTGATACACGTATACTGGTGAAGTTTATTCAATAGTGCTTTTCTTGGACAGTTCTTCCATTTGAGTCTAACTGTAGCCTGCATTTAAAAAATATATATATTCTTTCACCGAAGACCCATTAAATTAGTTAGAAATTCTCTTCTGAACTATCAAAGGAGATTCTACAAACACTTACGCTTTAGCACTGCAACCAACCACAAGAGGTCTCCCAAAGATTGCATTGCAGAGTATGCTGATTTTCAAACTTTGACCATCCCATTTATACATAACTATGACAGTGAATAACAATTGTAGGTATTCTCAAAGAAATAAAATAAAACACATGAAGAAAAAGTAATGGATCATAAAACATTTCTGACGTATCTGAAGCCAAACACACCCCAATTGTTATGATTCCGAACAGGGACTGGACTCAAACGCACGACTCTCACACAGTGATTTCCAATAACACAATAATTTATTGCTTCGACAAGTACTCCTGAAGCATAGGGAGAATTATAAACACAGGAACTGGATCCAGGAATGGAGCAGCAGAGGGAGAGCGGGAGTGGGAGAGGCCAGGGACTGTATAGTGGCAGGATCCTGGGCTGAGCGCTGAGATAGAACGGCCCCAACGCCAGTGTCGGAAGCATCCACCTCGACGACAAACTGACGATTGGGGTCCAGGTGACAGAGGATAGGGGCTGTGGAGAACTTGGTTTTGAGTGTGATAAAGGCCTGGTTAGCCTCGGGATTCCAGCGGAAGGGAACGGAAGTGGAGGTTAGGTTAGTGAGGGGTGCAGCAATAGAACTGGAATTACGGATAAACCGTTGGTAAAAATTAGCAAAGCCCAGGAACTGTTGCAGGTGCTTACGTGTGGCCGGTTGGGGCCAGTCAGCAACGGCTTGGATCTTCGCGGGGTCAGCCCAGATCCTCCCCTCCTCCACAATGAAACCCAGGAACGGAACGGATGAGGTGTGAAAACTGCACTTTTCAGCCTTAATGAACTATTTGTTCTCCAGCAGCCTTTGGAGAACCTGGCGGACATGTATAACATGCTCCTGGGGATTTTTTGAGAATGCTAGTATGTCATCTATATGCACAAATACAGACCGACCCAGGAGATCCCACAGGACATCATTAACCAGGGACTGGAACACCGCTGGAGCGTTAGTTAGACCAAACGGGACCACCAGGTACTCAAAGTGTCCGAGGGTGGTGTTAAACGCCGTCTTCCACTCATCTCCCTCCCGGATACGGACGAGGTGGTAGGCCTTGCGAGGTCCAGTTTCGTAAAGATGGTGGAATCATGCAGGGGTTCAAAGGCAGAATTGATTATGGGCAGAGGATATTTGTTACATACAGTTATGTCATTCAGACCCTGGTAATCGATGCACGGCCGGAGCGAACCGTCTTTCTTTGCCACGAAGAAAAACCCCGCTCCTACCGGTGACGATGAGGGTCGAATAATACCTGACACCAGGGAATCATGGATGTAGGCTTCCATAGATGCTTTCTCAGGACCAGACAGGCTGTAGAGGCGACCCGATGGCAGTTTTGCACCGGCCAGTAGATCAATACAGCAGTCGTAGGGTCTATGGGGAGGCAAAGACACAGCACGGGATTTACAGAAAGCTTGCGATAAGTCATGATACTGCTGAGGTACACAAGATAAGTCAGGTTTAGGAGCTATACTGGAAGCCCTGGCGGCCCCAGATGCAGGTAGGGCAGAGCAAAGGCAATTACCAAGGCAGTGAGAGCTCCAATCCTGGACTTGAGATGTACGCCAGTTAATGTGCGGATTGTGAATGCGAAGCCAGGGTTGGCCGAGCACCAACGGAGACTGAGCTGAGTGGATGATGTAGAATTGAATAGTCTCACGGTGGTTTCCCGACAACACGAGTTGGAGAGGAATAGTAGAGTGAGTAACTCGAGCCAGAACTTTTCCATCCAAGGCAAAGGCGTTGAGCGGGGTAGACAGCGGCTTGACCGGAATTCCTGATTTCTTGACTAGACTTGAATCGATGAAGTTGGCGTCAGCTCCAGAGTCAACTAAGGCAGACAATGAAGTAGATTGGTTGTCCCACAGCAGGGTAGCCTTCAATTGGACACGGAACTGGGCTGGATGAGTAGTGGAGATAGGACTCGCCAGTACGCCCCATCTTACCGGCGAACCATCCCTTCTTGGCCAAGTGTAGTATAATGGTTAAGGAACTGGCCTTGTAACCCAAAGGTTGCAGGTTCGATTCCCAGGTTGGACACTGCCGTTGTACCCTTGAGCAAGGTACTTAACCTGAATTGATTCAGTATGTATCCAGCTGTATAAATGGATAATATTTAAAAATCCCAAAAAAAAGTTGTGTAAGTCGCTCTGGATAAGAGCGTCTGCTAAATGCTTGTAATGTAAAATGTAATGTAATGTAAAGTGGGACAGGAGGCCACACGATGGCCCGGACGGCCACAATAGATACAGAAACCGGAGACCACTCTTCGGCGATGTTCGCCGACATCGAGAGTGGGGCGGTTCAACTGCATCGGTTTCTCCTCTGGTGGGTCCAGCATTGAAGGAGAACGGTCACTTGGAGGTGACAAGACTCGTAAATGTGGTGGGTAAGGAGATGCACTCCGTCGGCCCCTCTTCTCCCAGGCTTGGGCCTGGAGCTGGTTGTCAATGGAGATGGCGAGGGTGATGAGGCTGTACAGCGAACTGGATTCTTCGCGGGTCGCCAGCTCATCTTTAAGTTCCTCACTAAGGGCTTGAATGAAGGATCCTTGGAGGGCGGAGTCGTTCCACCCCTGCCAAGGTACGGAATTGGACCGCTATTTCTGCCATGCTGCGATTGCCCTGACGCAGTTGGAGTAAGCGCTGGGTAGCATCACGCCCACAGACCGGATGGTCGAACACCCGACGCATCTCAGTAGTGAAGGAGGCAAAATGGTAACTGACTGTCCCACAGAGCTGTAGCCCACTCCCGTGCACTCCCTCCCAAACAGGCCATCACAAAGGCGATCTTGCTTGCATCTGAGGCATAGGAGGCAGGTTGCAGGCGGAACACTATGTCACACTGGAGGAGGAAACTGCGGCACTTTCCCAGGTCCCCCAGGTAGCGCTCTGGATGCGGCATACGTGGTTCTCTGCCAGAGAGAGGTGGTGAAACTGCGGGCTGCGGTTCTGGGGTTGGTGGTGCAGCTCTGGCCCGAACCCTAGGGAGAGGTAGATGAACCGTCAGCTGGCCAATCATCAAACCCATCTGACTCATTTGTTCTGTAAGGTTTGTAGAACCCGCACAGCTAGACCAATGAGGGAATAGCTGGAGGGGAAGGAGCAACGTGTTTTTCCTCTGCTGTTGTGATGTAAACAAGAGATGTTAGTTATTTATCCGTTCATGAACAGAGCACAATTACATATAAGAATATACCGGGTCCGTTGCCATGAGTCAGATATGAATGCGCTGCTCCATATCCCGCTTAAGACAGGCCTGAAATGGGTATGATTCTTATTATTCTCCGTTCGCAAATGGGGCCATGTTGTCATCACGGATATATCCGACCTGTCGTCCAAATGTCAATATTCTAATGGGAGCATTAGAAAATTCACAAAGGTGCTGAACAACACATCGAATATATCTATGATCACAAACAGTAAGTGTAACAGTTACTATTAGTTTACTCGTAATTATCTGACTCCATATTAAACTATAATTTAGAATTTCACTTTAATCATGCGTGAAGCTCAGAGTGGTTACACTCGACTCTTCCTTGTGTGCCACCATTACTCAATATATGCTCCCGGGATTAGCACTATTGCCGAATCTCAGTTCAGTGGAGAACACAGAGGTTGGGGGTCTGGCCAACACAATAAATGCATTATATTTTACATAGATAGTTGCGAGCCCAGGTCAGCGTGCACTCAGAGGGCTCCTTAAGGCTAATTTGACAAGAACCGACGTAGAACGTCCATGGGTTCTCTTCACATCAAATTCCCAGAACCATGCATCACCAATCCCTTATACTGGCAGAACTTAGCCGCCTACCCAACTTGGGAACTCCACATAAAGTACCACGCCACTGATCAGTTGGTCATTGGTCAGAATTGTTCCCCTGAGTATTCAGTCATAATTTAGGCTGAAAAAGGTATAAAATGGATTAGAGTCATGGAGACCACGCAAGTTAAAATAAGAAGAATTTATTCACAGGCAGGTAGGTCATTATCTTAGAATTATTAGTCAATTTAGAGAATATAGAAATTAAAGAAAAGAAAACACAGAGTAAATATCTTACCCAGCCTGCTTCAGCTACACACAGATACAGAATACGCAGTGTGGGAAGTCGGTTGCGATCTTCCTTACACAAAACACAGAGTCTGCACGGTGTGGGAATTCGGTTGCGATCTTCCCTACACACACACACACACAATCTGCACGGTGTGGGAGATCAGTTACGATTCTCCCAGATAGGCTTGTCTCCCTTTCTTTTATGCCAAATCATGCGTTTGAACCAGGCGGCAGTGCCATAAATTATCCTGGAGGTGTGGTCGAATCTGGAATTTAGACCCCCACCTTTGGGGGATGTTGAGTAGGGAGAAGGGGACAAGGAGATGATTACCAGAGAAGGACATTCCAATGTTATAGTTTTTCCCTGAGTGGTTGAAACTATGTTTTACTAAACTCCATTTGGTATGAAATGTATCTCATTTGATTCCTTGATTTTACCGGATTACATCCATACCAAACATAAACATTATTATTATTATTAACAGATTAAAAGTCTTATTATGTTGCAGTTGTCATGAAAATTCCCTCCTGATGAACCATTTTACATGCAATTCCTGTTACTACTACATAAGACATAATGTAACAATATAAGAATCACATGTGCAATGTTTGTAAGTTTTACAGGGTCTGTTGACCATCTCAACAGAAGTTTCAGAGCCCTGTTCCAGGAGAGAAGTAAAGGGTGTAATGACAGAGGTGCCAACATGAGGGCACTGTGGTATTGTCCGTAGTCTTTCCCATAGGACTGACCACGTGTGAGGTCACGGAAAAGGTCAACAGGTGGCCGGGTCGGCCATTTCCCATTTCCCTTCCCCATAGTTTGGCCAGTGGCTTTCTGCCCTAAATGCCCCCAAAACACACATATTCACTTATGACACAGTTCCGTTTCTCCTTATCAGTCTTTTCCCCAGATGGGGACATTCCTGTGAGCCAATGGCCCACACATCCAAAGGACATCCTAGTCGCCAAGCGTTATTCCAAGGCTGCCTGGTCCTTTTATGCGCATGACAAACCCCAGCTCTCAGGTCCTTTCAAAATGTCAGTCTTTCCTGCGTTACACATTGACTCCCCTCCTACAGGTTCTTCAGAGTCTCCTGGACGTCTTCCAGGCGGAGGCCATGATGATCGATGACAGCGTTCTGGCAGGCGAGTGTGTGATGAATCTGAACTGAGTCGGCTTCTAAAATTATGGCCAGTTCATTCTGTTATGATTCCAAGCAGGGACTGGACTCAAACGCACAACTCTCACACAGGGATTTCCAATAACACAATAATTTATTGCTTCGAAAAGTACTCCTGAAGCATAGGGAGAATTATAAACACAGGAACTGGATCCAGGAATGGAGCAGCAGAGGGAGAGCGGGAGTGGGAGAGGCCAGGGACTGGATAGTGGCAGGATCCTGGGCAGGTGCAGCAGAGGAGGAAGACGGGGCAGCGTGGAGTGGGCACGAACAGCTGCAGGCTGGTGGACTTGAAAAGCAGACAGGAGTTAAATGACAGCAAGGCAAAACTAGATATGCGGTAACGCAGAGATTAGCAAGAGTTAAACACAGCAAGCAAGGCAAAACAAAGCTAGATACTAGGCACAAGGCGAGACAAGACAAGAGTAATTCTACAACGAGACTTAACGAACTGGCGCAAGACAAAGAACACCGGGAGAATAAACAAGAGTTAATTGGTATCAATAATGTGCAGCGTGAGAATGTATGTGTGAGTGATTAGCAGAGCAGAGAGCGTGAGGAATGCAAGCGGAGAAAGGGAAAGAGATAGGCGGAAACAATGCAAGGGAAATGAGTGACACAAAGGGGAAAACCCACGCCCAGCCTGCAGCACGAGGGAAAACAAACAGGGACACAAAACAAACAGGGCACGTGAGGAAACAGGTAAAACAAGGGACACAGCGGGGACGGGAATGGAGTGCGTCACACCAATGCAGTAGAGAGCTGTCTGTTCCAATTTAATTGATAATTATTGGGTTTCTTACAATATAATTTATTACGTTGTAATGGCAACATGTAGTCCAGCTGTCTCTCGTGTTCGTGTCTGTTAATTTGAGTGTATTTTGTTGTGTCTGGCTTTTGTCTTTGGCTTTTTTCATGCGCTGTGTGTCTGTTGTGGTGCGGGGAGGCGGGCTGGAGATTTTTCGGGGGAACTCCTGCCGCTTGTTTTGATGATATTGGCGAATTGTCTCGCCGGGATAATTTTGTTTGTGTTTGTCGTCACCAAGGAGACGCATTCGCAACATATGCTCGGGAATGTCTGTTGGATCTGCAGCAGCAAAGTTTACCATCGCTCTTCACCGGAGTTGAAGATGTCGGGACTGATCCGGGAGTGCAGGAAATCTTCAAAAGGCAACCAGGGAATGGAGAAGGAGAAGATAATGCAGGGCATTAGTGAGGCGATAACTGGGAAGGTTGACGCAGTTCGGTGGATCCGTTTCAACAGTGTACAGAGACCACAACACTGCGTGTATGGAGAAAAATCGCGGCGGCGCAGTATGTGTGTTGGACTGCTTAATGCCGCTGGATATCTCAGTACAGGGGGGACTATTTTTAATCATGGCAGCATGGCTGTATTCCACTTTAATTCACTTGATTAATGAAATTATATTTGATATGTTTGTTTGTGTGCTGTGGGTCTGCCCCACTGTCTCTGTCTTTTTATTGTTGCTGGGGCTACAACTGAAGTTCCCAAATGGGAAAATAAAAGTTATTCTATTCTATTACAAAGGCCATGCCAATAGAATTGGATTAAATATACAGAAAGGCGTTCATTTTGTTTTAGAAAATAATAATTTGGCACCCATATTTCTTCAGCAGTACACATTCACCAAAATATATTGCAAAGTGATTTAATTTGCAGATAATTTCTGTATTTGTAACATTACATTACATTACAGTCATTTAGCAGACGCTTTTATCCAAAGTGACATACAATAAGTGCATACAGAAATGTCATCAAAGTCACTACAGAACAGATAAGACAACGCACATCCTTCCCATAATGTAGCAGCTATCCCTAGTAATGAACGCTGAATGTAGTTCACAGTAAGCTGTGGGTAAATCAGCTATACTACACTTCTATTATAAATACTATTATAAACTATAACAAACAGACAGGAAAACACAGGGAACTAGTACCATGAGGTCCTAGATTAGAATATCAGTCAAGGTGGAGTCTGAAGAGGTGTGTCTTCAGGCCACGACGGAACATAGGCAGGGTTAGAGTGTACTATGGGATGGATTTGACGTGCAAATGTGGATGCAATGTGACATCTGTACATACTGTATACGTTATGCATTGCTCTGACTGGATACCCAGTGGTAAAACATGCTGTAATTATGACTGAAAATGTATTGCCATGATTGCAAGAAGCTAGACAGATGATGCTAATTTGGATGCTGAAGGCAAGAATGCCAATATCAGAGGGTCACCAGGCATTGGTTGATAATACAATCAGCAGGTATAGATGATGTATAGTTGCCATATTTGTCATCTGTGTGCAATATTGTAGTTAGTATTTTCTTTTGTATTTTTTGTAAGAAATTCCTATCGTTAATGCTATATAAAATTTGAGAATTATCAAAGTGGATTTATTCTAAGTCACCTTATTCCATTTCACTTTCAGAACATGTATGAGGGAATTCCCACATGATCACCACACACATGTGAAATGTTGAATTATGAGTTATAAATGAGGCTGTACAACTATTTCAATTACACATATGAGAAGGGGGAAATTAAATGGGTCCATCATTCAACCAATTTGATTTCCCTCCTATTTTTATCTGAGGAGATGGACACTTTGTTGATGCAATTATATCGCCTCTGAGGTGCTGAATGAAGGATTGATTCTCAGAAATGCTTGCCTTTAAACATCAGCTTTGTGTTCAGTTGTGTGGTAAGAATACAATTTCATTGATTCAATTCCCCACTTGTGTAAAACAGCATGAGGCTGATATAGCAAGCATGTTTCATCCAATACATAACCATTTATCTGTTTGCCAATACTTTTGGTGAGACAAAAAAAATGCGTGCAGAAATCATCCATTTTGCAGTTTGGGATCACATCTCCCCACCCATGGGAAAATTTAAAAAAAGCAATTATACAGATTTCTGATGTGCTAGACATCTGGAAATAACAGGGCCCCAACAATTACCTTTATGTTTATATTCAATGGAATTTTAAAAGAGATACAGTTCAGATTGAGATGCCTTCTATGCCTTGAAAACATGTACATGTACATTCACATTCACAATATCTTATTCTGCACATATGACTGTTATTTTGCTCTGACTTCAATATCCTGAGGGCTTGCGTCCGTGTGACTTGACGCATGATGGTCCCAGATGATAGCTTGCCACAGAGCAGCAGAGGACGTAGGGGGATATTACCGCCAATCAACCAGTGGCCAGTCATTAATTTAGCCATCAGACTTGGCTGACTCGGACCAGCTGTGGAGGGCTGCAAACCACAAACCCCACAGTCCCCGCCAGAGCGCCTCTCGCCCCAAGTGCTAAGATCTAATCACTGGCTGTCCCAATCTCCAAGATTTCTGACAGCTCTCTTTGTGCCGGCGCCCCACTCCTGGGAGGCGATGGGTTTAATGTGGGGGGGCACCAGGCCAAGACGCCCCAAAAAGACACAAAATCACAGAGCAAGCCTAATCACAGGACACCACAGTGTCATTACCCATGAGGCACAGCTTGATAAAATTGCAGCAATCAGACTGATGTATGTAGACCCCACCTGTAAAGGGGGAAAAGCAAGAAATAGCATGGCTGCACCAGATTCTTTTCTGTGTTTATATCTGTGTTGTGAACAGGGATGATGAATTTGTAGCTTCACGATTTTCAATATATGGAGAGCAGGGTTTTTAAAAGTTTGATGTGAGAGTAAGGATGGGGAGAGCTATCAGAGTCCAACTATTCAATCCAGCAAGTCTCATCGCTTTCATCCAATATTACTGTGGTACTCAAGTGATCCCATAATAGTAGCAGTACCAATGATTTGAGAGAGCACTATTCATTTAAAAGTAAACACAGGATGAATCTCATATTCACAATATGAAGAGCACCAAGATTCCTCAAGGCTAAGAACGGCCATGTTTGATGAAGAACTGCAAGGAACCAGATACTATAACCATGTTCCTTCCAAACAAAAAGCAAGTATCCCTGTACATTGAGATGATTACATTGTGGATGTGGTCATTTGGGGTAGAAATCTATCGATAAAATGTGTATCAGTTGTGTAAACTTTGTTTTCTATTTTTCACTTGAATATATAATTCATTTCTATGTTATAAATAAAATTATAATGCACGTTCTCTCTTGTGTGGCCAAGACTGAGTACTTACATATTTATTGAACTTTATAGCATATTTAGGCTTTTTTATCAATGCAGAAATGGATGTATATATAGGCCAGTTAATCAAAATTGAATTTCAATTTGATATATAACCTTTTGAAATGAAAATCCTAAAAAGAGGACATCAGTGCTACCAACATTCAATGGGTAAAACCTAGCAAATTGGCATTCTGTAATGGTTAAGGCACCACCATTGGTCATTCTTGTCAGGCTAATAAGGCCCAGAGAAGGTTAGATCAGGACAGCTGTGTTGCACAGGAATAGTTCTGTCTGTTGAAAATCTGCAGCCTCTCTAGAGTGTTTGGTAAACCACAAACTCTTAGCAGAAATCATCCAGTATGTACAGATGTTCTATTGAATATAAATCAAGGAACTAATGTATCCAGAGTCTGGTACACTGCAGGGAATTGCAGAATGAGTAAGCCCTGTGGAAATCTAATTTATGGTAATTATGCAAAACATTATTAATATTAAATCATTTTTCAAAAGAAATTATACTTGACATGCTTGATGCAACATAGATTGTGATAGTGGGAGGATTCAGTTTTGTCAATGCAATTTTACATGGTGGGATTTATGGATGACACTACACCAGACAGAAAGTACAAAGCAGGTCTCTTCCTGTAGGCTGAAAAACATTAGTAATCAACACGATTTATTGAACAACAAATTTAGCTCATTGAACCTACCTGATGCTACCTTCACCAACCATTCGCTAATCTCAGTCTAGCCACTAGATAGAGCATGAAAACCCAGTCTTACAGTCAATATAAGTCTTGCTTTCAGATGTCAATACCTGTTACAACAACACAATTTTTGTTGTGTGGTTGATGAAGCATATCCTTTAGAAGGGAAGGAAAGAAAGAAAGGTAAGGTAAAACAATGGTTTTTACAGTGTGTCACTTTTCAATTGCCATTTTATGTAATGTTCCCGCTTGTAAACAACAAGAGACGCTATGCTCACCAGTGATGGAGCTGAGTCCTGAGTCCCCAGTGTTCGAGTCCGAGTCCAAGTCTGAGTCACCAAAGAAGAGTCCGAGTCAAGTCCCCATTACCTGAGTCTGAGTTGAGTCCCCATTACCCTAGTCCGAGTCCGAGTCATCAAGGTTGAGTCTGAGTCGAGTTCCAAGATGGGCTCCGGTGCTCCGCTCTGGCACAGTCAGAGCTGACATACAAATAAAAAAGGTCTACATTAAACAAAAATGACACAGCTGTCACCATTTCAAAGGTGTAGGTGGAACACACGTGCCTGCAATTGTACAAAATTGAATAATGTTACTGAGCTATCAATATCTAATGCCAAATTATTAGGGCCTATTACAAAAAAACGAACAAAAACAAAAAAAACAGTCTTTATCAACTCGTCTCCAACTTCCGAGTCCGAATCCAGTCCAAGACCAAGTCCAAGTCATCAGTCCTCAAGTCCAAGTCATCAGTGCTCAAGTCCAAGTCGAGTCACTCGAGTCCGAGTCCGAGTCCTGGACTCCAGTACTACAACACTGACGCTCACCAATATCAAATATCACAAAAGGCCAACAGACTGCGATCCCACAACCCAATAAAGGCCATAGGTTTCAGTATGGCTTCTATTAATAGCACATACTACAGGATTAGACTGTAGACTGCATCAGGCTGTCAAGCTGATTGCCTTGTGTTTATGGATCACTTTCATGGTGGATCTTTAAGTGCCTCACAGGGTTACATCATTCAGTCTGCTGACAAGCCTGTGTTTGTTCATGCATCTCTTTCAGAGTCTATTTCATACCATGCTTTATGCTTTGTGGTTTCTCAGTATGAAAGCGATGAAACGTACCTTTAAATCCTTTACACCAGGATCAATAAGCGTCGCAAACGTTTTAACGTGCGCAGAGCAAGTTCTGTCAGGAAACTCTTATCATAGCCGACCACGGTCAGCTAGCAATCAAGCCTCCCATACTCAACCAATCACATGCACACACCTCTAATGGAGCGCCCTTTTTAAGCCAAGAATCAGTTCTCTCTGTACTGCTTGAATGCTGATGCGCTGCTCTTTGTTTGCTTACGGCTTGTGTTAAAAGAAATTTGCTGTCACCCTCCACCACTCCAGCTTCCACCTGTCGTTTGGATCTGCTTTAGTAGCAGATTTCGAGGCCCTATTTCTTCCTATGCTATCCTGCTTTGTGTTTAAAGATCTCACCAGACGTGTGTGGGTTTTGTGCTGTAACCAACAGGAGCAGACAAAGTCCAATTAAGAATCAGCAAGTGTGAAGGGCACATGCTAATATTCCACCAAAGCATTTGTACGTTCCCACAGGAACACTCCTGCTTCCAGCTTCCCTGTAAGACTAGACCCATCAATTGAAATCTCATTGTCTCACACGGTCATATTGTCAATGTGAATGAAGTCACATTGACTACCTGTCTCAGGTGGAACAGAAGACTACACACAAAGGATGTCTTAATGGGCCAATCAATCAACAAATTAAGTGACTATTTCTAGAGTGACAGAGGAAAGGGGAGTTTGGATGTTCAGGAAAAAAGGGAATTCTGAACTTTAGCCACTTTCCTTAAAGGCATATGACTTCTAAATACAAGGTAAAGGCCGGCAAAATAAAAAATAAAATAAAAACACACACTTCAAGCTTCCTCTAACCTTTACATAGCATCCTATTAATCTCACTGTTATTTCAGTGCAGGGCTACACTCTCAAGAGCAGATTCATGTGATGACCAATATTTCTACTGATTTCATTGGTCCAGATAGTGGTTTGTTTGGGAAAAACCTTTGGCATGTTCTGAAAACTTTGCTGAATTTGTCCCTGACAATATTTCTAGCCAGCTGGCATTATGACCAGTTTCATAATGCCATGCATCTGCTTGAGAATGATCAGTCTTGTGACTACCTCGGCCAATGGGAGGACCTGTTCCAAAATGCATTCTTTCATATAATGTATAAAGCGAAGAAATCTGATTGTCATATTAAGAGCTATTTCAAATCTATATATTTATTATTTATATCTTATTAGGTGGCTGAATATAAACCAAATGAAATCATGCCATTCAGGAAATATACTGCAAGCTTTCAACTAATTAGGTACACGTTAGAATAGAAATAATTGCTCAAGCACAGTGTCTGAGGTGGGGAAGTGAAGTGTTGACATAGCTGGTGCTAAAGAGGTGATAATATCTGTGTGTTTTTAATAGCTGGCTGCTAAAGAGGTGGACATATCTGTGTGTTTTGAATAGCTGGCTGCTAACTCAAAGTTTTAGTTATGAAAGCCATTTGGATTAGGTTTCCTTGCCCCTTTCAAAAAGATTATAATTTTTATCAAATGGATGGAGACACACACATAACAGACATACTGTATGCCAAATTTTACAACACAATGTATTTAATTCCCTTATTTTACATAATTATACATAAATTCCAAACACATTTGAAACAATAACAGATCAAGTCCATTGACAGTTTTCAGTTCACAACTATCAAGTGCAGGAAAGCAACACCGCCACGACACAAGTGACCTCTAATCACCAAGAAACCTAGTCCTTCCTTTTGCTTTCACACAGGAGATGAAGAGGCTTTGCTATGAATCCTGTGCAATCATCACTGTTTTGTGCAGAGTCAATTCCACTACAGTCCAATACATTATCGACATAGACACACTCCTACAAGCACATAAAATATGAATAATGCCACAAATCTAGAACATGTATGACATAAAAAGTTGACTCGACCTTTCCCTCTCCCGCACCAGTCCCAACGCCATCCTCAGCTGACAGTTGAGCTCCTCTTCAAAAAGCTACTGCATTGTGTCATGCATATGTCTCAAGGTGGCGCTGTGGGCGGAGGCACGGGACTTTCTCTTCCACCTCTAGAAAGGGGTTAAGAGTTCAGCTTCAGGCCCAGGCACAGCGCCAGCTCGTTCTTCTGGATTATTCCGTCTCTGTTGATGTCACAGTGGCCCAGCAGAACACGTCGGAACTTGTCCAGGTCATTGCCACTGATGCTGGGCTGGGAGAACAGGAAAAGAAGACGTCACTGGGAGTCACTGGGAGAATTCCAGTGTACTCCACACCTTTGAACATATGATACTTGTGGACATCTTGTGTGTAAGTAAGCTTACAGTTATAATTTTTAGGGAAGACTGAGTGAAGACTGAGACAATTCACACCTTGATTCAGAGTGAGAATGAACTTGAACATGGTGCACAGTAATCAGCCTTTTACCCACCTTGACTAGCTCCATCATATCTTTAACAAAGCCATCTACCTCTGGTCCTTCTAAAGCTCCTGTCTTACTCTGAAAAACAGGGGATTATTGTTGTATTTTATTATTTATTATTATTATTATTATTATTATTATTATTATTTGTATTATCTTTTGGCCCATACATCTAC
Organism: Synaphobranchus kaupii; assembly: GCA_029718625.1. NCBI lineage: Eukaryota > Metazoa > Chordata > Actinopteri > Anguilliformes > Synaphobranchidae > Synaphobranchus > Synaphobranchus kaupii. Next base: position 12,247,050 of record CM056396.1, on the reverse strand, counting down.
TCATTAAGCTTAAAATAAATTATTTAAAAAATACATTTAAAGTAAAAACGAACGAGACAATCCCAGAACAGTTTGACCAGCCATGACTTACAACATCATAGTGTGCGAATATCTTTTCAAAGTCCCGCTTACGGTCCTCTTGGCTGCAGGCCTGAACGGAAGAACATTTAGAGCAACACTTTTCCACCTTGCTTCCAAAAAAGCGAAACCTTGATTAAAATTCAGTTTATACTTAAATACAAGCTTTAAATCAGTGGGAATGTGCAAATACGGGTTCTTTTGGTGCATGAACCAACGGGGCTGAATATTGCAGTACATGAGCTGAATTCTACACTACACTATGCTACTTCACAACACAGAGAGCTCAGGGGATTGCAGAGCACTCAAAAGTCCCCCAACACTGTGTGCCTTCAGAAATGTGTAAGATAGCGAATAATAAATGATAAAGAATAAATTGCCGAAAATACACATACATAAAAAAACTTACATCCATTTCAAACTTGAGCAGGAAGTTTTCTTTGAGCGCTAGAATCCTGTAGGAGAGAGACAGAGATAGCAGCCTTAAGGAACAGAGAGTGTTATGTTCTAACATAACTGCACAACTGTTACCTTACATGACTCTCACTGAGAGGAAGAAAGAGAAAAAGTACATTGTAACAAAATCTTAAAGATGAAATCCAAGTAAGGATTGCAAATTTGTTATGGATGTACCTTTCTGCAAGGAAGGCTTAATGCAGCAGGACTATATTTTGGAAAAACAAAATGTGAACGGTGAACACGCTCAATATATCTGCAGCAAAGGGCATGAGTCGGATACTTTGCCCTCATCGAAACAAATAGAATTATTTCTGGACATTAGGACTCTATTTAAATACCTTTGAATAATGGCGCTATCTGCTAGAGCAAGTAAATAGTTTAACCTTCCAGGGCTCCTTCAAGAAGAATACTCAGAACATTCCTATTACTATGAATAAAGCTGAATTCAGTGTGAATGCAAAATACACAGCTTTTCTGATTTCAATAACTCTATCCGTATGGTAAGCAAGAGTGATGGGTTTGATTTCATCAGTACCTGGCTAAGTCGTTCAAATCCAGCCGTCCATCTTTATTTTTGTCAAACATTTTCATCTGCAAGAGAGAAAAAATTCAGCAAAGCTTTAACTTCGCTTTGTCTGAAAATAATCCACTTAGAAATTAAATCACTGAAAATAACTAGAATTCTGATTAGGAGGAATATGAAAAGTTGAATATTTGAAATTTTTAAAAATTATTTCTGTTTTCCTTTTGAGCTGGCCTGCCTCTGATGCAAAAAAGAGAAAAAGCCAACCTGGAATCATCAGATGTTTCACATCCATAAAACACAAACTATGCTTTAGAATGTGAATTTAGAATGTGAGTTAGAATGAGAATTTAGAATGTGAGATAATATACAATAGTGAAGTAAATATATAGAATAGAATAGAATAGAATAACTTTTATTTTCCCTTTCGGGAACTCCAGTTGTAGCCACCAGCAACAACAAAAAAGACATAGACAGTGGGGCAGACACACAACACACAACCAAACACACCAAATAAAGACATACAATATCAAATTAAGTGAATTAAATTGGAATACAGCCATGATTAAAAATAGCCCCCGCTGTCCCGAGATGTCCAGTGTCATTTAGCAGTCCAACACACAAACTCCGCCTCCACGGTTTTCCTTCATACACGCAGTGTTGCGTTCTCTGTACTGTCGAAACGGAGCACCGAACTGCGTCAGCATTCCCACTCTTCACTCCTCCCCTGCATCTTCTCCTTCCCTTCCATGGTTGCCCTTTGAAGACGGCCTGCACTCTCTGATCAGTCCCGACATCTTCAACTCTGGTGAAGAGCGATGGTAAACTTTGCTGCTGCAGATCCAACGGACATTCCCGAGCATAAGTTGCAAATGCGTCTCCATGGTGACGACCACAAACAAAATTATCCCGGTGAGACAATTCGCCAATATCATCAAAACAAGCGGCAGGAGTGCCCCGAAAAATCTCCAGCCCGCCTCCCCGCACCACAACAGACACACAGTGCATGAAAAAACAAAAGACAAAAGCTCGATAAAACAAAATACATTCAAATTAACAAACACGAACACGAGAGACAGCTGGACTACACGTCACCATTACAGCGCCATGTGACGTCACTATATAATACAATATAATATTGTATATATAAATGTGCATATATTGGCATGCATATTTTACATAGAAATTATCCCTTGCATGGAAGAGTAATGGGGTTTAACGCAACTCATTATATAACAGTCCAGGACACTCGAAAAACAACGATTCAGTCAATAAAAGTCACACTGCTGAGTTCTCTGGTGAGACCACAGAGAGACTAACACCGTATGGTCAAAGGTTAACCCAGCTGTCCAGATGCACAGCTAATTGCTCTGGCTTTAGATACCCTGGAAAGTGTGACCTTTTAAATTGTACCACATGTGAAGCTTATGTAGCCATGTCAGCTGTGGAAAGGAAGAAAATCATCCTCATAGGAATTTGCTTATAGATTGACTTGTGTGGATAAATTGGACTGTGTATACTGGTTGTATTAGCCCTCAGATTGTACAATTTGAGGCATCCTAATAATTAAATGTTCAAATGTTAGTTAAACATTAATTTGAAACGCATTATGTCAAGGCCTTCTGAATGGAACAAAATCTCTTCACGCCTGGTGAATTCATCATATATCCCACTCTAAGAAAATGGAAGCTCCTCAGCATTAATGGCTGACTGTAATCTCTCTGGAAAGGCCATCTCTTCCAAAGACCTCTGCTTAGCCATACTGTATGTTACCAGCTGACCCTTGAGACGAGCTTCCTGAGTGGACAGCTTGGAGACAAGCCACTAGCAAAGGAGCAGGAGGATCTTACCATGGCTTCTGTGTATTCCTCCAGTTTGCTGGGTGAGATGACCTTCTTGTGTTGTAGAAAGAGGTCTTGAAGGAAGCTCTGTTACAAAAAAAAACAATGGGCGGTAAAGAGAGGAATCAAAGAGACAAACTCTGCACAGAGAATTACTAATGGTATGAAACAGATGGAAAGGGCTGCTGTTTCTCTCTACCTTCAACTCCACAGCTGATATGTATCCACTGCTGTCTGCATCATAGTTTCTCCAGATCTGTGCACCAAGTAGACACGTGAGAGAGGGGCACGCTGTCTAAGCACTCAACACTTCATACCAGTAGTCTGTGTGGGGAAAAAAACTTGTATCCCCAAATAATTCAATTCTGGGGCAGACAAAAAATTTTTTTTTCATTTGCCAACACAACATGACCAAGATGAACTTTCATGGTTTTTCATGAAAATTAAGATAAATGGATATTCAACATTCTTTTTTTTCATGACACTGCCGTACAGTATGTATCTATTATTTTTAGCCACTTAAAAAGACAACACTGAAGGTGTTGAACTAGTTGCCTCACCCTCATGAACTCTACGCTGCTGTCCAGTGGCGTCTCCCTACGGAACAGCAACAGGAAGTTCTCATCCTCTGGAAGCACCATCTTTGCCAGCTGGAACACAATATTGTTCAGGTGAATGAATTTCTCATTTTCTAACTAACTAACTAATCATCCAAAATGCTTCAGGACACCCAAAATGAACATTTGTAGACATAACTGTGTTAAAGTAACTTTAAAAGTGCACAATTGACTAGGTCAAGCTAACAGTATGCGTTTGTATGCATCCCTCACATGCCATCGAGAATATGCATCGATTTTTCTGAATTGTAAACCAATTAAAACAATTGTCTGAACAAACCTAAGACTAGTTGTGTCGTTTGTTCTCCTCTATGCTGGCAATAACGTTTGTTTGACCTTGTCAAAAAACACTGACTGTAGCCTTGGTTTCCAATAATGATGGGTTTATTTTGAACAAGAGACCCAACATAGGTTAATGTTGAAAAAATTGCACACATCAGTAAGTACCACAACCAATCATTTAATATTTCCCTAGTCCAATTTTGTAGAAAGGAACATTAAAAAAAAAAATATATATATATATATATATATTTAACAAAAATATTCCAGTAATAGTTCCACTGTACACGAATAGGGTACAGCATTTGCCTCAACAGATCGTGTGAATACTGAATGCCTAACATGATTATTTTTAACACCATGGTGTAAAAAATTCAGTTGCTAGTGTGTGTAAGGTTTCCCCCTGGTGGGTGAATGACTGCATGTGCCATGTGAATAAGTCATTTTGTTGGGTAGTCCCTCAATTTGCCTTTCCTTTAGCTATGTTACAGCAAGAGATGTAAATTAATTAATTAATTAATTAAATTGACAAATAAAGCCAAGGTACCTCCTCAATATGCAGACGTCCATCTGATGTGCTGTCATAGGTTGACACAAACGTCTCTTTCAACTGCTGGACCTTCTCCTCGGTCATCTTGTTCTTAAACAATGGAAGGAGCAAATGAAAAGCCACTGCCCAAACAGCTGTCTTGCCTCTATTGTCTGTGTGTCTGTATGGTTACGAGTAATAATCTATGAAATTACACATTTCGTGAGATTCCATGATAGGCTTACAGGGCCAATGTAATCATTTTGTAAACTACTGAAATGCCTCCTTCTAAATATGGAGTGAGTTTCAGCACCTTCTTCTTCTAAAAAAGAATTATGTTTCAGCATGTTGCGTTATGCTCATCACAAAAAGGAACGAGTGAGAAGTGAAGTGACTAAACCGAATCTATCGTCAGGTCTGGTGTCACTGCTGGCAGCTCTCATTATTTTTAAGATTCACACAACTATTCAAAAATATGTCTGCCTGCAAGCAGACAGATAAGGACATTGACTGCTTTACTAGCGTCAGACTATTGATGGAGATTTCCCTGCTTAGCTATGCAACACCCTTAACAACATAATCAAAATAGCTATCTAAATTTATTTTGTAAAATATACGGGTCGATATCATATAGTCCAAGATGACATTTCGTCTTGAAATATTGTTCTTTAACACTCTTATTCTTTAGAGATTTGACTATATTTGCACATTCGCCTATACAGTATGAAACCGACTGTAATTGATAATGTTTGGTCAAATTGATAAACACAATAAAATGATTAGTTAGGTAATAACATCTCAGTTTACTTACGCCTACACTCATTTTCTTGGTCAGGAGTCGGAAAAAGTCATCAAGGTCTTTCTCCTCAATATAACCATTATCTGTTAAAAAAAACTCCCAACTTGTTACCGACAGTGCATATGAATACCATCATACCATCCTGTAAGTAGATTGCATCTGCGTGTAATACTGAATCTGAAGGATAATACATTTTGCACGTTCATTTGACCTTAAAATTGCTCAGTGAGGAAATCATAAAGAATATTTATGATTGTAAACATTTACGAATAACAGCTGTATGCTAGTGTGATAAATAGCATGCAGCGGTACAATAATTAATAATCGCACATCCACCTACCATCAATATCGAAGTGCTGCCAGATTTGCAGAAAGCAAACTGCGTCCATGTTGGCGAATGTGCTGTCCATGGTACTTAATTACAGTTCTAGTGAGCCAGACCAGTTTTCGATGAAGTAAAGTTTAGGCTGCTTAGGCACCTGTTAAGTCCGTGTGCCGTATACAAATGATTCCTCCGAAGCCTGACTTGCCCCTTTTCGTAAACTCTTGGTAATTCAGTCGTAGAAACTTAACTCCACCTCCGCTCTACTTGGAAGTATTACTTAACCATGACGCCTACGTGTAAAGTAGAGCCTTGATCATAACTTCTAAAAATAATATGAATGAGCAAAATAATTTCCCAATTAGAAATTAGAATTAGAATCATAATACATTGCAGATTAACTCCTGAACACATAGGCTACGTTATGGGAAGCTTTCATTACAATAGGCTAATGAAAGCAAAGCTGTCGTCAGGTTTTATCTTTTCTGGATTGCATTAATTATTGATATATGAATATGAAATGGTAAAGCTCACAACATCACAACAAAGCCAAACAAAACATGAGTGTTAACAATCCGTTTTTAAATCATTAATAATATTGTGCAGCTCAACAGACATCAGACGAGTTTTCATCGAAAGATATCTCGTGATAGGTCGTTTTAATTTTTTTACTGATATTGTAGCAATTGGATGTTTGTTCTTTTTTTTTTTTTTAAATCGTGCGTAAATAAAAAACAAAACTGTTTAATGCCCTTTAAATTGAAAACAAAAAATTAAACAGTATTTTTTTTTAATTTTCCACAATTTATTAATTGTTAGTCCATGTAATATTAATGGGTAAAAACAAAAAGCTATATTCTGGTTCCAACTTTATGTTGATTTGAAATATTTCCTTCATATTAATGCCACAGGATTGTAATTTTGTTTAGTGTAAACACATCTCCCCCTGGTGGCTATAGTTTGTCACCACCGTCGTATCAACCTTGTACTGTTGGAAAAGTTGAGAAGCTAGGAATACATTATTGGACTTTGGACTGAGACATGGATACATGAATATCTATTACTGGTACTGACACGTAGAGAAACTCCTAAATCTGCCCAGATTTAGCCAATGTGTAGTCTGCAGGATGGTAAACACCCATGAAATCACCGCTCTCTCAAATTAGATTTCCCTTAACTTAATAAATCGAGGTTCTTTTGCTTTTTATATTATTTGTTAATATTGTGAATGAAAACACAGCTACTAATGTTCTAACACTTAGTAAATACAAAAAGGAAAAAAAATGCTTAAATTTGAAAATTAAAGGAAGCACTCTCGCACAAAAATGGAATGCCTATACATTTCTAATAGATTAGTTATTTATGTAAAGAGCAAATGCATCTTTGCTATATAATAGAACTGCAGACGGTGGCTCATAAATATACTTGGATGCCTACTCATTCTCACTCTCTCTCTCTCACACACACACACACTTTTGAACCAGTAAAATATTTTATTGGTACAAATATACATATGAAGAAATTTCCACAACCAATAGAGCAGCTCAATGCAATATGAACAGAATTCAGTTTTTCACAAGAGTACATTACAGTTACTTAAAAAAACTGCTAACCAAAACACATCAAGTACTTCTCTGAAAAACAGCCATCACGGTTTATAGGATTAATAAATTGTGCTTCCTACACAATAACCTCATTGTCAATCATTTTCTAATTTCATTAATTCAATGTACTTTTTTCAGATAAAAAAACCCTTGTATGGATTAAAAAACATAATCAAGCCCCCATTTATTCAATCTAATAAATTATAAATATAAAGACCCCTTTATTTAGTAATGTGCTTAGTATTATAGCAATATAAGGACTGTGTACACAATATGTGTATGCATAAATATTACTTTGTAAATGTGTTATGTATATTACACATGCAAATATACACACAGATGTATGAATGCACATATATACATATACCTCACATGCATATCTGACAAATTTTTCTCTCAATAATTTGCCTACTTTATGGCAAATACCTCAAGACAGCCACAGTTTTAGTTATCACTCATTCATTAAGACTATTTGCCACATGTCATACAACAGTACTGGGAGGAGTTGGACTAACAGTCAATTTGATTTTGAAATGAGAAAACGGCGTGGAACAAATGTTTTTAATTCTGTAAGCAAGGGAATGTTTGATCGCAAGGCTGACCACTGTAAAACAATGCCTCTTGGAAGAGGGAAAAGAAAGCAGTCTTAAAACATGACCTCAACATGACTGATCCAATCAGGGATCAGAGAATGTGAACAGGAATTTTAAACAGACCTCTCCCCCCCTTGTTAAAAGTAAACAAGAAAGCAAAAACAGGTTTTACAACCAACCTGCTAGATCATGGTTATAAAGCTGTCAGGATAATACAGTACAGTGTGAGTCAGCAAAAAGGTCTCCACCTCAAACCAACAAGGTTTGCTACTAAGGTCCTGTGTTGTGCCTTCAGATGTTGGAGCTGCAACACTGCTGTTCATGGAAGTGACCAGCAGGGGGAGTACAGTCAGTGCTCTGCTTTTGGCTCACAGCTACATCAGTTCAGATAACACTACCCCATTTTGTGCTGCAAATGGAAGTAGTGCTCTTGCTGTCTCACTGGCTGATGATGGCACGGGTACTGCAGTAACAGCATGTTGCCACTAGAGGAAAAAAGGCCAAGTGAGTTGCAAAGCAGTTAGAGATACGACTGCTGATTAATAGGAAGACTATTTGAGAGCTTTCCTGATACAGTGAAAAAAAGCTACAGTATGTCCGTAGTGCGACTATTTCTCAGCCTAATTTCTCTTTCATGGGTAATGATGTAGCTTAGCCTTCTTAAAGCTTCACACGTCATATAGTGTCTCTACCGGTCTCACAAAAAACAACAAGCACAGTGCTTTTATTTGGCCTTAGAGCAGAGGAGAGGAAAAAAGGCAAGAGGTCCATTTAGCACGTCGTTTTATTCCAAACGGAGGGAGGACTGGCCCATCCCTTTCCCTCTTTTCTTGTTTTATAAAGTTTGGGCATTGTCTGGCTCCTCTTCAGAGTCTGTGGACTTTCTTCCTTGGTCCCCGTCCCCGTCCCCTTCGGGGGACGTGTCCTTGGTCTCGGAGTCGTGGTCATCAGGGCTGTCGCCTTTGGAGCGCCGGTGCGGGGCCACATCTGCTACAGAGGCCGGCCTTACTGCGAGCGCAGGAGCACAACACAGCAGTGAGAACGGACAGGAGGGTGCGCTGTTGCCAACCAATCACACGACTGTGCTGTTGCCAACCAATCGCACGACTGACTGTATGTACGGACGCATGTACGTATACTGCATTAACGTGACCCAGAGATTGTTGTGTTGAAGGAACTGGTTTAAAACTCAAGATTAAAGATTTACATTCTTCACATTTATCTGATATTGTTTTATATACCTAAGATCAGGCCGGGCGGTAGTGTAGTATAATGGTTAAGGAACTGGCCTTGTAACCGAAAGGTTGCAGGTTCGATTCCCAGGTAGGACACTGCCGTTGTACCCTTGAGCAAGGTACTCAATATGTAAAAAATGCTAAAAAGTTGTGTAAGTCGCTCTGCATAAGAGCGTCTGCTAAAAAAATGCCTGTAATGTAATCAGGTTTATTCCAAATGGCAAAAATATGGCCTGTAATATAACGCCAATAATGATGAACTCTAATGTGTGGCTTATGGCAGTTTGTGTTTATGCCTTCAATCTTGTAGATTTTGTGAAGCGCCATTTGGAAAGACTCAGTGTGTGCGTTCATATGGGACAAGTTTCAGGATCAATAATGAGCAAGCCATAATAGCAAGAACAATAAATATGACTACAGTATTTTGATATTACAGTATTGGTGATATAAACGTTCAAAGAAAGCTCCAAAAGCAAATCCAAGATGAGAAACACTAAGCTTTGCTTTACGGGACAAGGGAAAAAGGTGGAAGGCAAAGAGAGAAGGAAAGGTGGAAGATGATTGGGTCTAACCAGGTCTGGGGAGGGACTTCCTGCGCTCTTCCTCGTCTGCGTCCGAGGCAGTGCTGGCGGAGCACTGGCGTGCAGGTCTGACTCTCGGCGCGGGCAATGGCATTTCTGTCTCCTGATCGTTGTCAAACGGGCTACTGTCTCCCGACAGGTCCACTGAGGAGAGGGAGCCCGCCTTCAGCCTTCATTACGCATAACCCCGCCCATAAACAGAATCCCACTCTGCACTTACACCAGATCCGTTACTATGTTTTACACCATAGATGAGTTATTTATCTCTATGGGAACTTGCCTTTTCTTATACAGGCTTTGTAAAATTCTATATTGTCCTTATTTTTAATTCCAATTCGTCTGTTAGAAGTGGTCCAGAGCATGATGTCATGAGATCAATGCTCAAATAGAATTTGTTTTGGCAGATCTACACGTGTCTGTATGTCAAGAGACACTGAGAATTCTGGCAAAGGACACCCTATGCTCAGGTCCCATACCCGTGTTAAATTAATTTAGCTCTGCGCCTTTGGAACAAGTGGAACGGTAAGGTAATGGTGCTGGTCTATTTGTTTACCCCATTCAGACCCTGGTTGAATCTCATCGCATTGGGTATGGAATTTCATTACCTCACTAGCATTGGTGCTTTTAATTGTTTTCAATTAATTCCCTCCTTGAGAGCAGTTACCACTCCTGATCGTATTAAGAAGCCTCGGTTAGACTTGCGGGCATCTAAAACAATTTACTCACAGGAAATACTACATTAGTTCAGCGAGAGCTAATGAAAGCACCATGGGTGTACTGTGCAGCACATTTTAACAGCACTGCCAGAGTGACACAGACCAGAACAAACAGAACAGGATACTGGAGCAAAATGTTAAAATCTGGCCCATCCACAGCAAGAAATGATGGGATATTCAGACACACTTGGGTACAAGTATAAATAAATCCCTATTGAATTATACTTTTTTAAATTTTTTTATTATGATCTGTGCCCAACACTGGTGAGGTAATGACAGAATGTGGGGTTGGGGATTTTAACAGAGGCAAGGTGATTGGGGGAACACACTAATCTGGGGAGTCTGCAGGACAGGAAACAATCAATATAGGGTCCACAATCAAGCAGTGCACACACGATCTACACTTCAATGGACACAATACAGGGACAGACGGTTGGAAAAAACAAAACAGACCAAAAAATAACATGCAAATATGCAAAAGGAACTAGGACTTTCATTCAAACAACACAATACCATAGAAAGGATGTGTTTGATCTAGCTACTTCTCATTGACCGGCTCAGCAGTACTTCATATTACTTCCAAAACTGGTACCAATGAAGCCCCACCCTCTTCACAGGGCTGAGAATCTCATTGGCTGGGTTTTATGAGATACCCCAGAGCTTCATGTACACAGCTGGGACCTGCAATCCCAAACCAGCTCCATCCAGAGGGATGGAGAGACCAAACCTACCTTCCTCAGTCCCTTCAAGGAGAGGGCTGCTTGGCCCCTCGCTCTCCTTGTCCGACAGCGCCCTCTTCAGGGCTTGGGGCGGCAGTGACACCTTTGGTGATGCACTCCCGCTAGGTAATTCTGGGCTCTCATCTATGGGTGAAAGCAGATTATATGACAACCCCAAATGTGGGATAGGGGAACATTCACGCTTAAGACACAAGCCAGTAAGATATCTTGTGGAAGTGCAGCATTTAGTACAAAAATTCCAGGCTCTGGGGTCTACTTTGGAGTCTCTGGAACTTACTTCAACTCCCTTGTTTGAATGAAGTCATTATGGAAGCATGAGGTCGCCTGAACCGCACGTGCAAATAACCCCTAAAATCCCTGGCTCTTACCTATGCTCCTGCTGCTGGTGCGAGGCTTGTGTGGCACGGTGGGGCGGGCAGTGGGGGAGGGCTTGGAGCCCTGCGGGGAGGGCTTGGGGCTGGAAGGAGGGTTGCGGGTCCTGGGCGCGGCCTCCGGCCTGCCCTCGCTCCGGACGGGCGAGGCCACGCCCCCCTCGCCTCTGATTGGCCCCGACGCTTGGCCGTCCGGTGGTGTGGACTGCCCTTTAACTGGCGAGACAAAGCCAACAAAGACATGGAGCCCTGCATTCACATTGCAGGAGCAGAATCGCTGTGGTCACCACCAGCAGTTAGCATGAGCTTCAATTGCCTCATGAGAGCAAACATATTTATCACAAACAACTGAACTGATGCAAATGTATAATTTAGAGGTGATTCGCATGAACAGACATAATAATTAAGTATCAGTAATGCCAATAGCCTTAATGAATAGTTAATGAATATAATAGCTCGTGCAGAATCACTATGTTCCACACATCACTCATTCATTCATTTTTTTGTAACTAAATGTTGAGCTTCACTGAAAGACAATGATCTATATACACACACTTTATACAAGGACCATACATCTATGTCTGGTTATTTGTCAGCTATTAATGTGAACAAAAAAAAGCCAACATAGACATACACAATACATGAAATCAAACACATCTTAACATCTTAAGTGTTGTCTCATATGCCTTTACATATACGCCGTTATACAATACCATGGGAAACATTTTGCTTATTAAATGGGCAAATCGGATTATTGGATAATTGTAAGCCCTCCATAAAGAGCTAAACCTGCAGTAACTCCATATATGGAGAACATCATGGAGTCGGGGGTGGGGGGGGTTAGAGCATATCAGGGACTTCACCCCGGTGAAGGTCACTCACCTGCCTCGCTTCCATCTGTCTTGTCTGGGCTGGATGGGGGGTTTGGAGTCTGCAAGACACAACACAGCAATTATATCACGGGCACAAGGACAAGCACCAGACTAACCTTCGGCGCGACAGCAACAGACCAAGCAACACACTCTCAATAAGAAACCTTGCTTTTCTCATAATATTGCACACAAGTAACAGTACAACTAAAGCATCCAGGATACAAATTCTAAATAATCATATACAGTGCTGAATATCAGAATGCACAGCTCTATCCTGTACGTATAATGTACGTGCTGTAATATGCAGACAGAGAAGGCAAACAGCCAATAATATCTCAGGTGCCAATTCCGCTGAAAAGTCCGACACGAGTCAAATTAAACACAGGACGAGCCGTCCCTTCATTCAAATATATCTGCCAATCATTTCGCGGGCACAGCTGTGTGAAACTAGGCTAGGGTGGAGGGAAGGGCGTGGAAATGTCACAGAACAGCCACAACATCAATCAAGGGATGCGTGCAAATGCGACACACCTGTCACTGTGTCAATAAGGGGGGGGGGGGGGGGGGGCACGTATAAAAGAAGCAGAACTGGCAACCCCTTAATCCAGTTTGTAGGGATGTAGTGGCGGTAGGGCTGCACGATTATGGCAAGAATTATAATCACGATTATTTTAGTCAATATTGAGATCACGATTATTTAACACGATAATTCATTGGTTTTCGGAACGTAATACTTTTATCGCACTTTTAATGAACAGGATAATGCTTATATTTTCACATTTTCTAGGCCTAACCCTCCATTGTGAGGGAGGTAAGATAGGAGTGCTTTATTTGATATAGAATACCAGAGAAAGTCCAGTAAAGTGAGTATTCATTTGTTAAACAGACTGTGCCTGCAAAATCGTCATTCTCGATTATTCTTGTTTAGTAATCGTGGAAAGCCAATATTGATATCGCAATTAAAATTGGACTAATTGTGCAACACTAAGTGGTGGTGCTGAAACAGGGGGCAGATCAGCTCTACAGCACCACAGATTAAATAAAAATAAAGGGGAAATGAGGCAGAGGGCCATAACTAGTCCTGTTCATTACCGGCACTCTAGGCTTAACAATATTCAGGCTTTATGAAGCGTGGCTCATCTCCATGAACAGCTATAGCAGTATATCTTGTCATAATGCCTTTGTGTTAAAATGTTGACCGTCACTTGACCGCAGTCTACCTGCGGATGAGATGACTGCTTCACTTTTTTTTTGTGGTTGGAGTGATTCAAACATTTAGATTTTTGCTGGTGGAATGCCAGTTCAGAGAACTATATAAGCTTTCCAATCGATCTTGGTTATTCTGTGTACCGTAGAGATATAGATGAAGGTGTAAAGTACACGACACAGCTGAGGATTTAACACAATACCCTTTGATGTCAGGACAGGAAGCACACTATAAAACGCCAGGTCTCTCCACAGATGTGACCTGTTTCTCAGAGAGACACCACCATGCATTCTGGCCTTCCCCCCCCATGACCATATAGGGGTGTCACAAATAACTTCAACAGCATCTTCTTTCATGCACATGCACTCCATAAGCAGGGTTCAGGCTATGGCTCATTTGAAGATTCATTTGATACCAATTTTGAGTGTAACCACAAGTGACTCAGTATAGGAGCTAGTCATTAATGCAGACTGGGCCCGATAGCAGAAATATCATATAGGCTTCAGCCTCAGTTCTCTCAAACTCAATTTGACCAGCAGTAATTTCCTCCTGCAAAGCATGGGGTGGAGTTTAAGATAGCCAGCGTTCCTCAGATTACTATTGCATAAATTCATTCTAACTAGCTAAATATCAGCGCTAGCTCTCCTGTAGTACTGTGTATTGTGTGAGTGAGTCAGTAAGGATTGCACACACTTCAGCTTCAGAGTACAGGTGGCACAGAAGTAACATGACAGGCACATTATGGATAAAAAGTAAAAAAAATTAAATTAAATTCATTTCAGTTTAGAGAGTCATTCCTTTTGACTGAAAGGGTATTATTAGTTGTACCCTCATGTCACAGAGCTTGTAGATTTTAAAAATTTACTCTTCAAAAGTTTCACAGTTAAAAGACTCCCTAAATTCAAAATTTGTATCCTTAAAAGGGCTGAATCACCACCCCCTTAAAGTAAAACATTAACTACTAAGATATTGAAAATATCGTATATGGCCAGACAAATCACATCTTACAATTAACTCCACACAAGGCTGTATATCTGCACAAGTTTAACACCTGCAACCTATAATCACCATTTGCAATGAAAAAAAATCAACTAATGTCAGTAATAAGTAACTAAAACTGATTACTAATCTTGTGGAAAAGACAAACTGATCAGGTTTTGATTACATATTAACACAACCTCACTGATGCCCACTGGTTTCCCAGGATTAAATGTGTTGATTGAGCAGGCCCACTAGAGGGAGCTATTTCCACACTTTCCACCAGCCTGTAATTCAGCTTTATCCTGAAATTACCCATGTAGCTATTTAGCCTCCTTTCTGGAATACAATGTGTTAGGGAAGTGAGGTAACTCTGGACCTGAGGGATAACCAAGCTGGTATACTGCAGTTGTGTCCCAGAGTACTGAACTTTATCTAAATTTCTCTATGAAGTTGTGTACATGGATAAAGTATCACTTGATCAGGACGTGAATTTATGAATATGACTGCATTCACATTATGAACTTAATTCACTTGCACTGCTCATGACATTTACCTCACACAAAATCTCTGCAAAACCTGTAATATACCCCTGGAATGCTTGTGACAGTTGAAATTTTTGTTTCACGATAACAGACTGTGGACAGACTGCATTGGACCACAGCCTACATGCTGCTCATGACACTTGCCCGACTCCATAGCAGAATTATCCCCCAGCCGAGCACTCTGTCCCTCCCCCACAGTCTGTCCCACATGGCAAACAGAGGACGAGGGCCTCTCGCCAACAGCAGAGCGCTGCCTGGGTCATCACGGAGCTCTGATCCATCTTTTACTTTCACAACCAGACACTGGAGCCCACACGGCCGTTCTCATTCGCGCCAGGCAGCGTCAAGGCAGCCGATTGGCCGGTTGGGGTACGGACCTTATGAGTGGCGGCTGCCCTCCTCTCCTGCATGGCTCTCATCTCTGCCAGGATGTCCATGCCCATGACCTGCACCCCGCATCGCGGGCCGCCCTCCGGCGGCTCGTCCGCCGGTTCGGGCGTCTTCGGCTCCTCCAGAAGCTCCGAGCCACTGCCGTGGTCGGCAGGCGGGGCCCTGGGGCCGGGCTGAGGGAGGGGGCCTTGGGGCGCGGCCTTGGGGGTGGAGGGCACCTCGGGCACCACGGTCGCTGCGGTCGCTGCAGTCACTGCGGCCGCCGCGGTCGCAGCCACTGCCGAAGCTGGCTGACCTTTCTCAGACCTAGAAGAGCGGGACTTGATGAGGTTGAGGAAGCCGCTTTTGCGGGAGTCGCGCTTCTTTTCTCCCTCCTGGGAGGGTGAGGACTTCAGAGGGGGGCGCCTGGAAGAATGAGCGGACATGTTGCATAAGAGGGACTGCAAACAGACAGTATGCGGCTCTACATAGCCTCCTAAACCCCACGAACCCAGCCAGAGCAGCCCTGCTTATATTATACCTGTTGCACTCTGATGGCCTGTCAAACTTTTAAACTCACACAAACCCTCTCACTGCCAGTTAGTTCACATGCTTGTAAACATTCCACAGTTCTGATAAAACAGACCATAAAGTAACAGTAATATTATGGTAATATAACATTTATATAACGTTTACAATGACATAGTATTTGCAGAAAAAGCAATGCACCATTTAGTTCTTAAAAAGGTATTATACATACAGAAATTGACATTGATACGTATGTTAAAGTTGAATGTTTAAACTATACAGATTCATTTGATTATACTTCTCTGGACATAGCCTAAATAATTGCGGGGAAAAAAAAAGAATGGTTAACTCATTCTTAAACTGTTAGCCACAATGATTGACCTGAGCAACATGACTGACCAGTCATTAATAACAGACTTACTTCAGTCCTAATTTAGTCACTTTCTTTGAGAAGAAATCGTCCATGCCCTCATCCACCCGGCCCATGAGGCCGTTCTGTTCAATCTCCTGTGACGGGGTACTTCTGACCTGCAGCAGAAACACCAAATGAAAGGCCTTTCTTTAAATCTGGCCATGTTAGATTTCACTGGAACTGAGGTCATTTTACACTGGGAAACAACAATGACAGACAAGTCTGAGTCTTATCAGCTCACAGTCACAGTTTAAGTTAGTTTCTGTGCCATCAATCAGCTTGATGCAAGTACAGTATACCCCTTGTACGGGACTCAAATCCATAGTAGGGTCGTGATACAGGTCCATGCCGAGGAATGGCTCCAGGAATGGGTATCAATCTAAAGGCTTATGTATAACTTGTTTGGAGACTGAGTCCAGAGTCTTCTGGTGCTAGGATAAGTATACGATCCAAAGGACTGCTGAGATCCCTGATAAGTGATAAAGGACCCTACGTGTGAGCTAGATGCACTCACAGGGATCTTTCTCGGGTGCGTCCTCTTGTTCCTCTTGGGCCGGAGCTTGGTGAAGTGCTGCAGTTTTGTCACCTCCTCGGAGGGCAGCTCACTCAGGACCACGGAGGTTCTTTTTTCTACTTTGGGCGGAGGGGGCAGGTCCTCGATGTGGATCGGCACATCTTCCAGAGCCTTATCCAGGTCAAATTCCATCTCTAAGGGACAAGCAACGAGAACGGAGAGATCACAAAATGCCCAATCAAAAACATGACTGCGGCACATCCCACTGCTGACACCATAAGGTCATTAAAAAGTACAAATCTGAACAAAACTTTTATTAATAGAAAATTTTTTTTTTGTTTTTATTGGAAGTCATTTTACATGAACTGAATGCAGATTTTCTATCATGTAACAGCAAGTGTTACATACTTACATAGATTGGGGATAGGGGCTTAGTGTGATAAAGGCTGAAAAGTAATGTATTGTGTACGTGAAATTGATTGTTAAAATGCTTCATTCCTATATTCACATAAACCTTCAGAGTTGTTTGTGGAAGGACAGTGGGCTCACCAAAGGCATGGGAAACGGGCCTCAGCATTCTGCTGTGAATGCTTTTCCTCTTGGATTTGGGTGTCATCTACAGATTACAGAGACACAGCATCAGCAATACTGCATTATGCATTACGTCATCACCATTTGTAAAAATAAATAAATAAATAAGAAAGCGTACCATTTGTAGAACAATGATGTTTATATGACATAAAAATCACCATAGAAACACGTCGTTCATTTCAGTTAATTTGCACAGGTTTGCATGTTGTCCCTGGTTAATTACAAGTCAATACCCCCTTAGGGAAAAAAACCATTTAGAAAACAAATACAAATAGAGATGTTGACATGACTTGGTCAATCACACTTTTCTGCCTTCTTCAATGTGAAACGCAACAGGACTTTTAAAGACCAACTGCAAGTGGTTGAAATAAAACAACACCAAACAGAGGCTGATTTATTTGGACCCTGTTATGTCTGATATCTCAAGTTTCCCTCAAACCGAACTTAACTCCCCTTCCTTGCCAAGAACTAATACTACGGAAATGTCCATTGTGTGAGAGCATAAACTCTCCGATTGATTTTCCATTCTATTGTGGTTAGACAGAAGGAACTGCTTGATAGCTTTTTGATAAGAAGCCTTTTGCTTCACAGGTTCTGTCCTTCAGAAACTGTCTTCACAAAGAAAATCAGTCCTTGCACAACGGCTGCTTCAAAAGAAAGGCATATTTCTGCGAATCGTATTACGCCGTTGTCTGCGGTGAGACACATCATTCACCACAGGCCGCTGAACCCGGTTCAGACACCCATCCTATACAAGTTCACAGATTTACTCTGTCTGCCCACTTGCACATTAAACAGATTTATCTCGCTCCGAAGACACGCGGCAGAATGTTCTCCTCTCATCCGCTTCAGGATCCAGCAAAGTGCAAACAAAGCCTCCATTTCCTGCGCCGAACCTTAATCCCCTTCAACCATTATGGGGAATTTCCTCAAAGATTAACTCAAATTCATGATGAGGATTAATAAATAATAGAATAAAAAGGGTATTCTACAAAGTGTTGCCGAAAATGATTTCACTTTCATTTCGATAGAGTAGTTCAAACATACAGGCCAACGAGAGAGGGAGAGTTATTGACGCAGAGAGATACCGAACCGCACAGGCACTGCGCACAACAGCAGGACAGTCTGACTCAACACTGGCGCAGGCCCCTAGCCGTCACTGTGTACAGCGTCCAAACTCAATCAGTCTCAACTGTCTGTGTCTAATGCTCCAGCTGGGACTGCAGGGCCCACAGTCAAAGCACTAAATCACACCTCTTTATGCCCCGCACTGAACCACTGATTCAAATAGACATCAGTGCACAGGCCTGCCCTGCACTCACCTCTCCCTGTGAACGGCGGCTCAGGATGTTCACCTGGCCGTCGCTAATCCCACAACAGCTGGCTGAAAACTGTCTGTGCACTTCACTGAGACAAGATTAGGCAGCTTGCTGACTTGTGCAGAGACATAATACTGTATGCAGGCATGGGCTGGACAGTTCGTTTACAGTCAGTCAATACTACACTGCCTGGCCAAAAAAAAAGTTGCACACGCTAATATTTAGTTGGAGAGCCTTTAGCTTTGATTACGGCGCACATTCGTCGTGGCAATGCTTCGACAACCTTATGTAACGTCACAACATTTATTTCCGTCCAGAGTTGCATTCATTTTTGGCCGGGATCTTGTATTGACGAAGGGAGAGGCGAACCACCCCGTAAAAGTCTTTTCCAGCACATCCCAAAGACTTTCAATGGGGTTAAGGTCAGGACTCTGGTGGCCAATTCATGTGTGAAAATGATTCCTCATGCTCCCTGAACCACTCTTTCACAATTTGAGCCCGATGAATCTTGGCATTGTCGTCCTGGAATATGCCCATTGATGGGATAACCTGGTCACTCAGTACATTCAGGTACTCAGCTGACTTCATGTTATTGCTGCATAACGTTGTTGAGCCTAGACCTGACCAACTGAAGCAACCCCAGATCATGACACTGCCTCCAGAGGCTTGTACAGTGGGCACTACGCATGACGGGTGCAATGGCGACTTTTTTTTTGGCCAGGCAGTGTATATACGAACAGTGTGCAGTGTCATTTTTACAGTCGCAGTCCTCAATGCTACACACAGGTATTGGACTACATCATTTGTGCAGTCAGAGAGTGTAAGGTTCGGAGAACCAAACGCGACCGATAAGGATTTCTAAAAGCGTATCTGAAGAGATACTCCACAAAACGCGGAAGTAGCTAACCAGCACTGATATAACACAGGATCGGGAGCAAAACGCCCCTAGCATAAGGCAAAAACAAAGCAACCTCCAAAAACTGAGGCGATCTCGACAAACAGCGAGAATAACTAACAAAAGAACCTCACGCACTAAATAATTAGGCGTAACAAGAGGTTGTGAAACAAAACAAAAGAAACACCCTGTAAAAACAGGCGAGAGAAAGAAAATGAAACTAGAACCTGTTACCTACAGCTCTAGGTGAAAACAAGCTGAACAAAAAGGTAACTGGCAGAAGAGTACAAAGGATAGAGAGAGAAAGGAAAGAAAAAGACTAAATAAATCTTTCTCCTAACTCTAAACCGGACTTGCTGCGTTTCCTATTCGTACGAACCAGAAATGCAGCTACCAAAATTCCTTTACCTTACCGACTTCGTATGTCAAAATAACAAAGACAATATCGAAGTGCGGAAATGCGGAAGTCCTGCGGTATTTATAGCCGACAGGAAACGCAAAACAGGTGCAAATAATAATTGTCGGGCAAAACGCGAACCCCGGAATGGAGGCGAAAAAATCCGATAGAGCGTCCCGACGACGCCAAAAAGAAAACCGAACGCAGAAACAGCAGAGGCTGCTAGAAACCATGACAGAGAGTCAATACTGTATGCAGGGAGTGCTGTTTTTCAATTTAATTTAAGCTTAATTGAGGTATAGAATCTATTTTTCAAGGGAGAGTTGGGGAAGTGGAGCACAATAAATAAATACAAAATAAATACAAAAATTATGCTATATATATATATAAAGCTAACAAGGCGGAGTGCTTCTCAAAGGTTATTCCAAGACCAAGGAGCCAGTAAGTCTAAGTCAGTTCTTACTCTTGGTACCTGGAATTTAAGAAAGGATTGAGATTGAAGATTACTATGAATTAGAGGTTTTGATATACCTACAAGGATATGATGGTAGAGTACCAAGTACAGCTTTGTAAATGAAAACATAAAGAGTTTTAGTCTGTGGGTCACCAAGGAAGACCAGGCCTAATAAAATAGGCGGGCACTATCGTGCAGGCATCCACTTATCATAAAATAGGCAATAGACTGGAGGTACTCTCACAGCAATATTACAAAGCACCGAGGCAGCATCTCCCCTTGACAGGGAGTCTATGCTCTACAGGTAATGCACCAGAAAACAGTCCCACGGAGTGCTACCTGTCAGATGCTCTTTAGGTAATTTGCAGGTAACACCTCATATAGCAGCAATCAGACTGTGAAATGAACCATTCGCACAAATTCTGTCCAATTTCGAAAACCCGGAGCCGCTCGGTGCCCGGCGGAGTCCTGAGAGCTTCCTTCTACGCAATGGCTGTCAGTTCTAGGCCCGAGGGCCCCTGCTGCATCTTAACATTCACGAGCGCACCTTCCACACTAACCACACCGCAACCCGCCACCGAGGCTGTCTGCCCATGTTTATTCATGGAGCAAAAAAAAAAAACAAAAAAAAAAAAAACAAGAAAACTCAGCCTTGAACGATAAACCAGACCACAAGCCACGTAGCCCGCAGTATTAATATTGTCTCGGGCAGTCATAACAAGAGAGAAGTTGTGCCGTTATGCACATGACAGGTCCGCACTGAGGCACTGTTAAAAGAGGGATTGCGGTCCTTTGCCGCAATACGTTAGCGCTGACAAAAACATCTGGAAGCCCTATGGATCCCTCTCCGTTACTGCACTGCTAAAATAAGAGAGAAATTAATGAAGCCAGCTACAGACGAGGGAGGCGGGAGCCCGTCGGCAGTCGTCTCTCTTTCAAGGTCGAGTCGTTTCCGACCGCGTCTCCAACAGAACTGATTTCGGCAAGAGGCGAGGATACAGCACTCGCATGGGAGTATAATTGCCTTTGAATGAGGCAGGGAAAATACACCCTACGCGTTTAAATGAGTCACTATTTAAAGGATTCGCTATTTATTCAATGTTTATTCTGTAACTGCTAAATGAGAAAGTGTTCCACATGTATACCCAACCACTTGGTGTTTGAGTGCTTACTTTGGAGTAAATCGTAATCTTGCTGCATGTCTGCACTCCAATCCACTTAAAATCATAATACATAATGAAATATGCTCCAGGAATATACATAATTTTCCATTGAGCATGAATCTCAAAAAAGAAACAGAATAAGTATCTTAAAAGTGAGAAAAGGGGAGGTCCTTCACTTCCCCAAAAAGTGAAGAACAGACAATGAGATCAGTCCATCTGTAAATATACACCCTACAGGACCAAATGCCCCAATGAGGGGCCTTCCTTCCCTGGTGGGCGGGCCCTACCATGCAGGCGTCCATCTCTTCCAGCCTCTCAGCCTCCGTCTGTTCTGGACTAGCCTGCTTGGGGGCCTTCTCCGCTGGGACCTCCGTTTCCACGGATACCTGCTGCGGCAGGGGCTGCCCTTTCCTGACCAGGTGGTTTGCCTGGGGAAGGCAGAACAGAGCATGCTCAGTGACCTGTGACCCTGTTCTTAAACCCTGCCCACATCACTGTGTAAGGAGTACGTAATAACTGGTCAGTCAATATTGACAGGACAGAGAGTTTATAATTAAGTCCTCAATAGCAGGTAATTATGTTGTTTGGTATTTAAATCTAAATATCAGTTCCCTTTGAAACACATACATGTACATCATTACATAAATGTAAACTTGTTTTTAAGTCATTCTTGAGACACTTTTGATATGCGGTCACTCAGGTAACAGTTCATATGAAGAACTGTGAATTTGTGTGTGCGTGCGTGCGTGCGTGTGTGTGCGTGTGTGTGCGTGCGTGCGTGCGTGTGTGTGCGTGTGCGTGCATGCTGCATGGGACCTCACCAGGGTGTTCTGGGAGCTGGAGAGGGACTCCAAAATCTCATCGACAATACGATCAGAGAGAAAAGAAGCCATACTGAGCTTTACTTCACTGTGTGGGACAGAGAAAGAGGGAGGGAGAGAGGAATAGTAAGTGAGAGGGAGAGAGAGAAACAGAAAGAGGGAAAGACATAGGACAGGGAGAAAGTGTGAGAGAGAGAGGGAGAAAGCAGGAGAGAGGAGTGGAAGAGAGAGGAAGAAAAGGCGGAAGACAGAAAAGGAGAGCGAAAGAGAGAGAAAAAAAAAAGGTTTAATTTACAGGGGTCTGCTGACACTGAGGTGTGTGAAATGTGAAATCAGCAGGTCATCAATCCACAATGACACATCATAGCACAGGTGCCAGACAACCAATCAAAACACACTGTCAGTCGAACACCTCAACACAAAACAGCACTATTGAGGAGAGACCATGAAATACACAGGGCTGTGAATACAGACATGGAATATCCATCTAGACATTACAGGTAACAAGACTCCCTGCTGGGTGTAAAAGTACTCTTCAAAATAACAAAATGAAACCAACATAAAGAAACAAAAAACAAAGAACAAAATGGAATGTCTTTCTGCACAGAGAAAATGTTAAAACATATGAACAATAGTACAACATACACAGATTTTAGAATTATGAACTACCCACAAAGAACTGCAAGTACTTTCCCCCTCTTTCTAGTGGAAAGGTCAAAGTTCAATTGCAAATGAAATGGAATTGCATGCGAAATGGCCTCACTGTCCGAGCTTCTCCATGCGGGGGGCGCTCTGACCTGATCTTGTTGATGATGTCCACGCCGGACTGCTCCAGTAGTGTGGTCTTGACGAAGTCGCGTGGGACGACCACCCTGCTGCTGCTGGCCTTGATCAGGTCCTGCCGCAGGTTGGCCTTCTTCATCACATGAGGGCAGAGGCCGTCAGCCGCATCCACCATGCACAGCAGCAGAGACTGCGCAGGAGGGAGATGGAGAGAGAGGGAGAGAGGGAGGGAAGGGGAGAGGGAGATAGGGTGAAAGGGATGGAGGGGGAGAGAGAGGGAGAGGAGGAGGAAGGGGGAGAGGGAGAGAGGAGAAAAGGGAGAGTCATTTGTTTTCTTTTTATTGGTACTTAGTATCATAATTTTATTTATTATGATGCTTTGGTAACACTAGGTATTTCCGGTCATGCCTGTTTGAATCCAAGAGAGCATGTGTGACCAGGGAGGGTGAGAGGACAGAAGAGCGAGGTTAGACAGAGAAATATACAGACAGAAACATGTTAGAGCAAGAGAAACGAAAGGGACAGGGAAGTGACGGGAAGCTACAATATCATGAACAAAAACCTCAACAGCCCATAACCTAGAATGACATTGAAATACCGTGACGATATTCTTAGATGTGATAGCTCAGGATATTTTTATACCCCTTCCCACGGTTTTTGGTTCTGTGCAAAGCTAAAGCTTCACTAAAAATAACTTCTTCTGTTAGACTTCTGCAGGGACATTTGCACCAGCAGGGAACTTCTGGTCTTCACGGCGTCTAATAAAAAAACTTGTAACTGCCATTTATGGTGTCTGCTCGTCACAGGAGTTCTTTAATCAGGCGGACGATTTTTCATCAGACACACGCTACACAGCGAGGTCGCTGTCACCAAGGCCACCGCCATACGCGACACAAACACTCGGGCCAAAATTAAGCCTCCCGGATGCAGCTCGGAGGAAATCGATATCAGGCAGGAGCTAGCCGGAAACAGACGAGGCTGCGGTGAGAGCTAGCCCCCGGAGAGAAGAGAGGGGGGACGGAGGACGGACGGCACTGCGCTGCTACCTGGCCCACAGGGACATAAATCCAAACTCAACCGCCCGCAAATACGCCGGGCCGACCCCAGAGGCCCCTCACAGTAGGGTCATTCTCACCGCGCTGATCGGCGGTAATCGCCGCTTGAGTGGAAAACGACAAGCAGACGGACCGGGAAAGTTTGCGGCCCACAAATCATGCACATATTTACGGTGCGGGAAAGCAACCTGTCAATTACTGGCGCCTCCCGCTAGCGCCCGCGGGGGGAGGATTGACAATCTGCACGCCTGTGAAAAGTGCGCGTGTACACAATGGATTCTACATATGGCATCCTACTCAAGCCAGCTGCACCTGCTCAAAAAATACCGCGGTATTCCTTCACAGGACTATGAGTTATGAAACAACAAAGATGCAGCAGGTGGTCTCTGCTGAACTTGATCCAATAGATAGGGTCGTCAGAACCAACACAAAACAATATCGCTTTTTACATCACTACAGTAGGTTTTTGTTTGGCTTATGCTAATAGTAACATTGTAGTAATGTTCTCACAACGTCTCTTTCGTACCACTAGACTCTTAAAGCTGTATGCATGTGATTGTCGATGAGTATTTTGTCAATTGTTTTTACCGTTTCCATGCATCCCTTGAAAGCAGCAACAATTGGTTAACTACTGGTAAATAGACCAGACCAGTTCAGAGCACACACTATTTTCTGCTGAAAAAAATGAGTCAAAACAAAGTTTTTAAAAACTTCCACAAACTAAAAAAAAAAAAAAAAAAAACATTAAAAACTTTTGAAAGCCAGCTGGGTCATTTTTAGATCCCATCCCCTGGAGACTTAACTGGACTTAACTGGATCAATTACTGAATGAAATCCAATGGTGTTTCACAATATTGCTTTGTGATGTCTGGATTATCCCATCAAAGCCCGTTGAATTGTAAAGAAATGACCAAACAAGAGTGCACAGACAGGCTCACCCACATGAAGAGATATTATTTTACTTGTATTGCATGTACAAACATGTGTGCGCATGTCATCTCTCTTTCTTTCTTCCTTTCTGTATCTTTGCTGAGGAGGCATTTGAGGAAGATTTACCTGCAGCTGCTCGTCCATCACCCTGGTAACCTCTCCAGCCATGGACTCCAGTTTCTCCTGGATGGGGCCGGCGGGGGGAACGCTCTTTTCCCCGGGCGAGGGCGAGCCCAGGTGGTACAGGTTGGGAAGGAGCTGCAGGTGATACAGAGGGCAGAGGGATGATCCTTCACCCCTCACCTTTCACCTCTGACCTCATGGGACCGACACAAAAAAAAGCCGGAGAGGGCAGGCCTCTCCTCTCTAGTCTCCACTCACGGTTTTGGAGTTCCTGGCATCCTTCATCAGGTTCTCGGCCGCCTTCATGTCCTCCTGAATGGCGTCTTTCTCCGTGTACCGCAGGGAGTTCAGGTGGTCCTGGACTTTGACGCAGATTCGGTCCATCATCTGGATGGGCAGTGCAGAAGAGTCACAGGAGTGGTTCGCGTGGACACCAAATTGCCAAATCCCAAAGTCCCTTTTCAATCTCATTCCATATTCATCATACCGTTTCATGCAATTGATTTTCCTTGAAACTGACTCAATTTTAAAATTGATACCATTCTTGACTTAAAAACATCTATGAAAGACACAATCTACTTACTATCTCTGTAGTTCTAACTAGCAGAGGGTCCTTTTAAGCTACATTTGATTCGTTTTCAAATCCACATCTCCATCATAACGACTTCAAATTTAACGCCACTTATAGCTCATTTTAAAACAAAGGTCAAATTGCAAGCTTTTTTTTTCCCACGTCATTTTTCACTTGACGTAATAGAGCACAGAAACCGAACGACTGACAGAAGATAAAAGTGGGCAAGTGAACACAGAGCCTTCTGTGGTGAAAAAGTCACCTGCTGCGTGGTCGTCGTGACGATGCCCTGCTGTAGCCTGTAGGCCTGCTCTTGGAGGTATCGGCGAGTCTCGTGGTTCCGGAACAAGTAGTTTTCCATCTGTGAAGCAGGGGAGATATCTCAACGTTCCACACAGTGCACTAAAAAGGGCCATATTCAGTTTAGCTCTTTTGTAGCGCAGCTTCATTTCGTATTCATTCGAAACCAAACGCATTACATAGAGCAAACAAAAAATCCAAGACAAACGCAAAAAGCAAAGAAAGAACAAGACGTGACATTAAAATAGGCTTCGTTCCGCAACCCACGCGCGCGGTTTCTTTCAGCGTCTGTATGAGATTGAGATCTCTGGGGGCGAACAGGACTACGAGAGTAATATTTTGAGGAAGACTATTGCGGTCGATTCAAGCCTCAGCGAGTTCACAGGAAGCTGACCTTCATCAGCGCGTCCTCCGTCTTCTCCAGGCTGGACCTCAGGGCCTGGGAGGCATCGATGATGGGGATGGGCATAAACCGGATGGTGAAGTTTCTGTTGGACGAAACGCAAACATGTGACCACAGCTTTGAGAACCGTGAATTAGGTGTTTCTGTTATTATAATATTCCATTCAAATTATAAAAATTAAAAAAAAATCTATGTTCTCAAGTTTCATGAGACATGGATGATGGTGTAATTTCCACATTTCAGACAGTAATGTACATGTATATTTCAATAGTACTATATACAGAACTATAGTACTTTATGTAATAATTTATGTACAATATTATCACAAGAGGCAAATAACATGAATTTAAGTGTTTAGTATTTTTTTAGAATGAGGCATTCTGTTACAAAGCAAGAGTAGAATAAATAATAGGACATTTCCACCATTTATATCTTGGCCTAAAAGTACCATTGTACTAGACTTGCAACAACACATTGTCTTACAATGCAGGACTAAACCGTGACAGCACTAAGGATGGTAATTACCCTCTGAGAATGTAAAATCTGCATAGCACACTGGAGTAATATTCATGGTTAAATGACTCTTGCTGAAAGGGATGATGGATAGTCTCTCAGAATAGGTAAGAAGGACATTCCTCATTTCTTCTAAGATCCTGGCACAATGTAAAGGGGAATTGTGAATTACTCAACCTTGTGAATAGCACGGTAAAAAGAGCTGACACTCTGTATGTGCGTGCGTGTGTGCGTGCGTGTGTGCGCACGCGCGCGTGAGTTTATTTTGCACAGAGACGTACAGCACGCGAGCTTGTCTGTGCCCTGGCTTTGATAAAAACAAGCAATAGTACAAGAATTACACAGAAAATGTCAATTCAAGCCACAATTAAATTAAATATTCCCAAATCTATATTGAGGCATTGCTTGCAAATATCGCCAGGAGACACCAGGCACCTTGACAACTGCAAGAAGGGAAAATGAGTGTTTGTGGACATGTGTATGACACCTGGAATTAGGGACACTACGAAAACATCATAGTGACAGGCCTGAGTGCGGAGGGTGACCTGACAAATCTGCAGTAAAAGACCTCCTGCAGAAGGACAACTGACAGCACAACTGACAGACATGACAGCATGAATATTATATACAAGTAGCCCAACGTTAAGTTTTGTCTTCAGAAAAATCTATTCAGCAGAACTTGATTTATCCTCAGACGGGTTGATCAAGTGAAAGATTCTACTGCGATTGACACGGCCTCTCCTGTAGCACCACGTGGCCTCGCAGCAAAAATGGCGGCGTACATTTAACACAATAGGGTGTTTATATGAGACCGTATATAAACTTGGACTTGTGACTGGCATCAAAGCAGAGCAGGCCCTTCAACTGTAGCGAGTGCTCTACAAGTTCGGGACACACACTCGAGAAGGACAGTTAGTTAATCCAAATTGACTAGAAAAAAGCAGGGGGGGAAGCAGTAAAATCTTTTTTAGTTAAAAAAGACAGCTGATTTTAGAAATGTTAGTGTGAGTTGCCTGGAGATGACAACAGCAACACAATGGATCTGAACCCAACCCTCCCCCCATCGCCCGCAGCTCGGCTCCGCCTCTCTCAGCTGGTCGGAGAGAGTGGAAGCAGCCCATGAGGGGAAACCAGTGATTCCCACACATTTCTCTCACTGACTTCTGCCCCCCCCCCCTCCCCTCTCAGCCTGCAGCTGCAGCTGGTTCTCCGTGTAGGGCAGTACACCGCTCGCTCAAGAGGGGGCCCGGTTCCCAGACACACGGCATTCCCCCTTCGCCACACTCAGACACTACAGCTCTGAGAATCGTACAGCCCCGAGGCATCATGGGATATGATGAGGCACTGTGCCAGATATCTGAGTGGCACACATACAGTATACACACAGGCACAGACACACACACCCACGCACACACACACACACGCACAGATAGAGACACTCACTTCTCCAGGGCAGCAGCCACATCCTGCAGGCCTTGAGGGCTGATGTTGTTTTTGTCCCAAATGACTGTCCTGTTTAAATGGATAAACAAAAAAACAAAAACAAAGATGTACTCATGGGAATATCATACAGGTGAAACCTACCCTCTTCATAAAAGGAAAATTCACATTTCTGCCATATGTGAAAAGTTTTCTTTTACACCCTGAGGTGTAAGTTACTTTTAACAAGTCATACAAGAACATGAAAGATTCAAAACAAAAAGACATTTTGTGCATTAAAAGCACACTGGAGTTATATACCGAGGGCTTTTTTGACGCTCAGACAGAAAGCCTTACAACTAAAAACATTTTCTCTCAGTGTGCACCTGGTCCTGCTGGGAAGGCTAATATTGAGGCAAGGCTAATATTGAGGCAATGCTAACACGCTCAGCCTGACCTGAGTTTGCTGTTGATCTGCAGGGCTTTGGCTAGCATCTTCGCCCCCATATCCCCCATCCCGTTCCCACTGATGTCCACTCTGGTCAGGGAGGTGTTGCTGCCCAGGGCGTTCAGAACTATGGTCAGGTCACTCTTCAGCTTGGAGTCGGCCAACGAAAGAGACGTCAGGGGCTGGCAGAGAGAAGGGGTTTAAACATCGGTCAGCCCAAAAAAACATTGTGCCCGACACTGCTTTCATTGTTACCATTTGAGCCTTTTTACGCATTGAGCCTCGATTTTCACTCCTTCAAACCCATTCTGTCCATTCTCTGGCTCTGGCTAAACGTAATCCAGTCCACAGGCAGTTTAATTAAAATTTGTACTGTTAACGTTCTTCCATTTCCCATGTGTCCTTGCATCTAGATGTACTGTATATTCCCTGCCAATATCTGTGATATCAATTCCAATCCGAGTTAGCCATGGGATAAACGCCTCCTCAGATACCTCTTTACACACTCAGGGTGCTTTTCAGTTCATCTCGTGGAGACAGATTTTATTTTTATTACAAATCTCTTTCCTTGGAGGAGGCAGGGACCATAAAGCAGTACCACAGTATAAATCCAGCAGAACACTATAACTATTTCCTTTCATATGACAGCTTGTGGCTCAATAACCCCCAGTGAGTGGTGTTCACAAAGGTCAAGTCGCTGGTCCCGACAGGCTCTACGGCAAGCAGAGCCCTCCCGTAATTAAAATGGCCACAGTTCAGCACATTCACAGATGGCGACGGCACACATCCTAGCCCTAAGGGGCCTTGCTGATTCTCATAGACCTGTGGGAGAGACGGCATCTCCCACACTGCAGTCGGAAGCACAGCTCTCTCTCTCTCTCGCTCTCTCTCTCTCTCTCTCTCTCTCTCTCTCGCTCTCTCTCTCTCTCTCTCTCTCTCGCTCTCTTTTCCTTATGGAGACTTTGGTCTTCAACCAAGTTTTGTTATATCTAAGGAAGTTCTAAAGTTCAGATTTCAGCGGCCTGACTGCAAGTTAACCGATGGTGCAGCCCTTTCTCCTGTCCGGTAGAAAGTGAAAAGACCTTAGCTAGCAGCATTAATCCTCTCGACACAGGGGAGAGGGCCGGTTTGGGTGCATAACAAAAGGCTCATATTAAAGGCTGAATGATAGACAGAGCTAATAAGCTGCTGGGAGAAGAACAATTATGCTTTCCACTCTGCGTGCTAATGAAAGGCTCTCATTTAAACCGGAGAAAATTAAATCGATGCACTTCATTTTGCCAATTTAAGGGGACGAGTGTGACTCGCTTTCGCTGGGCGTGCATCCCTCAAGGCACCTCCACGAGTGCCTTCTTCTGCCAGCTGATACCGGGCGACAGTCGGCCATACAGTAGCACTCACCGATTCCTCTTCCTGTATCATGTGCACCAGGTTATCCAAGACAGGTGCCAGATTCCTGTGGAAATAGAAACGAATCAACTCAATGCAACACAATGAATCAACACAATGCAGAAGGAAACTCCTGGGCAACACCTATCTTCTCCGCTTAATTGCATGAGTACATGTGTTTTCCCAGCATGAATGCATGAATGCATACTCTCCTTATCTCCACTGATATGATGTGATCACTTCCCAGCTATTCTGACTCATACCCCTACCATAGCCTGTACTCTACCCGTGCTCCCCTCTGATCTCAGCCAGCGCCCCTCTCTCACCCAGACCGACAGTCCCCTCTTAAGCCCTGACGCACGGCTCAATTCTTACTTTGATTTGATGTTGTTGAAGTTCTTCCCCAGTGAGAGATGCCGGATGGATCTATTCTTTGCCAGCCACACCAGAAGCGTGGTGAGGTCAGTGTCCAAGCCTTGCCAAAAAACAAAAAAACAAAAAGCTAAATAAAACAAACAGAACCACTCAAATATAATGTTGCATAACTCAAGCTGGGGGATTAGACTGTACTGAATTCCTACATGGCTTAAATTCAATCAATTTTCTACATAACTGAAAAGAACCAACCAACATTTCAAATAATTAAATTTTTTCATTTCCCGCCCCCAAAGATGATGAACATACTACATGCTCCAGCTACTCTTTCCAAAGGCAATTTCCAGCTCAATTTGCCCCCCACCCCAGGCACCACCAGCAAAAAAGATTTCATTATAAAAGGCTTCATTAAAGCCAATAGTCCCATCAGTCTGCAAATGGCTTAATGTGAATCTTTCCTGAAGGGAGATAAACTGGGCAGAAGTAATGAGCAGATTCCAGGTAGTATCCTTGACAATCTGCACCAGACAGGGAAATATCATTTCTCCTCAGTTTGCCATATTCAAACCGGTGAGCAACTGTGTATAGTAACAAGCTCAAAAATCCCCCATGGTGCTACATATTTACGTGTTATTCATCCCAGATTCATATTGTATTGGCATAAGAATACAATAACATGTTAGGATGTACTCTTATCATATCAGATATCAGCTGTAATTGTGGATTTATACATATGGAAACATACTGTACAAAGAGGACCAAGCAATGCTGGACATTTGAAATAAACAAAAGCTACATGTTCTGTAGCATGGATGAATGGATAAAGGTAATGAAAAAAGACTGGAAAGATGGAGATATGAATGGAAGGCTCGGACAGATTGGTAATGGACGGATGGATGAGCAGACGAAGGGATGCATGCAAGTGGCTGGTGGGTGGTGGGTTTAGAGTGATGATGGAGGAATGGAGCAGTGGGTGGATGTTTGGCAGGTGGAGTAGATGGATCATACCATTGTCAGAAATATCCAGGCTGGAGATATTGGGGATCTCTGCTATGCAGCCCTCTAAGATCTGAGAGCCACCAGACCGCAACTGCAGCCAATAGAACAGAAGCATAACACCGTTCAAGAGAGAAATGAAGGTTCAGGCCCTTAGCTCACTGTTATCAGATAGAATCACATCCAGCTTATGAAACATTGGAACTATTTCTGAATACTAAAACCATATTCTTATATAAAACAGCACTTGAACCACAGTGTTAATTTTTTAGTTAATCACCAGTTCAGACATATTCCATTAACGACAAATGTTAGACAAACATCACAATAATTCTGACCAGCCTTTCCATCATTTTTATTAAAAAAATTAAAGGACTTAATTTAAACGTTATGAATCCAAATCTCACAAAACAGGAAACCAGGGAAGTCTGGGAATTTGTATGCGAAACAAGGCGAACGCACATACTAGCCATTTCAAAGGGAAATCAAAAATCAAAATGCTAACACGGACCAGATGTTGGAAGCGTGTGTTGACATCACAGCTGTAAAAACAGACACACAGGCACACAGTGGAGGAAAAAAAGACGTGGGTGACTAGTCTGAGGTTGACACCCAGGCTAAAAAAAAAGCCAGTGGTTCTTAAAGAGGTTACAGAAGAATAACACCCCGTTATTCATTTTTCATCCTGTCTGTATGTAATCAAAACAGGGATAAAGTCAGACTTCAAAAAATCTGTCCACCAAAGCAAAGGCTGGCAGTGTACTGGCCTCACTTTACGTGTGGGCAGCTGAGGCCTTAAACCATCAAATGAGCGTTCTTGGCATCGCAGGAAAACAATGTGGGACTGCCAAGTTTGAGGAGAGGCGGAAACGGGAGACTTAATGGTTGACAGGAGGTATTGAAACAAAACTGAGCGGTGAAGGGGGTGAGAGAAAGGCCTCAGTGCCCAGGGTAAACACTATTTTGGAGCTCAATCACTGCCGAGATTGAACCTGGGGGATTTGATTAAGCCGCTGGTACACGACCACTAAGCTTTAGTGCTTCCTGGTGATCCTGCGTCACATCATTCAATCTTTCAGCCTGGCAGCAGAAGGTAACTCCAGGTAACACCGTTCATTTATTAAAGGCTGGGGATCCTGTTGGCGGCGACTGTTGAAAACCACACACAGCTTTGGCCATTTCACAGGCTGCTCCGCATGCAAAGAGTTCTAGGGAATTACTAAACCATGGCAAACTAAAATAATGGGAAAGAGAGCTGGACTAACATCAGAACAATACGAACACTAGTAAGACATGCTGTATATTTTCACATGCATACTGACTGGCTAATATTAAAGCTGAATTTGAAAGGGCCTGTTGTGTTTAGGAATGGTGATATACAGTATATGGTGTGTCTAAGGTGAGGAACGTTGCCAATGAGTTTCAGGGGCAGAAAGTGATTACATTAAGCTTCTGTAGCAAGCGCGATACTTACACAGTGGCCAAGCTTGGATAAGCAATAAGGGAGAGAACAGCACAGTGTCAAAGCGCAGAAGGAGACTGCTTGTACAGCACAGCAGAGAGAAGCAACCACACCATTCTCCAGGAGCTCGTTTCCAACAAGTAGTTAATCCTACCCTCCACAAAAATACATTAATTCTGAGCAGATTAAACGAAGAAGGTTTCTGCAACTCCAAAGGATCTCTAATTAAGCTGGCTGTGCATTAGTATTCATGCAAGCTATCTTTAACAACGTCATTTAATCCTTTCCGGGCAATCTCAGCTGGAGGGATGGTGATGTGACACTATTAGCAATGGAAATTTCCCCTTTTTTTTTCATGCCAATTGAACCTTTCGTGAAGAGATTCTGGGAAAGGCGCGTCCTTACACATTTAAGGGGTCTTATGAGAGGACCTTAAGACAATGTGCAGGGTTGAGATATTCACTGACTGCACGAGGCTGTTTAAATGGTGCGGTGGACTCATGCTAAGCAACAGCCACACAAGCCCATAGACTCAGAGCCTCAGAGTCTGTGTCAGAACCTCGGGTTTAAGGTGGGGGTTGACCTCATCCAATCAAACTCATTTCTGATTTAATGATGCAATTATAGGCTCAGGTGGACTGGAACCGCAACCACTCAGGCTGTCCATGTGTCATCACTCATACAAACAGTCACTTTGCTCTCTCTCTCTCTTTTCTTCCTCCACTCACTCTCACTCACTCACTCACTCACTCACTCACTCACTCACTCACTCACTCACTCACTCACTCACTCACTCACTCACTCACTCACTCACTCACTCACTCACTCACTCACTCACTCACTCACTCACTCACTCACTCCTCCTCTCACTTTCTTTCTCCCCCTTCTCTCTCTTTCTGCAACAAGTAAAACACTCACATGCATAGATTTTGCAATGTACATGCACACAAAATGTTGAAAGTAAAAAAAAAATTAAAAATTAAAAGCTAATCCTTTTCACTGAGCTGATAGTGACACTGACGGCGGCAGATTTGTCACACCACACCATACAATTAGGGAAACAGGCGAGTGGATAATTAACAACGGCGCTCAGAGATATGCAGCTTTTCCAGAGATTAGAAGTGCTTGAGCTAAAATAGGACAAAATATCTCAAAGCAAAGCAGCGTATTTATATTTGAAGTGCTTTCTGACTTAAAATAATCAAGGAAAAAAATGTAATGGAAGTAAAAGCTTCTTGATATTCAGTATTGTTTGTATAGTCTTTTTACAAAAATATTTGTAACGCATTTCATGTGAATTCTAATTTCATATGGTATTTCCATCATGAGCTAAATCTAAAAAAAGAAACAAGAGCTCAGCCTTTCAAGGCGTTTGGAGTTGGTCTTACCTCACAGCCACTAAGATCCAAGGACACTTCCTTCAGATTGGGATTGCAGGCAAGGCCGAGCAAAAGCGCTCTGAGGGTAAAATAATTTAAAAAATGAGGGAAAAAAAACCAAAAAACATTAACACTGAAACAGCATTTCAAGTCCAAAAACCAGAGTTGAGGCTGAAAATTTGGGGCTTGACTTTCTGTCTGAAGTAAATCCAATTCACAGACCCCCTCTAACAATGAGAATATAAAGAGAGTTTTACAGTTTTACAATGGGCAGATAGACGATAATAAGATGGCGAGAGCTCACTTGAGTGCTTCCGGAGGCAGTTTGGTTCCAGATACAGTGATGCTCCGGAGGGCCAATGCGCTGCTGAAAAACCCCTTGAAAGTGGGTGGGACTTCTTTGCCTTTCCTGTGTTATAAAATCAACACAGAACCATAGAGAGATGAGGACCATAGAGCAACGAGGACCATAGAGGGATGAGGAGAAACCAAACCTCAGCTTCATGTGTGACAGTTTTTTTTTTTGTTAGATGGACCCATTTTCCTTCCCATGTTGAAAAGATGAAGGTCTAAGGACTACAATGTGGATATAAAACAATAACAAGTGTATGTTTTAGGCAATCCATCCAACCAAACAGGGGTGAAGCTACAGGTGTGGAGCACGACACCTGGTCAACCAGCAGGGGGAGACACTGAATTACCCTGTCAATCTCAAGAAGCACAGGCCAGCACACGCCTCTCAGGACAAGGAGGGTCAATCTGAAAGCTCATTGAGTTAAGACTGTTGGGATCAGACTGAATCTTCCAGGATCCTTGTTGTCATTGGAAGGTATGCTAGTTAAGGCTGGAGCAGTGCATGAGATTAAATCACGAAGCCTTACCTCCTAATTTCACATTAAGAGTTTTAACACTGAGGAGGCTTAATTCTATGGATAATCGCAGGATAGTCTTTCTCTTTCTTTGTTCGTTTTGCTCCCTGCTTTAAGCTGGAACTCTAAGCATGTGTTATTTACTTAAAAATGTCTCTAAATATCAGAGTCTCCACTGTATGAGCCCTTACAAAACTGGATAGTTTGCCGCAAACTTGCAGCAAAGAAGAAGCGCATTTGCCTCAAACTAAATTGTTTTCCACAAAATGTTGCCAGATGTTTGTCAGTGTTTGCCGGTAGCGGCAAACTAAAAACTTTGCCAGAACTGATTGGCAGTTTCCACGAAGCTAATTTGCATGTGAAAATATGAGCTTGCCGCAAACATGCGGCAACAATGGGAAAGGTTTGCTGCAAATTTGCTTGAAGGCCAATATTTTTGTAAGGGGGTACCTGGGGGACAGAGGGTGGTAATAATGTACCATTACATTACATTACATTCATTTGGCAGACGCTTTCATCCAAAGCAACATACAATAAGTGCATACCAAAGGTAATTGAATCAACTGCAAAACAGGTCAGGCAAAGCTAATTTCTATCATGACATAATGTTGTACCATTCATGATACATACACATCTGTTTTAAATAAAGTTTCATATGGGTTATCAATCCCTGTGCAAATGGCTGCAATGTTAAGCTGAGCACTAGGTGCAACGTTATTACAGTTAACTGAAACTAAAACTGAAACTAAAATCAAAAAAACATTTTAGTTAACTAAAATAAAACTAAAAACTGAAATTACTTTAAAAACTAAAACGGAACTAAAACTGTAATTTAGTGTTCCAAAACTAACTGAAATAAAATAAAAATGACCATGAATAATTTTTAGTCTTAGTTTCTGATCCCCCTCCTGACTGTAGCACAGAACGTTTTTGTTTGGATAATCCGGATTGCATGTAGTGTAATTTGAAACATTCAAAACAAAAAAGTTGGGAAACAGGGACAGTGTGTAAAATGCACATAAAAGCAGAAAGCAGTGATTTGTAAATTCTCTTTTACATATATTTAATTGAAAACAATACAAAGAAAATATATTTAATGTTCCATACTATTCCCGTGTAATTTACAGCTTACTCTAGTCCCACTGCCCAATTCCCATAGAGATCCATTCAAATGCAGATAGGTTATAGTATAGCTTGTGAGAGTACCTGAAAATAAGATATGAAGAGTCTTTTGATATCCTTTTATACCCAGTCATGATAGGACCACCTGTTTACCTGTGGTATGTTCCAACAGTTTGAACTTTCCATTCTTTTTTTTTGCCCTTGTCCCAACTTTTTTGGAGCGTGTTGCAGGCATCAAATACGTATATTTACAAACATCAATAAAGTTGATAAGGTAAAACATTAAATATCTTTTCTTTGTACTGTTTTCAATTAAATATATATTCAATTATATATATAAATATATATGTAAAACTGAATTTACAAATCACTGCTTTCTGTTTATGTGCATTTACATACTGTCCCAACTTTTTTTTTTTCTCTCCCCCAACCAAACTATTGACTGTTATTAACTGAAATAAAAATAAAAACTAAAGCTACAATCGGTTGAAATACTAAAACTAAACTAAAACTGAAATTCATTGAAAAATGAAACTAAAACTATAAACACACTCTGAAAACTAACTAAAACTAAACTAAATTAGAAAGTGAAATTAAAAACTTAAAACTATAATAACCTTGCTACCAGAGACCCTTACCTGTGAGAAAAGACACTCTTTGACACGTTGAGAACGGACAGATGCTCGAGCGATCCCCGCAGAAGCGAAGCACACAACTAGGGACACAGGTTTATGCACTTAGTGAACATTATAACACTAGCAATGCTAATTGAATTTGTCGTCTCCCTCTCATGGTTCAAATTTCACCCCAGTGCATTCTGGGTAATTCCCACTAGATCTCACCATGGACCTGCTAGCCAACACTCACTCAATGTACAGACATTCAGTATAAATCAATACACGTGCCAAGAATGGGCATCAATAATTTGTGAAGTAGGAGGAGGATTCCAAAGTATCTTACATGCCTCAACAATATTAATGAATATCAAGACATGACTTGATATAATAAAACATTTATAAAATAATATTGCAAAAGAAAAATAGGACAGGAACTGTCACTCACAAGGTCCAGAGAACAGTCAGTGTTGGACAGGTCCAGGGTGGTCAGGTTGTTGGGTTGGCCCAGGAAATTGTACAAATTCTGTGAGGAGAAGTGAGGGAAAATAAATGGTCCGTTGAAGCTGGAATGATCTTTACAGCCAGTAATACACCAGAGAAAAGTGTTACTCAAAACATGCTCACAGACTAAAGCAAATTTGTTCTGGCAACTAGGCAACATTTATAAAAGCCCTTTGTGTCAGCCAGCAAAATGATTTAGCCATAAACGTGAATATTTTTTAACAATCCAAAGAATGATTTGTTTGGGGGGAATCACCTTTTTTTTTTTGTGATGTTATTGATGATCAACAATCAAGTCATACATTCACAGAAGTGAAAGACTCAAAAGGCTCGACTACGTAAACCAGGCACTTGATAATGGGCATTGAAAATAAGCCATTGGGCCATTTGTTTTATACCCTTTATGATAATATAATAATCTATAGCATCTGAGTGCATGAGGTCATTAGTCTAGACAGGCAGATGACTGACATACTCGAGGGATCACTCATTGGACCCCTGGATGACTTTGCTCCAGATTAAACGTGTTGCAAAATCAGAAAGTCACCTTACCCACACAAGAAAATAATGCTTTTGTTTTCCGGAATGACCTCCATGACTACATTACTCCACGGTGACACGGAGTTTAAGAGACCGCTCATAAATCTCGCAAAGTGAAGGAGGTCGATGGGGGTGAATTCACAATTTTACAGCAGCTCCCCGTGACAACCACCTTGACTGGCTGCGGCCTGGTCATCGACAGTGACCCTGTGAGGAACGCCGTCCCGCGCTGCGCTAGGGGGGGGTGGGCACGTGCAGTCAATATGGCGGAACTGATAACTTTAGTGGAAGCTGATTTAGTGGAAGGCTATGGGGGAAGGAGGTATGGAAGAGGGAGGTGGAGCAAAAGCTTCTCTGAAGATTCCTCACTGGAGAACACAGTCCATCTGTCTTATGAATGACAGCATTAAGGAGCTAATAGAAAATCACGCGTGTCTCATGGGATTTGTGGGAACCTTGCAGACGAAACAGGGATTGCTGGGAGCTCGGGAGCGGTTTCCCGGGGTTTTGACCTTGGACGGGCGGAGTGCTGAAGCCCGTGACCACCACACACTGTGGCTCTCCAACCCTGCCCGGTAAACAGATGACTGAGATAATGCTCAATGAGGACTGAAACCTGGCCTGTGGATGTTCTGTTATGAGCGTGTGCACAACATTTGACATGAATAATGTCTAACTAGGGGGCTGCTGGTTGGTAAGTTCAGTTTAAACACTCATTATCAGTGCAGTACAGCCTGTTCAGTGACTGTGGCCTGTGGTCTGATAGGGCAGCACGTAATTGGCCATATTGTCATCCAGGGAGGTACGGTTTTATCGAGAAGTCCTCAGTCATAACAGTAACAGTCTGCTACAGCTATTTAATGTGTGCAGTCCGGACACTGGGGTACACACTAGAGGCTGACATTTTTTCGGGAATCCTGTGGGTCACGGGATTCCGGTGGGATTCCCGCGGGATGGGAGTGAATTTCACTATTCATCACGTGATTGGGACGGGACAGGAAAAAAAGTCAACGGGAGCGGGCAGGACCGGGAATCATAATAACAATAGGTCAGTTTTTATATATAAATATGCAGTTCGAATATGAATAAACGCTATATTCTCATTCCAATATTATAAACATTGACGCAGATGATTTCAAAAAGGATCCCCGAACAGGACAGATGCAGAGACAAGGCATGCCCTTTAAAGGACGCAAAGGAGATCTGCCTGACACACTACAGGTTGCAGAGGGTGCTTGTGTCATGCTTACCAGAAACATTGATGTGGAAGATGGACTGGTAAATGGCTCATTTGGCAAGATTGCAATTTAGATATTAATTTAGCTATTCCAACCTCTCCCGTACGCAATCGCCCGTCATGTACTCCCCCTGTACTCCCCTGTCATGAACGTTACCATTGCTTAGCAATGCTGGGTTAGCTAGCTAGCAAGCTAACGATATCTCACGGCAAGTCGTTTTAACATTTAGCTAGCAAGCTAACGATAGCTTATGGCAAGCCATTTTAATTTAAGTTATTCGACTTCCTTAAAGTCATCCTTGCTGGCTGGCCATATAAGTTCGCTAGCTAACGTTACTAACGTTAACCAGCTGCTCTAGCTAGAAATATAACCGGACATTTCTACACGTGGATAATTTTTTTAGGTCCCAAGAATTGTGTTAGCGGTATGTTTGTACTGACTAAATACGGGGATGTTTAAAATAAAACCAATAATTTATAATTATTTAGAAAGAATACGGGAACGGGATGGGACGGGAGTCATTCTTCCGGGATTGGGACGGGAATTTTTTTTTTAGTCCGTCGTGGGATTGGGACGGGACAGGAATATTTCTGTGGGAGTGGGATGGGACACGAGTGAAAATCCACTCCCGTGTCACCCTCTAGTACAAACTACTAATCTTTTGAATAAATACAGGATCTTTTTACTGTCCACAGCGAGTAGGGCTGTCACATCCAAAAGACAACATCTCCTACAGGAATATCCCCATCACCGCACTGGGACATCAAACTAGTAGATTTACAGCCATTGTCTACAGATCTGTTAGTAAGCACACCTCAGAGGCAGATGTGCAAGCAGTAAATACCAAGCAGTTGCAGAGCATTCAATTTTGTTTCCGCTGCGTTACTGAACAGTACACAGAGAAAACCCTTGGCGGTAAAGGAGAGCAGCGCTCTCTCCATAGCAGGAGTGAATCTCGAAGCACAGGCGCATACCGGGAGGTCGTCCCCTCGAAGAACGTTCCCCGAGAGGTCAAGGTGCGTGAGCGAGCTGAGCATGGACTGGTTGGCGCTCAGGGACTGGGCAAGGCTGTTCACTCCTGAAAAGGCAGAGAAGGTAATTTAGGAGGAAGCAGGCACGGTTCTAGCCCCTGTGTTGTGATTGTGCCGCCAAGCTGCACAGGAAGTCAAATCAAGCACCGATTAGAATACTCTGCTTGCAGACCAAGACACAGCACTCCTTCCTGTTATTATTAAGGCATCTATAAATAAGATTGGACTGGACTAAAGCAAAATGTAAACGTCCAACTTTTCCAGAGAACTACAGAGGAACAAGCAAGGCAGTCAGAATACTGTCAAAGAGATGAATCTTTCAATAATCTGGCTAAATAAACGCAAAATCATTGTGTGCTCAAGAGCCCTATAGAGTACTCAGCAAACTCAACCTGTTCAATATAACCACACAGTAAATTAAACCTGTTCAAGATGGCCACCGTATTCAGAAAACTAAAATGGCTGAAGATGGCCACAGTGCTCACAAAACTCAACCTGCTCACGATGACCAGAGTTCAGCAGGCTAAACCACAAGGCTTCGCCAACTAGACCTGCTAAAGTTTCCCACAGTACTCCATAAACCCACCTTTCTCAAGATAAGAACAGCACTCAACACACTCAGTCTGCAGAAAATGGCAATACAAATAAAACTACATTTAAGGTAAATTGCAG
Source organism: Synaphobranchus kaupii (assembly GCA_029718625.1). Lineage (NCBI taxonomy): Eukaryota > Metazoa > Chordata > Actinopteri > Anguilliformes > Synaphobranchidae > Synaphobranchus > Synaphobranchus kaupii. The sequence goes on along the minus strand of CM056396.1, from coordinate 12,205,962 downwards.
AGGGTGTGTTTGTCCATTCACTGATTTACTTCTTTACTTGACACACAAGTTGACCAGCAGGCATGACTGCAGACAGGCCAGAACACCTATTTATGTAAATGCGCTCCAAATAACCCTTAACACATGCAATATTGATGTGGCAGCCATTAATGTTGAATTCATGATGGTTACAGTAGCAGGGCTACATACGGTCAATGGGGACATCCCCTGCTGTTAGTGACATTTCTTTCAAGCAACAGCTGCCAATCAAGCTGATCTTTTGACACAAGCCAACTGCTTAATCAGTGCTCATGTATTACCTTGATTAAAAAAATTATGTTTCACAAAACTATTACAGGACACTTTTGAGCCAAGTGAGCTGAAGAGACTCATTATACTGTACCCATATCTGGCATCTGTTTTACTTGAGGAAAACCATATGGAATGATGGCATTTTGAACAATGGTGGGGAACCCTGAGGATGAAGGCCTATGGGCTTAATAGACATGTTCAAATCAACACCATAAATTTGCATCCATTAATACTGACCATACATTAAGCTCATAAAAAAATAGTCATTCAAAATGCAAACATTTACCTCAAGTAAACACCACCTGACATTAAGTGGTCTCCAGAATGCCAGCAGTTCACACAAGTTGGGGGAGAGGCCTACTCTACATCACTTCATCGAGTTTCAGAATGCTCACAGCATTGCCATGGTGTCAATCAATGAATGGCATCCAGCCCTGAATGTATTTGGCTCACATGCTTAAGCCAGTCCAGCAGGGAACACTACTTAAACTACACGGTTCTGAGAGGCTACCAAACCTCCAGACAACCATGCTGAATTCTGACCTTACCAAAGAAAATCCATGATAGATTGCAGAGGCAGAGTCTGTCAGAAATAACGTCAATTATGGCTTTTCAGCTGTTGCAAAGTCCGTCTGGAGATGGAGCTTTTAGTTGTGTGGGAGACGGCATGGTGGCATTTGCCTTCCATCTTTTCTTCCAGACAACCACCAGCAGCTGTATTTGACAATAACCTGTCACTTCTCAAAACATTTTAACTAACCCACCAGGCTTCACTCCTGGGAAACAGTCACTTAATTGGGATGGATTTGCTCAGGAAAGATAGCACTTCATCCTGACATGTGGAACAGGGATCCCTATTTTCAGGACTACACTGAAGTCTGCAAAGTCAGTATGACCGGTCTTTCTCAGAGTGGTCTCATACTGTAATTGTGAAACTCTGAGGTTGTTTTGCAGAACACTGTGCTAGTATATGAGACAGTGTACATAAATTAAATGACCCAATCACGTTGAGCGACCTCAAAAAGATTCTGTCAGCCCCGGCCTCCCTCTTTCCATTTCAATGATATGAACAACTATGGGACAACAAAATGTGCTACTGTACTCGGCTAGAACATTATTTTACATGCGTTTGATTTATTAATCCATATTTATTTATTTAATGTTGATGATACATAGACTAGTTTATTTGTTATACATTTATTTATTGTGTGAGGTACTATTGTTGTATTTGAGAAAGTCAGGGAATGTTTTTGTGCTTTGGGGAAATGAAAAGAAGGGTATTACAATTAATAATGACAAGCATAAAAAAACAGAATAATCAATAGATCAAACGAACAGCGAACTAAAAATGACACCAAAAGATCCGTCAATAAAATGACACTTTTTTTCTGAGAAATGAAAATTGCAGTCTCATTCACGGCCAGCATGTTTTTACATGTATTCTTTACTAAAATCAGGTGTGAAGAGAGGCTGTCGTTTCAGTTCGCCATTGAGATCCTTCAACTTTTGCTGTTCCTCATTGAGCAGCAACGGCCTGTGTGCCACCGCGTTGAATTGATTAAACATTTAAGCGCTGCATTGTGACTCCTGCTGGGAACAAGCAATCTCTCAGCTCCAAAATTAAAGGTCCCCCTGCCTCTTTCATCTCCGTGTCACAGAACACCGCCCCCTGCTTCTGAAACGCATCAATTGTGAGCTAAACAGGGGTCATTAGAGCATTCTAATGTGTGCCTGAAACTCGAGCGCAGCCAAACTAATTAATGGCCATCAATTCATTAGGGACCATTAACTGCAAGTGGCTTATCGAGGCAAATGGAGATCAATGGGTCGAGAGTCGATCGTTTCACAGCCGGCCCACTGCCATGATGTTCAGCTTTCCCTTTCTGTGCAGGACAGTAGCAAAAACTTGAGAATTCTTGAGTGTCAGGTTGGGCCTAGTGGGTGGCCCATCCTGTTGTGGCATTGTTCTAGGGCATGGATGGGCCCCCCATGCCGGGATAAAATCCCGACCACGCCAGTGGCGAATGCGGCCAGCAGCCCTGCAAGGAGATGCATAATTGGCAGGAGCGTCTCTCGGGGTTAGGGAGGGCCAGTCGGTTATCTGTCGGCCAGTATCTGCATCTCGGCGCTCTCTAGCACCCCTTGCTGGTCGACCGGGCACCTGTGGACTAGTTGCTAAACCTTCACGTGAAGTGTCATCCTCTGACTCATGTCTGCGCAAACTTGGCTTGTGGGCCACATCTACATGAACTAGCAACACAATGTCTAAGCTTTAAACATACAGCTGCACACATTTCATAGCAAGCAACAGTATGTAACGTAAGGTTGTGGTAAATGTGTTGTGAAATGGTACTCCTTTTACAAAATATGGGATTATGCACATAGCACCAACATTGAATTATGGATGGAAAGAAAAAAGGATATCATATTCCATTTGGTTCTTTATACATTTTCTCTTCTCCATAAATTACTTTAGTACTTCATTTAAAGCCTGTCTACCTTTTATGTATTATATAACCCCAAGTGCTAGACCAGGAATACCATACATGCCAATGTCATGGAAACAAACTCTGTGTAAATCAGGAATAGAGTAAGGACACGGTACAAACTCTGCACCAATGTGGGTCACGGGTACAATAATAACACTTTCAGGGAAAATGAACAGCTTTAATCAGCCTAATGGAAAATCATCATTTACCTTTGGGTGATAGTGAGGTTTTGGAGAGATTCAAATGCTTGAGCCCGTTTGGCAGTTTGGCAAACTGCACGCTCAGAGAGTACATGCCTGCATAGAAAACACAAGATGGCAAACTAGTCGTACCACAAAACATTTGGTCAGAAACTTATAGAAAGGGAGGATCTGTCACTCCAATCCTCCCAATTAAGCATGCAATCTTCCATACAGCCTGAAAAATCCAGAACTGCAGCTGATATGGCAAGCTGGAAAACAGTTGAACTTCTGTGCCTTTATAAAGCATGCATAACCCCTAACCCTTCCTTATGCATTCATAAGAAATGAATGTGCATTTTCAAGGAGTATAACGTGTAAATGATGAATTCCTTCCTTAGCCATGACAGATAAAGACAACTTGTCGAATGGGGAGGAGTGGCTGTGAATCTGGGGATATGTGAGTAACAACACGATCACCAGGAGTAACTAAGGAGCCTGGGATTCATTGTCCTGTCTGTTAACTGATGCTGACCATTTGAGAATAGCAGCCGTCCCTGACATTTTGGTGTCTATCCTCCAGGTCTGTCACCTCCCACAGAGCAATCAGCTCCCAATGAAATCCTCTTAAATGACCACCTACTTAAGATGGCATGTGCTTTGGATACCGGAATTCTTATCTTGACAGCTGACACACAAGAATTACCGCTGAGTGTATTGAACGACTGGCAGCTGTAAATCAAGTATCAAGGTGTGCGCGATACTGGCGTTTAAATTAGAGGTTCAGAATACTGTCATAGCAACACATTGACAATTGATAGGGATGTGACATTTTAATTAAAAACAGTGGTATTTGATTATGTAGATGCCCAATGAGACAGCTTCAAACATGTTAAGTGGTTGATAAATGGGGAGTTACATCTTGTTCAAATTTTGCTGCAGTTATGAAAATGAATGAAAAACTCCTGGTATCAACATAGATTCATTGTAAGAGAATCAAGCCACTAACAAATTGAACCGTGAGCAAAATGTATATATTATGCACTGAATTTATGAGAGAAGGAAAACTTAATCTTTCCTTAAAAAAATTTATGGGAAATAACGTACAGTGTATTATTATATTTAATAATGCTGAAGAGTACCTGACTCTTCAGTAATGTAACTGTCAAATTAGTTCTGAAGAAAGTTCGCTCTAGCCCAAAGACAGCTTAAATAATTTAAAAGAATAACTAGAGGAAACGGGGTTAATACATTTTTCAACCGAGCGACCCGTCACAATTACACAGTAAGTGTCTTATTGCAGAATAAAACTAATTTGTAAGATTAAAATGTGCCAAATCAACATTTCTGACATTTAATGACAGTTTTGCCAGTTTATTATCTGTACATTCAAATATAAAGTCATGAAAAAAGATCCAGCATGCTATTACTGTAGTAAGTAGCCGTGCACTGTATTGTAATAGTCTTAGTAGGGGAAGTGGAGCTTTGAAAATGGGTCCATACCTCTGTCTTCCAGAGAGTTGTAGGCGAGGTTGATGGTGTGAAGTCCTGAGCTGGGGTTGTGGGCGAGAGCGTTGGCCAGCTTCTGTGCAAAATCACTGCAAAGGCAAGAGATGACATTCACAAACACACCTGCAATAGGTATATACTGCCTACCTTTCCATCGCACCTACATATTTTATGCCAAGATCACAGCTTATCCAGAGGGACACTTTTAGTAAGTGTTACTCTCAGCAGTGCAGGATAACAACTGCAAAATATGTAATAAATATTTTATCTAAAACAATGAGATACCTGTATTGTATAACAATATTTTTTCTTTGACATTGTTTGATATTCACTGTGCACATTGTGATAAGAAACAGGTCAAAATACATTGCAGATTATATAGCAAACTTCAGGTGATGGTGTGAAGTACAAAAAAAAAAAAAGAGTCTGTATTATCCAATTTGGCACAATGAACTTAAATGGTGATTTCTAGATCTGTGCTACAGCTACTACAGAAACCGTAACATCACGGCAGCAGTGGCTACTGGGACGGACTCACGTTTTCAGTCCAGCGTTGTCCAAAACCAGCTCCTCTAGTCGCGTGGACCGAGACACCACTCGCAGAATCTGGTCACACACATCTGCAGACTGCAAAAAAAAAGAAAACACACAAGCACATATGCACACACACACACACACACACACACACACACACACATACATACAGCCAGACACACAAACAAACGAATACACACACATTACACACAGTATGCACACTTACATACTAACACATGACCTAACCACTCAAAACGCACATCAGCACTGTAACAGAGTGTAGGTCCTGTTTTTCTATTGAAAACTTCAGACAATTCCACACTTCTCAAGTACACTGGGCCAGAACATGGTTCTCTAGCAAAGAGTCTTTCATAATTTAAAATAACCCTCTTATTTCCAACACTTTTCCGTGTAAAATACAGCTTTTTGGTATTCGCTGTGTGATTTGAAGTCGAGCATTCCCAGCAAACTAAATGGCCACTGTAATTTAACACATTTAACCTCCTCTGTGCTTCATTCTGAAACACCATCGCACTCCATTACCACTGACACACTGAAATAATTGGCACCTCAGAGGCACAGGATTTCAATTGCCACTACTTTTAACCTCTCTCCACATACAAATAGTGCCCCCCCCCCCTTTCTATGCCTCCAGGAGTCACCAAAAACTGGAGCTGTCCATCAAGCTATTCGTCAGCCTGGGGGGGTGGTGGCACCCCCACCCCTACTGCCTTCCCGTGGTAATGTACTTCACTAGTTTGGCACTGGGGAAAAGTGCTGTAGGGTTGTGTGGGGAATAATTTCTCCCATGCCAAAGTACCTATTGAAAGGGGTTCACTTAAACCGATGCCAAAGGGGGGAAATATATTGAGCTGAGTTTAAAAAAAATATTGAACACTATAAAATCTATTCTACCAAACCAAGCGAATAAAGCTTCTGAGATACATATACTGATAAGAATGATAACATGGAATGTCAAAACCATGCTGGCAAGTGAGTCTCGATTTTGCAGTGTTGCCCACTTTCTCTTTATCTAGTGGTTGTTCACCCTACATTGACCATTTTAATATCTGCTAAACCACAGGGCAGATATATTCTCACTTCCTCTAAGCAGTGGTTGTTCACCCTACATTGACCATTTTAATATCTGCTAAACCACAGGGCAGATATATTCTCACTTCCTCTAAGCTAAGATATCAGTACATCTCCCTGAAACCACTCCTTCAAACGCTTGATGCTTCTTAAGCATAGGACGCTCAGCCCTCTGAGCATGCCTGAACGGGTCCCCACCACGCTAAGCGGTGTGAAATTCCTTCAGAGCTTGACTAGCCGAGTCGTCCTCTGCCCGCAGACAGTAGGCGTGGCCTTTTCCTCAGAACCGCCATACCGCCATACCGCAGCCCCTGTGTCAGCAAACACCCCTCTCACATTGCACTACTATCCACCTACGCAGCGCAGGGAACTGAACACAGCGCCTTGACTCCATCACCTTACTTCAGTATCTAAGCAGACTGTAGGCGTGGCGTTTTCCTCAGAACCGCCATACCGCAGCCCATGTGTCAGCAAACACCCCTCTCCCATCACACCTCTCTACACCTACGCAGCGCAAGAAACTGAACACAGCGCCTTGACTCCATCACCTTATTTCAGTATGTACCGTACAGCATTTCACTCCTGTGTGATAACACCCTCGGCAGGTTAGAGATCTATACTACAGCTAGTTTATGGGGAAACTCAACTGTACATCAGACTTTTTACATTGTTCTTCCCCAAAGCCCCAAAGCAGGCTTTGTGAAGAAAGCGCTGAGGGAATGTACAGTGATTTGCCATGATCCATGATGGCTACTGAAGCCATTGCCCACTGCTCAATGACCGAGGACAGTTCCCCCGAAAAAGAGCAGTGTAATGGGGAGCCATCAGGAGTAAAGTCAAAATGTGGGCCTTGATATGACTCCTATGACATAGTTGATATGGAAAGTTAAAATGTCTACACATCTAATATGACAAGCCTGCAAGCCCTCTTCTTTGATTACTAACACCACAAATAACCAGATGGTTTTCTAATGGATATAGTGTTATGTTTGGTAATTGGTGGCCGGGTGATGCAAGAGCATATTTGAGACAAACAGCCCTGATCACTGAGGTAAACCACATCATTTCATCACTTGTCTTGGAAGTGTCTACAGTAATGAGATTGAGCAAAAAACATACCAGTTTGTGATCCTTGGTAGAGAGCTTCGTGAACCACTGGTTAAGTTCCAGAACAGCAATAATGGCCACTAAATCCCTGTCATGTTGAAACAGACATCAGGCAATCAGTAAAACAGCCAATCCTTTCCTATCTCATTAATATATAAAAAATATATTTTTTCTTAATTTGACACCAATACATTTTCAGGGTTAAATAATTTCTACCAGTGTTCCTATGAGTGCCAACAGGGATAAAATATACTCTATGATTTCACACTGAACAGTTTCCTGTGCATACTATGTGCTCTTTCTCTGAACATCCTTGGTAGAGTTTACTCACTGAGTACACTAGGGAGTTACCTGTTTTCAAGATGAATAAAATCTTGTAGGTTTAATTCCCGTGTGTCTTGGGTTAAATAGATTGTATCCACATCCTGTTTGTAACACAGGAACATACAGAAGAGAGAAATGGTCATTAAGCCACTAACACTGAAAGAACAAATTGTTTAACAGATTTAGGAGGGAAAAAAGCAGACAAAAAAATCACACTATAACAATTTTAACCTTAAAGCTGTAATCTGTAATTTTTTAGTTTTGGTGGACTTGGAGACATAAGTGGTGACTGGTATTCACAACAGTTTGTTTTCATACTGCAAATCCCAGAGTTCCATTAGAAACAAAGCTACAACCTCAAACAAAGCGGCATGGTTTGCTGGAGACTAGGAGTGCATCAAGGGTCTAATTGTGTTTAATTAAGAGCTACCTATCACTGCTGTGTATCAACTGTTGTGGATGGCTGTCCATCTGATTTGAGTTTTTCATGGGTTTCCTGGTGTATGACCTTAAGCTGCATTTCCTTCAAAGGCCATGTGAACTTCTTTAATTGACAAATGCACGGCTTGATTCAACGGCCTGTAACCACAACAGTTTCTCAGCAGAGAGAAGCAGTGGAAACAAGTAACACGGATACAAACCCATTGCACTTCTTCCCGGTAGGGCAGTCCCAGCCAGTCGCAGACACACCTGTATGTCTGAGAGAAGCCACCTAGGAGGCAGGCAGGCAGGCAGGCAGGCAGCCGGACAAACAAAACAAAACACAAACAGAAACATCGACAGACAAACAGGAATCAATGCCTGCAGTCTTACCACACCGCTGTGCACCGCACATACTCAATAATGAAATCGCCCGCTGAGAACGACTGAATAACAAAGGCCACTCCTGGAAAGGCCTGCTGTAAGCTCACATGTACTAACTTCCCCTGCCAAATGCACAGTTCTGCCTGTGCTCTGCATCAGGTTGTTTTTTTCAATAACCTGATTTACATTAAATCGCAATAGGTTTTGATACTGAAAATATTCTTTCATCGCAAGCGAAACATAACTGTAATTGCACTGGAACCCTGTAATAAAATATTAATGATGCTGCCTTAATCATCCATCAAGGGCAAGAGCAATGATGTAATATGTCTTTTGATCAAAGCTATGCTAACACAAATAATACATATTTTATTCATGTCTACCACATTCTCATATGAAGAACATTAAGGGATATACAAGAATGAACTATAATAATTCAACCATTCCAATCAACTAAATGTGGATGTGTGTGCCAAGAATAAGGAAAAAAAGTATAAAATGCTATATTATCTATAAGTTAGAAAAGTGTGTGATTATTATTAGCCTAACACGTACATCAGAGAAGAAGAGGTTCACATTTCTACTCTCCTCTCTAGGCCATGTTGAGAAAATGGTTCGCATTCAGTATTCACAGGTGCGTTTCCCGATGGCTAATGAATTTGTTCATCAGATCTGCAGTGTAATGAGAAAGGTCATTACCACACGGTCCCGGTTCTGGCACAGTCTGGCTCTCCCACTGCGCCTGCAGGTTCGAAATCCGTTCCGGAGGTTCCATTACCAGCTTCTTCATCACCTTTCTGTTCGCAAACAAAAACAGAGGCGCCATTATCATTCGCACACATCATTGAGATTCGCCTCTTCTTTCTCACCAGACAAGCGGAGGGCCATCAGAACACCGTGTCTTCTCCGTTAATGACAGTGTTTATGAAGGAGCAAATCTCCTTCTGGCTGCACAGGAAATGGTCAGCAGAGAGCAACACCACGGCATCGCATTTCAGCATCGGTGCCAGGATATGGGCTTATTCAGAACACAGATTGTTATTTCAACCTCTCCTCATTTGCACCTTAGCCTGGCGTCAGATATAATATCACCGTAAAAAAAGGCCAGGACTTACAGCAGACGCACTCAAAACCTAATGATCATAAATTAGACAGCGGCTCTCCACTTGCGCCACTGTGAAATTCAATCATTATGGAGGGTCTGATTGTTTCTTATAAAGGTGTCAAGCGACAAGGTGGTGGACAGACAAGCCAGAGACCTCGTGCCCATGATAAGTCTTATTTCTTAATACCACCTTAAAAAAGGCCAGGACGTACAGCAGACGCACTGAAAACCTAATCATAAATTAAGCAGCTGCTCCCTATTTATGCCACTGTGAAATTCAATCATTATGGAGGGTGTGATTGTCCCCTATAAAGGCTTCTGGCTATAAGGCAGTGGAGAGACAAGCCAGAGACCTCTGTGCCCAGATAATGTTCCTAGCTCCAAGTGCCCAATTAAACCTCGCAATCTTGTCACGCCACACGGGTCAGAATTAAGTGTTCCCCCGAGACACACGTTAAGGTTACGTTCCATTACATTCTTCCTCTGTCTTTCTAGAAGAGCAGCAAGTAGACTAAGTTTGAACCTTTCAGCAATGAAGCTCCATCCTCCACCAACGCTCTGTGGACCTGCGTTCTAAGAACAGTAATGTCAAACTGAGACAAAAAACTGCTATAGAGAGCACATATTATTACAAATGACAGATCAGAACAATAACGCTGATCAGCGGCGGATCATGATGCACCTTACATTTTAAAACCTAGCATGATCAATCTAGTTTCTCTTCTGTGCAATGCATCATTATGTTAAAAACCAAACAATGTTGGATCACATAGCGTCTCTAGAATAAGGGTGTCCAATTTTATCAGGAAAAAAAAAACAGATGTGGGCGCAAGTTTTTGTTTTAGCCCAGCACTAAGACACCTGATTCTACTTATCAAGGTCTTGTCTGAAGACTAAGGTTAGTTAATTAGTTGAATCAGGTGTGGGCTAAAACAAAAACTTGCATGGTCAGCCCTTTTTGGATAGGATTGGACACCCCTGATCTAGAATCACCTTTGGATTTACTGTCAACCTTCTCATTACATTGTTCAGAATCTGATCTCAATGGGATCAACAGGATCCCAAACTGTAAATAATCTAAACTCTATCGGAATATTCAGGTCCCCTATAAAGGCTTCTATCGGAATAGCTGTGCACAGAACTGCGTTGTGATTTTCCAGCATCTTGAACACGATCCCCTGCTATCCGTGGCCGTTTAGGACAGAAGGGCAGGACCCCACACAGAAGCTTGGCTCACACCATAGCGAGAGGAGAGCGGGCGGGATGACCTACAGAGCAGAAAGGCCGGGACAAATCCTCTGCTGACAGCTGCCTATGTGGCCAACCACCTCATTCACATCCTCAGCGGACCCCAGCTTCATGGACAGCAGGCCCCTGTCATGCTCCACCACCAACTGAAAGAGGCGAAAATCAGAACTGTCAAACTGTCTCTCAGCCCAGTATTTCAAATCAGAAAGGCTCTATCTCATGCAAGGAATTCTGGGGGAAAAAACTGGAAGCAATGACACAACTATTTTTTTGACAGTGATTTTGAGTTTCTAAACTTAACAGACAAGCTGAAAAATACTGTGGGTTCTTTGTTTAGTTTTTTGTTTCAATTTTTAGTTTTTTTCATAATGTCTAAGGACACAGCTTCAATTATTCTCCTAAAAGGTGTTTGGAAATGTTATCAAAATTAATGTTTTCGTGTTTTCAAGCTCTTAATTAATAAAAGTACAACTTATTACAAAGGATTCTCAGTGAATCGTGGAGACAGTGTCCATGTCATCAGTTGACAAAAAGCTAGCCAATTCAATAGTTAGGGACACAAAAGAAATTTGCGCAACGGTGCTTTTTACTCTTCAATAGGCTTCCTGAATAGAATGATCCTGTGGCTCCCTTGAGTCTTTGTTGAGCAATTACCTGGCTTAGGAGATACTGGGTGAGTGCAACAGGTGGCTATCAGTGGTGTCGACTTAAGCATGTCATTCAAAAGAGACTTCAATTTATATCATCACCTTGATCTATACTGCATATGATATTACAAGCCACAGCCATGATGGTGGTGTGATGAGTGGAGGATTAATGACAAGAAATGTTAAAGGTTTATTTATCAATCATGATGTGATCTTGGCTAGAAGACAATCGAGGGAAATCACACAAAGTCTTATTTCTTATTTAAGGCAGGTGCAAATAAGCCTGCAATTTTATATCCAGAAATTAAGAGCCATTGTGATGTGAAAAAATATGAGAAGGGGGAAAAAAAATAAAATAATTAATTAAGCTTTTCATTTCACAGGCATAATGTTATTTGAAAAATTATTTGATGAAATCTGTATCTATCTATCTATCTATCAATTGCTGAAGAAGGCCATTATTTCCATTATTTTCTGTTGCATCTCTGCCATTATCTGCAGAATGCACCACCCATACTTTGTAAGCATGCTACATTCCCAACACTGCTTATAGAAAACACAAATATATCAACACATAGTTCACATAAATCATTTAATTAATTTAAATATATTTGGAAATGTCATGCACAAATTGGTAGAAATTAGGGATGAAAGACTGAAAGAGAGAACCAATACTACTGCCATGTTTGTCCAAAGCTAATGTGTAAATATTATGCTGAATATTTTCGTGATAGGTTTGCTGTGAGAGAATTGTTTGAATGTAATGATTGATTTTGAGTTGACTCTCGAATGAGTGAAACTTTTGTGGGTGATCTACCTGGGTGGGCTTGTTGCAGGTGATTCCATGTATTTCCAGATAATTGAAGCTTTGTTCCACCTGAAACAGACAAAGGGCAAAGAATTATCATATCAGGGCATAACGTAAAGACTAAGTGACAGCATTGGTCTGGCATGGTACGGTATGGCATGGCGGGATAAGGGGAGGTGCTGTCATCTCCCAGTTCCGCGGTTCAGAATTCTGCATCTACCAGACCCTCAGGAACCCAAATAAAGTGTCAACATGCATGTCTATACAGCATGTTCAAAACGTATCAAAAATGAATAGCCTGGAATAAATCTGCAGCTAAAGCTTATGGGATTTGGATAAAGCAAGTTGAAAATGAATTCAACCACCAAAAAGTCTGTGGGAGTCTCAGTGTTACAAACTAGAGTGGCTAAATAATAATTTAGCCACTCAAAATAATCCCTCTCTATAATGGATGAGGCTGTCAAAGTAGACCACTTGACATTTACAGGAGAGTGTGGGAGAGAATAAGCATAAGAGCATGATGGGAGAGGCTAAATTAACTGTTAACTGATCTCTAGTCTCTATGTTTGAATACACTGTGTGAAAGGTTAAATAATTTAGTGATATTCAGTATGCTGCAATTTCAAGATGACATAATAGAGAAAGATATCACGCAATAATCATCAACATCATCGTGATCTATTGTTTTTACATGAGCACACGCATATAATGGGGAAGGAAATCACTAAATATAAGAACAAGTATTGCAGACACTTGTACTGTGGGCTCATAAGGTATGTGTTCTAGAACTAATAATTATAAGACTTCCTGCATTTTCAATTTTCAGACCAATCCTCACACTCAAGAGTAAGAGAATGAGCTACATTCCTTGGGATAATGTTTTTCTTTTCTTTTCTTTTTTTTTTAATACAAATTTGGCACCCAACATGGGGCTGAGCATCGCCAATTCCCACCCCAATTTGGAACGGCTAATCATCTGCAACCACAACCATGGTTGAGTTCATGCTGCGAACCCCACTGCCGATTCGGGAGAGTGTAGAAATCCACGGCTCTCCTCCTGAACACGCGGTGTTGCCGTCTGCTTCTTTTCACACCGTGGACTACGGCTCGCATAGAGCAGAGTTAGAAGACCGCCTTTGAAATGCGGCTTTCGCGTTCAGTCCACGGGCGCCCGACCAGTGGGGGTCACTAGATAGCGATGAACGCGGATCCCTAGACGACTGAACCCTCCCATACCCTTGGTGGTGCAATCGGCGATTGCGCTTCGCCCTACGAAGCTCCCGGCCACTATCGGCACTGGCATGGTCCGGATCCAATCAGAGGATCATTTTTCACACGCTAAAAAATATATACATAAAAATATTTATAATTGCGTCTTCAATCCATTCACACCTGCATTTGTTTCCATCACACATATTCCGTATGTGCAGCATTAGGACACGCAAATGAACGCACATGCAGGCATGAGCATACGCTCACAGATGGCACGTTGGAGAGAGCGCAAGGCCAAGCTAATCCAGGAAGCCTCCCTTCCTGCGAGGGTAGAGTTTCGAGGTGGGCTCGGTTTCTGTGTGCCCCCATTGTGAGCTCTCTCTCCATAGCCCTCCCCTTGGCCTGCTTCCAGCCAGAGAGGCAGAACGGCCATTTACATACGTAGCATGACTACTGGGGCTAGTGTGCGCCTTTTCCTTTTAATTCGCAGGACCCGCGTCTTGCGCACGCTGCTGTAGTCGTGTTTCCTGTCTCGCTTGTAAACAAACCTCACCCGAGGGACAGCCAATGAAAACTCACCATTTGCCAGCTCCGGCGTGGTTCATTAAGCATGTCACATTAATATTCAAATTGTACACTGTCCCTGAGAAATATGTTAATATCAATAACTAAATAACTTATTAACTGCAGGCCCAATTCACTTGCTTGTTGTTTAATTCATCCATTCACTCATTATTTATCTAACCAGTCTTGATTCCTGATACAAGTGTTGCCAATTCTGATTCCTCTGGTAGATTTTTGAGTCTCTTTACTTCCTCTAACACACTTTATAGTGTTCCTTTATGTAATTTATAAGGTGCAGTTCATTTATTTTTACCTTGTTTTGACTTGTAATTTGCCATGTCTTCTACACTACAGTTTCTACAGTTTTAAATACCAACAGAAATTAGAACTATGTTTTACTTTGCTATGTATTGAGGAGAAAAAAAAACGCAACTCCAGCATGACGGGAGCCTGATGCTTACCCACAATGCACCTGCAAGCACTGCCTGTGGGAAAGCGAAAGCAGGCGGAAAGACGCACTGGGGACTTTGCCCTGTAATGACCCCGGCCCAGTGGAAAACACACTAGGGAAGTGCCAGGGCTTGTCTGCAGGCCAGAAGCCGTTTCACATAGAATCCACAATTTTTTTGTGTACAAGCAGAGGCGTGCCTGGAGATTTACTGTGAAAACATTTGAAAATGGATTCAGGTCGAGCGTCTAGATTTACCAGGGTACTCTGAGAAGCAGCCGATAAGTCCTTTGAGCTGTTCTACGAAGAAATGGAAGACATGCAGCTCAGTTCTAACGTGATTGTGGAAGCAAAATCTATTTTTCTGACAGAAAGATTTCTGCTCATTGTTGCTAAATGTTTTTTTCTGTGGGTCATTATTTGCTCAACTTGTGTGAATAATCACAATATTATATTAAAGGGAGAGTTCATGTTCCGGGGGGTTTTTGATATTATTTCTGTTTTTACTGCATAGGCCCAGACAGCTTTTGTGAGCAATGAAATATATTTTATATATTTACAGAGGTTCCTAAAGACCTGCCAGCAACAGAATAGCAATTATGCAAAGCAATTACATCCAATAAGAACTTCACAAATGAGTTTGAATTAATTAACTCTCAGCCTAATATGATAAATAGTGAAGGTAGAGTATTGCTGGTACGGCTGATATGCTGTAGAGCTGGAGGTCCAGCAATAGGCAGGACTGAATGAGTTGATCGCCGAAGTCGTCATCTGGACAGACTGGAAAACAGCACCCATGCGCAAGGTCGGCTAGGTCACCGGGCTGTCACCGGGTCACGACCCAATCGCTCCAGATCATTATTCCCAATGGGGACGCATGAAAGAGCGGGGCGCACCTGGCGGGGGTCCAGGCACACACACGTCAACCCTGGTGCCAAAAAAAACCACACCTGGGCAGGACCTCTAAAAGACCCCATTCACGTTGGACAGGAGCATGGAGCGAATGAGCCATTTCACCTGGAATGTCTGTAAACAGTCTGCTCTCACATAGCCACAGATAAGCCAGTGCCAAAACATTCTATTCAAGCTATTCTTTTTTGTAAAGTTTAATATTGTGCAAAAAAAAATTCAAGTAAATACGCGAGCTAAATTAAATTGATACTACGACCAAATATTTATTCTTATGTAGGGCAAATGGGAATACCGGGTACAGCACACACAGATCTACCACGCTTCATTATCACTGTGCTATCCAGTGTTGACTCATTTATAACACGCGATAAAGCCAAGCATCCTTTCACCACACAAATGCCGTTCGAGTGGATGACGGATGGCCATGCCGTGTTACTTACCTTCGCAGGGATTCGAGCGGTCAGCAGGTAGGCCCGATGGGAGGCAAGAGCCTGGAGAGGACAGAGAAAGAAAGGGTTTAGTCTGGCAGCACGGGAAGCACGTATCAGAAACCAGTTTATAGCCATTCAGCTGAGCAAAACTGATAGCATGGTAGTGCATGGTAAACGGGTCAATACTACAGAGGTCAGTTTCTGTTATTAAGATCCTCGGAGTAACTGAAAGATAAACACGCGGGCATTACAGCCCACCCCCTCTGCGCTAGAGAGAGCCACGGCGTCGCTCGCAAATGAACCGCGCGGCTGCAACGGAAAGGTAAAATCAGGTTACCGCGCCGACAATGTGATCTCATAGTTTTCGCGAGGTCGGCTAATGGCGCAGCTCAAAGCGATTCTCCGGGGACGCGATTCGATCCTCCCGCATTTCAGCTTGGCTTGAACTTCAACGGTCTTCTTTTTCACCTCCTGCAACTTTTTTTTGAAAACTGGAGGGCGTATATTATGTGGGCCGTAGTAGTGAGGTAATAGGACACGTAACCAGAAGGGTGAGGGTTTGAAACCCTTGCCTTACAGTGGTCATACCCTTAAGCAAGGCTCTTAACATGAATCAGTATCCAGATGAATGAATGAATAATAATGAGCACAAATGACGACTTAGAAGACTTAGAGAGAGAAACTACACTGCCTGGCCAAAAGAAAAGTCGCACACTCTAATATTTTGTTGGACCGCATTTAGCTTTGATTACGGCGCGCATTCGTCGTGGCATTGTTTCGACAACCTTATGCAACGTCACAACATTTATTTCCGTCCAGAGTTGCAATCACTTTTGGCCGAGATCTTGTATTGACGAAGGGAGAGTCGAACCACTCCGGAAAGCCATCTCCAGCACATCCCAAAGACTTTCAATGGGGTTAAGGTCAGGACTCTCGTGTCCAATTCATGTGTGAAAATGATTCCTCATGCTCCCTGAACCACTCATTTCACAATTTGAGCCTGATGAATCTTGGCATTGTCGTCCTGGAATATGTCCATTGATGGGATAACCTGGTCATTCAGTACATTCAGGTACTCAGCTGACTTCATTTTATTGCTGCATAACTTTGCTGAGCCTAGACCTGACCAATTAAAGCAACCCCAGATCATAACACTGCCTCCAGAGGCTTGTACAGTGGGCACTATGCATGACGGGTGCCACGGCGACTTTTTTTTTGGCCAGGCAGTGTATTTTTATATAAAAGGTCATAGAGGTCTTTGATCCTTAGAGCACACACATGCCCAATATATTTCCAATGTCTGTCTGGGTACGTGAGATTACAGGATTCAGGGCACCAGCTGTGGTAGCCTGGAGGAAATTCCCAAGAATCATCCATTAGTTTTGCCATTACATCATCTGAAAAAGTAACCCAGCGCAGAGCTCGGGGTTCTTACAGCAGGCTGGCTGGTTTGTTTGGGCTCGGGCGCATTCAAAGTCAACCCCCGCAAGGGTCAGGGAGAGGAGGGGGAGGGAAGGGAAGCGAGAGGGCATGAGGAACACAGCCTGGGCTATAAATGGGGCCTGCCTTAAGTAGCACTCACTAATCTATCAGCAGACACGCGCAAACTGATTCAGGGTCAGTTGCTCTGCGTAGAAGCACACTCTGTAATCTATCAGCAGATACGCACAAACTGATTCAGGGTCAATTGCTCTGTGTCGAAGCGTGCTGCTGTATAATGTAAACCCACTGCCCACATATAGCCGTGGAAAAAAAATTCAGAAATTTTGAAGGAATATCAGGCATATTTATGGGGGTAAAATTGTTTATTTTGTAGTATTCAATTATAACAACACTGTGTACTTTCAGTATTTTGACCAGCTGTCATTTTCCACAAATAAATGTTCCGAATGACAATATTTTTGTTTGGAATTAAAATCAAATGTGGTCAATAATTCACGAAAGAATATCAAAAGTTAGACTTTACACAGACACATACCCATAAACCGTGAAACTGAAAATTTGACGTGGTCTCTTAATTCTTTCCACATCTCTACGCCTTCTGCGTCTCCGGGAGCTTGCAGAGTGGCCTCGAATCAGACTTCAAAAGCATCAGCTTCACCGTAAACACTCCACCTAGGCTCCGTGCCACCGTAAACTCAGTCCGAACGTATCCCTTTATTGATTCATCGATTGGTAAAGCCTCTTAAGAGCTGCGATTTTGCAGAGTCACCCCTTCTCAGGTTCTTGAACTATTGACTTCGACGCCCCAAAATAACTCAGTGGAGAATACCCCGCATTGATTGTAAAACAAGAGCACTGAGAGATACTCTGCCAAGAATGAACGATTCCAGAGTATGGTACCATATGGATGGAGTAATTAGTCTTTCAGTACCTTGTTTCTAGAATTTTCATATTATTAACACGTGAAACAGCCATCATTAAAAAAAGATTAATGCCCGTTTTACTTGAAAATGCATGGGTGGATAGATGCATATGGCGGTCCACTGCCAGGGTAATGTCTGGATACTTCCCTGGAGCTGGATATCCCTCCATATCATTGTCACTATTCATGTTTTATATCCTGAAATAGACCTTGACATTCATTTACATATTTATCAAGATAACCATGGTGACTCTCTCCAGACCCCTGTGAAATAATACTTTGGCATACCTGATGTATAATTACATAAACTTTAATTTGCCTTTAGGTATGCTGAAATACACCATAGTATACTTTTTTCACATGGGGAAGACCCCTTCAGCAATGAAGTCCTGCCCTGGATTTGAACCCACGGCCATTAGGTCCATGCTCCTGTACCCTAACCACTGTACTACTTTTACCTCAGCTAAACCCTCGGTTGTGGGATTTCCTGTGGTTGAATTGTCTCATGCGCCGTGACAAAAGGACACGGTGAAAAACAACATGACATCATCTCGTACTTTGTCCAATCCACTGACCCCTAAACCTGAAACCGCTGTTGTGTTCCATCTGTGTTCCGTCAGCGATGCCAGCAAGTTCCCCCTCGACACCACTGCCTACTGTAACAGCTCCCTCCCCCCATATTTTACTGTAAAACATTCATATTTGAACCATTCATTCATGGGATTTGCAGACCAGATGGATTACATTGCGCGCATCGCAGATCGTCCAGGCTGATAGATCTAACAGTGATCATCCACCTCTCAGCATCAGATACTTTTTTAGTAAATTAATTTTCCTGATGGTCAAAATTCTGGTGGAGAAGTGAGCTCTACCAGATGACTGTCGGTTCAAATCCAGGCTGAGGCACAGCTGAATTACATAAACTCTCCAGATTGCCGTAAAATGCTAGCTGTACATGGCGTCTTGAATGAGGACACCTGCCAGACAAACAATTAAAACAATATAATGCAATCAGACAGCACGCAACAGCACAAATAGCTTTTTTAAATTTCCAGTCAAGCGTCTGACCTCATTCATATGAATCAGACAAATTATCCTGTTGTCTGGTGATAAGAGCGGTTGAAAGCAAATCAATTAGTTTCAACAAGTGGAAAAATCAGTCTTGATTTGCTGCACCTTTGAACACTTTAATTCCACTGAAAAAAAAAAGGAGTCCCAGAGTGTACAAAATGCAACGCACGCTTCATTACCTAATCTCATTCTTCATGCTGCGATGGAGCTTCCAATGTTAGAAAAATATAGTGGCGCTAATTAGAAACATTCACCCTTCCTAATCACTCTTTACCGAGTTGTCCCGTTTCTCCCAAAAAAAAAAGGAGAAACATACAAAAACAGTAAACATATTTCTCAGCTGAACAAACAACAGTGAAGCGCCGCTGGTCTAATCGCATTCTTACATTCTCAGTGAGAGAGCAAACACAGCAGAGGTCTTGTGACAGTGTAGCCAGATTTAATTACAGAGCTAGCCAATGAGACGGTGTGCTGCCGGAGCATCAGGCGAAAGTAATCACCAGCCTTGTTTTCCGGCATCTGTCCGGCCTTCACAGATGCACACATTCGCAGCTGTCCTCAAACCATGTAATGCGATGTCTGGCCCGTACACTTAAAATTAGACAGGAATGAAACAAACAAACTGATATTCCCAGACCCAATTCCACTCCCATCATTTTTCTTTCTCCCATCCCCACTAGGCCTAGGGCGGGAAGATGTAAGAGGCTCCTGGGGATGGAGTGAAGAGATGGGAAGAGGGGATGTGCACTTTAGGGACCCCTCTCTGTGCCCACCCCTTGCCTGGGGCAATTCCATAGCGGAAATCCGCCCCTTCTGTCTACTATAACCCTTAGGCGTTTCACAATAATCCACTTACAACCAAACCAACCAGAGAGAGAGAGACCACAAAATATGCCTATTTACAGATATAAGTTAACCTCAGGGGATTATTTTTAAATTTTTTTCTTTGCTGGAAAAAAAAATATTGGTAGGATTGGTAGCTAAACTAGTTACTTATTTTATTATTATTATTATTATTATTATCATCATCATTATAATTATTGTTATTATTTTTAGTATTATTATTATTCCAAGAGAAGCTGAACCACAGCTGTGGCAAGGCAGTCCCTAATTGGAAATACATTGCGATGCACAGACTCCAGGTGCAGGCTCAGTCTGTTTAACATTCAGAGGCGTACGTTCGGCGTGGACTGGCGCACTCTCCAGAGCTATGAATAAATGAAGAAAAAGGAGTTGCCCGTCATCAGTCTGAAAAGACTGGGGGCTTATGAAGGGTGCTATGCCGATAACGGACACAGAAATGGCAGCCAACTAAAACTGCAGAGTATCATAATATATCTCCATATAGAAAGAAATAAAACTGACTGAGATGATTCACCCACATGCAGCTCCAGAACATGGCTATAAACTGATGTGCACCAAATTCAACACCAAACTACATATGAACCATATGGATGCCTCAGCACCAGGAAACAAACTCAATACAGTTCAGTCAACACCTATTATTTTCTCTTAAGTAATAAGGCTATAGAACTAAGGTCCGAATCTGTTAAGTTCACCTGAGTAAATAAATATTTCAGTTGCCAAAATACAGCTAATCCAGAATGCAGAATAACTGACACTTGTCTCGAGTCAATGTTAGAATTGTATTCTTGTTATTCATTTATAATTTTTTGCTCTGTGGTCTTGTTAGAACTAGTTTAGAGATGTATGTTCATTAATAACTGGAACATAAAACAAGAGGAACGATGTGAACACTTTAATTGGAATCAACTCAACCCTCACTTAGCAACCATGCACTTTGACCACTCCTTCCTGTTTCAAAGGATGTCCAGCTGGTCTGGCCAGTTCTCCAGTTCTCCTCCTCCTAGTATGGGTATATGTACATGTGTACCAGTATGTCTATTTGTGACTTTTTTTTTTTGTGATGTCGTAATTGATTGACCAAATGCCGTGTGATTATGCTGCAAACCAATTTCCCCACGGGGACAAATAAAGTTCTATTCTATTAATTCCAAGACCCCTGAATTAGACCTTCGCCTGCTCCCTTTCCCCTTGTTTTAAAAACAAGGCCTAAGTTTATCCTCAACTTCTTTCGTAGCGGAATCAGGCAACAGGGGCAGCATGCTTCACAGACGTAATAGGTCTTTAAGGCTGTGGCACAGAGAGGTCAAAAGTTTCCGACGGCCGAGTGATCATCGCAATCCAGGCCTTACCAAACAGCCATCCTTCTACTCACACTCGAGAAAAAGTTATATATATAGTTATATATAAATATCAAGCCTTGATATTTATCCCACTTTCAATTTCTGAGCTGTTGATATCAGATCACACACAACAATAAGCGTTAGATGTTCTCTGTTTATCAAAAAGAACATTTGTATTCAATGCTGCAAATTAATTTTTGGGTAGGTACTCATAACAATAGGTGACAGTAGCAAGACTGCTATCTTCAAACTCCAAACTCCAGATGCTTTGTGATGTTATCCACGCAGTCTTATGAAGCAAAGCCCAACAAATGTCCTATAAAGTGGTAGACAGAAGGTTTCATAGTACCCATAGTGAGGAAAACACGCTTGTGTTCGCTTATCAGTCCTTGTTTGAGCTGTTGTTTTTATGTTGATAACAATGATGAACTGCATAGAGTAGACAGACCCAAGCAGACAGACGCTGAGCATCTGACATTTTTGACACACAAATAACCTTGCTGCAGAAAAGCATAACTCTTACAACGGAGTTAACTTAAAGAAAAAGCCTTCTCCTAAAGCAACAGCGCATAAAATATAAAACATTTCTTGCTGAGCTTCTAATATGTTTTCACTGAATTTTGCCCATTGCTGTTCATCCAGCTCCCTATAAAAAAAGTCACAAATGTGTGCAGAGATGCTCAGATGTGCCAATATGCTTTCCTGGAAAAGGCATTTGCACAGAACAGGTGTTACACTACGCCACTGGCCACAACAGACAGGAGATGCACACACCATCCTTTCTTTGTAATACCTCACTGCCATAGATAGGCAGCAGTAACATTAAATGAAATGGTGTTGAGTGCAAAGTGATGGCAAGGCCAATACTCAGCGGGCCATAGGACCTGCTGAAGTGATTTAGCCGTTCAGATGACAGCCTTACAAAATGACCTGCGACAAAAAAGGACATAAGGCAAAAATGAAAGCCGCGGACATTTTGCAAGAGTCCACTGATGAAAATGATAAAAGCGAAATATCACAATGACCTCTGAGCATATCCATTTCGGCGCGACAGATGTTGCGTTTTGCAGAAGTTAGCCGAGTTAGCACAAGCTAGGGGAGGAGGGAACAAAGGGGTCTCTTTAGGGCTCTTACTCTCTGTGTGGAAATGAAAATAAATCTCACCAACGCTGAAGGGGAAAGTATCCCACGGAAATCTGAGAAGAACAGTCCCACCTCCGACATTCCTGACTCCCAGGGTACACTTCCCACTCAACACGCTGGGCCCAATCCCTGCTGTTTGTACAGTACCAACATTACTAGTTTGGCCCAACCCAGAGTTAAGCTGCTTTAAGCGTTCAGTTTTTTTTTTTTTTTTCTTTTGCCCTAATTTTTACAGCTGTATTTCAATCCACGACATCCAGATCAATAAGCCTGTTGGGACATAGAAATCAATGCCAGGATCGATTAATTCATAGCCTACATGCCACACCTTTTTCCAGCCTGCCTCCTAGCCAAGTCTTCAGGACCGCAATGGAAATAAGTCATGCGACTTTATTGCAATATCCTGATAGATTAAGTGCCATATGCATATTTGTGTATTGTATTTTAATTTATCAAATAAACTCAATCAATCAATCTCAACTAATCCATTAAAAAATGCTTTTTCTCTTGAGGATTCCTTCATACACGTTTTTACACAATATTAGTATTTATGTAAAACATGTCATACAACTGTACGTGCTTATACTGTACTGTATGACCTACATTTTTTGATTAACTGCTAGGTGACATACTTAATCTAAAATTGTTTTACCACACTGACCAAGGTACAACTATACAATTAGTTCAGCGATACAATGACCTTTCACTCACCACTGGTATTGTAGATAGGCATTAAAATTATTTGGATTACTTAGTAACGTTGTGATCTTTGTTTTTAACCACAGGCATATGTCCCTATTGAATAACATGTTATCACATTATCTTTTGTGTCTTTCTATAAACCAGAGTCAAAGTACTGTTTGCAAGCGATATGTAGGGAATTCAGTCTACTGTAAAAAGAAGATTTATCCTTATGGCTCCTGATTGATGACGGTTACACATGACATGAGGAAATGTTCCTGTAACCAACTATGAACAAATGGAGTCCGCAGTGTGTGACTTTTTCTTTTTAAAATGTGATATTCTGATATGTGAACCGATACAAAACAATTTCATCAAACTTCCAGTTCTCATCAGATAAAGCACATATGGCATGGAAAACTCAAGGGACAACTGTCTACAGAAAATTGATTAAAACCACACACACACACACACACACACACACACACACACCAATATTTACATAATTACCCTCCTTCTCCCACCAGTCACTGAATTATCTCCCAGGAGGAAAACACTGCTGGCTAATTAGCTGTTCATACCTGGATCATTCAGATGTTTAACGATCACCTCATGAATACATAATGTAATTAATTAAAACAGCCCTTGGAAAACAATCTTTAAACACCTCATCAACCACGGAATTGGTAACGAGACTGTGCAGTAGGCATCAAACGGTAACAGGTTTAATATTTCTGCCACACTCTTCAGCTCCATCTGTGAGTATGGGCAGCCAGAAAACCCTAAAAAACCCTGGACGCGTACACGAAGACAGCGATCGCAACATGCCAATACGTCCCACATACTACAAATATATCAATGACAATAAATCTGCTTCTATTTTTATTGCATATAACTGGTTCAGACGTGTGAATTCAAACTTGCTAGAGGCATCTAGTCACCAGGGATGCCCTCCCTGTAAATCTCATACTGTATGAATGCTATCAATTCTGTGTTTGGCAGTATGGCATGTCTCTGCAGTTAAACTCACTCTTTACACTGTATGAATGAACTAATGTTTAGTTGTTTTGGGAAATATCTATCAGCATGACCTGAGGGGAAATGGTATACTATTATCATCTGACTGCATAAATGAAAGGATTATCCAGGGGGTACCCACTATATTTAATGTTCAGTGAATATGAATATGGTCTAGGTTGAATCGACCCTCTCTGGCCCTTTGCTCTTACCTTTGAGTACAGAATATTAGCACACATAAGTATTTTATTCTAGGCACTACCTAACTTGCAATGATGCATGCATTTTCAGAAAAATAACACTCGCTTCAATTTGAGGTTTGACTATGCGCTCAGACAAAAAAATGTTGCAGGCTATTCCTCAAAATATGAATCCCCGATGGTTCTACGAGATAGAATATCAACACTTTTCTGAATTCCCAATCATGACTTGGGAATTTTAGCTCAGTAATGGCAGTGTTAATGTCAATTAGAGCTAAACAATGGCACTGTGTGTCGGGAGGGCAGGGCCCGAGGATGGTGTAGGTTTGCAGGGCTTAGTTCCCATGAGGCAGTGGTGGAAGACGATGTCATTGGAGGAGATGAATGGGAGTTAATAAGTGCTGGCAACTCAATGGGCACAGTGCTTGGCCTGGCTCCTATTAATCAGTCCATTTACACAGTTCACTGTAACACTATCCCAGGGACAACATACAATAGAGTGGGGGTGGAGGGGGGTCATTCACTGCTCTTACAGTTTGCACCGGGACATTTCAACAAGTCGCAATTATTTCACTGGAATGGCAATATTCTGGGCTGACTATCCCGAAACTAATTAAAGAAACAGGACACTCAATAGACAATTATAGAGGGGTTACATCACTCAAAGGTTATGCATGCATATTTTTGTTATTCAAATCCAACCAAACATAACATTCCTTTGTCTAGACATCTATTTGTTTTGTTCTTATTATAGTAGATGTCCTGCATAATTAGAATATGATATTATCATAAATTATAAATGTTTACTAGATTAACAGATAAGCAGATCACCATCCCCCATGGTCATACACAATGTGAATAATTTTATAATCTCTTGCAGAGCCACAAAGTGTCCTCTAACGTGACTATAAAAGGAGACCTTATTTCAAATCGTCATCACCCAGGGGGCATTACAACCAGCAGAAGATAAAGTGCTCATATATTACGGTATATTGTCTTTTAAAGCTTAGGTTTATCCACAAACGTCCACAAATGTGAACATGGCTTAATGCGGCCGTAAAACAGTTTCGCTTTCTCAAAATATGAGTGAAAACAGAATATGAAACAGAATATGTTCATATAAAACAGAATATGAACGCGGGGTGTCGCGTCAATGTATGCGACATACTCTCATTTCAAAAGAAATTGCGGGCACATGAATCTGGTATTTTTATATTTAAATGGTGGACACTGCCTGGAACATCCACTTGAAGAAAAGAGGATCAAGTTAAATGAAACGAAAAGGTTTCTTCAAAATGCATTTGAGTTTTAAAGCTGAGGTGAAAGACTGAGTGTAAAATGAACATCATTCCGAGATGCAGACAACGGCCAAGCTCTCCGTGGCGTTCCCGAACGTTAAAAGTTCGCGCAGACAAAAGAGATGTTTTTCAATACTTTTCCTGCACAAGCACGACCGCATTGTTCAACAAGCTTTTCCGCACAAACACTCTTGCTTCAGCTCCATTTTAAAGTTCCATTTTTAAAGCTCCACTTATCCGACGGCCCCAATCGCGCGGTAATGAGAGCAGTTACGGTCCAGATGGTGCCAGTGCGTTCCTCTGTAGAGGTGACTGGAATAGCAAAAGGATGGAAGTACAGCTATAGAGGGTTCCCACTTCTGGAGAGCTGACACTTTTGGTAATTCATGCTAATTGCATATGAGCTTTCCGTATCGTTATACAAGGGACAGGGCCTAATCTACAGTAAATGTGAAATACAACAAAGGAAGCACAACTTGCACTGTGCATCATTTTTTACTGTGAGGTAGCAATGGGTAGTGAGTACATCACCATTACGGAAATGGAATATACTGCAATGTGCTGCAAATACGTGTACTTTTTATATATAGGCTTAATGATAAATACATTTCACAGCAATGTAATATATTGCAATATTTGAAAGTGGCAATTATTTGTATATTTGACCATACATTGTAAAGTGATGCAATATTTTATATACAGTATATTAAATATACTATTGCATTTCAACACATTGCCAGTATTATTCGATTTCTCTAAGGGAATATTATATGCAGGAGGGTGGATCCATAGACAGGCCTGCACCCTTTAAAGCCTTGTTCTGTGACAAATGAAACCCCAGGGAAAGTGTATGTTTGAACAAACAAAGCGTTTGTAAATCAGCCTCACAAAGGCCATCTGACCGGTGTGCAACAGGTACAATTCAATTCCAACATTTTCCTAAAGACTTACATTCTTATCTGTAGTGACATAAACCTGTACATGGATTTACATCTATAAAGTAAACCATTGACAGTATTTTCAGTGTACAGGCAACTTTTCAAGCACTCCATGTAACACTTTTACTGCCAAGTAATATCTTTAACATAATGTACACACAGCCTCTGTATCGTTATGCCCCATTCAGCAAAACAATTCACAGAGTGATGTGGTAAAGCCCAAGTTCATGGCTTGTAAAGCAGGTGATGGTACAGCAGTTGTTGTCCAGCTTTCTTTATTTTTTCTACTTGTACACTTATGTTTGCCATCACCAGAATATTCATCCAAAATAAGCGTAGAACTAGCAGAGTACGCCACACGACATTTCGCCTTCTTCTACCGAATCGTACGGCTCTTTCTTAGCGCTGAAAAGGAAAGGCGACAAGTTCACAATGGTCTGGTAGATTAATGGAACTTATGAGGAAGCAAGTTTTTTATCCTGCAGGCGTTTCCCCTTTTACAAGCAGTGACTCCAGCCAAAGGGCCATGATTCAATCACCGTGGCAATCCAAACAGGAAGACCAGTGCCCTGAGCCTGAATGTAATGTTTCCATAAAAAGACCAGGACGTATTTTTTTATTCGCTTCACGGGACAACTCCGCCACACTTTTTCCAGTGTTCCAGGGAAAAATATGTTTGTTCAAGATAAACACCCACTGATATCTGCAGAGGGATGTAACCAGGTTGAAATGCCATGTATATTCTGGCTCTAAGATGCTATGGACTGCGAATAAAAAACAAAACAAAATTTAAATCCCCAACACGTTAACCTCAAGGTACATTTAACTGATTGCAGGAGCAACAGTGAGGAAACACAACATTCCCAAGCACAAGAAGTCATGGTTTTGTCATATGTGTATTTACTCAATAATAAACAGGTTAGTGAATCAACAGCCTGAAGTGTTTCCATTAGCACTCTGGCCAGATTCACATCAGACTTGCGCCACACTAGACATGAATTAGTTATCAGCGGACAGACAAACTAAATCTTGTCTGGAGTTGTTGCTCTCATAATTGGGCAAACAACAGAGGTGAAATAAATTAGTTAATGATTAGCTGCAGGACTCACAGGGAACAAATGAGAAAGATAGAGAGAGAGAGAAACAGACATACAGCCACACCCTTTTTCCTACACTGGGAGATTTGATTGAGTCTACAGAGAAGCAAAAAAACCTGGGCTCTCTCCATTTCTTAGTTTGATACCGATTTAACGAATCTTCGGAAGATAGACACAAAAACACAATGGGGTAAAAAGAATAAAAATCACAGCAGGTTTCCTGGGCTGTTGTTCGTTAAATGGGGCTGTGTTTCGCCGTTGACTCCTCTGATACTAACATTCAGAACCTGAACAGTACAGCAGCCTGCAGAGGTGGAAATCCAGGGGACATAAAGTAAAAGTCCCCCCCCCCCAGTATTTTACTCCAATCACCTGGATTTGCTAATTAACATAATTCTTCAGTGAGGAGGTAGAACTAATTAGTGAAATCAGCTGGCTGAGTCTATGGGTGGAAGAAACACATGGTAGGACTTTTACTTTATGTCCCCTGGATTTCCACCTCTGGCAGCCCGTAAATACAGGCCTGGCTTTGGAGACATGCAGACACATGCAGCAGGACGGGTCGAATCCTGCAAAACTTCAGCTCGCCTACCTACTAATCTCCCCCACACACAGACGCTCAACACAGGCTCATGTTTCCCGCCACTATTTATGGATTTGTATTATTTTTTAAAGAGGTGCTAGCTCCTCTAAACATAGTGCACATTACAAAATCCCCCACCTACCCACCCCACAAAAGCAGATATTGAGAAATGTGGAGAAATACCAGCTTAGTGATAATGGGAGATAGCCCAGGAATCCCAGGCCCCAGGCCATGATATTGTTCTAAGAGGCAGTAGGAATGTGCTTCTTCTTTGCTGTGGAATGCACCTCTCGAAGGAAGCCGTCTGCCCTGTGCCACTAATGAACGGCTGCAAGGCACAGGCAGGGAATTCTAGCCACCTGTGTATACTGTGCAGGTCCCCTACCAACGACACACATGCATACACACACACACACACACACACACACACACACGCGCACACACACACACAAGCGCACACAAGCGCGCACAAGCGCACACATGCACCACACAGAAAACACATAAAAACATGCAGGCACACACACACACACACACACGGACACACACACACACACTTGGGCAGGGTATTTAATAAGCTAGTGTACTGCGCAGGTCTGCAAATACAGGCACACACACACACATCTGAATAAGTTATTCAATCACTGTACAATTCTCCACACTCACACACATCTCTGATCTGTACCCCCTCACATCCAGAGGCCAGATCACCTGCAGTTAAATGTAGTGGTCTAAACAGCTTGTTTTCCCCATGCCTCCCATTTAGAGGGCTAAAGGAATGCTAAACCAGCAAAGCAGCAGCCCTCCGTAATCCCGCTATTCTAAACCTATTTCAGTTCACACAGCTGTCCCGGACAACCGTAACCGAAACAAATTGTCAATCAACAAGCCAGACCAGTGCTAACCCTAATCTGGCCCTCATGTCACCCTAAGCAGTCAAGCAGCACAGTTACATTCACTGTCACGGATAACACAATCACAGTCGAATAGTCACCACATCAGTCTGCCCATTCAGAGCGCCGTACATATGGAAATTTCCGTCACGGAAAATCATTCCAATGACATCATCTTTCTTTAGGAAGCCACCATTTCAAATGTCACACGTGTGTGCAGTGGCAAACATATCGGTTTCGAGTGCATCCAGTTCAATCTCAGTTGAGTCATGCGCACTGCCTTTTCTTTAGATCTTTGCAAGAGAGGGAAAAATCGCTTTTTCAATATCATTAACGATTGAACATTTGCAGAAGTCTACTTGTTTCTACATGTCACAAGGACAAACATGTCCAAAGAGGGTGAAACAGCTACTCAGCTTTAGGAAGTTTGCGATTGAGTCAGAAATACCAGAGTTCCTTCAGACACGCTGTACACGCATTTCTTCTGTCCTCAGGGCCTGGATTCCAGCGCAGATTAAGGTAACATGAAACCGGTTCCATGGGAGTGTGCAGGTCTGTTCAGATCAACACTCACTCCTCTCACACAAAAACTCACTTGTAGCTCCACTGCTGTCTTTACCTGACTCCCTGCCTTCAATGAATGTTATCTGAGGGTGAAAGAAGTTATTTATAAAAGGAAACAAAGAACCATGATTCCTACACTCTCTGAAAAAAATGTATGAAAAGTACCTAAAAAGGTATAAACACTTGCCACTCCAGTGGCACCATATAGGTACATAAAATTGTACACCTAGCCAGCAATACATAATTAATTTGTACCTTTTTGGCTTGAAAAGGTACTTATTAGTACCAATATAGAACATTATTGTACTTTCAGGGTACATTTGGGAAATACCTTAAAGAAGAAAAATGTACCTCCACTGTACCTTTATTTCAGAGAGTGTAGCATGCTCAGAATTTTTCTTGGGAATTTTCTTCAAAATTATCTAGCCCTGAAAGCACTACTTGAGTTATTTGTGTAGCAATGTACTTTGAGTGCATGAAGTGAGCTGTAAATGTGGAGCTGGAATCCAGCCATAAGAGCATGTGCAATTAGAGCAGGTTTTTACAAACACAATGCACTACCAGAGCTGCCACATAAACTGCTCATGAAGTGGTGTAAACACTGACAGTCTGAGTTAATGGCCACACAACAAGAGATCACTGGACAACACATTCGGCACGTCCGAAAAAATGGTTTGTTGCTTATGCCGCTTCTCTGGTCCAATATTTCCTACAAAGACTGTGTGCCATCAATGAATTACAATCACAATTAGTTTGAAAAACAATGGGACTAATAAATGAAACCTCAACATGGTGCTCTTGTGAATATCCAACCTAAATTTGGTTGTTATATCATTACTGTATGCTGAAATTGTCATTGAATTAGTAAATAACCACCACCCAAAAACCACCCCCGTTGCCTGCGTGTGCTGTGCCACGTATTTGAGCAAGCGTCACGTCATGTTGGCAACCCTACAACACGCATCCTCTAAATGAGGATCTTAGGAGGCATTTATGAATATGGAGAGTATGCACTCGGAGTTCCTTCCAAATATGATTACGCGGTTCTGGTCCACTTATACAGTTAAACTAAGGAGTTCCAGTAACAGCATCTTTTATTAAATACTACAGGGCCACAACTATTCATAGAAAACATAAATATCATCTTGGACACTACAATCATATCGTAAGACATATGGGGAGTCTAGATAAAGGCCTTGGCTAGGAACAGGCAGACACAAAGC
This sequence comes from Synaphobranchus kaupii, assembly GCA_029718625.1. Lineage (NCBI taxonomy): Eukaryota > Metazoa > Chordata > Actinopteri > Anguilliformes > Synaphobranchidae > Synaphobranchus > Synaphobranchus kaupii. Next base: position 12,174,981 of record CM056396.1, on the reverse strand, counting down.
TTATCACAAGAGCATCGATAAGCATTTATGGCAGATACCAATATAAACAAACATCACTGGACGGCTTTAAAAAACAGCCATAAAGGTTTCGATCAGACAGGACTTTGGGTCTTGAACGTAACCAAAGTAAGGCGAATTCCTCTTCCTCTCATTCTGTGTAACAATAACAGCACTGTACGGTATTCTCAAACAAGCCTCAGCAAGCGGAGATACGGCAGTATGCTGGTCAGTCATCGCATTAGCATACTGTTGGGACTTGTACCTGTTCATTCCCTTGCAGACATTGTTATGGCGACTTGGGTTCCTGTCAGTGGACGCCGTCTCAATAGCATGTGCTATCTTTAAATGAGCTCTGCAAAATGAGCGTGATGTTTGCATTTTAAATGAAACATACTCCTGACTTCTGGAAGTGAACAGCCATGAATAGTAATTCGAAGACAAATTTGATTTTCATTGAATATGAAAAGAACGATTCAATGCATTAGCCGTACGACATGCCAAGTTTCGGCATGTAAAAGTCCAATTTCAAAAATGTACACTTCTTTCTTTAAAAAAATTATACACGCTATTCATCGCTGGCTCATGTGATTTAGAGGGACAAATGAAAAAAGATCTCCAAGCCAGACTGAGTAAGTGGTAAAGTAAAGCATGGAATAGAGTCGGCGATTAAACAATTAATGAAACCAAAGATCTTATTAACAGGCTTGGAATCCAGCCCGGGCATCTCAATCTCTTCCCACCAAGAGTCCACGTTCATCCATCAGTGCCTGCGTTTCCCCGAGTAACCATTAGTCTCAGAATATGATGCATGACACAGATTCACGCGTACACAGACGCATGCAAACACACCAGAGATTCAAGAGATCAACAAACAGGCCATACGTAACGAACACATATCGGAACACTTGTTTCTCTTGCTGTATTGAGACAGAGTAGCGCCTGAGAGCCAATGCACAGGTCCCATTGTTAGACTGCACAGGGATTGCAGAGTTTACACAAGGGCAGGAAGACATGCTTTCTCATGAAAACTAGTGTCCACTTCTCTTTCTTTAACACATCTTTCTTCCCCTTTACAACCCATTCTGCAACCAAGAAAATCCTCTTCAAGCACAAAAATCTCTGACCCTTGCATTTTTTACTAGACTAGTGGAAGAAGAGTGAGGTTCCATGAGTACAAATGACTCACTGACTGATTTGAACCAATCATGGTATACTACTTCGTGGAGCAAAGACTTCTGATTTGCTGACAGGCCACTCATGAAGCCTCCCTTCCCTGACACCATGTTCGACATCCCAGACTGCCTACTTGTTCCACCCAGAGATCTCAAATGCAGCTTGGCTGGCACGTACGGTAACATCCACACAACAAAATGCACATGGCGGCATTCCTGTGGTACAGCAGTCTTTTGAGTGCTTCCGCAAGTAGGTGTCAGCCAGCTCTCAGACACAAGCCTCGCTTTCCACGCCGAAAGAGCTCAAAGCCAATGAAATGCCAGCGTTGGATTATGCACAAAGGAAACTGAATCTGAAAGCTGAAGCCCTTGGCTTTCTATGTCACGTAATCTGTCCAACATCAAAACTAAAAGCAATGTCACAAGTAGCAGAAGAGAGAATAAAAGAAGGAGATTCCAATCTGGACATCTTAAAAAATGCCACAGTGCATTACGCATCATAAAGAATATCAAACATTTTATAAAAGCCACACTTGCCAGTTAAGGCAAAAAGCTCAGTAGATTAATATTAACTATCCATCCTTTTAAAAAGGGACTTTGCAGAAAGCCATAAAACCTTGAAAATTGGCTTCTTTATGGCTTTTTCAATTACATTTGCAATGGACAGGACACAATTGGAAAGACGACGTCTTATTAATAAACCGTGGGACATGTAACCGCCTCCACTAATTCAAGATGACACCACAGACTCATTTCAGTGTGAATTCCCAATGTACACCATCTCTGAACAATGACGCAGAGCACACCACATAATCCAAACTAAAATAAACTGCATTTCAGCATTACTATATGTGAGCAGCCCGGAGAGGAGTCAGTACGTTTTTAAAGCCAGACTGCAATAGAACAGTGCCTGTCTAACAAAGAGGGTAGGGGAGCTGGCCGACGTCTGTTACTTACCAGGACTTTGTTTTCCAACTTGTCACCCTTGACCTCTAGTTTCACTCTCTTCCTCACGGAAAGCTTGATCTTCCTGGTCACGGCATCCTTTATGCTTTCTAGAAGCAAAAATAAGAGGAGAGAATGTGGCTGACAAATCCAAAGGTAACCCCCGCTTTCCCGCGGTAGACCAAACGTACACCAACATCAACTGTGGAGGTAATATTACTGCAAAAACATATTGCAAATATCACCGTACATTCAGTCATGAAAGACTTAACTTATAATTGGCCTGGATTGTTGTTGCGATTTAAAGTGGAAACAGCAGTGTGTTTCTGTATGTTTGTAGTGTGCAAAACCCTGCTGTCCTCCATGCTGGAGTTTCCTGTATTGCAGGGGTAGGGAACCCTGGTCCTGGAGAGCCGTAGAGTCTGCTGGTTTTTGTTGTTACTCGCCACTTCATTGATCAATTAAAGCAGTTGGTTACACAGTTAACTCGCCTCACCTGGTTTCTTTGGTCTAAGTAGTTGCTGTATTTAAGGTGAAACAAAAGCCAGCAGACCCTGTGGCTCTCCAGGACCAGGGTTCCCTACCCCTGCTGTATAGGAACCTGTGGATGAGCCTGATGGTTCACAGGGCCTGAGCATGTGCTGATGTCAGTGGTAGGAAGAGGCTGATGGAACAGCGCACCCGGTGGACAGGATGTCAGTCTGTCTATCACAGGGAAATTACCCACAATCCATTTTTTGGATTGGCCAAGAAGCAATAGGCCCCATTTCAAAGCTATTTATGAGTCGTCTGTGGATTTAACCCCCAAACATCCAGTGTGAACACTTGTGTAATGTAAATATCACAGTAGATGTTGAGTCAATTAAATATTTCTGACAATTGTTATTTTTGTTAATAAATAAATACCCATTTGATGTGAAAATGTGAGATTTTCTTTCAGTTTATGTGAGAGAAAATATTTCCAAATATTTATGGAAACATCAAGTCTCCAGAGCACAGCCCAATATTAATGCCAGTGTGTGTTTATGAACAGTGTTGCACTGTCACAGCAAGCCAGCTAACAAAAGATGTCTTTCACAGACTAATTGAATAATGTGGTGAGATAGCGACAAATAAAAGAAAAGATTTCTTTAGGCATTTCATACTGAACATTCACGGGGAGGGGAAAGATCTTGTTTGAACAAGAAAAAATGATGCTTTATTTCCATACATATAAAACAGAGATTCACAACCTCTGGCATTATACAATTTCTAACTCTCACCCTCCACAACCAATGACTCCTTGCGTGAAACACTTTTAATTTCAACACGTTTCACAGACAGTTCACAGTATGTTGGCTTTCTCTCTGTACTATTGAACATTTAATATTTCATATTTGTCTGGGCTTTTTCCCATTCTGATCAATACAGGAATTCCATAGGCTCAAAATATAGCCCTCTTGCTGTTGAAAACATGCTTTTGTCCATGTCTTTTTCACTGTTCAAATAGATTTTTCACACTTTTGGGAAATCTTCCAGCGATGAAAATTGGCTTATGGAAGAACTGGGTCATGTCTGTTTTGATGTAGCAGCTTTGATTTTGTAGTGCGCTTTGCTGAGAAACTTGTATGGCCGATGTGAAGAAAACACAGTGACTGTTACCAGCTCTTTCCTCTACATCTTTCTCATTGATTTATCATTAAACACCCTTCGCCACAACTTTCTCTCTTTAAACATTTCATACAACTTCTTAAAATAAATGTTAGGACTTAATCAAAATCGATCATCAAATGTGTTAAACTATTTTAAACAACGAACCAATATGGTGTCAGAAAATAAGGAAGCTTGAGAACTGCAGTCAGGCTAAATCTTCAGTGAGGGTAAGCATCCAACTGGTCAAACATCAGGTATTCAACCGCTTCCACTTGCAGTTCCATAAAACATGGTTAAATTCACAGTGGAACAGGTTCATTAGCGGTTGACTTGCGAGAAAAAAACGAACACCTCTGGAACAATTATCTAAAGTGTGTCAGTGGCTATGCTTCCCAATGCAAAACAGAACCACAAGACAACCATTTAAAACCGCTTTAAACGCCCCTCTCTGTGAACTCCTGCCTGTATAGGGCAACGGCAGACAATGTTGGGGACGATACTTTCCTCGTCGCTGTCTTGCTTGCACAATGGACCGAGTGACAAATATGGACTCCTGACTCAGAACAATTGCAGTCTCAAACTACACTACAATGTAGTGTCTTTCTCCTCCTTGAGTGCTGCCCTTTTCTTACTGTTGCAAACGAGTGAAATTAGCGCCTGCGCGGAAGCCGTATACTCATTCAAACTCACATAAAGCTTTTCTGTTGCCAGTGCTCTTGCACCTGCGCTACTATACTGTACCATAAGTTACTAGCTCTACTAGCTACAATCTGTGGTGTCTGAAGATGGACGATTTCATAAAGCTTAATTTTGTAATTAGAGGCATTAAGGTATGCAGTGATGTTGTATGTTATCCAAAATCTGATTTAGAGCTTCAGAGAACCCAGGAACCGTTCCCACTGAATAAAAACTGACCCACAAAACTAAAATAAAAATATGTGCCCCTTTCTTTTTAATGCTGCCTTAAAAACACTAGTTGCTGACATATCTGCTAAAACCAAACTCAACACATGATCACGCAATAAAAAAACAAGACTCCATCATGTGAGCTCCTCTTTTATTAGGCCTACTATTTCACAACTTAAGGTTTTCCCAAAATTTTCAACTGAGGTTATTTTTACAATAACTCCAGCGTTCAGAATTTTGAGTTTCATTTTCATGCTTCAGAATGGCAGCCCTGCGATTTTATTATGAGCTATGTTAGTTTATACAAAGGGCCAGGATTCGATGAAAGTTCATTAGAACACAGCCACTGATCTAGGTTATGCCAACAAATCCTCATTTTGGTTCATTGTTATTGTACAGAACAGATCTCACATTTTATAAAAACATGTAATTTACTACAAAATGTGAATGCTGCATACAATTAAGTGAATCTCTGGCATACAATTAATGTTCTACTGTAGAAAACAGTAGAGAATATAAATAATGAGCTGGCAAAACTGTCTCGTGCCCAGACTCCAGTCTCGCGCACTCGCAATGACCATGCATGTGCGGTATGCGACGTGAGCTGTCATTGTCTTACGATGCTCGGAGTTCAAGCGCAGGGAGCCCTGAGCAAAAGACCAAAACATCAACGATCAAGCCAACGTAAAGCCACAAATAACACACGATTTCATTATTCCCGACAGCGATTGCAGGTGTGGGTCGGAAACAATCGGTAGCTAGCCTTACCCCGCGGTTCAGATAAACCTTTGCTAAAAAATACTGCATGGATAGAGATTTAGCCTACATGACCCAGCTTAATTGTAGCATACAATAAACCACATAATAACATAAACGGAAAAGCCATGAAAAAAAGCTATGAACTAAAGTTAACGTGTCACGGAAGAAAATAAGTTGATGAATGCCATTTAGATTTCATTTAATTAAATTCTGGAATAACATAAGAATCTCCTGATGACAATGCAATTTATTTCGAAATAAATTAATCTGCTGAGATCTGACTACATGTCGAATAAATCGGCTACTTAACAAAAGAGTCCGTAACTATTTCACTCTTAAGTCTTAATAAGACAATCACCCTAAAAACATGTAGGCAATGACAGCCTATTCATATTTTATAAAAGGGGTCTCATGAATGGCATGAAAATAAGTAGAGTAGAGTAGCTAGGCTAAACATCCAACACGAGTAACACGAACTATTCTGAAAATTCGAGAGTAGTCTATCCTACTATAGTAGGCTAACCTGGTGAAACTTCATTGGTATTATATGACCACTGGTTATTATTTGTCATAGCCTGCGCTCAAAGAAAATTACATTTCTAAATACAAACTGTTACCACTCCGTGATCAGTTATCTTACCCAACAGTTCTTTTGGCAATTCTGCCGTTTCCTCGCTCATGTTCACAGAGTTCTGGCGATTATGTCCAAATGAATTGTAACACACACAAAAGTAAAATCCGAAAATTAAAAGAAAATCCTGGTTCTTTAATTTCAGGTGCAATTCCTAGCGCTTGGTTACATATTTATTTTCCTCGGGAGCGTCGGTTCCACGTATCCACGTTTGTCTCCGGTGCATCTCCCTATACTTTCAGTTTCTTGTAGATGAGCAGAATTTTCGAAATCATAGATTGAGCAATAACCAGAGGAAGAGAGGAATCCACTTATTAAAAGGCAAGGCAAAAATGCTTAGTTCACATCGCGAGATTCATTCGCCGGAAGAATCACACACCCTGAGTCAACAGCACTCGAGCTGGCGATAAAGAGCTGCCCCTCCTCATGCCGAGACGGCTCTTGATAGAGGCCGGAGTCAGAACAGGGAAAAGGGGACATCTAGTGGTGCTACACAATATCTCATGCATCATAAAATATTATAATTTTACTGTTAAAAATGGCCCTAGTGGTTTAATTTAACTTAATTAATGTTTAAATATTGTAATGCAATTGTGTATTGCAACGCTCTTATAAAAAATCCTAAAACACAACCACCATAAACTTTTCCCAAGCTATACAAGAGGTCTTTCCATCACAATGTAGGCTACGTCCTCTAAAGAGATGTACTGGACATACCACATGTTTTCCACACCCTATTTTCTGCTTAGCATGTTTGGGTCCAGCCTCTGGTCTCATTGGACAAACTTGGTTTATGCCTGCCCAGTGCATTATGGGTGAGGCCTGGGAGGGATAGATGAGTCTGGGTCCCCTTTGTTACTTCTACCTCCCCTGAATGTAAATCTTTGCACTTTTTGCTTGCAACTGTAACTGATTAGTCTACATGCTTAAAGGTCTTGTTGTACAAGTCCGGACTCTCTCTCTGTTCAAGATTCAAACTGTCTTATGCATTTGTCTATTGATAACATGCAGGGTTTTTTTTATATAAAAGTAAAGGTTGGAGAGCCTGCCATTATTATTTTTTTAAATATATTGTTTCAAAAGTTTCAAATTTGGTTCTGTATGTTTGAACCACTGAAAAAATGTTTAAGACATCTGAGTGAAGACCAACTACCTTGGAGAACATTTTTTTTTATTTCCCTGCAATAATGCATTTATTATTCAAACCAATCCCAGCTCTGAAGCCACTTATTAAAGACAAAATGAGAAATTACATCATCATAGTCCACAGGTTCAAGCCGTCTTTAGTGTTGTGAGGCCTTTTGATCTGCCTCCATCAGCATATAATTGTTAAGTGAAGGCAGCTGGACAGAATGGAGATATGTGGAGACCTGTAGACAATATAGTCGACATGACAGGAGACAAACTGGATGCTTTACACATAGATAGCACACCTATGAAGGAGAAACATGCAAAGTTATCACTGTTTAACCATATCATAAATTTCAATCAATGATCCTCAGTGGGTGAATGCTGGTGTCCTACTCAACCAGGACTCTCAGCGTTGCCTTTGGCCCACCTGCCCAACTGCCGGTCAAATCAAAGCCTCCTGTATGGACTACTGTGACTCCACGTAACTCGCCTGTCTGGTGACCTGGTTGCTTCACCTTATTCAGAATATGTCTGCTTGGCTGGTGTTGAACAAGTTAAATCCTGTTAATGAATTTGAGAGCGATAACATTTTGTCCAACCCCAAGCCCTTAGTTTAATGTGGTGCGGCAACCCTTTGCTTACGTTTGGATTGAAGATTGTGGAGGTGAAGTGAAAGGCAAAGGGCAAAAGGAGTGAATTCAGACAAAAGAAGCTTTGTCAAATAATCGCTCAAATCTACATTTTACTGAAAAGATAAGCCTCTCCCCTATATAATTGTGGCTCTGTACCTCAGATGGATGATATACAATCAATGCATTGTTCACAATCATATGATAAACTGGTGGCAGTCTAATAATTGTGGCTGGGCCTTCCATATCAATGGAGACCGTGGCAGAGGGTCCAATGTCAGTGGAGACCATGGCTAGGGCCCCATGACAATAGGACTGCAGTACTCTGAATCTTTCAGGCCCCTGGTGGTCCGGGGCACGTGCATTCAGTTTTACGAAAATGCAGCAATATAGCGCTAGCGGTGGTCAAGTAGCCAACCATTTAGCTAATGCACGGGCACTTCACCAGTGTTGTTATTGAACTGCTCTTTTGCATAACTCCCAAGTGTTTCGAATCCTATAGGTGTACCTGCCGTTGTACCCTTGAGCAAGAACAGAACTGCTCACTGTCAACGTCTCCAAGGAATTACAAGGGAATTACAAGTAAAACCCCGGACAGTCTCAAAGAACTCGCTTTGCCTGAAGTTAAACTGTTATTCAAGACCTTTTTTTTCTTTTTCAGTAGATGGCAGCAAATTACAATTGTTGCAATCAAAATAAAAAGGGATATGTTTGAAACTGACATGCACGCAGCTTTATGGAAAGACAGAAATGTAGCATTTGCGGTGGTCAGGTAGGCTGCGCACAGGCACCAGGTGTGTTAGTGATCTACTCTTTTGCATAATTCCCAGGTGTTCCGCTCTTGTGCCACTGAAATGTCTTGCGAAAGTTAAGAGATTTTCACGACTTGCATGACTCACCATATAAAGCACATGCTTTTTGTCTGCTGACGTGATAGAGGAGCTGGTCATCGCAACATGGTCATGAGTAATGGCTTTATAAATTCACAGGGAGCATCATTGTTTAATAGGCTTCAGTGAAATTAACCTCTGAAAAATGTGCATATAGGACATAAAAGAAAATTAATACAATAAGCATTGTTTGATGTTGATCAGATGATCTCCTGAATAGAAATAATTCCACCCTAATGATTTATTGATTGATGTTGTATATATGTTGTATATATGTTCCCACTCACACTTCCTGTCACTTTCTGTGTGAGGAAACTGATCAATTGCCTTTTATCCTGGTCTACATTGCTTATCATGTCAAAGAAATCGATCAATTCACAATTAGTCACATCGTTATAAAGCACGTCAAAAATAGCTCATTATGGTTTCATTCGTTTTAAATATTTGTGTCTAACACACCCGAATAAGACGTTTCTAAAACATATCAAGTGGACCCTGTAGACACAGCAGGTTTGGGTCAGGCTCACCGTGTAATGATATCCGGATGGTACTTTGTTTACTGCAGAGCAGGTTGGGCACTGGCCCTGTCTGAACAGATATGCCATTGTGCCTGGGAGAGGGAGAATATGTCATCTCTTTGGCTTGTTTTTTAATATTTTAACAACACTTTTCTTTATTAGAGGTGACCTTCTAGAAATAATTATGACTATCCCACTCTAACAACTGAGAGTAGAGTGTGCACATGCTCACAGGGGCACAATATTGCCATGTACTCAAGTAAATGGCAACGTACATTCAAATTGTATCATAGGCATTTACTGTGTATTTGTGTTACCATTGCCAGTGAAAAACAGTCTCTCTCTCTCTCTCTCTCTCTCTCTGTCTCTAACACACACACACACACACACACACACACACACACACACACACAGTGAAAAGGTCACACATACACTTTATGCATGCACACACTCGGCATGCAGACAGCTGACAATGATTCATAGACGCACTTCATCGTTCACCGTTCCCTTAATGCCACCTTTTATTACTGGTTTTGTAAACAAATTATCATTTCAAAAAAGCCAGAGCTACTCTAAGCAATGGTGGGCACAGCAGAGCTCCATAATGAATGGGTCGGGATGCATACGTACATACATGATGAGCACATTGGACCATTATATTTCACTGAAAATCACCAAAAGGAATATCATCAACACGGTTGAAGTGAAATACATATGTGGTGTCACACAAATAAACACGTTGTTATTTTCATGTGTCTTGGGAAAGATACGTTAATTCCACACAGTTGATCATTACAATCAGATCTCACAATTAGACATTCAAACACGAAAAACTTAAAAGTACCTTAAATCTATTTAAATACCTGGACACATAAAGTGTAATTTGGCGTAACTATACATTAACCACGATGGAACCAAAGAGCAAGAGAAAGCATTATATTTTTCACCAGCCATCACTTCATGAGGATATCTATAATAAGAGTAAGAATCAAAATAAGTTATGATAATATGAAAAACAGACCAAAATGAATGAACACAACTGCACATGCAACATGATTGGCAAATTAAACGTAATCTGAGGGCTCTTCTACTTTAATCCAAATATGGAATAAAATAAATTACAAACTTCTGTACATCCATATAAAATAACATTCATTTTCATATTTACTCTTTCGATAAAAATAAAAAATAAACATTTTTAACATCCACACATAACGGATGGTGAAAAGTTTCATCCTTGTCCATCTACCTTGTAAAAAAGCAAGAACACACAGTTATAGTCATTCAACGAAGATTGTGTATTATTCTGTATGAATATACAAGTTTTAAGTTGTGGCACTTTTTTATTTGGTGCCAAGTCTAGTCATTGTATGATTCAGATTTATTGGACTGGATTTAACACTTATCCAGAATAATCTTGAGGAATATGTTCTTATACAGCTTGCGTATGGAGGAGGTGCTGAACAGCGTGTTGAGCCTCCTCACGCTCCTGAGGAGCTGGGGTGAGGCTCCCCGCGGGCGGAGCTCACGCAGGCTCTGTTCCAGGACCTTGGCAAGGTCTTGCTCCCCGTTCCGGGTCTTCCAGAGGTACAGGACCTTGAGGAGGTACTGCTGGGGCTCGCACGACCCCATCGCCGCCCGGATGTCCTCCTCTCTCACTTTCACCCCCGGCAGGCTGTCCATCATCATCTGCAGATCGCTCAGGGTCAGGCTCCGGAAGGCAGAGCACCTGGACACCGCCTTCTCACAGTGGTTCACGCCTACTGGGCGGAGACGCAATGAGGTCACAGAAGGCACAAGGCAGGGTCTGCTGTCAATCACGCAATGCTTCGGTTCATCTTTTTAGCTAACCAGCTTACAAGCTCTCTGGAAGGACTTAGGCATTTTTACATATCTGAACTCTAAGAAGAATGAGCAGGGATCACACACAAGTGTGGAGTATTGAGGATGTAATATTAAGCACAGAGGCAAGGCCTTTCTCAAGAGCCTATGCTTGCATCAACTAAGAGCAAAACAATGCTGCTTTCTTAACATGTTGAGATCTATTCCCTGCAGGTTTGTTTATACTTCCCATCTACACAGTCATCCCGGATTAGACTGATTTGGGAATCATCATCGCATAAGCAGAACTGGGCCTTTTGCTCTTTTCTCACATCTCTGCACTGTAAAATCTTGCACACTCTGAAAATAAACACATTCCATAAAAATGAAGGTTGAATGAAATTCATGTGCAAAGCAGTTTTTCTTGGTATCTGCCCTGCATACAGTTCAATAGTCAGGTTCAATAGTCACCCTAACCCTTGCTGAACGCCTTTAAAGATTAATGGTTTGGTGGATGGTTCTGTGATAAATTACATTGTATCCAGGGTTGCTCTAGTGCATCAAGCTGCTTCATGCCTGAGAAATTGGTGTAAGTGCCTGTTCTATTCATAGCTATTTAAGTCCAAACACAACCACCATTCCCTCATTGTATCTACTGTATTCACCAAGGAATACTATATATTATTCATAAATTAGTAAAACATTAAAGTTAAAATCAATGCTATAATTGTAAGAAGGATGCGTACAACTTTTTAAAAGTTGTGCCGCAATGTGTGTGGGGATTTTTTTAAAGAAATCAGACTAATTTAATTTTGTCGTGCATTTTAATTTTTGTGAACTGAGTTATTGTTTACATAGTTATGTACTATTCTTCCAAAAGATATTCCCTCATTTGGTGTTTTGATGATGGTGGTGGAGAGCGCTGACCAACACGTCGATCCACTCCCATAGGTGTTCAATTGGTTGAGATCTGGTGACTGCAAAGGCCATAGCATATGATTCACATAATTTTCATACTCATCAAACCATTCAGTGACCCCTCGTGCCCTGTGGATGGGGGCATTGTCATCCTGGAAGAGACCACTCCCATCAGGATAGAAACGTTTCATCACTCAGAATAACTTTGCATTGATTTGCAATCTTCCCTCTAAGTGGACCCAAGCCATGCCAGGAAAATGCCCCCCACAGCATAACAGAGCCACTGGACCCCCGTCTGTATATTTATATAGGGTCCATTAACTGGACTGGAGATGATCCCTTTAGTATATACAGGAAGGATACCTAGAGTATTCCTTATAGGATCTCTAGGGCTTAATCCAAATGTCTGGACTTCCCCAAAATTTAACGGACAAGTTCCCGTGAAGTCCGGAGCAGCTAGGGCTGTCCAAGTCTGGAATCCATCACATTGGCAAAGGGGGCTTTTGCAGTCTTTCATTCAGCATTCCAGAGAGTCCACTTGGGTACAGACTTCACCAGAGTTTACCAGTGGGATTACCCAGAATTCATAGCAATGTGACTATATAAAATACGTCAAGAAAGTAATGGCAAAAAAAGGAAATAATAATAATGTAAGTAATACACAATTCATATAGCCGAAATGCATTCATATTGATTGATTTATTTTTTATTTAAAATTTACACGTATCCACGGCAATGAGTGAGGTTTGAATTCCCGTCTCATTACCATATTGTATACCCTCGCAGCCCTGCGCCCTTGCAGACTTGACGTCACGATGCTGAGCACTTCAATCAATGCCACAGTACCTAAGACCAAAGTCCATGAGGGCCGAGTCTGCTAGTCTGGAGTCCGGACATTTGGATTCAGCCTAAATATTTCCTATAAAGAAAAACAAGCGGTGACAAACTTTGCCAGCAGGTGGCGTCTGACCTTTGGTGATTCCAAACAGCCTTCCCTGGTCCCTGTTCATCTCTCGCCACAGCCTGAGCAGCTGTAGGACCTGCTGCTTAGGCCCGCACATCGCTGTCACCTGCTCCACGGTCCTGCTGTCCAGCTTCCTGCCAGGTAAGCTGGCCGCCACAGTGCCCAAGGGCAACGCAGACAGGAAGTGCAGGGAGGACAGGAACTGGAGGATGACCTCCTCACACAGTATAACATCTATGGAGAGGATGGAGGACATTCAGTTTCTCTGTCGAAATAGGGACCAGCCCGACAAACATTTACAGCTGCAAAATGATACAATGTGATGTAAGGTGCTCTAGTGGCCCATCTAGCAAAGATACAGTGCCCACTAGCTGCCTACACGCAGTAGAAACAGACTGTAGTAGTGTCGATTTGTGAAATGCTAGTGGACCCACAGATAACAGTTTGATATGTGCTTGCTTGCTATAGGTCGCTGGCTTTAAATCTGATCCCAGGCACTCACTGAGGCCTGCCTAGAAACATGCTAGTTTTAAGTTGTGATTCGACAATGAAAAGTAAAAAAAATGTTGTGTTAAAATTGTATGTTCAATTGTAAATGTATTTCCTTTCTGGAACTTTAGATATTGTGCCCTTTTTGACTTAGCGGTGCTTAGCGGTGTTTCTCACACAGCCAGGTGGGTTTGCCTTTCCATTCCTGAGGCCAAAAATTCAACTTTGACCTCAAGAAGATCAGGGTTAATAGTTTATTTGACAAATTGTTTATCTGCAGTAACCCAACTTTGGTTGATTTAATAAGATCCCAAATAAGGGGTGTTATTTTGCATATGCACCCAAAGTATTTGCATGCGTTATCATTTCACTCTCTGTGGGTGATCAACAAAAAGGGATTATGTAAATAACTCCCGCCGCAAACAGCCACATTTAAATGAGAGATGTCGCGTGTTTGGAATGGTTCGGTGTAGGCTACTGTTACACTGAACAAGCTGGCGGTTTACTACGGTTTTACTACACTGTTTCACTCGATGTTTAGTGTTATGTTTAGATTAGCTTCTGCCAGGTGTAAGATTCATGTCAGTACTGAAATCGACTCTCCAGATAAACATCTTAGGTCCCTCCCAGAAAAGGTGCATTTTATGGGTTGTGGGTGAAGCCGTTGACAGTTCCAGTCCCAGTCCAAGATACAGGGTAAATTACAGATTAAGATAAGTTACTGAGGCCGGGATTCCCCCAAGCATTTGAATCACAATCAAAAAAGTTGTCACTTTTTCTTTCCACAAAAAAATATTTTTTGGCAAATAATCCAAATGAATGGGAGTAACATAATTTGAATTTATTTGTAAGTCAAAGTGAAGTCTGAGTATAACATGGTTACCTGTGTGACACTGCAGGTCCTGCTGAAAGCACTCTGGGGCAAGGCCCCTGTCATCGTTTTCACACACAGTGTTTTTCTCAGCTGTCCCAGGAAGCATGGTCCTCTTTCCCAGCTTGCTGCAGTCCCTGTGTAAGACGCAGGGCTCTGTCGCTGACAAACTGCTAGAGAAGGAGCCCTTCGCACACCTTTCACATTCCGTGTCACTCTCTGGCGTACCTGCATGAAAAGAGCCATAAAGTTAAAAACAATAAACTGAAAGCAAACAAAAGTATGAAAACCATAACCATGATGTTTAGTTAACTGCCATACTAAATTTCACAAGATTTTGAACTATGAATTCAGGTGGGACTTTTTATTATTAACTTATTATTAATTGTTAACCCACATATAAACTTAATATTCCATTATGCATTTCATATAGTACTAGGTCTGGCTCACCCCTATCAGAGAACCATGGACTAGAAAAATAGGGGTTGGGTTTCAACACTTGCAACAAACAAAAGTGTTAACTGCAAGAGAAATCAAAAAATGACTAGATCAGAATATTAAACAGTCTGAACCTAGCTATGTGGAAAAATCTAAATAACATCATTGACTCACAATGCAAAACCAGCCTCTGAAACATTACCTGATGAAGTATTTTAAAGTAATTACATTGATTTAGGTAATCACTTATACTGTAGTACTATAAGCAACTCTTGAAAACCAGTTTTTGTCCGTTTTTCCCATGTTGTCTTTCTCAATTTGTCTTTTTCTCAATACGTCTTTCCAGTAGCCAGGAAAGAACAGAAAGACAACATGGGAAAGGAAGCATACTTCTGTGGGTTCACTGAGTTTTGCCCTGATGAAGACCCTGCTGACGGCTGCAACATTGATCATGTGGTTTTGTGGCGAGTCATAAATCATTGATTTAGGAAGCACTGTTTGTGGACCCCAATTGCTCTCCTAATTTCGCTGCAATTTACATTTTAAAAAGCAGTCAAACAAAATGAGTTCTTTGTGGAAAAAAAAAAACCCTTTAAAATTAATTTTAGTTAATACGCGCCAGATGTTCCATTTTAAACAATATAAAAAAATATTTGAAAGCAAACTACAGGAAACCCTAGAGCTACATTACATACAGCTCAGTATTTCCAATTTCAATGTCCTGGACTGGAAAACATCTCGTTTGTAAAGGGAAACTCAAGAATGAATCAATGTCTGTAAGGAAGCGTATGTCACAGCATGATGTGGAGAAGGCGACAGAGAAACACACCCCACGCCACATCATTTTGAAATGTGACGAAAAAGCTCAACAACTTTCAGAGGAGCGGGTGTGTAACATCACTGCCAAGAAACTGTTTGTGGCCATTTGATACTGCTGATATAGTCCCAGGCAGAGCATGTTTGTTTTTCTCCATCAGAACAACCTGCTTGACCCGCATCAGTCCGGCTTCAGAACCGGCCATTCCACTGAAACTACTCTCCTGGCCGTGATGGAGGCACTCGCCACTGCTAGAGCCTCCTCTCTCTCCTCGGTTCTGAGTCTCCTTGACCTGTCTGCGGCATTCGACACGGTCAACCACAAACTCCTGATCCCTACACTCGCTGAGATGGGCATTTCTGGATTGCCCTTGGTCTTGTATCATATCTCACTGATAGATCCTACCAAGTCTCCTGGAAGGGTTCCGTCTCTGCTCCCCATCCCCTGTCTACAGGAGTCCCGCAGGGATCTGTACGGGGTCCTCTGCTGTTCTCTATGTATACTAAGTCTCTTGGTTCAGTAATTAATTCACATGGATTCTCATACCATAGCTATGCTGATGATACTCAACTCTTCCTCTCTTTCCCTCCCTCTACCCACAGGTTAAGGAGAGGATATCTGCTTGTCTGACTGACATCTCTGAGTGGATGGCTACCCATCACCTGAAGCTCAACCTTGACAAGACAGAGCTCCTCTTCATGCCGTACAAGACCTCCCCACTACATGACCTCTCCATCACCATTGACGGGACCGTGGTGGCTGCCTCCCGCTCTGCAAGGAACCTGGGGGTGGTCCTGGGACGACCGGCTGGACTTCAAAGAGCACATCAGGGCGACGGCACGGTCCTGCAGGTTCCTCCTGTACAACATCAGGAGGATTCGACCGTACCTGACCACCTACTGCACCAGCTTCTTGTCCAGACCATGGTCACCTCACGCCTGGACTACTGCAACTCCCTGCTCGCAAGCCTACCAGCCTGCACCATTCTGCCTCTTCAACTGATCCAGAATGCAGCTGCCCCGGCTTGTGTTCAACCTCCCGAAATTTTCCCATGTAACCCCCCCTGCTGAGGTCACTCCACTGGCTGCCAGTTGCAGCCAGGATCAGGTTCAAAGTTCTGACCCTGGCCTACACTGCAGCCAATAGGGACAGGCCCCGCCTACCTGCAGGACTTAATCCATAACTATGTTCCTGCTCGACCACTTCGCTCTTCTACAGCAGGGCGACTCGCACTTCCCCCCCTCCGTGTCAACGGCTCTCGCTCGTCCCGACTGCGGAGTTTCTCCACCTTAGCTCCTCAGTGGTGGAATGAACTTCCCATTCCCCTACGTTCTACTCGAACCCTGCCTGCATTCCGTCGAGGCCTGAAGACACACCTCTTCAGACTCCACCTGACTGATGTTCTAACCTAGGAATATCAGGTTCCCTGTGTTTACTAGTTCCCTGTGTTTTCCTGTCTGTTTGTTATAGTTTATAATAGTATTTAGAATAGAAGTGCAGTATAGCTGATTTACCCACAGCTTACTGTGAACTACAACGTTCATTAATAGGGATAGCTGCTACATTATGGGAAGAATGTGCTTTGTCTTGTCTGTTCTGTAGTGATCTTTATGATGTCTCTGTATGCACTTATTGTACATCGCTTTGGATAAAAGCGTTTGCTAAATGAATGTAATGTAATGTTAAAAGAGGTTCAGGAGGCTTGGGGAGACAATGTTATCATACTACTACAGCAACACAACATACTATCAATGTTATCATACTACTACAGCAACACAACATACTATCAATGTTATCATACTACTACAGCAACACAACATACTATCAATGTTATCATACTACTACAGCAACACAACATACTATCAATGTTATCATACTACTACAGCAACACAACAATGCTGCAAAAGCAATAAACTACAATGGTGGAACTCTCAGGTATAAACTGTATTTAAAAAAACAGGGGTGTCCACTGTCAATTCATAGGTTTCTGGTCCCCGTTCAAACTGCGGTCTTAAAGGGGACTCCCACCCAAAAAGTAATGATTTGGTATGGTGTTCCTTACCTTCAAAATAATTGACAAAAAAAAACACTGGCACTCATTTTTTGGGGCATTGCTGCATTCGGATCCGAATTTTATGCTTTCTTCCTGACATTCCCTTCCCTCGCTTCATGGGGGGAAATCCCCAAAATGCCAGGATGAAATATGGCAGTCACATGAAATGGGAGTCGATTCCAATTTAAGAAAGAGGAGGGAGTTATATTCCCTCACTCCCTCGTTTATCTGCCCTTCCACCGAGGGTATAAAGAAGGGAATCCCACAATGCAATTATCCACATGGAGAAGTGGGTGGTCACGTTTCAACCCTATGGAATAGCACTTCCTACATCGGTTGCGAGGGCCGTTCAGTTCTGTTTCGGTTTGTTTCTCGGCTATCCAGCCTTGCAGAGCGCCTGTTAAGTTTGCTTGCTGCACATCACAAATGTTGTCACAAAATAGCTCACTCAAGAGAAGACAGCAAGGGAAGGGTATGTGTTAAATTGGATCCGAATGCAGCCATGTTATTTTCTGCGGGCTAAAGTATTATGCATGACCCATGAGTGAGAAATTATTGTTAAAGTGAGAACCAACATATCAAATAATGATTTTTTGCTGATGTTCCCCTCTTATCACTTCCTTGCAGCCATTGACTGAATGGGCACCTGGAAATGGCATCCCTAAACCTTCGGACTATGAACTTCCACGACCAGGAGTGGACACCACAACACAAAAGCCTTTGATAATAGATTTTAAAAGCACATACCCAGTACGGCTACCCCAGAACCAGGCGGGCAGGGGGTGTGCCTTATGCAGAACTCCACCTCCAGATGGTACCCCGGGGCGCACTCGCACAGCCGGTCATGTGTCCGGTCGCACTCTCTCCGGACCAGCTGCTGCTCCTTGCAGACGGACGTGCAGCGCTGGCAGGCTTTGCCCCAGTGCCAGTGCTCAGAGAAGTGCCCTCGGGGCAAGGGCCGCACGCGGTGGGCGCGTCCCTGCCGCAGTGGCGCAGGACCGCCGTGCCAGGCGGGCACTGCTCGCACAGGTACACCTTGGAGGTCACGGGGTCGCGGTGCTGGTACGTGGGCGGGGACACCTCCCGGGATCCCGCAGTGAAGGAGAAGACAAGCAGCTGTGGAGGGAACGCAGTGACGTCACGCTGAAGAATTTGTTTGAATTTTTTACACCCACCCAAACGCACAAAATATTTCCCCTGTGGAGAAGTCCACCACCTCACTCTGTCCAACAACACCGCAAGTGCACAAGACAATCCCAAATATGCAACGGCTTTGACCTGGCCTTCACTCAAACTAAAAGAGCCAGGACTCCAATGCTCCACAGCCTTTGGTGTGGTCATTGAAAGGACTTCTTTCAAGGGGAATGGACATTCATAGGAATTCAACGGTGGTTTATTGAAATGTAACTTTCGACCTTCCCACCGTTTTGTTGGAAATAACATTTGTTCAACACACCACACACATGGCATATGCACAGCAGCGATAGACCTTTAGTAAACCACAATGTTATCGTCTGTATGGCCTCAAAGAACCTCACAAAGATGACTCGAGACACTGGAAGCTGACAGATATTGTTAGAGTTATTTTAAAGCGTGGAATATTTGCTTCCAGAGTAGTTAGTTCAAAATGGTTTTGTTAATTCATAATTCATAGAAGGTTATGATGTCCATTAGTCTGATTTCTGTGTTGGGTCTGCAATCAAACAAACAAACAAATGCTTGAATACCAAATTATTTGAAATTCTACACTGTTTCCCGTAGAAAATGTTGGTTTCGAGTTTTTGAGGTATCAGCCTTGTTATTATATTTTACTGTGGTTGCTATACTACTGGTGTATAAAGAATGCAGCAAAATTTAAAAAAATTTAAAACGATCAATTTCACCTTGGCAGGTTATGCAGGGGTTTAAACACCAAAAAAGCACCATGTGACCCTTTTACTGACCACAGCGAGTCAAGTTCCTTGGTGTAAGGTTTCATCTGAAAAGTGTCATCTTCATTACAGCACAGTGGCTCCTTTACTGGGCCAATACTTTCCATCTAGTCGAGAAGGAAGAGCTAACACACCGAATTAGACAGTAAAATGTCCAGTGTTAATTTGACTCTAACAGAGTACATACATATGAGTCCAATAAGGACAATGTGTACTCCAAGAGATTTTACTGCGTAGTCATTTGCCACAATTACATGCCATGTAATCCTCTGACTGTTTTTTGACAGTGAACTTTCATGAATGAATAGTGCTATGAATATGAATATTTCCACACAGTGAGTGTTCTGTTCATTTGTTGCATATTATATATTTAAGAAAATATTTATTCCAAATTTGTTTGAAGGAAACAAGGCTAGCTATAGACCAGATCCTTTCCATTGTTATTTTGGTCTGATAACAGCTATGCAATTATTGCCTCCCTCAGTTTAATTTTGCTTCATTTTGAACTTTATCTTAGCTGTTAAAACCACCCCCTTCTGTATACTTAGGCCTACATCATCATTGCCACAGATGCTTTTATATTCAACTTCAACTTGGAAGATATAGGTTACCTTTCAGTCCATGGTTTAGGTTATGGTATCATCAAAGGGGACATTGTGAAAGTACACTGCCTAGCCAAAAAAAAAGTCGCACACTCTAATATTTAATTGGACCGCCTTTAGCTTTGATTACGGCGCGCATTTGTCCTGGCATTGTATCGACAACCTTATGCAACGTCACAACATTTATTTCCGTCCAGAGTTGCATTCATTTTTGGCCGAGATCTTGTATTGACGACGGGAGAGTCGAACCACTCCGTAAAGTCTTCTGCAGCACACCCCAAAGGCTTTCAATGGGGTTAAGGTCAGGACACTGGTGGCCAATTTATGTGTGAAAATTATTCCTCGTGTTTCCTGAACCACTCATTCACAATTTGAGCCCGATGAATCTTGGCATTGTCGTCCTGGAATATGCCCGATGATAGGATAACCTGATCATTCAGTACATTCAGGTACGACTCAATTGACTCCAATGGATACTTCCAACTGGCTATAGCCTACATGTCGCCGACAGCGTCGCAGTTCAGCACGTGGTGAGAGTGTAGTACTCCATGGTACTGAACTTCCCTATTTGTGTTGTCATTTTCCACATTGGGACTGAATTCTCTTTGTTCCTAAATTAAACAGGTCTATTTTGGAATGCATGCATGCGCAGAAGATTTTTTATATCTTTTCAAAATAAACTATAGGTTATACGAGTATCCCGACTTCTAAATTAAACATACAGGACATTATTTGAATAACTGTATTATTTATTTGTTAAATTACTTCATTGCAAACCTTTAAATAATTATAGCTGAAAATCGTGATTACTAGTTTATGGTAGCCTATGGCTCCATCCATCCATTCACCCATCATGAGACGCTTTCTCTAGGGATGTACAGTAGCCCACAACCTCTTGTAATAACATTTTGCATGTATTCGCAAGATGAGCTGCTCAGTAACATGCGTTCGACCAATATCCATCTTAACTCGGTGAAGCATCCTCTTAAGTACAAATTATGGATAGGGCTAGATGCAGTCAACTACTTAAATTCCCGGTCTCAAGTTTCACGGCTCATAAATTCGTCGTTACTCACCAGGTATAATTTCATGGTTGATCGTGGCCTCTTGTTCTGAGTATCCAGTCCTTCCATAAAGTAAAGTCCGTGTGAGCACGTTCTTTTCCATACTAAACTTACAGTTAAGGAAAAGGGAAGAGACCGTGCCCAGCCCAATAATGGTATTTCCAGCTGTAGCATATTTCCCCCCCCTCCTAACAGTTTGTTGCATGTTCCAGGTGTTATCTTTTGTTAACACTGTCTGATGACCCAGTGTTTATATTAACTTCGCATCGTGCTTTTATTGCTTAGTTGTGAAGATGTGTAGGCTATGTATAGGCTACCACTGGGCAAAAAGATACGTTTAATAAAAAATATAATTTTACAGTAGCCTATGCTGTAACACTCATTTGTTTTAATTTGCATACATATGAGAATTTTACGGTTGATGTAACTCGTTGCGTCGTTAATTGAGGTGAGACCTGTCGCACTACCTCATTTTTTGTTCACGATGGGGCGCACCTTCATGGAATGCGATTTTTCTAAATGGAGAGAGAGGAGGCTCTTTCTTAAAAGGATAAAGTATAACTATACAAAACAACTACTGCTCATTTGATGGCTCGCCCTTTTTGCTTGATCAGCTGTACCAGCCAAACCAAACAGAACACAAATCATTGAATCCCAATCCGGAATGAATGCCATGTACCCTGTATAACGTAATAAAATGGCATGATCACTTCCAGACAGATTCCAGACAGGTGCATTGGAAACACACAGATGTGCCTATTATTAAGTAGATGACCCCAGGTTTTTGTGCCAGGAGAATATTTGGTTTATTAAATAATAGACCATTTTAATCGTGAGTCAAACCTGATCGCAATGATAGGGATAATTACTCTGTAGTCTGTACCGAAGCGAAAGTGCCTCTAACAGAGCAGAAAATAAACTCTATCACATATAACAACAAAATGTCTCGAAGGTGGCTAAAAACAGAAGAAACAGCATTTAATAATGTCAGCCTACATGAACTTTAAAATGAACTGCAGGATCCACGCAAAAATTCCTAAAGTCTATTCTTCTTTCCTTTATTATATTTCGTCTGAATAAAAGCATATAGAATGGTACCTCTTCATACCCCCCCCCCCCCCAAAACACACAGACACATGCGCCCCCAGGCAGACATATTCACACACCTGTTAGTTTGCATAAAGCACAAGATTTAATCGACTTCAGTCATTGTTTGTGGTGAAACTGTCAGACCACCATATATTTACATAACAGATTTATTCAGAAATGAAGAGAAATCTTTACTGTGAAAAACAACGATGGCTTTGGCAGTCTGTTCATTATTGTGTTCAACACAGGGTTGAATGTGGTCTGCTTTTTGTTTTTGTAAAACTGCCATCTAATTAAAGATGCCACGCCTTTATAAGCAGGCTATCTTTTATTGAAATCGTATTATAAAGATGACGCCTTCCACATCAGTGAGATTTGCATTAGATTGCCGATATAACCCGAGAAAATCAGATAATCAGAAAAAGAAATCAGATAATTTACTCCTCCAAAATCTATTCAGCTATTCGTGCTATTTATTTAGGTTATTCACATAGGACATTAGCAGAATTGCAGCCAGTACAACAGAACAAAATGATTGGCCAAGTGGCCAACTGTGGCCTCCAATATGTTAACATGAAATATAATGTACCAATTACAACATTGATAACTCTCCTTGTCAGTACTTATTAACAGTCACAGGAGCAGAAATGAATTAATCAGAGACACCAGTTGACAGTGGAGCATTTTCTAACAGTGACCATGCCTCAGCTGTGAATAGGAAACTCTTACGGATGCTTTCTATATCAAACATTTTTGCATCACGGACATGGAAGTTTGATCCGTCATTGGCTGTTTTAAATGAGGTTTTATTGGAAACCATGACGTCACATTCTCTACACTGGAAGATTGCAAGCTTGGGCAGTTTGCGTAGAATGCAAAACATTACTAAAGCAGAAAATAGCAATAAATAATAATGGGAAGATGTAGAAAAGCACCAGGAAATGTGACTTTAATTAACATAAGAAACTTCGCCAAGGAAGCTGAATGCATCATATGACCCTGGGAAGTAATAAATAACAAAGGCAGAAATATACTCAGACAGCCAAAGTGTTTCTGTTTTTCCAGGAACTATGAAATCATGAATACAAGACGCACATTCATAGATGTAGCTTGGTCTGCGAAAGTGAGTAATAACAAATGCAAATTAAAATTATTTGAATGGATAATTGATTGCCCTTATATTGCACTGTTCAGATCTCAAAACATTTCACAGTTAAGGGGGCGGGGGCAGCACACCATAGAGCAGTGTGGGACATAGAGGAAAACAGTATGTTTTCACTAAGGGAAAATATTTATTTGGCCTTAGATGCCAGTTTTTGTACATTTTACGTTCAAGTCATATTTCCCAGTCATCATTGATTAGTGGTTTCATTGATTGATACTGGCTGTCCCTTACTCAGATTATGTGATCCATATTCACATTTTCCCGTAATACATTTGTAAGAATTACCATAGACATTACAACTGAATAATTGAATTGTGAAATTAAAGTACCTGACAAGAGAATAGAGAATAGCCAACCACAAAGTCATATCTTTAAGCAAATAACACTCACTGTTTCACTGCATGAGAAACACTTTGCCCTTCCAAGTCTAAGGTAAGGCCAAATATTTATTGAGTGCAGGGATATTCTCTGATGGCAGAGTTAATTTGTATGTATCAAGAGATATTGGTTTTATATAGATACAAGCAGATATTTAATACAAAATCCCTGCAGGTGAATATACTGTATGGGCGATTTACTGCATTGTAACATGTATTTTATTAAGCATACTGTAAAAATCATATCTGAAAAATAATAAGGAGCGGAAATGGATCATAACCAGTACTACAGTATGGTTACTACATACTATATACTAATAGTAGGCCTAAGGTTACACAGTAGTAATAGGTAATTTGGAGTTACATCTCTCAGTATAGGTGGGTGATACTAACATAATATTGCTTTAAGGTGTGTAAAGTAGTTGTTCATTATTACACAGTGATATATTTGACATTACTATTGTCAACAACAATGACCATACAGTACCAGTCAAAAGTTTGGACACACCTACTCGTAGAAAGTATTTTTTTGGTTATTTTTACTGTTTTCCACACTTTAGAATAGTAAAGACATCAACACTATGAGATAACACAAATGGAATTATGCAAAGACCCAAAAAAGTGTAAAACAAATAAAAAACGTCTAATATTTTAGATTCTTCAAAGTAGCCACCCTTTGCCTTGATAACAGCTTTGCACATTCTACCTGGAAATAAGGTATCAAGAGTCTTTCGATATCCTTTTATACAGAGTCATGATAGCATCACCTGTTTACCTGTGGAATACCTGTTTACCACAGAAGTTGGTTGAGAGAATGGCAAGAATGTGCAAAGCCGTTATCAAGGCAAAGGGTGGCTGCTTTGAAGAATCTAAAATATAACACTTTTTTTATTTGTTTGTATAATTTAATGTATTATCTCATTGTTTTGATGACTTTACTACTCTAAAATGTGGAAAACAGTAAAAAAAAACTTAATGGCAACATTAGAAGCAAAAGTAGATTATTTGGCTTCATTTGTTACTGAAGCCGTGGATAAAATGTCGCTTGTTATGATATCATCATAAATACCAGGGGCGCAGCAAGACAGTTCAAACCTCACCCTTTATTAAATTATCAGCTAAATTGTGTTAATATTTGTGGGTTATACACTAGGACTAGAAGATCATCACCACCATCATCATCATCATATTAATTATGAATAGTCAGTAGTAAAGTGAGATATATGGAGACCTGATTAAGGACTTGCGGAATAATTCCTGTTACAAAGCTGGCCAATGACCTTGATATAGCAGGAATCCATTTTCTGTGCCATTTAATGCTGTGGCTATGCTTCCCCACTGTTTGTGGGGAAATTATTATTATTATATCAATATTGTTGCTGCTATTATTAATTTTGAAAAGCAGTTAAATAATATTATTTCTTAATTGGTAATGTCTAAATTGTCAGTGTAAAAATGTTGACCAGGATGTCCTTATAATTCAAGTCAAGCCAGTTTCTGAATTATATCATCAGCACTGTATGAGTAATGTATCTGTATGGCAGGTTTGAAAAGACGTACTGTATGTGCAATCTTTATAATGATCTATTGAGCCTAAAGTCAACTCAAAAACATTAGAGCTTTGTACTATCAAAATTGTTGGACATGTTATTGTACCATCCACGGTACCTGTAGCGAAGGCAGTTTGTTTATGACTGGTCAAGGATTATACTGAAAGGATTATATAGTTCTTATGTTTTAAAAAAAATTTTTTTTTAAGTATATGAAGTTTTATTACAACAGAGTAAAGAAAAAAATTTTTTGTTTTGTAAGAGAACTTGAGCACGGTAATGTACACACATCCATCCAACACTGCAGTTAAATTCCTGCCCTTCCTATTTCAACCACATTTCATTTCATTTCATTGTCAATTTATTGTATATTTCCCACTGGGTTTTCCTAAATGGCTGTGATTTATTGAACTTAGGTGGGGTTTCACAAAGTCTAGCTCTCACAAGTTCTATGTTAATTGCCAAAAGCAACAAAAGCTGATCCAAAATCAGAAAATGATTTGTTATAATAGCGCTAATGTCGTGTCTGTAGTCATTTCAAAAATCATATGGCACTACTGGTTTTTTTTCTAATTTATTTAATTGGGAAAACGTGTTCCCTGAGAATCTTATTCTAAGCCACGAAAAACTGCTCCTGCAAGTTCAAATACTGTCAAGCTGAAGTTTACTGTCAAGCTTTAATTGACCCACAGTGCGTAGTTGCATTTTAATTGCCAGTTTGAAACACAACAATGCAGGCGTCGCTAATATCAGGTTTCACACAGACAACTGAATGAACCCTTTGTGTTTTGACAGATGTATCAAAAGTATTATGAGATGCGCTAGGAGGAGTCCACAAAAGAAAAATGTGAGATGTTTACTCCACCAAGACGGTTCCTTATTTTACAGTCATGTTATTCATCCCTGCTTATGAAATATGGCCTGTGGTGCCAGTAAATGATGGAAATGTAACATCTGGAAATCCCATTCTTGAAAAAGCTAGTTTTAAGCCTCATTGTGTGGGATCACAACAATCCAAAGTCAATGCACAAGAAAGCCAGGGGGCTAAATTCATCAAGTTGACGAGTGTCAGAGTTCATTTTTAATCATGACCAAACTTCACCACAGGTATTGGATGACACCACAGGTATTGTATGGCATTTCAAATGCTACAATAGCACTTCCAACAATTTGATAGTACAAAGCTCAAATGTTTTGGAGTTGAATTTGGGCTCAATGGATCACTATAAAAATTGCAAGGTGACTTGAATTACAGTCTGTAAGGACAAAGGCTGCCTCAAAGTTTGTTGGACACTAACAATTTAGACATTACCAATTCAAATAAGAATTATACTATTTACAATGTATGTATTTTAAAATCTGCCTCTGCTCTATATTTTTATATATCCCACAAACAGTGGATTATCTCGATGCATTGCAAGATCTGCTGTGAAACCATACCATAATGTAAAAACAATTTGTTTTCAACAATTAACTTAAGAATATTAGCAGGCACAGAAAATGGCTGCCTGGTAAAGTCCTGGTGGGTGGTTAGAGCCCCGACAGAGAGGCACTTAACTCTACTCTGCTTCGGTTGAAAGAAGCCCAGAGAAGTCAGGCGGCCTCTGAGGAGGAAAAAGGAAGTTGCATCCATCAGAGAGCAGAGGTTACGACGTGGCGGAGGGCAAGGGGTACGACGTGGCGGAGGGCAAGTGTGCAGAAAACACTCACACTTCTTTGGTCTGAATGTAGATGGCGCTTCAAGACCTGCTGGCATGCTACCCAAGCAGAAAGTGCTTTTTCATCAGCCATTTATTAAAATTAATGATTTTGCGTTAATCAGCCTCCTTAATAACAATTAACAACAATTAATAACAACTAGCCATGGTTAAACTGAGAAAAAATCAGGTTTATTGTGATACATTTCATGGTTCTACATAAGGCATAAATGGCGTGATCACACAGCTGGTAGTACAAGCAGAAAGTCAGTGTTACCGGTCCGTGGCAAACATCCTTAAGTATACATTGAATGTAAACAATGTAATTATTGTTGAACACTCTTACCAGGAGCTAGTCATAGAACTTCACCTCAAACTGTTTTTGAATAGCAATTATATTGCAAAAACAACACAATCACTTATGGAAGCACAACAAAATGGTCCAGATTTACATGTACAGCATATGCATGCTTAAATGTAAATTGAAAACGTTCAGTGAGTTTTCATTATAAGTAATGTAAGGTTTTAAAGGATAAGACAGTAAAATAATTTGTCTTAGACCAATGGGTCTTCAATGTCCTTTTAATGATTTGCTGATTTTAACCAATCTTCAGATTGGTTGAAGTCAGTGATCGACAGCTCCACCCATTATATATTCTTTAATCTCTAATTTAGGAGAGCTGCTATTACCA
Source organism: Synaphobranchus kaupii (assembly GCA_029718625.1). Taxonomy (NCBI): domain Eukaryota; kingdom Metazoa; phylum Chordata; class Actinopteri; order Anguilliformes; family Synaphobranchidae; genus Synaphobranchus; species Synaphobranchus kaupii. The sequence continues at coordinate 12,147,230 of CM056396.1, read as the reverse complement.
GATGTAGAAACCCTGTATGAGGAACCTATATTAAACTAGCACAAGACAGAATGCGTCTGTAGAAGTAGCTCTGCAAAAGGTAAAAGCAGCTATGCTATATAGTAACGCAGAAGCAGACGCTTAAAAGCATATTAGCGGTCGATTTAATGAAGCAATATTGTCAAATAATGTGAACAGGGTGAAAATAAATAAACAAGCGTAAGTGTCACTGTGGAGCGCTCTTCCTAAAAAGCGCCTAGCATGCGCTATTGATAAAATAACACCAGAGCAAAGGGTCCGGTCATGCCAAGCTTTAAGAAATGAGCTTTGTTTGGGCCATTGAGATGGAGGCCCCAAGCACACGCCTCCAACTAAAAAAAATACTAAAAAGGGATTTAAAAGAACCTAATAAGTTTTTTCCAAGATACTTAAAAGCTACTATAATACATATCGAATGATAATCAGAAGATCAGAAAGTGGTAAGAAAGTTAAGAAGACCATAGCATATCTCAGTGAGTCCTGGGTGGCCTTTGAGCTGCCATGATGAATAAAAGCACAATAGGGCCATAATAAACAGGGCAGCTTTATTTCAAAATCAAAATGCGGGGAGAGTTAAGTTTAACTGGCTGCATTGCAATGGGCAGCAGATACAAAAGAAGTCAGCGTTTAGTTGTCAGTAGAAGCCAGCACCATAAAGAGTAAATCCACCCTTTGCGTAGGAAAAGCCTGTCTGATGAGCAAATACTGCCGCTCACAGTACAATGAAGAAGAACAGTAATAACGTCTGTTCACTGTGATGCAACTTTGTGGATGTAGAAAAATCACACAGTCGGTAGCACGTGGTAAGAGTCGTCGACACAGTTCCGTTGTGGTTTACAGTACAGCATTCAGAGTGTTGGGAGTTTACTCCCATCCCATTGAGTCCTATTGAAGCTTCCAACAACTAATCAGAAACCTGTCACAAACATCAGGCGCCAATTTAAAAAAATAGTTGTTACAAATATCAAAAATTAATCTTGTTATTTGTTAAAAACAAAAAGGCGGGGGGGGTTACATGGGATTACAATACTTACTGGCACTTTTAAGAAATACAAATACATAAAATTCTATTAAAAAAAAAAAAAAGAGAGAGACAAATATACAGCTAGACATCAAAGATGTACCAGGGAGAGACACAGAGAGAGGGCAGTTTTAGTCCTCGTCTTCATACGTGTGCAAGTAAGTCTTTAAGGAAAGGACTTCTGTGTAGCTCTGGCCGGTCTGGCGGTAGAAGTCCAGGCCTGTGAGTATCTCGATGTCCCGCACCCGAGCCGTGTGCATCTTTATCAGCTCCTCGACCCACGTGAACTCCTCCTCCGAGCTCTACAAAACACCCACAATGCAACGGGCCACACATTCTTATCATTTTAAATGACTGCCGCTCCAGACCATAAGCCAAAATACTTAGTCTGTCTTACTTAGTTTGTCTTAATAACTAATTGATTAGCATATTCAGTTTTCATGGGAATGCATTTTAATTTTAAGTTGCGTTTCATGAAATTTAACCGTATAACTGCTCTGGGGTGATTCTGTGTTATGTTTTTTTTTAAACTGTGGGTCGGGAGCAACCGATTACGAGAAGGGTTGAGGAGCATAGTTGGTATACGACTTGTGGCATCAGCACGGCGTTCGAAATTCTGAGGTGAAGTGGGCAGGGGACTGCGGAGGGGACTCACGTTGCAGCTCTCGTCGTTGTCTGGCCGGTGCGGGAGGATGAAGGAGAAGACGCTGAGCGGACCGCCGCACGCGTCCACGTCCTGCGTGTAGTCCAGGCAGCTGGTGACCACGCTGTAGTAGTGCGTGGGGACTGGCACAGGGCCGCTCGCGAACCTGCGACCACACGAACACTCAGCAAGACCATTTCCACAACTCTAACCATCCCATTAGAGCGCTGGTCCCCAACCCTGTTCCCGGAGATATACCGTCCCGTAGGCTTTCACCCCGACCCAAACAAAGAACACCTCATTCAACAGCTAGAGATCTCGTCGAGCTGCTAATTAATAGAATCAGGTGTGACAAATTAGGGGTTGACCACTGCATTAGAGCAGTACATAGCCATTTTTGTTAGTTGTGAAGTGTGCAGGATACTCTTAAAAATTTTTTTTACCAAAGAGATATCCTTACAAAAACCGAAACAAAAAAACTCTTCCTGCACCAAGGCATCTTTCTGAAAAGATATCATCAGGGCGTCATGCTATGGGTCAAATAAATCAATAAGCTAAAAAATGAGAAAGACTGACAAATGAAAGCCAGTTACAAATCATACATTATCTAGAACAGTGGTTCTCAACCCTGGTCCTGGAGTACCCCTGTGTATGCTGGTTTTCGTTCCAACCACAATTGCAATACTTGAATTTTAACAAGCTGTTAATTTTTCACATTATGTTAGTAATAGCTATGCATGCCATGAAGACTAAAAGTCCAATATTCACATTGTGCTGTATTGTAAACAATTAAAAGGAGGTAAAAAATGTTTTAACTGATCAAATTAAAGACTGAGGTGAATCAATAGGCTCATAATTGGTGAAATTGTGGACACATGGCCAATAAAACTAACCGTTTGGTAAATAATGAAGAATTCAAAGACAAAGCAAATGATAACGAGCCAAACCTGCATTGTGTTAAGGAAATAATTATGAAGAACTTAAACTTGCGTTCAATTACCTAATTAGGAGCCTAATCACCTGAGTTGTTACTTCTTCTTTGTAATTGTTTGCAATATAACACAATGAGCATAATGAACATGGGATTTTTTCTTCTTCATGGCATGCATAGCTATTGCTAACATAACGTGGCTTAAGAGAGTAAAGAGTTTAAAGTGTACTCTCCATACAATAAAAACACCTAATTAAGAAAAAAATAACAGCTTGTTAAAATTCTGGTATTGCAATTGTGGTTAGAACGAAAACCAGCATACACAGGGGTACTCCAGGACCAGGGTTGAGAACCACTGATCTAGAACATAGGCGTCAAAATATATACATAAACTATGCTTTCAAACACTCCTGCACTGCAACAGTCTGCCACTAGGTGGAGCTAACGTAATACTTATTAAACAATACCCAAAGAAAATTCATCATGGAGTATAATGCGTAGGCTACTAATCACAGCCATTTTTTGCGAAATATTACCAGGGGGAGATCCATTTGTTATGGAATGAACTTCTTTAAAGTTTTATACGAGGATAATTGGCCAGTACAAAGAAGAAAACCGAAATACTGAAATACTGAAAGAGAAATATGCATTAAAATGGGTTGCCAGGGGAGTTAATCACGTTAACATGCAAAAACAGACTGTATATACTGACTATCCATATTGCTTCAGTATTTAGGGTTAAACCATCTTCAGCTCCTGTTTTTGTGGTGCAGTGTGACAACTGTTGCATTTAATTACTCTGAAGCATTCACACGTAAAGAGCATAGGGTAACATTAAATTCTGAATATCTGGGAGTTGTAGTTCTTACTGTTCCATCTTCTCAGCTGAGTCACGGAGGCCATCATAGTCGTAGTCGAATATGGGGCCGCTGACGATATTGACCCCATTTCTCTCACTGGCGTACCGCCTCACCAGTGTCCTCTGGAAGTAGTTCCACACCTCTGAAGAGAGAGACACAGAAAGATAGGGAAAGTGAGACAGAGTATGCATGAATGGTCTAGAGATCTTCAGTGTGTATTTCTATCAGCACTTCAATGCTAATTTCACTCCAATGGTAGGGGTAGCGCTCAGTGTTAGGGGTGTTTTTCTAATTTTACAAGATTGCATTATTTACTATACACACATACTTTTTTCTGTTGTCAGATAAAATGGTGCAGAAAGCATACAGGTAGCTTTTATTGTACAAATCCCAATTCCAAAAAAAGTTGGGACAGTAAGCCTCAGACCATCACTCTGCTGCCAGATATGCAGTAGATATGGATGGATCACTTGAAGGGTTGTTTCTTCTGACTTATTTTTCCATAGAGTTCAATAGGAAAATGAGCCAGGAGAAACAACCCTTAAAGTGATCCATCCATATCTACTGCATATCTGGCATCAGAATGATGGTTTGAGGCTCGTTTGATACCTCAGACCCTTGATGACTTACAGCCATTTAGCCAACCATGGGTTCCATACTATTCCTATGTAATTTGCAGCTTAATCTAGTCCCACCTCCCAATTCCCATAGAGATCCATTAAAATGCAGAGAGGTTATAGTTCAGAGTACCTGAAAATAAGATATCTTTTGATATCCTTTTATACCCAGTCATGATAGCATCACCTGTTTACCTGTGGAATGTTCCAAACAGTGTTTTTTGAACTTACCAGTCTTTTTTTGCCCCTGTCCCAACTTTTTTGGACCGTGTTGCAGGCATCAAATTCTGAATTATCGTATATTTACAAAAATCAATAAAGTTGATAAGGTAAAACATTAAATATCTTTTCTTTGTACTGTTTTCAATTAAATATATGTAAAAGAGAATTTAGAAAAATCACTGCTTTCTGCTTTTATGTGCATTTTACATACCGTCCCAACTTTTTTGGAACTGGGGTTTGTACTGAACGTTACAAATCCGGCATGCCTGAAGATTTGCTGAAGCATTCCTGGTCCAGTAACCTTGCTCAAGGGCATGAGAGCAAGTTCCAGCACAGACTTGTAACCTGATCACAATTCCTGCTTTTCTAACCACTGCCTGCCTGCCCCCCCAGCTGGACACGCCGCTCTGAGCAGAGTTGCTCAACTCTGTACTAAAACAAAAATCATGTTTTTAAGTGAACTGTGCTGAACTTTACATGCTGTCGTTGAACAACACAGGACTGAATTAGCGAGTAACAAAAGAGGGAGATTGTTCTTGTTCAGTCTGACAGGATATTCTGTAATCTGTGTCCATTATTCTCAGAAATCCACAGTGAAAACTGACTACGTTAGCCTAATCCGTGCTCTTGTGAAATCTGAACAAAGCAGGGGTCGGTCATTGATCGAAACCCTTTTGGGAAATGGAAGGGGAACTGGGAAATCCCAGTAATCACAACATCCTCTTCCCTGCTCTGGCCTGTGTGCGTGTGTGTGCGTGTGCGTGTGTGTTTGTGTGTGCTTGCGCGCGTGTGGATTGTTCTGACTGCTGGACTCCTTCCCAGAGAGACAGAACAATCGGTACCAGCCGTCTCTAGGAACGCCAACAGCGCCACACACTGGCTCCTTTCACGGACCTGAGGTCATCAGACTGGCCGTTCAAATCCCCGCCCCTTCCCCCTACCAGACTAGCAACACAGATCATTCATTAACCCCCAAGAGCACACCACCCACCTGCAAGGGTTTCTTACCGGGTTCAACTCAACGCTTTGAAAAGCGCACACATGCTCCAATTCAGTATATTTTGGGGTCGACCCAAAATGAGTCGTACTCACTCTTAAACGCAGGGTACATCGGGACAGTGTTAGTGATCAGCTCTGCATCGTATTTTGTTTCAGGGGACGACGCCAGCTCTGCCAACAAAGAAACCGCAATTCACATTTATGGAACAACAGCTGCATTTTTGGTTCCTTTTCTCCCAGTAACTGTATATTTTAAAATGAGTAATATTTGCAATTATACTGTAAGATACCTGCTTAAATCTGACACTTATTGTTCAGAGCAACGCGCAGCACAGAATGTCTCACCAGGTGGGAAGAGGAAGCCGAAGGAGAGGCTTTGGTCGGATTCGGAGCCGCTGCAAGACTGACTGTAGGCCGGGGATATGCGGATGTCAGGCCTCCTGCAGTGACTGAAAGACTCGGGAAGCGGCGTAATGTTAACCTGCAAGACAAACCCGTCCGTCATTTCACCCGCGACAGGTACGCGGCGGGGCCACAGCATTCGCGGCATCGCACGCTGCGACGTAGTCACAACACCGCCGCGACGTTTCGTCGGCACCACACGAGAATGTTTGGCGTCGGCGAGACGGCCGCATAACGAACCTGGTTCGGAACCGTGTATGACGTCCAGAGGGGCATGGCCAGCGATTCGCTGTAGCCGCTGATAAAGTCTAGGTGGTGCAGAAGGCTGTAGTTTGTTTGGAAAAGGACCGCCGGGCGAGCGTATGGTAGATTTGCGGTATCTGCAGAAACAGAAACAAAATGGTGTGATAAACAACAGGCCGGTAATGAGAAGATGAGAACACACAGATGAAAATTCGAAAGGGCACACCGGTTAAGTACGAAACCACAGGAAGCACCTGCTAATACGTGCATAAGTCAATTCTGGTAAACAGGCTGGTTTGAACAAACAGTCGATTTGACCTGCCACAACAACTGCTGTATCACAGCAAAATCAAAATACAGAAGGAAAAAAAAAAACAGTATTTGTCTGGAAATAATGAACCAAAAACATTTTGCCTTCACTAAAAATTACATACAGCCATTGTTAATTATCTTGTCTAAAAGGCAGGGACTTTCAGTTCTACTTCAAAAGAATACCTGATTCACTTTGATAGTACTTACATTCAGTGTAACTGTTACTCTGCCATTTGCTTCTGAGTAATGATCTAGAAAGGTCTAGGGGAATTTCAGGCCATTTCAGGCAATTTTTAATTTTAGATTGCAATGTAACCCAGGTTTTACCACAGCATCATCTATGGGGTAACCAGAATGTATTCTGGAGAACTGGTCCAGCCTGTGGTTGTCATATGGGATTTTCTTCAGGCTAGCTATTTGTATATTAATACCAGAAAGAAATTGTATTAATTGTATTATCTGTATGTGCCAGTTATATAGGCATGCTTCTCTAGCCAGGTTGCTAGTTACTCTCCTTGTTATTAGCTACATTAGCTAAGGAGAACACATCCAATCGTTTAATATGAGGCCAGATATATTATATTTATACATATTTCAATCTCCCCTGAGAAACCCCAAGTTTCAGTAAGTGCTTTCAGGCCTTCCATCCCATGAGTTCTGACACACAACGAAAATGTGATAAATGTACCACCCTGCTACTTTTTCAGGCATTCAGAACTATGTATCTATCAAGCTATGATGTCTACGAATGTAGTTTTACATTAAAGCGTAACAGTGGGATATTGTTCATGGCACTTTCAATAACAAAGACAGACTAATAGACAGAGACCTACCGTTTGTTGCTTCCATGAGACTCTGACTGAGCCCTTCCACTTCATTCTGTAACAGCCCAAACCATAGACGTTACACATGCTACTATGATCTAGATTAATATCCGTTAACACATCTGTAACCGAAAAAAGATGAAATACCTGACAATATCTCCACAGAGGCTACTTTACTCACTACATCTAAACAAGTGGTAGCAAATTATAGGCACACGTTAAATCATGTTGCTTGTATCATATCCTGAGACAGTGTTAACCGTCAGGGGTCGGGTAACATCACATGTTACATCACATCACCGATGGGATTATTTTCTGAATGTGCTTTGAAAATGGAATAAAAGGTGTACTGAGGCTGTTCTGTGAGAGGGTCTTTACAGGTGTTCCTCTGCTGACCTGGTCGTCACAGCTACACCCGAGGTCATCGGTGACGGTGGGGGCGGGGTCTAAGGGGGAGGGCTCGGCCACTTCCAAAGGCTGCGTGGGGATGTGGGAGGGGCTTTTCAATATGCTGTTAAGGCTGCCATGAGTCCCATTGTTAGGAGCAGGCTCTAAGCCCAGGAGATCTGTCATGAAGAACACACAAAAAAAAAAAAAACTACTGAAAGGGCTTGCAGGTTCATTGCACCTTTTACAATACAAAGGACAACTGCAGTAAGTCAGTGAACTGACATATTTGAAAAGGTTCCACTTGGAAGTTCAGAAAATAAACAAAGAAATTCAGACAATGAAGGCAATGAAATGACGGCATTTACAGAAGTACAGTCTTACCGCACATGACATTGTATAGTTCAATGCTCTCAAAAGCTGGCACTTCTGTCTTGAATTTGAAGCTGGGTCCATGTCCCAGAAAGATTGTCTGAAAAAACAACATAATTTACATAAATAAACTAAATTAAATAAATATTTCATTTAATGGCTATACAAGGAAGGTCTCTCTTCAGGCTATTTTGACAGCAATGACTACAATATAAAATGGCTGCCATTCTATTTCATCGCTCTTCTGAACCGAAATATGTTCAGCAATTCAAACCTATGAAATCAGCTTACCTGCATGCTGTTGATCTTGTTATCATAGCCATGGTCACCAGAGAAACCACATTTCCCAGGATGCTTCTTGCCATCAGGAGTTTTCCTGGAATACATGCAGTATATTATACATAAATAAAATACATGGCAAAGGTTTGGAAGGCTAATTGTCAGTATAAAACACATCCAATGTTGGTCTGGCAAAGAAAGAACGTAATAATAATAATTAGGGGTGCATGAAATGGAAATTCTGGGGCTGACCTGATCGGCTGATGTCGGTACTTCCCTGTTTTACATTATAGCACACGTGCAAACTGAAAGTTCTATTTGTACCAAAAAAAAGCTTTTCTAACTTTATTATTAAGCAAGAGAGCATAAGTCTAGAGAGCTACTGAGTCCCAGTATATCTAGATCTCTATATATATATATTGTATATATACATATTGTTGTGATTTTGGCTGGTAAAAATGATACATGAAAAAATAAACAGAAAATAAAACTAATTCAGGTGACACAGATTGGGCAAGTTTGTGAACGTCATACTTTCACTTAATTTATAGTATTAGTGGCGCATCAAATGCATTGCCTCTGGTGCACGTATGTGCCGTATTTGCCGATACAGATGTTTGTTTTAACATGTCATCCACCAATACTGATATGCCCCAATATTATTGCGTGTATTTATTATTATTATTATTACTGACTCATGTCAAGAAATTAGCATTTCTTTGCACACAGATTCAGTCAATTGCTTCAAAATGGCAACATGCTGTGAAGCTCAGTCCACTAAAAAGTGTGTGGAAGATTATTTTTTTCCCCAAAAGACTGTTCTTAGTACCAAGGACTAATAATAATACCTCGCAACATGCCACTTTCTCTCCAGCAGCAAATGTACATCCTCAATTCTCCGGTTGTTGGCGTAATGCAAACGCTTGGGAAGGTGTTTTTTCAGGTATGGCTTAAAGTGCTGGTTTGGCATTTTACACTGAGGGAAGAACAGCAGTATCAGGAGGTCATTAAAATGGGACATTTACTGTAAAATGTGATATATTATCAAATTTCTTTGATATCACTGTGGACCACTGGACAACAATTGTATTTCAAATGAACCTTCGCAAATCTGAAGCCTCAAAATTGGGAAGTGATTAATTACATGAAAGATTGGATTTTTATTGAATGTAACTTGTTTTGTAATACATTTTTGAAGATCGTAAATGTTTTGTTTTCCTAATACGGCATGTTAAAAGGCATGTTACTGCATTTACCTTCACATTCACAAAAGAAACAGATCACTGTTAAAATGTACTCACTGTAAGATTCGCAACAATTGCTTTTGGGTCATCTGAAAAAAAATAAGTGAAAAGTTTTAATAGTCCTGTAATGAAGTATATTTACTATACATCCTTGCATAGAATATAACACGACTCATACTGCATGTCCCAGTTCTGATATCATTAAATATTCAACGCTGCCATTATAATATTTATGTATTCCCCATTTTAAGGGACTCATATGTGAAGCTGTCATAGTATAGCCACTATAAACATGATAAGTGAGTACTTAAAAGCGTCTTCAATGGACGAGGCGTTCTTTTCAAGGCAGAAGAATACTGTAAGTCTCTGCTTTATCTCATCGGGCACTGTGCAGCTGTTATAGGAACATCTCAAGGACCCGCTCTAATGTAACATTTCCCACACTTTTGGTTTCTATCCTCGTTATTAATAAGAAATCCAACCACTTTTATCTGTGATTAATGGAAAAATTAATGAAATCAAAAATTATTTTCACACACTGTTATGTCAAGTCCTTTGCACAACCTGGGTCAATCTCATTACTGTTAATGTGAGAGATGAGCTTATTTCGTTATTATTATAATGCATGAATCAATGAGGCCTATTTTGTAACTCACATTTGGAGGTGTTGGGAAATCGGGCACGAATTCTTCCGAGAGATCCAGGTATCAAAATGATGTCATCCACATTCACTGGATATGAACTCAAGAACTCAGTTCTATCACAGTGGGCCTCTTCCATTCCTATGGGGGAAAAGAAAACTTACCATGTCACACTTACCCTCTTATCATATAGCCTACTTATACCTATACATTTTCCAACCATACTTTATTCTACTGTATAGGGATACATGTGTATGTCTTTAAAAATGAATAAGAACGTTTTCAAAGAAAATTAATCAATGTTTTTTTTTTTTACACTAATGTTATTTTGTTAATGTTATATGGTGTTGATGCACACAACATAATACAGTGCCCCCTGTATGCATGGAGGACTAATGAAATTCCAGTACCATGGTCTCCCACCAGAATGATGTTCACGCAGCGGTGCAGATTCATCTGTTTAAGACCATCCATCAGCTGGCCAATCACCTTATCAATTTCCTTCAGTGGATTGTTCAGCTGCATCACAAAATATAGATTACGATGTGCGTCAGAGGGAAGGGGAATTCTTATTTTTGTCCGTTTTGTATCAGGCTCTTTGGTTCTGGGTAAGTTAAGTAATCTGAGTAAAACTGCAGTGGTGGGCGCAGAACATAAAAGGCACCCCCCCCCCCCCCCCCCCTTCTAGAAACTTCTAGCTCGCAGCCAATCAGAGGAGCTCACCTCTTTGCTCATGGGCCCCAGTCTGTGGCCGAAGGTGTCCGGTTGCTCCGAGTGGACAGCATACACATAGGGCCTGAGAAGAAACACAAACGCCTGGTTAACCCCTAACTTCCACTGCCTTAAGTCAACGGCTCCGGCACAAACCCAAAGCCGTGGGAAATTACCCAAAATAAGGTCTGGAGACAACAAAGAGAGATTCAGAAATAGGCTTTTTTTGTTCTTGTGTACGTTTTAAAACCTCTTTGTTTTGTTGTACAGAGTGGAGAACGCCATGTGGCATGCTCTACTGCCCTGTGCACACCTTACTGATAGTATGTAGACTGGATGGGTAAGATGGAGCTCACCTCTTGTCATCAGACAGGTGTAGCCACTTCAGTATGGTCAGTATTCGCCTCTCCATGGGAATCACCCTGTTCAAGCAACACACACACACACAAATTTAAATCCAATCAATGTTCAACGTTTTTAAATCAGCTCCTGGTCCTAAGAATCAGGCGAGAGGTAACTGGAATGAGTGCAATGTATTTCATTAAAGCTCTGTTACTGTTGTCTCATTATCATTCAGGTCCATTCCCTGAGTTATAAATGCAACATGAAGTCCAGCGACCTGGTGCTACATATCAGTTTCTGGAACTGTTCTGTATTAAAGTGGTTGCTGTCAAGGTCTGGTCTGAAAGAGATAAGCCTTCAGGAGACACCCCTCCCTCCCTGCGTATGAAGACGCGGTTCAACAGAGCAGTAACCTCAGTTTCCCTCGCAAGCCTCGTTGGCCATGCAGTAACATTACATGTATGGGAACAACATCATCGAAACCAATCACAAGGCACAATTGGTTCCTCCATTTTGGAGGGAGGCGTCCAGAGTCCAGAGACAAGAAAGAGTTGCATAAATGGGTTCATTTGCACAAATTGCCAGCACAACAAGTCCATTTCTCCCCCTCCCTCTGCTTCCAAAGATCAATGGCGTCTGTGTCCGTGTGTGTGGGAGCCTTTGTCCCTGTAGCTAGGCTAATACAGCAGCCTGGGTAGAACTATATGCATGACCGAACAAGCACACATGTATCATTTCAGCCAGTGAATAAATCAACCTTTTGATGTGTGATGTGATTTAACTGAAGCATAAATAAACTTAGATAAAGGACACAGAAGATTATCCTGTGAAGATATACAGTAAGTCTCTGGGAACGTGCTGGGTCAAATGTCCCCAAGCATTTGTAAAAGCCTTGTAAAAGCCTTTTCTTCTGGAAATAGGCTTGGTACAGCCAACTTTGCACTCAGCTCCTTGATATTCATCATCAAACACCTGTAGACTTTTTTTTTTTCCAAAGAACCTTTCATTTTAATGCACAAGCTACATTTTTGAGCAAAATTAATCTAGTGATAAATGTCCCCACAAATTAGTAGTATCAGAAGAGTTAACATAGCATTGTGCCAAGGACATTACTTATCTTTTAAAAGAAAACAAAACAAAAAAAAACTTACATGGGCCAGAAAAAGGTTCCTGCCTTCACCCCTTGCTTCACTGATGTGATCCAGATCTACAGACACGATAAGGTTTCATCCAAAGCCACAATGTAACAACAACGATTCCTTACTGCAGAAAATACATATAAATGCAAAAATAGCTAACACTACACTAGTTACCATATTTCAACTTAATGTATCTGTATTGTCCACTGGAAAATGCATTTCATCATTACCGTTTCATTACAATTTTGTGGCGCTCAAAAAAGGCCGTTCAGAGAGAGAGCTCAGCTAGGTTAAACGTTGTCCACACACGCACAGGGAGCATTTTTCATTTCCTTAAAGGGCTTAGGGCAACAAAAGGTTACATAGTACTCACCGGTTGACCTCCCCACCAACGATGATTCAGTTTCTCTCTACCCCTCAGGTGAAAGTTGGCATCAAAAACAGAGTCATACATGGAATTGCCAACTATCCCATGGGATTCAGGATAAAGGCCCTATAAAGAAAGGAGAGCACTTTACTGATTTAAGATTTAAAATCTTATACTGATTTTACACTTAGTTTACTGTCACACAGCGCTCAAATTAGGCACAGTAGGTACAGTAAATAAGAATGACAAAATAAAATTAGAAGTAACTTCTTGTCACAACAAGGACATAATCTTTTTGAATTCAAATACAAAATGATTCTAATCAAATAATGAGTATAGAAATAAGTTAAGGGAAGAAAGGCAACAAACCGTAGCAAGTGTATACAAATTTGGGAAGGTTTTGCTGGGGTAAACAGGTCTCATATAAGGTGCATGAGTGCCACAGGTTCCTAAAACATTACACAAAACAGGTCAATAACATCCCAAAGTATGTGAAATACCCACACAGCATACACATTTCCCTATCTGAGTGAACACAGTTGAGCCGGGAAAAAAAATATTAAGGAAATATCAGCGCTCTGGGTCACCATCAAACAGTGGTTCTCCGTCAAAGTTAATTGGATGAGTCAGTGGTTCATCTGATTAATGGCCCATATGACTTTGAGCATTGGAGGAAACAGACTTCTGGGCGCAGTAGTTCTTACGCTAGAATAACCAATCAAATGTCACAGTATAGAATAATCAACTCCTTCACAGTGTGCACACAGAAATGGAACAGCAAGTTTTCTTGTAATCCAAGACAGTGGAACTATGTCTTGGATTGCAAGAAAACTTGTTCAATTCAAACTCAGAAGAATAAACGACTGGATTTAAATCAAACTGCTAATCTCCTGGTAATCACTAATGACTAATCTAGTATTTGGGGCTGATTGAAATGGAATTAAGGAAAAAAAACTATAGGGTGGTCTGTTTATCCTCAGCTTTCAACAGATATTTTGCCCTTTGGGATTCAGGTCCTCATCCAATTCCTAACAATTATTTAACAGAGCTCTTACATTTAATTGGATACAAAAACATTATTTTTTTTTACATCATTTTGTATTATTTTTCTTGTTTCTCCGAATAGATAAATACCAGTCCAAGTCAAGTACAAATCTCTGCACTGCTGCACACATCATAGAATGTACCATGAGGGTGTGAGTCTCTTACTCAGCTTTTCGATGTTGGGAATCACAGCGCTGCCCTTTTTCAGATAGGAGGCCCGGAATCCATCCACCGACAGCATAATCAAAGGTGGACGGACGAAACTGAACACAACAAAAGAAAAAAAACACTCTCAACTCCCACTGGCTCTCCAAACTCCAAAGTCCCCGAGTACAGCCAAGCCTGACCCTCAGTGAAGTTGTGCTATAGATCTGAGAGAAACTCTACATTAATGACAATGAACGTGAATGACATGAAACTACAGTAGTAACCGGCTGATAATCATTTCTTCATTTTTCATACACAGGGATAATTAGCCTTGTGACTGGCCTGAAGATCCTGAAGGGTAGCAGCTGTGGGTGTGATGGACAGTCTACAGTGTATTTGAAATTTGAGTGCGGTGTGGACGGTAAAGGTTTGTTGATGCTCTGTAAATGTGACCACTCACCCAGCAGGACAATCAGGGCTCTCAATCTCTTCACACTCATCCTGCAACCATGAAGTCTCACCCACTATAGATAGAGATAGAGATAGAGGTTGCACTAGAGATAGACGCTCACACCAAGCAACTACTTAACATCACACCCCTAGTATACTGTACAGACTGTGAAACTGTAACGCACACAAGGTATGCCCACCTTAAAGGGTATACTTCCCGGTGCCATGGTGTGCTCTAACTCCCATTGTTATAACCCTTTATACTGTCGACAATGTTCCACTGCCCTATTCTATACTTTAAAACTAGTGCATTTTTAAAGTGCATACGTGTGTGTGTGTGGGTGTGTGTCTTCACTCTGCCCTTCAGTTACAATATATCTGGCTCAGGTGATAACTGAACCAAGGCTGTCAATTAACTGTAGTTCTACAGGACTGGCTTACCTTGGACTGCAAGTCTAGCCCAATGTATAGCAATGTGTACAGACTGAATGATCTCTCTCCATTCACTGAGATGCATCATATGCTAGCTGGAACAACTTGAACTTTCAAGAACTAAATCTTTATTCTCATAAATTCCTAAAAAACATACTGGGAGTCTGGGACACTGTTAGCCGTGCCAGAGCACAACATTTTCACAATGTTTCTTATCATTGTATAAACAAAGACACCTTCTCACAGTCCCGCAGTCTCAACCTTTCAATGAACGTGGTGCATCTTATAGCACAGGAGACCTTAAAAAGAGCTTGGGACTATTCACTGTGTACATGAAACCCAGGAAAGTGTTTGGCTAGATAAGACTATATGCCTTTAAATGAATGCCCGGCACCGTTTGGCCATGCAGAATCTTGGCTAACAGGGGATAGAAGCACTTTCTCACCTGTGCATAAGGCCCTGTAATTAGTGCAGCAGTCTCCTTTAAAAAGGCAGTCCTCAGAGCAGTGGCAGGCGTGGTCATCATTGCGAGTTTCCCCGCACCTCTCCTTAGTGCACTCAAACCCCCCCGCTGCAAGCACAGGGGACCGGTGATTATCATAATTTACTCCATGGGCCACAGCACAGCTTAATCTGTCATAATCTTAATTTATCATGCTCTTTCTAGGCCAAAAGTGTATGATACATTTATGCCACAATGACCGAAGGCCATTCAAAATTTCTTATACAGTGGCATCCATAAGGCTTAATGGGGATCAGAGTAATATTCCACACTTCGACAAAAGTCCATAATGTTTACAATGCAACTGAAATAGTCATGTTAGTAATGGAACACAAAATCACATTATTTACGCAGAAACAGAAATTCTTATCAGAAAATCAGCTTCTCTTTAATTTAATGGCAGAATAGAAATATAGGAAAAATGTGGACTGAAAGCTTCAATCCAGGTCTTCTTGGAAGAAGCTGTTGATGAACAGTTAAGGATGTTCCACGAACAGAATATTATTATTAACTTTTATTTATACAAGGTAGGTTGAGTAAGCAATAGCATGCATGCGCATTTACAGCAATGCCCGATTAGCCTAACCTGCATGTCTTTGGATTGTGGGAGGAAACCGGAGTACCCGGAGGAAACCCATGCAGACACAGGGAGAACATGCAAACTCCACTGAAAGGCCCTGGCTGGGATTAAAACTTGGGACCTTCTTGCCGTGAGGCGACAGGGATATACACGTGCCATTGGAAAAAGGGACTTACCAGTTCTCAAGCAGTGCTCATCAAAATCTAGGCAACAGCTGATGTAGGTTTTGCACAAATTGTCGCAGCGGCATTTAGGCGGTTCAGCTTCCTGCAGCTCAAAGCACCTTCCCCTGCATGATCCAGATGATTTTACCCATGGGGAGTCTGAAGGAACTATCACCAGACAGGACATGCACAGTAACGTCAGCTGGGGGAGAGGGGGGGCTGCGGCTAATCAAGGAGCTCAAGTCAAAGCCTTGCTACAGGACATTTTAGCTACATGCTGTTTACAGAGAAAGGATCAACACGAAGCCAGTGGGCTCCGATTTACTCGCAGGCCACAGAGATGCATCTACATTTACAGTCAGGGCATAACTACCAAAGATTCACTGTATACGTAAAGATAAGTAACTGAAACTGCAACAGAATTTCTCAATACAAAATCTTCAGTTAATGTTTAGAAAATCTATCTGCATTAGACCCAGAAAAAAAGAGCAATTTAGTTGGATGTAAATCAATCCCAAAACATTCAAATACACAAGCGAAATAATAGACAAAAGGCTTCATAAAGTTATACCCAGATAGCAGATGATTCCAGGCCAAATGGTTGAGCTTTAGGCACTTGAGGGCCAGTTATGGCAATGGCAAGTGTATTGCGGGCCAAACGTTTCCCAAATGCAACCAACCACACAGTTTGTTCAGCATTCTGATTTTGGTCCAGAAGTAGCCCAACTGTAACCAGCAACATTTAAGGTTTATCACACCAATTGGATTCTGGGCCAGATGTGGCCCAAATATAGTACTGTCCCATATCATTCCTGAGACAGGGTCTCATCAAGGCTGAGTTGTGGCTGCGTTCTGGTGGCTAGACTCGGATGAGTTTCTTGCCGTCATTCCATGGCGGTATGTGGGTCGAATTAATTGGTAGGCCAAGTGTGGCAAGCACTGGGCCATCACTCATTTACAATCTGGGTACTGTGTCCTCACCTCTACAGATTTTGGGATTTTCCTATTACATGTTTACATGCTGAGAAAACACTAGAGGAATGTGAAAAAACTGTTTTGGGTTCAACTGATTCAACTCAATTGATAAGTGTAACAGTAATTCTTACCTTTAGCATGTGGATTTTCATCCCATTCTCCTGGTCGTCTTGCTTGAAACACATATCCCAAACAAAGACTGCAACCAGCAAGGTATGAAAAGGTATGGAACACCTAAGAATATTGCATACATGTTACTGAAGTGATCAAAATGTCTAATAGAGTGCAATCCCATATTGGAACAATCAATTCATACAATTCCTGTCGACAGAAAAGTCAATTATGAGATAATTAATTATGACAAATTAGATTTGCCTCTCTTCAGTTTAAATGTGAACAAGAATACTATTCCTTTGTCATATATGCCAAGCAGTGACTGTTTGGTGGTTAAAGTTAATTGGGATCTCCACCAAAATCAAACATTTGTGTTATTAATTTGTATATCCGGTGATCCTCACACTGCATGAATGGGCTGAGATCCAATGAGAACACCAGATTGAATCGATTCTTAATGATTTTCAGCGGTATGCTCCTCTTAATTACTGCATTTGACATTGCCTACAGACTTCAAATGTTGGTGGTCAGCGTTAATTAGACCAACCAATGAACGTTTTCGTGGAACTAGCCTATAATTCAAATGCACATTCATTTTAGTTATGCTATTAGCCTACCATTATTTTGCAGGACAATTTTAATCTGTGTATGCTCCAGAAAAGACAACAGCGAAATATGACAGACTATGCTTGAATTGTGCATTTCACTGTTAGACCCAGTCGTATGGGTCTAACAGTGTCCTTTGTGTAAAAATGCACGTACTTTTGTAGTACATATTTCCAAGCCTTCAGGAGGACTTGCCTATCTGCGTTTCCTCACAAAACTCACAGATCGATGCAGGGGAGGGCATCGCGCACTTGGGAGTTGTTAACATTAATGATTAGCTAATGAACAAGCCCACCGCAACAGTAAACACCAGGTCTGACATTACTGGACAGTTCAGATAAGAAACGTTTTAAATTAAAGACAGAAGCGGTATTCAAAACGTTGCACCCAGAAACATTTGAATCACCAATCAATCAAGTGGTAATTTTTGGATTAGTGGGAAAACTTGCGAAATAGCTATGGTTGCTAAGCTTTTCACCCAAAGTAGCCTACGCAATAGTTTACATCTGCGTTCTCTTAGCAACAAAGATTAGACAGGCACAACTATGGTTCAATAATTTTCACTGCTCACTACTTTAACAAGCACCCAAATACTCTATGCTTAAGGCATTGCTTTGTTTCATAGAACCCTGATGGAAACATAATCTTACCGTACCAATTTCTCCAGTATCATTGTCCAGCACTGGTTTCTTCCTTTTTCACTCCCGCAGAGGCTGTTTTTGACTTGTGCCCAATCCAAAAAACTTCCTAAACCGATAGTTAGCCCGCTCACTTCGGTTGTTTACCTTGTTAAATTCGCTTTTTACTGTTAACCTATGCCGATGAAGTAATGGTGACAGCTGCCCTCCGGGACAATGGTGCTATTGCTCGATCAGATGTTCTTTGGACGAAGTCAGCACTCAACTGCGGCTTTGCTCCTACGCAAGACCTGACAGTTGTCAGACCAAATAAATCGCCCCTGATGAAAGCTAACGTAGGCGATTTATGTTCACATATTGGCTAATGTATTATAGACTTGTTATTACGGCACGGAGAGTTTGATGTTAGAAGTCAAAATAATTTAATTGTAACTAGCAATTTACCATCACATCGCATTGGTCTAAGAATTCCCAATAACTTTAAACAGTAGTAGCCTATTACCATTTACCAACATAGCGGGTTTGTACAATCAGTTGAATCAATTAAAAAGTAACGGAGTTCGGTTAGCCTTCTGTCCATGTTAAAAATAGGAAGATTTCTGATTCTGGCCAAAAAAGCAATATATTCTGTTTAAAAGCAATATCAACATACACTGCATGGGCAAAAGTATATGGCCACCTGCTCATCCAACATCTCATTCCAAAATCATGGGCCTTAATAGGGAGTTGGTTCCCAATTGCTGCTATAACAGCCTCCGCTCTCCTCCGGACGGTTTACACTAGATGTTGGAACATTGCTGCATGGATTTGCTTCCATTCAGCCAGGAGAACATTAGTGAGGTCGGGCACTGATGTTGGTCGATTAGGCCTGGCTTAGTAAAGCATATGCTGCTTTCCAATTGGTCCCAACAGTGTTTGATGGGATTGAGGGAAGTTCTTCCACACCGATCGCCACAAACCACTTCTGTATGGACCTCGCATTGTGGTCATTCTGAAACTGGAAAGGGCCTTGCCCAAACTGCTGCCATAAACTGTTGAAAGCACAGAATTATCTAGAATGTCGCTGTATGCTGTCGTGTTAAGATTTGCCTTCATTAGAACTAACCGGTATAGCCCAAAGCATGAAAAACATCCCCAGACCACGGGGTGTCCAGATATTTTTGGCCATACAGTGTATCATCAGTAGATCACTGCTGATGTTACAAAAATGATAATTGATGTTGTAATTGACTTTTATTTCCACGCACGCACGCACGCACGCACGCACGCACACACACACACACACACACACACACACACACACACACACACACACACACACACACACACACACATATATACACACACACACACATATCGACTACACTTAAATAGGCCTACTACAAGTAAGTATTAAAATAATATAATCTCCTACACCCCACACACCAAGGATCACATTTATAATATAGAAAAATAACTATGTGGTTTAATGGGGCCTTTGAGAGCACAATGTCTGCTGTCCAGTTAACTGCAGGTTTACTGCAGTTGAATCACATGCACTGGAGGTTTCAGTGCATACAGGGCCGGCTCCCACTTGTTTATTGAGTCACTTTAGATGTCACAATGCAAACGGAACATTTACCCAACTCCCACACTCTCAAGGCTGATTTGGGAACGTGTGGGTACAAGGTGCAGTGCTCCTACGGCAAACACTGTAGTGCTCCCAAATCTCTGGAGTGATTCATTTCCATTAAGATTTTTTTGAAGGATTTTCCAATTCAATTCAATTTCAATGGGGACACCAGTAGTAGTACACTGCCTGGCCAAAAAAAAAGTCGCCATTGCACCCGTCATGCGTAGTGCCCACTGTACAAGCCTCTGGAGGCAGTGTTATGATCTGGGGTTGCTTCAATTGGTCAGTTCTAGGCTCAGAAACGTTATGCAGCAATAAAATGATGTCAGCTGAGTACCTGAATGTACTGAATGACCAGGTTATCCCATCAATGGGCATATTCCAGGACGACAATGCCAAGATTCATCGGGCTCAAATTGTGAAAGAGTGGTTCAGGGAGCATGAGGAATCATTTTCACACATGAATTGGCCACCAGAGTCCTGACCTTAACCCCATTGAAAGTCTTTGGGATGTGCTGGAAAAGACTTTTAGTGGTTCGACTCTCCCTTCGTCAATACAAGATCCCGGCCAAAAATGAATGCAACTCTGGACGGAAATAAATGTTGTGACGTTGCATAAGGTTGTCGAAGCATTGCCACGACGAATGTGCGCCGTAATCAAAGCTAAAGGCTCTCCAACAATTTTTTTTTTTTGGCCAGGCAGTGTACATATGTAAGGTGAAACATCTTAAAGCCTCTTCAGTGTATTAAAATAAATAATAAATAAGTAAATAAGAAACCATTTAATGTAATAAAGCAGCATCACAAATGCTATGCTTAAATTTGAGTTCAGGCCGTACTGACAATTCTGGACAATGATATAGGCCTTCACCATTAAACTATATAGATTATACTTATTCAAAGTATCATATCATTTATTCTTTCTCTGGATTTACTTTTTGCCTTGATATCAACATCTTCAGTGATACATCTTCAAATGCCATGTCTAATCTGGTTGTAGATACCCACAATTCAATTCAAGATATCCACATAAAACAGACTTCTATAAAACAGTTTGAGGATATCTCCAATATTGATGGGTCAATTATTAAATAAGTTATTGGTTGTTTGATATATGCAGTTCAATAGTAGATATCCGTGATATCCATAGGTGATATCTGTACTTCAACTGTAAATAGTGGCAACTCAGTTGTAGGCTACTTATATCTGCAGGCTAACTTATGGTATTCACAAGTTGATGTATAGAATTGAATTGAATTTTAGATATCTTGAATCAAACTAGGAATATTGCAACGAAAAAGTCAGATATCCACAACTGGGTTGCATAAAAATCCCAATAGATAGGCAACCTTTTATAACTGTACTCATAATTTCTGCTTCTCTACCCTGAAGTTCAGTTGCTAGGCAACTCCTGTGGACCCCTAGCATTACACTGCTGCAGACCTGATTAGCTAATTAGTTGCCAGGCAACTTCTGGGGCCCCTGCCCTCCTCAGCTGTAGGCCTGGGTTGAATTCAATTGGCAAGGAACACCAGGAAATGTTCAGCAAAGCCAGTTATGGGAGGTGAAGGCCAAAGATTGTTGAGCACGCCATTCATTTCTCTCTATGATTTTTTTCTCTCATGACACTCTGCCTTCTCAATGTAACCCTGATTAGCAAATTTGATGAACAAACTGGTTGCAAAGGACACGTGCAAGCTAAGAGGATGCATTTTGAGATTTTTAAACATTGAACACAAGCCCAAACATTTTATAAAAAAATTTAAAATAAATGTTCACTCAACATAAGATCAGCACTGATATTGGCCAAAGCCCTATCATCCATTTCTCACGCACCCAGTATTCACTACCATCTGATTAGCTTAGGGCAGTGGTTCTCAACCCTGGTCCTGGGGACCCCCTGTGTATGCTGGTTTTCGTTCCAACCACAATTGCAATACTTGAATTTTAACAAGCTGTTAATTTTTCTTAATTAGGTGTTTTTAATGTTTAGAGGGATTATTTACATTCTTAAGCCACATTATGTTAGTAATAGCTATGCATGCCATGAAGAATAAAAGTCCAATATTCACATTGTGCTGTATTGTAAACAATTAAAAGGAGGTAAAAAATGTTTTAACTGATCAAATTAAAGACTGAGCTGAATCAATTGGCTCATAATTGGTGAAATTGTGGACACATGGCCACTAAAACTAACCGTTTGGTAAATAATGAAGAATTCAAAGACAAAGCAAATGATAACGAGCCAAACCTGCATTGTGTTAACAAGTTTAAGGAAAAAATTATGAAGGAACTTAAACTTGTGTTCAATTACCTAATTAGGAGCCTATTCACCTGTGTTCTTACCTCTTCTTTGTAATTGTTTGCAATATAACACAATAAGCATAACGAACATGGGATTTTTTTTTTATTCAAAGCATGCATAGCTATTGCTAACATAACGTGGCTTTTAAGAGAGTAAAGAGTTTAAAGTGTTCTCTCTATACAATAAAAACACCTAATTAAGAAAAAATAACAGCTTGTTAAAATTCTGGTATTGCAATTGTGGTTGGAACGAAAACCAGCATACACAGGGGGTCCCCAGGACCAGGGTTGAGAAGCACTGGCTTAGGGGAAGGCACCCCTGGTCATGGAATGCCGGTGGTGTTTCTGGTTTTTGTTCCATCTGAGCTTGATGGATGATTAAAAGCCTGAGCTTGAGCTAGTCTCTATGGTGAAATGCTGAATGCCTCCAGCACATGGTCTCCTGGCCAGCAGTCATATCACCATGTACCCTGCTATTGCTGAATGGCTGAAGGCCATTATCTCATAACTGCCTAAGCAGGTGTGGGCTTGGTTAGTTCTTGGATGGGAGACCTCCTGGGGAAATCAAGTCGCAGGTGGAAGTGGTGCTGGAGGGCCAGTTGTGGGCCAATGCAGCGGTGAGGACACTATGCTGGAGATGCTGGGTGTGTCCCAATACTCAAAAAATGCATCCACCTTTTTTATACTTCCAGCAAGGAGACGAGTGGAGGAAAGGAGGTGAGGAGTGAAGAATATTGGGACGCTCCACCTAATCATCTCCCAGTCCCCCAGTTTACTTCACAAAAAAATGTTGTCTCTCCACCTCAGCTGATGTGTGGTGAGCATTCTGGTGCAAAATGGCTTCCAATGCATCACCCAGGTGGGTGCTACACATTGGTGGTGGTAGAGGTGAGTTTCCCCCTCATCATTGTAAAGTGCTTTGAGTGTGAGAAAGGCACTATATAAATGCAAGGCATAATTATTATTATTATTATTATTATTATTTGCATTTATCAGACCTGATTCATTAAAATGAATCGAGTTATGTAGTTCTAGGTTTGGATGGAGCAAAAACCCGGACTGTTTTGGCACTCCAGGACCAGGGCTGCCTACCCTTGGATTAGCTCAGAGGTGGGCAATGAGGGCCGTATCTGTTTCTGGTTTTCATGCCAACTACTGGCCTTAATTACTTGATTAGCTCGAACATTTACGCCATCTGACATCTTGGTGAGCGCATGAATGACAGCTGAAGACTGTCCTTGTGTCTCTATACGAAATGTTTTACTGTGATCTAATCAACCAGTGTTTGTGTATAAAGGCAATTAGGTCATTTAGCCTGGGTAATTGGTGGAAACAAAAACCTGCATACATACCAGCCCTCCAGGACCGGAATTGCCCACCCCTGGATTAGCTGGACACTCCATATGACACACCTAGTCCCAGGACAACGTAGTGCAAATATATGTGTGCGTGTGCGTGTGCATGTGCGTGTGTGTGTGTCCTTGACGTGAGCTAATTTCCAGGACCCCTCCTTTGTCATTCTAATTTTATTTCTGCTGAGCTAAAACTGGACTTTAGCCTCAGATTTGTAAATATTTATACCAAATGTTAACATGTATTGACACTCGCACTCAAAAAACTATTGATACTCGCTGTTGTCTCAGTGCTCAGGATATTCATGGTTAACCATGGGTATACTGAACATTGATCAGTCTGTGCTGAGGTTTTGTCTATAATACTGAGCATGCTGATATTCAAGCAGGCAAGTCATTGTTCAAGCAAGTGTCAGGCGTGTACTTCATGGCAGAAGTGCTGACTGAGGAGTTTACACTGCTCTGTCCGAAAATAAACTATTCAGGGATTTTCTTCTAACTTAGGCTTGGGCTCAATGAATGTTCTTCCTGAAACTTGACCTGCAAATAAATGTGGCTTTGTTTTCTTCACAGACACAATTTGGCAAGTTATTTTGACAATTACTGAATTTGCCTGATTACTATATTTGTTTTTTTGAGAAAGGGGAAAAAAAGAAATGTAATCACAAGACCAGGCTATTGACAAATGCTGATTGGATCCAATTCATCTTAAATAATTTGTGAGTGAGTTAACAGTAGTTATTGGTCCATTTAATCTTACCGGTTTACATTAACATGCTTTAGGCTTTAATAACACATATTTGAAACACTGGCATTGTTTTTAAGGACAATGTATTGAAGGTCAGAGTGAGTACTAAAGGCAAAGTAAGGACACATTTAGGATTTGTGCTTGAAAGTACATTATGGTCTACTGCCCAAATATGAGTGTGAAATAATAATGTCCCTATTTGGTTTTCACAGCTTTTAAAATGCACTTTGCTGGTAATTATTTTCAAGGCTTTTTAGTCACATTTGTTTGGTATAGTTCAGTAGTCCCAAAGGTTTTATTGCATTTTGGGTAACATTTTTGAGCACATATAGAGCCTCATTGTGTGTGACATGTATATATGCACACATGTTTAGCTTCCTAGCTTATAGGGTTTGGATATTGTGAATATTGTGTTTTTCAGAAAACTTTAAAATGCTATCTACTCCCATATTTGGGGATTGTAGTTCTTACAAGTTGGGCATCTTGGTTTGTAGTTGTCTGAGCAAGCCAGCTCCAAGAATTGTACAGTACCAACCATCTATTTCACATCTCATTTATTGTGGTCACAGTGTATTTTGTGGTCTGTGGGACCTCAAATATCTGTTACTTAAGCTGTCATAATAACTCTGTCCAATAAAATATCTTTGACTTCTGCAGTCATATGAATTCATTTGTTGTATTTTGTACCTAATTGGGTACCAGAGTAACACAAGAGGGAATATAGTTGAGCCCTGTTGAGTTGTGACCCTTCACAGGGCTATACTCCCATAAAAGAATATTTCGTATTACAAATATTTACTAAAATAATTCAGACTGGGCTGGTAGATGAGACTACGTAGGTATCATAGGTATGTCAGCTGCCTCACCCAGTAACAGTGTCTACCACTTGTTTATTCACATATATTTTGCTTTCTTGCACACATAACACCGCACCATCACCTCAGTTTCCAGCCTTGAGGACAAGCAATGGCTGCTAGAATCATGCAGTTTGTTGCCCAGTAAACTAATGCAGACAACAGATGCTGTATGTTGAGAACAATGACAGTTGTGACCAACTCAACGATATCTCTGAGTTCTCTCAAAGTCTACGATGATTTAGCCAGCAAGTTTTTACGTAGTTGTAGTAGTTAATCTTAACCTGGCTATTAATAAATAAATGAATGTTTTCAAATTCAAAGGTTTGAAATCACTCACCATTTTACAACAAACATTTGGTGCAAGGGTTTAGTTCCATCCAATTTCCATCTAGGCAATGAAAAAAATTAAAACAGGGCTTAACTCCAAACCTTTCATTTTGTAATAATCCTTTAACTCTATGATTAAACTTGGAGGTTTGGAGTTGCCTCATATTTGTATTGTACATTATAATTGTATTATACAAGCCTTTCCACTAGAGGGCAGAAATGTACTAGAAGAATAAACTGGATGCACATCATAATTGATCCTTTTATCCATGTTCATAATGTCAACTCAAATTGAAATTATGGCCAAATAATGGACATTGATGAAAAGAATATGCTGACACGAAATCACCCCCGGAAGCTATGAACAATTGTACAGTTTCAGAATGCATTATAAAACTTAACAGCATTAAAACACAATTGCTACAGTCTACAGCAATGGTCCCCAACCCTGTTCCTGGAGATCTACCGTCCTGTAGGTTTTCATTTCAACCCTAATTTGGCACACCTGATTCTACTAATTAGCAGCTCAACGAGATCTCTAGCTGTTGAACGAGGTGTGCTTTGTTAGGGTTGGAGTGAAAACCTGCAGGATGGTAGATCTCCAGGAACAGGGCTGGAGACCACTGGTCTACAGTGATGGACTGCCAGAGGAGCCTTTTACATGATAGTTTAGCCCAGTGGTTCCCAAACTCGGTCCTCTGGGACCACTGTGTATGCTGGTTTTCGTTCCAACCACAATTGCAATCCCAAAATCCTAACAAGCTGTTCATTTTTCTTAATTAGGTGCTTTTCATGTTTAGAGGGATTATTTACCCTCTTAAGCCACATCATGTCAGAAATAGCTATGCATGCCATGAAGAATAAAAATTCCCATGTTCCTACTGTGCTTATTGGGCTGTTTTGCAAATAGGTAACATTTTTTTTAAACTGATCAAATTAAAGACTGAGGTGAATCAATTGGCTCCTAATTAGGTAGTTGAAATGTGAGTTTTTAAGTTCCCTCATCAAGTTTTTCTTAAATGTATTAACACTGCAAGTTTGGCTCGTTATCATTTTCTTTGTCTTTTTTTCATTATTTATCAAATGGTTAGTTTTAGTGGCCATATATCCACAAACTCACCAATTAGGAGCCTATTGATTCACCTGTCTTTAATTTTATTTAATAAAATAAAATAAATTTGGTCAGTTAAAAAATGTTTTTTTTTTTGCCCCTTTTTGTAATTATTTGCAATATAGCACAATGAGAATATTGTACTTTTATTATTCATGACATGTATAGCTGGGGCGGCACAGTGGTGCAGTGGTTAGCACTGTCGCCTCACAGCAAGAAGGTACGAATCCTGGCCAAGGACCCCTCTGTGTGGAGTTTGCATGTTCTCCCCGTGTCTGCGTGGGTTTCCTCCGGGTACTCCGGTTTCCTCCCACAGTCCAAAGACATGCAGGTTAGGCTATTGGAGACTCTAAAATTGCCCATAGGTATGAGTGTGTGAGTGAATGGTGTGTGTGCCCTGCGATGGATTGGCAGCCTGTCCAGGGTGTATTCCTGCCTCTCACCCAATGCATGCTGGGATAGGCTCCAGCACCCCCCGTGACCCCCCGTGACCCTGACCAGGAATAAGCGGGTTTGATGATGGATGGATGCATAGCTATTGCTAACATAATGTGGCTTAAGAGGGTAAATAATCCCTCTAAATATGACAAACACCTAATTAAGAACAATTGACATCTTGTTAAAATTGATTGCAATTGTGGTTGGAACGAAAACCAGGACCGAGTTTGGGAACCACTGGTTTAGCCTACCATAGCCCTAGGAAGGTCTGCTCTTTATCTTGACCTGGCATATACTGTATATGTATAAAAATGGCTTTAATTCCTACAGTGATCACCCAATATGAATATTAAAGCTGACAGTCTGCACTTTAACCACATATTCACATATTCATAATTTTATTTCAAATCCAGTGTGCCTGAGAACATATCCAAAGCAAAAGCAACAAAAATTGTGTCACTGTCTCAAAACTTTTGCAGTTTACACACACACGAACTGAAAAAATGCATTTATTTAACTACTGAGGGTCTTCCTCACACTAAATGTACCCGCAATACTTCTCGCAGGAACATTGATTTCACCTTTGAGGATTAGTATCAATGTTTCAGTTCCTTTTTCTGAATGCAGGAGGTAAGCTCATTGTCTCTTTTTAAACAGTAACCGATAGACTGGTATCTGTGATAAAATTTCCGCAGTTTCATTGACGTTATTGCACGGGATATAACAAATGCACAGGTGTAGTTCTGAGTTCAGATCCGAGCATAAGTTCAGATAGATCTACCTACTTCCTCCTTTAATTATGCATGTTTAATAACAGCATCAATTTGGTGGGTTCAGTGTTTGCATATCTGTGCACAGCTGGCCCCTCCCTTCAGGAAAAGAAGACCCATATGTGGATATTACCAATGGCATGACGTTATAAATATACAATCATGGGTTGCAATTAAATACAAAACTATACAATTGAGAACGACTAGCTGCATTAATGGAACTGTGAACATGCAAATTTCCTCTGGCCAGAATCCATAAGGAATTGGTTCTGCTTCATAACAGTGGCTACTGAAGACTCACACTGAAACTAATGGAGAATGTAAAGTTAATTTTGAACTTTTGGCATTGGGTAATGTTTCAGCAATTGTGTAATTATTTTTATAAAAACATAATTGCATGATCACACTTTAAATTGACTGAACTTCATGAGGCATGTGCAGAATTGAATATCTTCATATGGATAACATTACTGCTTTATGATGTTGCACGGATCATGTTGCTCCGGTCATGTGTTGTACAGGTCAAATGTTTCTCTGAACTTCATCTAAATGCAAGCAGGATTGTCGACTGGCATGCGCAGAGACTTTTGGTCCCATGCATTGTATAGAACTGCCCTTTCTAAAGTCTACTTTACCCCATTTCCTTTGATTATCATTACATATATCGATAGAAATGTATATGTGGGTAAAGATACAGCAACAAAATGAGCATCTGAACTGCGTTTGTTTTCATTACACAGACAGTAGATCATAACAATAGACATTCTAATATAACCGAAGATAAACCCTTGAAAGTTTTAAGTTATCAAGAGGTAGTCAATGATTTCCTGCTGATATGGTGATGCGTAAAACCTCTGAGCACATTTTATTAGAATTAGCCTGAACTAAGATATCTGCCAATGCCATGGATGGACCAACATCATATTTTTAAATCGCGTTTTTGTTGGTATAATTGTCTTCGACAGGTATAGCCTTGGGGCTCATATTGTATACATTTAAGTTAATTATCTTTATTTTTCATTATATTTAGTTTTACCAATGAAAGTAACAACTGGGTGAAAAGGCTGCATGTATTATTTTTATTTTCCTTAGTGTTTATTAAAAATATAAGCTTTTTTTTTTTTTAATTTAGCACTAATAGTCAAAATCATGATGAGAACAGACCGTTCTGCCACTTTAGGCTTCTCATTGCCCAGTGAACTAGTGAATACCCAACACTACATCAAGCCTGGAATCCAGGATTGACTACTGTATATTCATTATACTGCACTATTTGTTTGCTTAGTTGACACCTTTTGTTGTGGCCGGAGGATACAGATTGATGTTCAAATCATCTTCTCTCATGCCACTCTACTTTCCACTCCTGTTGCTAGAGCGTGTTTCTGTCTGCTTACTTTCAATCACTTTCTCTTATCTGTGATGATAATGGGAACTTTTCCAAGGTCAAAATGTGCACAAAAGCCCCAAACTCCCGCTTGCCCAGAATGCAATGTTGGGTGAAAAGAACTACCCTTACATGCTAGTTGTAAATCAGGCTGCATAATGCCAGAGAGATAAAGTATGTGTGAAAAGGTGGGTCAAGATCAGTTCAGTGGTTACTATAGCAATGGTCCTATGAAAAGTGTAAAAGTGACTTCTTTAATGGGGCTCATCAATCTATTAATAAGTCACCCTGCACCCAGAAAACCAGGTCTCGCCGGTAGCTCTGAAATCTCCCTGAAATCTCTTGTTGGTGCCTGTTGGGTGATCATTGTAGGCCTCAGGCTTCACCACTATGAATGTTCTAGAAATAAAATTATATTGAGAGTTTGACGGCTAGGCTGAATCCAGGAAACAATAAATCATTATGATTATAATCATAGACACTATGTTATAAATAACGCTAGAAAAAAACTTATGCCAGCCTAAATAAAGACTGGAACATTGCTCTGAAGTAACTCACATGTGTATATGAGATACGGACTTAAAATAAACTATGTTGAATATGCTTTCCAGTGTTGTGTGTTCTCTTCGCTTCACATGGAGTGTGTTTAAATGGCAATCCAGAAGGAGGGATCCAGGTAGAGTTATGTATAAATATCCCCTGCATGAACCCTGACAGCTGAGTTATTATTTCAGTAATGGTTGTTAACAGTACAAAAGTCAAAGCTATATTTAGAAAAACACTTGATCTTATTATCATAATTCTTGATTATGAAGTGTGGTGAATAAGGTAAATATCGTTTGCTCTGTAAATGTCAAGAGCAACTGTAATACCTTCCCTGGGGCGGCTTCCATTTCATTTTTTACCGGCTCATTCAGCTGAATATGTACAGAATGAAATTCAGCCTCCTAGTTGCAAGACCCTAGTTACTGCTTCAATACAGCCTCAAATTGCCAAATTGATTTATCAGCAAATGTTGTATAATGACTAAAAGCAAGTAATGCGATTCATAATGTGATGCCTGATGGACCAACACCATCAGCGCTGGAGACGAGCGAGTATACAAATAATAAGTGAACTGGGGAAAGGATTGGTGCTGTACAGCACATTGTGACAAATACCAGGAATCACCAATAGACCTACTACAGTAGGGTAATTGTATTAGAATGTATTGTTTCATTTAACAATGGTAACCGTCCATGGTAGCCGGACTTGTAACTGGGCGTTCTGGAAAAGATAACAATCTTTTTAGAAGCAATATCATGATGTGATATTTAAACGGGTAACTAGGTTAGGTTATTATTTGGGTTTCATGATACATTTATACGGGTAACGATTGCTTTGAAACAGAAAATAGCCAATATAACCGGAGAGAGCAACTGAAATTTCAAATTAAGTTGAAAAGTTGCGGTTTTGCAATGAGATTTTTGCTTGTGCGAGTGAGGTTTACATGTTTATTCTCTTATTGTCTGGAATGACAGATGAGTGTAATTACTGGTGTATTACATTGGCCCAGGCAGGCGAGTAATTAGCTACTGAGAAGAGAAATCATTCGCGCATATTTGTATTTTATACACGCTGAAGTAATCCTAAACATGTCTATTTGTAATAATGAAAACTTATTTTCAAAGCCAAATGACTTCCGAAGGAAATAAAACACGCCCAGTCAGCCACAAATCCGCCCAATACTGACAATAGGTGCCGTTGTAGAGGCGGGCTGTAAACCGTGGGTCAAAACGTGCTCACGGAGTGACTGGTAAACAAAAACCTTCATTAAATTTGGGGAATCAAACGGAATACACGTGTCACTTTCTTTTATAGAAATGGAACGGATAGGTTTTTCAGCAGGTGGCGTATAGACTATTAGAATAAATGCACAATTTGGACTGCACGGGCTAGGACCTCCGAACAGGACAAGGGAAACGAAAACAGATATATTGCTCTTCTTTGGTACATGTCCTATGACTCCTATTTCTTTTCGTGGGGGAAATATTTCTCGCTGCATTGACGTGACGTGATCTGGTGTGGATTATGATCACAAACTCTTTGTATGGATGGTTGCACTTCTATATTTGACAGGGAAAACTTGCCCTTGAATCGAATTAGACAAACCTGCTTTCTAATAATTTAATCTGACACTGTGGTTAGTGCAACCTCTGTTGTGCATTTCGTCTAAACATACCGATGGGGCATAGCTTAGTGTATTGTCCGCTTCGTGAATTGCGCTCACTTCAGCACATGACTGCATCGTGCAGCTCGCAGAAAAGGAATAGCCTAGGCTAGTATTTGTTGCTGTTTGAGTTGACGCGTCGCTAGATTTTCGACCAACACCTGGTTGAAAGTCACGATCAGGCTACATTACTGTCCTTATAATGTAGCCTAGTCCAGAACCATCTACCAGAATATTCCTTATGCGAATATTTACAGCAGGCTTGATAGGCAGCCGGAGAAATTGACAGCCGCCGCCTATACGCGTCATGGTGCCCAGTTACATCATTTCGATTTGTTGCTAATGTGTTCCTTTCCTAAAAGTTTTATTAGAAATGGACAGTATGGTAAACACTATGCAGAAGAAGACTGCGGAGCTGGAACGCATGGCCGAGGTCCTTGTCATCGGAGAGCAGTTGAGGTAGGAGTGGCTCTCTCTGCCCTTCATATTGTGTCAATGCAGTTTAGGCTACTACACAAAGACAGGCGTGGGTTCATTCAAACGCTCCCGGTGCATAAACCGTGTCAGGATAGGGGATTGTGTTTATTGCACTCAGTTAATTGCCATCGACAGTGTTGTGACTAAAGCTATGTTACTGTATTGTCTGGTATGTGTTCATCGTTCATTAACTTTGTCTCACCAAGACACAAAGACGATATTTTTCATAATGCTTGTTTTTACAGCCTCTTGTGAATATGGTGAGGAATGGTAGGATTCTGCTTTTCAGTCACTTGGTCGATGTTTGAGCAATTAAATATTATAATGTTAATATATTGAAAGGTAGCGAGTTGTGTGCCGACTTGATCATGATTACTGTATAAGCACATCTTGTTTATGGTAGTTTGGAAAATATTCATGGTAGGCTACAGTCTGAAGTTTATAATTTGGCGCATTTCACAATACTGATTCAGGAGAACAGTCACACCCACAAAGTTGTATCACATTGTATAGGATTTGTCAATTTCTTAAAATGGGATGAATTATTTAATTATCTCAACAGAAAGGTAAGGGAAGCTGTTTGCTGCCATTTAGGCACACCCACTCAGGGCAGGACAGTAAATCCTGTTAGCTCATAACATCTGGCAGCTAAAGTTTGGCTAGCCTTGTTTTAAACCTTTGTTATGTGTACACTGGTGACTAGACCTGGCGACTACTTAGTGCAGGTCTGCTGCAATTATTAAAGCAAAATCTGATATACAACAGATTATTCTCTTGTATGAAGTTATAAGGGAAGAGTGAGCAATGCATCCAAATCGATAGCTGTAAGATATTCTGAAACTGATTGCTTCCTTACAGTGTGCTTTTCTTAATTTCAAGTGAGGCGCCCGATCAAACAAAGAAGTCGCTATTATCTACCTAGGATGCAGGAAAACTCCCTCCCATGTTGATGAAGTTCTCCAGTGGCAGTGCCACACAGAACTCCTGGTTGAGTGAGGGGCGGCACGGTGGTGCAGTGGTTAGCACTGTTGCCGCACAGCAAGACGGTTGCACTCGAATCCAAGTTCGAATCCCGCAGTGGATCGGTGACCTGTCCAGGTTGTATTCCTGCCTCTCGCCCAATGCATGCTGGGATAGGCTCCAACCCACCTGCCACCCCAACCAGGAATAAGCGGGTTAGATAATGGATGTAAACTCCTTGAAGTTGGCACTGCGTTAGCTGATTATACCAGCTGAGCACTGTGGAACACAAAGTCAAAATTCTTTCATACTGAACTTGGATCAGTACTATGATTTTGTATCCTGAATTGACCATTTTCCAGCATGTAACAAGCTTAAGTCTGAAAAAGTCATACTATCATCATTATGTAATTTATTATTATTATTTTTTTAAATTTACGTAAATTTGACTACTTTGGTTGATCGGGTGCCTCAACGTTGAAATGAAGAAACCCACACTATAAAGAAAGAAATTGGTTTCACTTATCGGTGTTAAAGTTATCGGTGCTCATCACAGGCCAAGGTACACATTCTGAGTCACATACCACATGTGGGATTTCCCCTGTCACACAAGGAAATGCATGGTGCAGATGTGTACTCAATGTGTAAAACCTACCAGTATCTATAGCCTAAGTACATTATGAAGCACTGTTGTATAAACAGCAAAAATAAAAACTGAGAGTCATTCTCTGCCAGTTTATAAAATCAGTTTGATCAGGGCGGCAGTGTAGTATAATGCTTAAGGAACTGGCCTTGAAACCTAAAGGTTGCAGTTTTGATTTGCCATTGTAGCTACACTTGAGCAAGGTACTTAACCTGCATTGCTTCAATAAAAATGCGAAAAGCTGTGTAAGTTGCTTTCGATAAGGCCGTCTGCTAAATGCCCATAATGTAATGTAATGTAATGATAAATTAGGAGCTTTGTTGAATCTCTACAGCAGCTCCTTTATGTTTTTAAGAGGCTATTATAAAGATAAATGCGGGGAAATAATTGGAAAAAATAAAATCTACAGGTGCCTTGCTCCCCAGGTACTGGAATGTAAGGCCATTTCACCTAATAAAAGAAATATGAGTGTGATTATATTCAGAAGCACAACTGAGTCTGTGTGATGGTCCAATGGCTTTTGCTCTAAGGCAGGGATCCTAAACCACAGTCTTGGAGAGCCCAGTTTTTGTGGTTTCTTTTCAATAAGACAATTTCGGCCTTGGAAACAAGGTGTGTGGTCTCTTTAGCCAATCAATTACTTACGTACTGAAACACCAAAGACCAGCAGAGACTGTGGCCTTCCAGGATTGGAGTTTTAAATCTTTGCCCTAAGTCTTCAGTTTAAAATGGGTAGGGAGGAGTGTCAGGCTTTTCGAAAGAGCATGGTTTACATTTAAACTGGGTATGAGGGTTGTGTTGCCAAATGCAATCCACAAGACACTTGGCAACTCAGAGCCGCAGATGAAGTTAGAAGGTGCAGGTTGGACACATTCAAGTGTAGATGAGATCAGGGAGAAAGAGGGCACTTCTGTGGATTGGATGTACTGTTCCTGTTTCTCTGGGTTTGACGTACTGTTTTACATTTCAATTTGCTCAATCTTTTTTGTCAGAAGAGGCTCGATGGCATTCCTACTAGCCAACTTTACGTTCTAGACAGAAATCTCTGTTTCATCAATAATTGTAATGCCTTTTGTACACACATTTCTTTTTTAAAGCCAGCATTATGTTTCTGTTGCTTAGCTACATTATTTATGAGTTTACAACATAAGTACAACATTATGAGTTTACTCACAAAATTTTGCATCAATGGACCATTTAATAGACAACAACGCGCAGCCAACCCACTGGTTCAACTACAGTCTATCTTAAGGTCAGTACCTCATGCAGGGGTTTAGCTGCAGTGAAAGGACACTACATTCAAATCCTATTTAATGTAGGAAAATTACACTGCTTGAAAAACGTCCGAATATCTGATGTACCCACCATGCTGTGCAGGAGTTTTCTGAGTAGCTGTGACTGTTCACTCCAGTTCGAAACATCTGTGAGCAATTGCGAAACGGTGTGTGAAATTATTATTGGGCTAACGCTAAGCAAGGTGTGACCGGGCCTAGAGTAAATGGCTTATTTCACCACATAGAGAGTGAAACATGTGAGAACTATTATCTTTAACCATAGGTGAAACATAATGGGCCTAATGTTATGGTGAAGTGCTGATCAACTCAGTTTCTGTGTCACAGAGTTACTCACTTCCACAGATGCATTATGTACTGGTGTCTGAAGGAAAATGCAAGGTCACACCCTTCTTGTAAATTTCTATTCTGAAAAAACCTGCGCAGATACTTTACCATTGGAACATGCAGTGGTACTAATTGTACATTTAGTTAAATGCTGTATGGGTGAAATGAAATGTTTTAATATGTACCGTCATCTTTTGTCTGCAATAAATATTGCCAGAAGATTTAACAGTCCGTAATTACCAGAAGTTTGCGCAGTGCTTTAATTTTTACCAGAAGCTTGAGCACAGCGTGAAATTCACACTTTTCAGAGAGCTATTATTGTTTCTGCTATGTGAGAATTAGAGCATTTTTAGAAATGAGCCTAATTCAGAGTCTGAGTTTCGTACAGGCCCTCCAAATGTCTTTGACCCCTCGCTTACTCTGTGTGGAGGAAAATTAACAGTTCTTCCAGGACATATTTGATTATGTGCCAACCATTAAAAAAAACTACAGGAGCTACTCCTTTGAATGAATTGAAAGCTTGGGATTGCATAGGTTATGTAATTGAATGGCAAAGGTGGCATTTTGGCAGATTTCTACTTGTTAATAATTTTAATGGCCCTCAGTTTAAGTTTTTTTGCCATGTCGGGTTACATATTTATCAAGCGCTCAATGACTTGGATGGAGTAAGTAAAATGGTTGTGCTTGCTAACCTTGACCACTGGCTGGTTGGCTTTTCCCGATTGGCTTAGCAGTGCATTTGACAGATACAGTCATACTTGTATTGAAGTGTGTGCCAGAAAATACAAGGTTTTCAATTGACTGGGCAAAGGGTTACCATCCCATTTTGGCTCCTGAGAAAAATGTGGCTTGTTCATTAACTATGCCAAGCATCCATCAATGTTTTATTCATACCAGAAGGTCATTGTTCCAAGGAGAATTGATCAGTTACACTTACAAAAATATGATTGAATGAAAACTAACTTGAACGAACTTCAGTAAAAGCAAGACTCAGGTGAAAACGTTTGAATTGTCATCCTTCAAAAAGAATTGCAAACATGCTAACATGCTTATCTCAGCGTGATTCATCTGAAATTACTATGGATTTCTATTAACTTGAGCCAGCCAGTGTTAATAATCTTTATTAGATGAGGATCCTGTATGGTATAACAAAAGTACATATTGAATGTCTACTTGCCTGCATATTGTCCTGTTTGTGCTGTGGAGAGGTAAATGAGGTTTGTTTTATAACGTGAAATATATTGTCTTCTTTTATTTCATTGTGTTTTCTTGCATTTTGTTTGATGCTATTTTATTATATTTTGTATTGTGTTTTATTAATTTTATATCAATTTTTTCCTGTTTTGTTTCCTTGTTTTTTTCCTACTGTGAAGCACATTGGGCTGCCCCTTGTTGTATGAAAGGTGCTATATAAATAAGGTTTCTTATTAAGTTCATCATTATTATTATTATTATTATGTATAGTAACTGCTATGCAGGATCCCTGCGAAGTAATAGCAAGGTTGTGTCTTTAACGCAGGACATAATAAAGCGGCGTTTGTAATGGGCCACGGTAGACGTTAAGCCTTCCGTGTGTATTTCATACAGACTCCGCCTCCATGAGGGAAAGGTCATCAAGGACCGCAGACATCACCTCCGCACTTATCCCAACTGCTTCGTGGCCAAGGAACTGATCGACTGGCTTATGGAGCACAGGGAGGCCTCAGACAGGGAAACGGCCATCAGGATCATGCAGAAACTCCTGGATCACAGCATCATCCATCACGGTACAGCCTCCCTGGGACAAGCCAGGCCCCTATGGTGGGCATAGGAGAAAACACAGAGTATAGAGTATCATCGATTAAAATGGTTACTCAATAAAAAAAGACTCCATTTCAGAATGCTCAAATACTGTAATGCAGTTACACAGTCAATAAAATGTTAGGGTCAAATTATCTGATCCCCAATGAAAATGTTTGCTTGGATGTACAGTAGGATTGATTTATAAACCCCGTGCTATTGCCTTGGTGTGTGCTTAACATGTCTGTACTATAATTTATTGTACGTCTTGCCCTGTATGTTTGTTTTTAACCACTCTGAACTGAACCAATGAACCAATCTGGACTCTTAATATTAATTGTGAATTCAAATGAGACATTATTGTTAAAACAGTGATTATTATGTGGTGGTCAAATTACTTGTATTTATTTTATTTTATTGAACTAACTTTTTATCCCATTCCTGATGAGTTAACCAACCAACTGACCCATCAATCAACCGTGGTATAGCTTACATTGCGCTGCCATGACCATACAAGTCCACTGCTATTTAAAATGAATATCCAAATTAAAATATTTAAATATTTTTGAAATTCAAATTAAAATATTTACTTAAGTTGAAATTCTAGGTGCAAAAGCTGAATAAAATAATATAGTCCCGAACGGTTTTTCCTCATGCAGCAAAAGCCAGTATCATAAGGTGTACTGTACTGGTCACTGCATTATGTCCAGGTCTGGTTGAAATGTACATATTATGTATACATACATAAATGTAATATTAAAACAAGCTTTTAATGGAACTTTCAGGTGTACAATACGGGGACAGAAATTGTAAAGTGCAAAGAATTTGGCACCATGATCCATAGCAGACACGTTTTAAATCGTGGTTGCTTTGGGAGGACACAGGTAAATGTGAGGTGGGTTAGTTTAATAGAAATGTAATCGTGAAATACAATATCGCTGCAGTCAGCACCTGGGTTCAGCCTGCTGCTCTCCAACATATCATGTTAAATGTGTTGCAGTGTGCGATGAGCATAAGGACTTCAAGGACATGAAACTCTTTTACCGTTTCCGGAAAGACGATGGAACCTTCCCTCTGGACAATGAAGCCAAGGTTTTTATGAGAGGGCAAAGAATTTTTGAAAAGTATGTACTGTACACATTCCTGCTTAAGGTTAATATTTTATTTAAAGTGAGGGATACCGCAATGGGGGAACTGCTGAAACACAAACTGTGTATAATATTTCGGAGATGGATATGGATAGTGTGGGCTGCACAAATGTCCTGTTTTATGAATTTGTGATTTTATTCTTACACCTCATATATTTCAGCTATTAAGCTATTGATGCAACAGGTCCTTAACAATGCTCTTTAATGACATTTATGCATTAATAAATAGAATGAATGGGGTCAATTATCTTTAATCAATCAGTCAATAAAGAAATAAAGACTTGTGAAGTTCAAGACAAGTACAGCACAAGCAGGTATACTGTAACACTATTAAGGGGCTTGTATTATTAGCTAAGAAATGTATATTCTTCATTGTAAGCTTAAACGGCAAAGACAAACAGTTTACTGTACACAAATACACAGCCTGGTTCAACGTTTGCAGCACTCTGCATTCCTTTCTTCCCATAATATCCCCGCCAACGTTCAGGATGGTGAAGGTTGACTTGCATAAGTGAACACTCCCCAGCCAACCACAGGACATGTTTGGCAAATGCAGGGCGTTTCTGTAGTTAACACGTGACAGAATATGCTGTAGTGAATGAATGTGGCTTGTTTGCAAACAGGAAGATAAGGATAGATATCCAAATGCCACAAAGTCTCAAGGCATTGCCGCCTACTATCCCTGTATAGGGAAGACTGTACTTTTTTGGCTCTCTCTGGCAGTATTCCCCCAATAGAAACTGGTTAATTTCTAAATAATTTTCTGAGGTGTGTCACACTGGTGGTAGGATTCCCTGAACAATTTAGCTTACCATCTTGCCCTTGCTTGTCAGATACCTTTCAAAAGGAAATTGCACAATAGAATAACAAGGAAAGCCCCTCCCCGCATGACATGCTGAGCACCTGATACATTCCTTGATACCTGTATATCCTCTGTGGTGTCAGGTTTAGGGCGGTGTTGTTGTAAGTGTTCTCTCACAGTCATCAGATGTAGTTGTTTTTCACATCAGCAGTGTTTCTTTGACTCATTGTATGGCATTGAATTGGATGCAGACTCAAGGTCATTATGTAGCCTGTATATAAAGGATACACAGACCCTGGAACCTATGGACTTGACCGGATATGTAAATGTCCACACTAATTACATTAATTACCACTGTTCAGTATTCTGAAAACCCAAATGAAGCATTTTACAAATGCACAAAAAATGTTTCAAAGGATGCTTTTTTAATGGTTTTAAGCGTTTAAACTGTAACAAGGCTGTTTATAAACATATTTTTGATGGAATATATTTACAGACATACTTGTTGCTGTGCAGAGGCTGATGGGAGATTTCAGTCAGTCGGATGAACACAGGCTGTGTCCAAATCAGCACCCTTCCATACTATTAGGTAGGCTTGTTGACTAGACAGGATAAATGTAGTATACTTGAAACTTCTGTATGATATACTTACTTTTGGGGTTTCGCTGGGAAAGTATGTTCGGGAGCACACACACAAGAAGTATGCAAACATTTTGGCATAAATATTTTTACCTTCAATGACAACAAAAACAACGTGACATGGCCGCACAAGGGTGGGACATTATGACACTTCCACAGTACGTTATTAGATGAGGATATTAGACGAAAATAGTGTGGATGGAGGAATATTTTTTTGCGTACTAAACAGTGCATATTAAACAGCACACATCTGCCACTACACTGTACACAGGAGACAGGACGCAGTAGATAGGGCTCTGATTCGGACACAGCCTCAGCAACTCTCCTGTAACTCTTGCTCTGCATCAATGCAGAACAAATGCCTTCCTGCAGTGGCCACACTTGCAATGGACGTGTTTAACCTGAAGGAAAAGCACAGTTATATTAGGTACCCCAGTGGGATTTATGTTCAAAATCTGTCTGTGGTGTGTAAAAATAACACAAAATTTAATATTTAATATGTCAAACTGTGGAATCAAGGTTGCCTGTAGCCTGAAATAAAGTGAGTTCATTCCACCAATGCACGGATGCTCTAATTTGAGTGTCATTTGACTGATATATTAAGTTTTTTAACTGTTGACATAATATGTATAGTTTCAGTAGTTTGTATTTGGTCTGGTACCTCAATGTGCATTGCATATTGCATGCAGGTACAGTATGCTTCTGATGTGAAGAAGTCTTGTGGTAGTGTTAGATAAGTAAAATAGCCCCAAGAGTAGTCCTGTTTCCAGGAACAGGCCATGGTTTATGGTTTGAGCCACAACACCAAGAGACTTACGTAACGAGACATTGTCCACTGAGAGACATCTGTTTTCTGGGCGCGGGGTTGTATTTCTGTAATTGGCATGCAGCCGTGGTTTGCATGCATATCCTGTTCTGCTGTCAGGAGGCCTCATTCCTCGCAGTCACCAGAGACACAAGCACCTCCCTCCGTCACTAAGAATAGAAATTTATGGGCTGGCTAAACTGTGATGGTTTAAAAATACTTCTTAATTTTTTTTTTTTTAAAGCCCCCATCAGCTCTTCGTTCAGCACAGTGAGGGCAAAGTGAATGCATTGACGTGTGGCTGTCTCTAAAAAACCTAGTCAGTTAGTGCTAGCTACGGCACTGTAATGTTTCACAGGACAGATTTAAGTCTGCTTAAGCAGTCGCCGCTCACTTCTGCTGAGAGAATATTTATTCTCAGTCACTGGGATTCTTCAAAGATAAATGCAGCTCATAGATAATTCTGCTTCTCTGCGTTTCCCCTCCTCTTAAGAAGTAAAATTGATTTGGCATTGCATGGAATAACTAACTATTGTTTGTAATGTAGAAATGCTCATTAGAGCAGTTAACTATTGAAACCTGGCAGATGTGTAAATATTCAGTTTCGAATGCAATGTGAAGTGAGAGGTGCCCATTGAGTTCAGGGCACATTTTTTGTCTCTTGATTCAGCAGAGATCATGCTGTGGACACTCCACAAAAATGCAGACGCTTTTAAGGCCCACATCACAGAAGCCTTCTCTGACTTTCCAGTGTCTTCCTGTTTATTCCACATCACACCTCTTAGACCGTCCATTACCTTATTGGCAGCATTTTCAGTCTCCTATTCCTTCATTTTATTCTTCCAACAAAGCAACATTCTCTGTGTTAAACAAACCGTGTTTAATAAGGAGTTAAAAGTACTCTGTGTTGATTTTACAGTGTTTTTTGTTGTGTACAGTATTGTACAAATTTAGATTTCCCCTTTTAATGTCTTTTCATATTTTAACTATATTGAAGGATAGGCCTATAGAATAAATCATTTTATGCACCGTTTCATGGGTGGTACTCATTAACTGAGAGAAGCAAATGGCAGACACTGGGGTTGCCAAAAAAGCCAGCGAGCATTTTGGTTCACTGACCCCACTTAGAGCAACGGGAAAGGTTAGTCCTCAGGCCAAATGGATAGCTGATCCTTCCTTCCTCTTGCCAGCCAAGCAGGTTATTTTACAGTTATATCCCTCTAAGTCACTCCTGTCTGAGCAGCAAGCTAAACATATATAAAAAACTAATTGACACTACGTTCAAATATTTATTTTATAGGGAGCAAATAAGGTAAAGATTTGAAGTTAATAGGTCAGTCAGGACGTAGGGCATGGTGGCCTGTCTGCCCCAGCAAAGGGTTTCCATTTGCATTAAAAGGGCAATCTCTCAAAGCAGTTGACGAAAGGATTCGGACGGAACATTGTCTGTTATCACTCTGACGTGTTTCTTAATTTGGCCGCCACCTGGATTTCCTTGGTACTGTAAGTTGACTTACAG
The DNA here is from genome assembly GCA_029718625.1 of Synaphobranchus kaupii. Classification (NCBI taxonomy): domain Eukaryota; kingdom Metazoa; phylum Chordata; class Actinopteri; order Anguilliformes; family Synaphobranchidae; genus Synaphobranchus; species Synaphobranchus kaupii. The sequence continues at coordinate 12,105,501 of CM056396.1, read as the reverse complement.
TGATAAGACTCAGAGTAGATAGGAGTTTTTCCATTAATTATGTCTGTGATAGTGGAGTCGGAAGTGGGAGGAAAATAATCAACTGTGTCATAATAATGTACACAGTACATAGCTGGGTGGCTCGCACTATTACAGCAGTCTCACGTGACCAGATGGTGGCATCATGTACAGCTCCTATCAATAGTGTATTGTAGTTCACACAGTTCGTTCAAAGAGAGCCAACCCTGTTATCTTGCTTCTCCATCACAGCTCTCGTTTAAATGATGCTTGGCCATAGGTGTTGCTGTCACGGTAGATTTCCATTTTGTTTAAGGGGTTTCACACGGGTTAACTGGTGGCTTCTGGTCAGTGAGGGGCACCCGTGCTGCAGGGATTGCAGAAATAGGTGTTTACAGCCAACACGGTCCATTGCAGATCCGCTGGAGCGATAAGTCACACCATCAGTCAGGGTCTCACACCTCACTGGCCAGCATTAGTGAGATCACCAATGACTATGTTTTTCACATGTGTTATTGTGGCTCAGCAAAGCCACACTATAATGTTGTTGATGTGGGGTTTTTGCCGGACCCTGGGGGCCGGCCTAGAACAGTCATTGTCCGTTACTGACTGATTGACTGACCACCACCCATTGTTGAAACGCGCATGCGCGGCTAGCACACTCCAGCCCAGTAGTTCTTTGTGAACTGCCATTACTCGCAAGAAGCTTAGCCTACTGTTATTGTGTACAACAGCATTTCAGCATGTTCAAAGGCACAGGAAATCAAAGAGGAAATTTTGGCTAACAAAACAACAAATATCTTCAATAGAGCTATAGGCAACTTAAAATAGCCTATATATCTACATCAGTGATATTCCAAGATTCCATGCTTAGAATCAAGTTAATGCGAATTAGGCAGAGTTTTGATAGCTAAAGCTAATATTAGCCAAAGAAAATTTGCTTTTTCAGCTGTGAAGCTAACATCCTTCAGCTTCACAACTTTTAAAGTCTTATTTCGTAACGTCTGTTTTTAGCTAGCTAGCTTACGTTAGCAACAATATTGCAATTACAAACCAAAAAACCGTTACAAGTATCATCGCTGGCTTGACACACTTAAGGCCAGTTTACAGTTTGACGATGTATGATTACCTGATAGATATATCGCTACATTGTCACCAACACTCCATCATTGCTCATCTTTGATATTGAATACTGTCGCTCATCAAATGTAAACACATAGCCTACCATACAATTTGGGTTTTTCTTCCCACAGGTCAGCGAGTACAACTTCTCTTTCAGTCGTAGAAACCTGCCAGGCACAGGTGTGTGGGCCAACACAAGCTGCGTTGTTTAAATCAGCGTAAGCACAGACATTTTGGTGTAATAAAAGCTACATTTGGGGCAATTACTTATTTTTCAAAAATTATATTTGCCTGAATCGATTTCCCAATTTAGGTTGAGGTCTCATTGACTCTCAATGGGGAGGAAGTGTCTTCTGGAACCAGCGAGAAAACAAGGGTGCAGTACCATTTATGGCCAGAAAGTCGTACCCTCAGTTTCTGTTCCCCCTTGCAGTACCCAGGGTCCGGCTGAACTACGTTTGCCTAGTCTTGTTTTATTATTTTATTGCTTGTCAGACATTTGCAAACCAATAGAATTGTGTTGGACGTGCATTTATATTGACATGGAATTGTACTTGCTGTTGTTGTAGCATTTGTCTCTGACTCAGTAAATACAGCGCTCAAAGCACCTGAGAAATATTGGCAGACTTGGAATAGAGCCTGTGGAAGTGCCAAACATTGCTTGTGAAAATTTTGGCGGCTGACCCAGTTGGCTGGCAGATGGCTATTGCAAGCTGGTATTGTAGTGTACAGTTGCTGGTGTTGTTGAAGGTTGAAGGCGGATTAATTCCAGAACATTCACCGGCCCGCCTCTCCCATGATAGGCTGATGAACACAGAGAACGCGCTGCTGCAGACACGGGAGGAGGAGGGCGTGGCCTTCGAGCGAGCGCTGGTGGCCTCTGAGTTCGTGGACTGGCTCCTGCAGGAGGGAGAGGTGGCCTCCAGGGAGGAGGCGGAAGTTCTGGGAAGGAGGCTGCTGGAACATGGCATCATTCAGCACGGTGAGCTCCTGGGAGGGCCCTTTCGGAGGTACAGCATGATTGAATTAGGCTCTGTACAAAATGTGGGCCATGTTGTCGGATTTCTCCTGGACTGGGAGACGCCTGTTTGGTCCCTACAGCCCACCCCCGGCTATAGTTTAGTCGTGACTGGCTGCCAGAGATGAAGAGTTGGCATCCAGCCAGAGACATTGAAAAAATAACTAATTTTGAAACTACTCCCAAGTGGACCCAGTCATTTGCAAGGGGGTTTGCGGACGTGTGAAGTAAACGTGCACAACACAACACAACACACACCCCAAAAACTACATTTACTTTGTAGTTGAGTTTGTCTGGTTAAGTCAGGCAGATGAAAACAAATTATGCAATAGCAGTGTTATTCACACGCAATAGTCAAGCAAACCAGCAGGTAGTTATGAAGGTCAGACATGCACTCTTATATACCAGAGTCCCTGAAGAGCCAAGCTGGCTTCCTGCAGGGAACACAAGGATTTCATCTGGCCGACAGACTTTGATCACCGCGGTCCCCTGTCAGTAGATAGGTTGCCCTTGAGGCCAAACACGAGAAAGGTTTATTTATTAAGGGGTCCCTTCACATGAAAGGTTGTGGTGGGGCCTATTGAGTGTCTTAAAATGAGAGGAACATCTACCACTCACCGGCACCTTTTATTACAGTTCAGTGATTTTGCTCCCTTTCACTAAAGAAAAGGCATGTCATTAAACCCAATCCAGGTGTTTCCATAGCAGTGCCTTTAAATGAGGTGTGAACCCCTAGACTCCTGTGCACTATAGGAAATGGTCTGTCTTTCTTTACAAACAGTTCTTTATCTAGACCCGTTCGAGCTGTATTGATAATTGTGTGGTTCATTATGTGTACTATGCACATGTTTAACATAACTGACTGTAGTGCTTCTGAGCGTAACCGCAGCGGCTGAAATGGATGGTTTGTTACGGGTCACAGTAACTACTGACTGGATCATTCATTTTCACCAGCGCTGCCAACACCCACTGCGCTGCGGCCCAGCTATGGGCAGCATTCCTGGAACTCGCCTTCAGCCTGCCCGGAAACATCTTTTACTGCAGGCACAGTTTTAGGGGAATTCATTGTGAAGGCTCGATTATCTCATCTTATGATGACCTAATGATTATATTTCTGATCCTCGTACCTTGAGTCCTGACATTGCCATTACCTTGGGCGTACCTTCATCTTGATTAAAATTGCTTTGTGGTAAAAGCATATTTTTTAAGTGGCACTTTTTTTTAGAAGTATCTTGTTACATATGTATTTTAGCATAGATGCTACTGCGAAAATCACAGACACTAGTGTTGACAGTCAATGCACAGCTGAGCCATCCCCACTCACATGCTTGTAAATACTGTTTATTTTTTTAGCATAATACATTCCAGTAATATATAACAAGATATAGTTGCCATATGGATTTGTATTGCCTCTATTCCTTGCACTGTCAGTATTTATTATTTTCCTGGCTGTGAATGGATATATGTAAAATAATATCAGGCACTGAGACATTGACAGCGGTCAAGTCTGCTGTCATTTTCAGAACCAAAAATCATAACGTTATGGTTGTAACATTCCCAGGACTAATTAGATTGACTTTTTTCCCATTGCAGAAATGCACAAGTAATCTAATTATGGCAGGAGACTAGTGAAAAATATTCCTCAAAAATAACATTCTAAACAACAGAACATTGACTCCAACAGCTTTGAATGTTGGCGTGTAAGAATACAAGTTTGGAGTTCCTTCTCACAGCGTGCGCATTAGGTAATACTCTCTGCCAGAGGTACACAAGCCAAGGTTAAGACTACTCGGGTACAATGGCGAGAGTTTATCTTCCAGTTACATAATTCACTGACTGACTCACTAATGTAAGGGATCAGATGGAAGAAAAATAGAATCCCCTCCAGCACTGTTTTGCTGTGATACATTCAGTGATCTCTCACAAAGACTTTAAACAGGCTTTATTATCCATATAATTTCCCGACCTGGCTGGTGGATTATGATGATCCCATTACAGAGGACCTCAGGATGACAACGCCCTCGCTTGCAGTAACATTATTGCTGCAGCACTTTTTTTGGGTTTTTCTTCCCACAGGTCAGCGAGTACAACTTCTCTTTCAGTCGTGCAAACCTGCCAGGCACAGGTGTGTGGGCCAACACAAGCTGCTGCGTTTTTTTGTGTGAATTAATTTACCTGCCGGCGTCAAAGCTGCACTGAAGAAACGGACAGGTTCAAAAGGCAGATGTGAGAATGGCGACATGGTGTGTCTGTGCCACGCAGTGACCAGTCAGAATCATTTTGCGGACGGAGAGCTGCTGTACCAGTTCAGGATGAACTTTCGCCGCCGGCGACGGCTGTTGGAGCTGCTGACCGACCGCTGCCGGACCATTCCGGAGAACCAGGACAGCCCCTTCTGCCTGCGCAAGCAGAACGCTGACCGGCGGAACACCAGCTTCCTCTCCGGTAACCCCGCCTCCTGGCCTATCAGCAATGGCCGCTCTCTCTCCGCTAACACCGCACCTTCCCGGCTTTGATGCACGTGCCTCTTGCCTTGCAACAAAAAGCTACATGCTACATGTAAATCATTTGTTAGTCGTTAGTAAATAAACAGTGCACCAATAATGATTATTAATGCTAACAATCTTATCTAGAGATGGTAATAATATTAATTTGCAATATATAGAAAATTACTATATATAATAAATTACAATATGGCTTGATGTTCAATAGTGGCTTATAATTTGTGTGAATTTCCAGTATGATGGTTTGATGTCACTCTGTTAGAGACCGCTTAGTATCGAAGAACCTTTCCTTGTTTTTACTGTGATTAAGTTAAGACCAGTTCTTTGTGAAGAGGCCTGGCAATGCGTAACTGTCCGTCTAAGAAGCGCACATAACCAGCGATAACTCGACCCATTATAACTGAGTGGTCCTGTACTCCATTGTGTTTATAGGCTCCCGCTACAATCTCAGCTTAATTTCAGACCTGAAGCTATTAGTCATTTAATGAGTCAGTCTCTCAGGCTATGAGTAGCACATGCAAATTCCATTGATGTGCGGTTGCTGGTAAGAAAGTCTTAGCGGGTGAGCTGTTGGCTCAGAAAAGAGGCTAACGTCACTCAAGTCCCTGAAGGGAACACATTACAATCAGCCCAAACCCTAGGAGACAAAAAACTTCTTCCTTCACCAAGAGCTTAAGGGAATATTTCACAGAACACCTTCTTTTCTTACTTTGTTAATTCTTTCTGGGATTAACGTCAAGATATCTTTTTGATGAACTGGTCATTCTGACTTGTTTCGGGCATGTAGGGCATGAGGAAGCATGTATGTTTCGGGGAGTGAAAACCCCCAACATCTTGAATGTTTAACAGGATATTAAGTTGCCGGTAAAAACAGGTACGCAAACAGTCACGTTATCTGAATTTTGTGGGATTGATAGTACATACCAGAATCACAGAGCCTATTACATCCCATTTTTTAATGCAGAGGATGTCATGTACAGTATGGATGTTGCATAGCTGAATTATGCATGAGCTAAATAATTTGAATTGTACAAGAAGTGCATTATAAATTATGCATTTATATTATACAATGCTCATCATACAGCAATTTTTGGTTCACCACATTAACTATATTCACCACAGAGCACTAAGTAAAAAATGTTATCACAAAATTATTTATTGTAAAGCAATTAAAACAGGCGGCTTAAACAGGTGAATTACAGTGCGCTGAAAGTATATTGTTCGGATCAAAAAGTTAGAGGCCAGTCAGTGAGAGACTGAGTTTACATTAATGGCTGGTTCCACCAATCAGGGTCAGGATTGGTTTATCAGAAAAGTAAAGCCAGCTGTAAATGAACATTGGGTTTAAGTCTAATGTTATTTGTATGATGTCACGCAAAAAAGTTGGACCTGCACATCCACACAGTAAATACACAAAAGACTGGCTGTTCCTCCATTTCGCCTCCCGTGTTTTCTGAAACAAAATGTCTAGTCCCATCTCACTGGGAGCTAGTGACACCGCTATCCCTGTCCATTAGAAGAATGAATAATATCTGCTGTCCGGCCGGTTATCGTACCTCCTGATATCCAGGCAACAAGGCAGGCAAACCTCCCACTTCCTCCTTGTGGTCAGTAGTGTTTGCTTTTGGTTTAACATTTACATTGGATAACTGCTGACTGCAAAGATAGCTCTGACCTTCTGGAGGGAGACCAGGTTTCTCAGCTCTGTCACGGGTGGAAATCAGGGGAAATTGAGCCATGGGGCCCTGCACGATTCGTAAGTCCTCTCTTCGCTTGAGCATCGGGTGTTTTTGATTTCCTCAGCATAACTTTTATTAACATGCGCAGGCTGGCTGTTGCACGGAATTTAATCTCCTAATTTGTTTGCCTTGATGCTGAGTGAAGGTCGGAGACTGCGTATTGGTTGGGTCAGCTTCACTGTCACGAATGGAAGCACCTACGCCTCCTGGCTTCTTGAAGGAGATTTGAAATGATAAACTGCGCTCGAATTGATGGATAATGATATATTTCAGTCAGATAAACATAGGGTTTCGTTCTGTCATGTTACCTGATAGGCACTGCATTTTGAAAGGTGCGTAATTACATAATGCAGTGTTGTATGACTTGGGGAAACGCGCAACAAGACGAAAAAGGTTAGCGGCGAGAACGACACAGAGGGTGAGAGAAAGATGGATTCCGAAGGGCTGGGGTAGCGTGCTTGCTTGCGTGAGTTAATGGTGTGGTGCCCATTTTGTGGGTTGTCAGACAGTTAGGAAATGCCTGGAATGTACTCTGAGGGAGGAGCTCAACTGCAATTCAAGTATTTCTATTTTCCATACTTTTCCATTTATTCAGATGAAACTGCAGTCTAGCAATTAGCATTCTGTCGGTTAGTGTCTTTTTCACGGTTTGTTCATGTACTGACAGAACTAAAGGTAAAAAACTTTGGCTTAGGGTATGTATGCTGTTTTGGTGGGGGTGTCTGACAGTGCTCTACCATCACCCCGTACCTCCTCGCTTAATGCAAACTGCATGACTGAATAGCAGAGATAGCAAAAAAACATGTAGAAGTACTTCTTAATAGTGTTACAGAGACTGATGTGTGACGTTTTCCTCTTTGCGCTGTTTGGTTTTAATGTTAATAGTCTCTGGGATGGTTTGCATTGGTGCATCGGCGAAAGGCAAGCAAGTGTACAACACCATTTCTAATGTCTAATATCTAATATCGCAACTTAAAAACCACTTGTGTCCCTCTCTTTGACTTCTTTAGTCCCTTCACACTTCTTCAGACTTCACACAAAAGGTACATGGTCTCTATCTTTCGCTCTTTATTTCACTAAGAACACAGAGGTGGTGTTGGTTTTTGTGTGCGCACATAATATATTCTTGTAATATGTTATTTTGTAACTCTTGCTCTCTTTCAATCGTGCCCAGTAAAGAGATGAAGGTAGTGTGTGTGTGCGTGTGCGCGTCTGTGTTTGGGTGTTGAGTTCAGTATCTCTCTCTGTCTCTTTCAGTGAGCCACAGTAAGGAGATTAAGGTGGTGTGTGTTTGTGTTGAGTTCAGTATCTCTCTCTCTCTCTCTCTCTCTCTCTCTCTCTCTCTCTCTCTCTGTCAGTCAGCCCCAGTAAGGAGATTAAGGTGGTGTGTGTTTGTGTTGAGTTCAGTATCTCTCTCTCTCTCTCTCTCTGTCAGTCAGCCGCAGTAAGGAGATTAAGGTGGTGTGTGTTTGTGTTGAGTTCAGTATCTCTCTCTCTCTCTCTCTCTCTGTCAGTCAGCCCCAGTAAGGAGATTAAGGTGGTGTGTGTTTGTGTTGAGTTCAGTATCTCTCTCTCTCTCTCTCTCTGTCAGTCAGCCCCAGTAAGGAGATTAAGGTGGTGTGTGTTTGTGTTGAGTTCAGTATCTCTCTCTCTATCTCTCTCTCTGTCAGTCAGCCCCAGTAAGGAGATTAAGGTGGTGTGTGTTTGTGTTGAGTTCAGTATCTCTCTCTCTATCTCTCTCTCTGTCAGTCAGCCCCAGTAAGGAGATTAAGGTGGTGCGTGTTTGTGTTGAGTTCAGTATCTCTCTCTCTCTCTCTCTCTCTCTCTCTCTCTCTCTCTCTCTCTCTGTCAGTCAGCCCCAGTAAGGAGATTAAGGTGGTGTGTGTTTGTGTTGAGTTCAGTATCTCTCTCTCTCTCTCTCTCTCTCTCTCTGTCAGTCAGCCCCAGTAAGGAGATTAAGGTGGTGCGTGTTTGTGTTGAGTTCAGTATCTCTCTCTCTCTCTCTCTCTCTCTCTCTCTCTCTCTCTGTCAGTCAGCCCCAGTAAGGAGATTAAGGTGGTGTGTGTTTGTGTTGAGTTCAGTATCTCTCTCTCTCTCTCTCTCTCTCTGTCAGTCAGCCCCAGTAAGGAGATTAAGGTGGTGCGTGTTTGTGTTGAGTTCAGTATCTCTCTCTCTCTCTCTCTCTCTGTCAGTCAGCCCCAGTAAGGAGATTAAGGTGGTGCGTGTTTGTGTTGAGTTCAGTATCTCTCTCTCTCTCTCTCTCTCTCTGTCAGTCAGCCCCAGTAAGGAGATTAAGGTGGTGTCGGCAGTGCGGCGCAGCAGTATGAGTGCTATTTGTAGCAGCAGCGGTTACTACAGCAGCAGTCCTATCCTCAGCAGCAGCCCCCCTGTCCTCTGCAACCCCAAATCAGGTAAGAGTCTCCCCACTCCCTCCAAAAGTCTCCCTACATCCTCTAAGAGTCTCCCCACAGCTTCAAAGAGTCTCTCCACATTACATTACATTACATTACATTCATTTAGCAGACGCTTTTATCCAAAGCGACGTACAATAAGTGCATACAGAGACATCATCAAGATCACTACAGAACAGACAAGACAAAGCACATCCTTCCCATAATGTAGCAGCTATCCCTAGTAATGAACGTTGACTGTAGTTCACAGTAAGCTGTGGGTAAATGAGCAATACTACACATCCTCTAAGTGTCACCCCACATCTTACAAAAGTCTCTCCACATCCTCTTTAACTCCTTCGCGACTAGAACGGCCCTATTAAAAATGGTTCGAATTCGAACCATAGCGTCATTTGTCTCTCTGCTATTGGTTAACCGTGGATTCGCGGTCGTTTTCATTTGAAAATGTTTTGGATAGTCAGCCAATGATTGCACAGATATTCTTGGCTGTGTGACGTGGTTCATTTACGCTGCACTGTTGACGCGCAATACGTCTTTACAAGCCTTTCCGAAATGGCTTCGGCCAGTGGTAAACACTGGTTTACTGCAGACGAAGTTGCTGAAATATGCACTATGCGCAACGATGATAATGACAGTGACTTTGATTCTGAACATGGAGGAATGGAAAGTGGAGAAGAAAGTGAAAGTGAAACGTATTGCACGTCAACAGTGCAGCGTAAATGAACCACGTCACACAGCCAAGAATATCTGTGCAATCATTGGCTGACTATCCAAAACATTTTCAAATGAAAACAACCGCGAATCCACGGTTAACCAATAGCAGAGAGACAAATGACGCTATGGTTCGAATTCGAACCATTTTTAATAGGGCCGTCGCGAAGGAGTTAAGAGTCTGTCACATTTTCTAAAAGAGCTTCTCGCATTCTCCAAGTATCCCCTCATCCTCCAAGAGTCACCCACTTCCCCTTTGCAACCCACTAAGGCGTCCCTCCTCACATCCCTCTGCCACCATCCAAAAGAATCTCCATACCCCCTAAATAGTCTCCCACATCATTCTGACTGATCAAAAACTTTGTGTACATGCACGATACTTCCATCCCGAGAGTGTTAACTACACCCACTCATAGCCCCCAAAAAACTATCTTCTCTCAACACCCTGCCCCCTTTGACAATCCCCCGATACACTCACTAACCCCACTAAGATATGACATCACCCACGGAGTGCTGGTTCCAAACAGGTGTACGACGAGCACTCTTAAGTTATTCTTGTCAGGAGCCATCAAAATCAGTACAAACGAAACATTATTTGAGGTATGAAATCCTACGTGAAATTCCGGTTGTCAGGGGTAACTGATGCAGTGCTGTTACGGGGATGCGTTTACAGAATGCGCTCTGGTCTGTTTAAGTGCACTAACCCACCCAGCAACAATCAAGCCATTTTCACTTAGGCTGACGAATAAGCATAGGCGAGGTCAAAAATAATCAAAGCAGAAGACCGTCAGGAAGGGAAGAATATGCCTTCATGCTAGCAGGTGGTCCTGAATTTAGTTGGTGGATTTTCTTTAGGGAAATGGCTTCACTGAAAATTGCTGCACACCAATAAAGCACTGGGTTATTGAATTAGATTTGGTCATTAAGTCATTAAATTAGCTAGTTAGAGGAATAGTTAAAGATCAGGATTCTGATCAGCGTGAAACAAAAACCTTGTTAAAAAAACTAGTGAATAGTATTTGTGAAGGAATGGAAACCATCAGTCTCGGTTGCTATTGTTTGTATAGGTTAGCCTATAGGATGTAGCTGAATAAATAAGCAAATCAAAGTACTAGGGTTTTATTGCCCGTGTGCATTGTGCATTTTCTTTGCTTGGATTGTTTATTTTATTATTTTATTATTACAAGTTTTAATTGTACAACCCTGTATCATTCTGTTCCCTGATCATTTCTGTGCATTTGCTACATATTTTCCCATAATGCTCTTACTGTCAGTACAGACATCACCGTCAGGAGAAAAGAAACTGTACAAAAACAGCTTTAAATCACTCATCCATATACACAAAGCATCTTCCCAATACAAAGCATGTAGAAGCATTAACTGTGCTATGTGTGTATAGCTATATAATGTGTGTTACTACTACAATGGAATTTTCCATTATAGATTGGTTTAATTTAATGATGTATGTGAGTTTTACCAAACAACGTTTTGTATTACAGTGTGCACTAACCACTGACCACATGTAAACATTTCTGTAAGGGCGAGATTAAGAGAAGTGTTACAGTATAAAAGCCCTTTTGAGGTGATATTTATGGAAAATTTCCTTTGGCGGCGATATGGAGTAGACATAAGGCTCAGAGCACGTGGTGGAAATCCAGGGACTCCAGCCAGCAGGAATTTGTCTGTTCTGGAGAGGAACGGTTTACACTACAGGGCACTTTTCTCCAACGCTGTACCCATACCGCGTTTGGCAGAAACACTGAGATATCACCCACTGAAGAAGTCTTTCTCCAGAATAACATGGGGTTGTTTTTCTATAGACTGCACCGGAGCGGTCTTCTGCCATTCTCTGTGTCACATATTGTAGGTAGCAGGGGTCCTTCTCAGTTTCTTTCACTGTGAGTTTGAAGGAGAAAGTCAGATGATAAGACAATAGTCTGTTGGCATTGGTGTTTCCCTGCTTGTGATTCTGTAACTATGACATAATTTAACAAGAAGGAAGAACACTGTTGCCCTATGTTCATTATGCAATCATCTGCAATGAAAACCTCGCTATCAGCTATGCTGTTCTTAGATAAGTATAATTATAAAACCTTTCCAGGCACATTTCAATCAGAGGAAGACTGTGTTTCCAACAATATTGTACTTATTTATATATACCGTGTATGTATTTTGTTCTTCCTCTGCAGTGCTGAAGAGGCAGGTGAGCCCTGAGGAGCTGCAAACACCAGGTGGCCCGTACGTAAAGAGGACATTCACGGTACGGCCTCGCTGCCCCAGGCAGAGCCCTGTATCACTGCCGTACTGCAAATACAGCAGGAACATCATTTTTGTAACATATCATCATCATATCAAAATGATGTTTACAGTTTTAGCAATCACTCATTTGGAAGTGGTTTGAAATGGGGACGATACCAGGTGAACTCGCTGCCGTTTAGCCAGTGTGAGCGGGTTCACCACTTACTTCATATAGCTGTAATTTGTATATACAATAAGGATGTTGTCTACAATGTATGGCAGGAAGAGATTCCTGAGGGTGGATTTAAAAGAGGCCGCCTAATGAGAAAGAACTATAAGTGAAGAGGAGTAAAACGTGGGTGCGTGACTGCTATGGTCTTACGCAACAGGTCGTCTTTCTTGTTCATATTGACGGTTTGTGATTAAAAGTAGACTTTGTGTTCAGTGTTTTTCAGGGTTTGTCGAGGTATTTATTAGATTGTATAACCATTTTTTTCCCCAGCTCGCTCTATATAGTGTTGCATTCCATCGAGGCAAAGATGACATCGCCTGCAATTATATATGTATGGTGAAACTTTGGCTGGTTTTTGGTTTATGTCCGTTGACGGCGGTGCCACTGCGTGTGGCTATGGAGACCAATCCTAGAGCCACAGATCTTGCCACAGATGGAGCAAGTGTGGGTAGCAGAGGGGGCATCAGGGTTGTGTCTCCGTATTCATCTCAGTTTTAAATCCAAGCCACAATAATAATAATAATAATGCCTGGCATTTATATAGCGCCTTTCTCGATACTCAAAGCGCTTTACAATGATGAGGGGGAAACTCGCCTCAACCACCACCAATGTGGAGCACCCACCTGGGTGATGCGACGGCAGCCATTTTGCGCCGGAATGCTCACCACACATCAGCTGAGGTGGAGAGGGAGAGAATACTTTTTTAGCTAATTAATTAGATGATTAGGTGGCAGATTCAAAGAGCCTGGGTTGGGAGTTTAGCCGGGACACCGGGGAAACCCCTACTCTTTACGATAAAGTGTCATGGGATCTTTAATGACCACAGTAAGTCAGGGCCTCGGAGTCAGGACAATGCAATCTTACAGCTGCCACTGTCTCACATCGTATTCTCACGTTCTGTAGTAAAGTCCCAGCTCACAGCCAACGCATTAATCACAGATACCTTTATTGAGTTCAAGACCGTTGCGTGGCAACCGCTGAACTGCTCTCGCGCTGCCGACTGGCGGGTGTGATTCTGCAGATTGTGGGCGACGCGGTGGGCTGGGGCTTCGTCGTGAGGGGAAACAAGCCCTGTCACGTCCAGGCCGTGGATCCCAGCGGCCCTGCGGCTGCAGCTGGAATGAAGGTAAGCAGCGAGGCATTGTGGGAAACGCACCCTAGCTTGCGACCAATCGCTGTTCAAGGGAAACTTGCTGCTGCCCCTCTATACAAAGGACAGAACCTGATATCCAGTGAGAATCACTCCCAGTGATTACAGCATGGCTCTGTCCAAACACTTAGCCCATTTCATCAATACTGTAGATTCTTCAACATATTAGATTTTACTTTTTTCTTAGTTGCTACAAATGTTGGGGTGGATACATTTTATTTTGCACGACAGAATTCACCACAATTACAGTATCCCCAGAGTAAAGTCAGTAAAAGTCAGATCCCTTCAACAAACACACATCCACCTGTATTGGATGGAAAGTACCTCGTAATAAGCCATTTGCATTTCTCACGTTGAACAAACTGGCAGTAAATGCTCATACACATGCACACACACACACACACACACACACACACACACACACACACACACACACACACACACACACACACACACACACACACACTTGCCCTCTCTCATCTGTTACCTCAATGATCAGTGGGCCTAATGTAACCTGCTTAACATAGTACTTTTGTCAACACATTAAGGTAGAAAGGTAATGGCCTCTTATGGTTAAATGCTTTGCCCTAAACCCTCATGCATGTTAATTTCCATTATAGGCTGGAGTTGTATATAGGTCACACTGAAGCAGACTGATTCTGTTCTGGTTCTTCAACATTTCAACATTTACTGCTCACAGGGTGCTTCATATAAACAAATCAAAATTTACATTTGCTTTTCTTTTGACCCCATTGTCTAGGCTTGAAATACAATCCAACTTAAGATTATGATGTCTTTAAAGTGGTGTGTGTTTATAATGTAAATCCTGATTCTCTGTTTATGTTATAAATACGGATGTATTATAGCATTAACGTGTGTTCATTATGACCTGGAGGCATTACCGTTGTCATTCTTGTTATGTTCCTGGCATCACTGAGGATGAAACCGTTGACGTGGAAGATTCGTTTTTTTACCTGCAAATGTTACATTTCTTTATTAAAGGCATGCACTTATTTTTACCGCTGTGTAATACTGCAGAGGCTAAGAAATGTACTGTATGTATATTGTTCCATAAATGTTGTTTAACTGAAGTCTTTAAATAGCTTATCTTTTAAATCTGATTTGTTTAAAACATTATTGTAGTATGCTCATGAATCCTAAATGTTTGGATCATATTGTATGTTTTATTTATAAATAAACAGGTGTTATGATAATAACTACGATATAGATAAAAGCACCACATTTATCATTCCAGATTAATCGGGTGAGACAAGCAGATAGCTGGTCATTTCTAAATAATTTCTAATAATAATAATAATAATAATAACAATAATAATATTCATCATCATCATCATCATTAAAGTCTACTTTAAAGTCTTCATTAAAGTCTACCAGACGGGACCTTTCTGTGTGGAGTTTGCATTTTCTCCCCGTGTCCGCGTGGATTTCCTCCGGTTTCAACCCACAATCCAAAAACATGCAGGTTAGGGGCGTTAACAGGGCGTTGCTGCAAAAGAGCATGTGTGCTCAGTCAACCTACCCTGTATAAATAAAGGTAAAATAAATAAAAAGAAATAAATGTTATAATTAATAATATATATAATAATATAACAATCCATCCATCCATTATCTAACCCGCTTATTCCTGGTCAGGGTCGCGGGGGTAATATAACAATATAATATAATAATTATAATAACTAATAATAATCTGTCTCCTCAGGTTTGCCAGTTTGTGGTCTCCGTCAACGGGTTGAACGTTCTGTCGCTGGACTACCGGACGGTCAGCAACCTCATCCTGACTGGCCCACGCACGGTCGTCATGGAAGTCATGGAGGAGGTGGTTCTGTGAAGGCGGGCAGGCAAGCTCCGCCCCCTCGATGACCCCCCCCCCCCCCCCCTATGAACGTGTGTACTTCAGATACAAACAAAATCACGGGCTCCCACCTTCAGTTAGAACTGGTCTTTTGTGCGTGAGCGGACCCAACTGCCCCCTATCTGAAGTCCTCCCTCTCTGCGCTGTTCACAGAGAACAGAGTACACACCTGTATATAAATACTTTTTTAAAAATGTTTTCTCTAAGACATATTTGGAAAACTGGCAGCAGTTCTTGGACAATGAACTGTACAGGAGAACCAGTTCCAGAGAACACTGTGGCATTGAGAATGCATCAATGTATGTCCGAAAGAGGATAGAAAAGGATTTTTGCTTATTTTAGGGACTCTACACTGTGTATCAAACCCTATAAATGCACAAGAGTGCAGCTCTTGGAGTTTAATGTTTGAAGAATTTATGGTTCCAACACTTGTATGGAGTGAGAAGTGTGAGTGGGAAAGTTGTCACTATTGTGACGTCACCTGCCATACAACATCTAAGATGAAATCCTGTCAAAAAGGAAGAGTGGTAACTTGGTCTTGTTTCACAGACCTTACAAACAGTGAAAGGGTTGTGTAAGCGCACAAAAAAAGAAAAAGTTCTGGGGCAATATTTGAGTTAATAAACACAAGTGATCCAGCACTTTATTTAATAAAATATTAACCAGACTGGACATGCATTTGGAAACAAACAGATTGTAATTCACTGTTTTTGCAACAGAAAATGCAAAGGGAATTACAGTATTTCTTTCCTAAAAATATTTTTTTTCATTAGTTACAAATACAGTCTACATATAGGCCTGCTGGACTGGTTATTCCAGTGAATGGAAAGCCGAACGATTCCCTAATCGATCAGCTGACATCGAAATGAGCAGTTCGTGTTCATCCACTGGATGTGATGAAAAGTTCAGAAACACTTAAAACAGAGAGAGAAATCAACCGTGGAGCTACTTCACATGACAGGCTGCAGGTTATACAAAGTATCAGGCTGCAGGTTATTTTCACTATGTTTCATATAGTGACTGTGTTTGTAAGGATTAGGTTTTCTGAAAACCAAACTGTTATATGAGCACATAACTGCACACATGGATGTTCATGAATAGGTATGTTTAAAATACTGCAACCACTTAAGATGAAGACAATGTGTTGGTCTTCTGGTTGAAAGCTAGTGACAGGGGGGAGGGTATCATCGTGTCTTTGACAGTTACCACTTGCCAACAAAGTGTCTTTTTGGAGCATAAAATGTAGTAATACAGTCTCACAGTTAGCTAAAAGACAAATAATTATACAATATAATAAGCAACTATATTGCTTAAAACATTTTGTTGAACTTACCTTGCCAAAACTAAAATGCCTCAAATAACATACAGTATATATATAAAACAAATTCTATATTATGAGCATGTATAAATCCATGGCTAAATGTATATACAAAGAATGCTAGCTTTTTAAAGTAGTTTAAATTAATCTTGAGTTTCCAAGCTAAAGTTTGGCTTTTCTAATTTTGGCCAAATAGTTATGCTTAAGTGAAATGTCACTCAACCATGCAACCACAATAAAGACAATGCAGCTCTTGATGAAAAAGGCCCGTCGTAATATGTGTAAATAATGTGACCGGTGCCAGGTCTGATAACGGTCAATATTGCTGTTTTGCCTCCACTGTTTAAGATGTACATAATGCATGATCAGGAAAGTACGCCAACTCATGTTTTCTTGTATGATAACAAATATAGTGTTTATCATTTTCTCATTCGATGTATTATTGATTGAGCTATTTTAAGTTGGGACTTAAGCCTGCCATGACGTGATCCAATTTCTTCTTTATCCTCAGTTGACCCCTGTGTTTTCTGCCACCTGAAAAGAACCCAAGTGTTTTTAATTGTACATGTATTTTGTCATTATATTTTAAAGCTGCTGACTGAGAAGGTGGGAATGGAACAGTTTTTTTTCTGGATCAGAGTTGACACATTTGTATTGTATTGATGACAATGGCCTCATATAGCCAAGTCACTTGGCAAATGTGTGGGCAAAGCTATTCTTTGTACAGTTAAAAGCTTCACACATTTGCCTTCACACTGATGTATGACTAACTTGCTGTTAATTACCTCAAATCAATAATACTCTCTAGACCCGAGGCTGTTCTTTCCACTAATATATATTTTATTAGCAAGATATGTTTATTTTATTTCATGTCGTGTAGCTTGACAATCAGTGTTTTTTTTGTACTAAAGACAGGGATAAACAGGATGTTTGTGGTATTTTCATAATCGGATCTGCCTCTTTTGTGTTCTGATGAAATCATTCTGATCAGGAAAGCAGTGAATGTCATTGAAAAGGGACTGCCATTTTACAGCTCTCTAATGTGTATCTTATATATGTGTTTCCACTTAATACTGTCAAAGTATATAATATAATATATAATGATTTTTATGCGACTGCAAGTCGACTGTGAAATGTTTTCGCTTTTATGGTTTCCTAATATTTGGGCAAACTAGTTAAAGGTACCAAACTCGTATTTTATAAAATAGCTATTGAGCAATAAGGTACCGCAACATTTTGTTGTGTTTGTTTGTTTTGCTAAAACTTGCTTGACTAAATTATTTGCTTGATGTTTGTATAGAACATAAGAATGCCACTGACAGTAAGTGTTATGCAAGTGCTATGTGTTTATCATACAAGGATTCTAAGGAATTAAGATTGTTTGAAATTATTTTGATTTGTATCCAATAAATGATTAAATTATCAGTTTTATTCATTGTGTTACAACTCCAAAATAGTCCCTATATCAATCGAGAGCCACAGTGGCGAGTGAAGAGAAAAAAGGTTTTACAATGCTTTGCTGTACGTCCATTTTCTTACCTCCATAGTGTACCAGCGAACTACTGAGAAAAATACAGCAAATGTAGGCAGCAGGATGAGTAGGCAATGCCTTCAGGGATCTCTCCTGATTTCTTCAGTAATAAGGTCAGTGTGCAGTACTCCCCTCTGGTGGCCGTGTTGAGGTAATACACTTTATTTGTAATGAAAACTATCATAAAAATAAATGTTGAAAATTGCTTTCACTCTGAGTGAATGCGACATACGTGGATGGATTTAGTGCACCGTGTATGCACACTTGGAAGCTGCTTTGTACTGTTTTGGAATCCAAGCAGACTTCCACAGAAGCACACGAGAGGAAGACAATTTGTCCCGCCGGTTTATTTTTGATTTCTACTTCTGTAAACTACAAGTTTGTTTCCTTCAATAAGCATTTATGAAGTGTGCTACAGTTGACATCACTTTACATGTGAGTATTACATGCAAAAAAAAAAGCAATACATTTGACTTAAAACTGAATGCCAATTTATGAAATAAAAGTGAATAAACAAACCCCTTGTCCTCATATAACGATGTCAGTGTAAACCCCTTGTCCTCATATAACAATGTCACCAGCAGGTGGTAGTATGAGACCACATTTACTGCACTGGTTACAGAACCCCGCTGTTTCATTAGTATTCCATTGCATTGTGTAATGTTTCTCCTTTTCAAGCTAGCCTATTTTACTTTACTCAGAATGAGCCATGGAAGCCATTAAGGGGAGTGACTATTGACTATATGTCCATCTTAAAATGGAGAGGAGGAACTATAGCAGAGCATCACCTCCGGGTTTATAATCAGCATTCATATTTTGTCTCAAGACAAGTCTACACACTGCAGAAACTGCAGTAAATACAGCAACTTTTACATGAACATTGTTTTTATTTGTAATCATATCTCCAACTTAATTTTCGAATCAAAGACACCAACAGTAGAATCGTTCTGACAAAACAAAATGTGGCAGGGCTCCTTGAAAGGTAAAAAAGAAATGATAGTCATCTATTGGGTCACAAACTCAAAAAATTTACAAAGGAGCTTTAATATGACAATGATGTTTTTCTTTTTTAATTTCCCAACCATGACTGGAGAGGGAGAGTTGGTCATTGCCCTTTCCCCAGCTCCGCCTTACCGGAGTGATGCATTCTTTAGATGAAGCTCTCTGATAGAGACAAGTGCTGGGGTCAAGGGCGATTTTGTTGTGAAATTCTATTGACTTTTCCTAAGGGAAGGGGTGGGGGTCAGGGGTCTTGCATTCAAGGCCAAAATTCCAGTCCCGCCATAGATGCCTGTACTGTCAGAACTCCTTGAACTCTCTGGGGAGAGCACCTCAGGTCAGGCTTGAAAAAAAAAAAAACCCTCACATTTCCAGTGTGGCCAACAGGTCCAGAACGCAGAGACCTAATGAGTCAAAATCATAATCCGATGTTCCTCTGTTCAAGTGCAATATTACTAGTCCTGTCATGTTTCAGTGGATTACCAGTAGTTCTACATACTTACTCATGTGTTCAAATGTTCAAGTCGAGAGGCTAACGCCGTAGGGGAAGTTTTCCAGTGTAACTGATAACGTTCCGGTTTCCAGCACAGATTAAAGCGCGCCATTGACTATAATAGTCACACAATGAGTCCGAATGCGTTTATAATACTGTGCTCAGTGGAAAACTACCAGTAGTGCCCTTTCAGCGTTGCGCTGAAGTGCTATGGTGTGAGGCTATCGATTTAACATATTGATGATACTTCATGGCCCGTCACAACCATGATCCCACTGTCATCTTAAAAAGCTGCATTCCTCACCACCCCCGAGCCCTGTGCAGGCACGTCCAGCAGAGAAGCCGACTCTAGCCTCAGGTGCAACTCATCCCCTATAGATCTGAGGGGAGTTATGCAACATTGTCTTCGCATGGAAAACTGTCCATCCTGGGGCACTTGGGCTGTTCAACTGCTCACTGTTTTTAGGGAACTCTCTCTCTCTCTCTCTCTGTGTCTCTGCACTGCAAAAAAAAAACTCATCTTAACAAGCATTTTAGTCTTACTTTTAGAATCTTATTTCTGTTAAATAAGACAATCTATCCCAGTTGGGTGAGACAGTTTTACTCATTTCAAGATTTGCCCGTGCGGTAAGTTAATTTCACTTGTCAAGCAAAAAGTAACTTAAAACATTTTCCACTTTTGAGAAAAAAATAAGATTTTAAGTCCCATTACAAGACTAAAACACTTCTTAAGACAGGCATTTTTTTTGCAGTGTCTCCGCCAAATATCTTTAAATGTACAAGTTCTGAACCTTTTCCTCAACTGGGATATTACAAGTCCACACAAGTGCACCATTTGTATTGTCGTCAGATAGTTCTAATGTTACAGCTTTTGTGCAGATCGGCATAAACCAGGAGTCACTTAACGTCACTCCACTTTCTCCAACCTGCTCTTCACGGACTGCAAACCACCTGCTAACAACCAAACAAGCCTCTTATTAACACAAAAAGCTGCTATTAGCTCCAGGTTCTTCAGTTGTAATGAGCTCTTTTCAGTAATAAAATACTTTCAGAAGGTCATGAACTGTTGACAAAGAGCCCATCGTTGCTCAGTATTTTGTCAACAACACCCCACTGCCGAAAATGCGCACGGCAAAATGCTTAGTTTAAAGTCTACTCTGATAGACTACTTTTAAATGTAATACAGTGAATGTGATCCGTATATGATTCATGTAAAACGTTATAAACTGCTAACTCTGTCAGAGTTGATTTCACACAGAATTTTTCTGTCTCATTAATTCAGTAAGGTGTTGAAGTGTCTTTATCAGTCTCCATGAATGCTATATACACTTTTTTTTTTATCTACCGAGCCTCACAAGTCAAGGGCAAAAAAAATGTAATTATGAGCCATCAAAATGCGTCGGACACAGTGTCCTTTCTGATGCACTGTCACTAAATATTTCAGAGCGTGCTGATGAGGTCATGTACGTATCAGTCATTTCCAATTCAATACCAGATCTGTTGTAATTGAACAAAATGGGATCCAGTTTTCAAACCAACACAATGGTAGAGCTGTGTACGCCCTTCTATAATCACTCCTCAAACTCATCTAGGAGAAAGCTACAGGGGCAGTAAGTAATGTGAGGGATGTGAATGGAGTGGACAGAGAGGTCACATCCTCAGGTGGGTTAGCCGGGCTTAGCGGTGTCACTCTCTCCTCTAGACTGCCATCTGGACCAGGATCAAGGCTCCTCTCCACTTCTGCCAGGACTGTTCTGGTCAAGTGTGGAAGCTTTGTGAGTTTCCAGACTCTTCCATAGTATGTTTACACTTCAGCTGAGCTGCTCTATAGGAAGGAAGTGTTGGCAGCTGGAACCAAGGAAACTGGATTGCGTCACAGCCAGGCACCGTGTCATACAGAGACATTTACAATGAGCTGGGCTCATTAAAGCATGCAGAGCCCTTCCCCATTAAAATGGATAAGAGTGTCATTCATTATCTAGCCATGCAAGTCAAACTACAGCAAATGGATCATTAAATATTCTCAACTAAACATACAGAGTTTCAGGCCAAGGAACATATGGCAAACTTGCTACTGTTGCTTTATGGGCCAGCAAGTGTGTTTTGAAGTACCTAAAAAACCTTTTCCACAACTTTCCAGAGTTTGGATTTATACTTTTTTCTTCTCCAAAAAGGTTATAGTAAGGTCTGTTGCGTAATTTTTAAGAGATGCTTGTGTATACACAGTATATAACACACTGAGCTAAGAAAAACTGCACCATTGTGATAAAGAAATCAATAGAACACACACACATATGGATGCACACGTACACACACACCCACCCACCCATCCACCCACACACACACACAGAAGGCGGAACAAATCAGAGGATGAGTGGATGTTTCAGAGCTTCAATATGAAATTGTCACAAATCTCTTAAATATCACTGCAGGCTCTAAAAATGTCATACATATGTTATATATCAACTTGAGAGATAAATATACACTTCCATGAACAATTTTTACTGTTCTGGATGAGGTACGTACTAGTAAAATAACAGTTATCTATAGGTGCTGTAGATAACTTTGACAATGATGATGATGACGATGACAAGGATGTCATATGGTCTTTTACCCTCGGGTTACTTAACTTACAATAACGGACAGGAGATACAATTCAAAAACCAACATACCAAAAGGATTAATCCTGTCTTCTATGGTTTGTAATCAATGTGTTTTTATTTATGGAATATTTTACTCTATGTTTTGAAATGTTTATATACCAAGGTCTGTTGAAGGAAGTGCAAGTCATGATGTACTGATGAAACACATGGCATCACATCACATGGTTCCTCTATAATAGTGCTATATATTTTTTTTTTAAATTGTGTCCTGCTGCAATTGGTGATCAATAAGCCTATTGCAGTGCAAGAACTGAACATGATGGTTGGATAATTTCCCCAGGAACTTACATTTTATTTTAAAGACAGATTCAGAACTCCTTAAAGGTTTGGGATCTGTTTTTATCAACACCATCAACTCAGATTAAATCAACATTTGTCCTTAACTATAACTAACTATAGCCTACAAATAAATACATGCTTATTATTTCCCCTCACAATGACAGTTCAGTATGTTCATTTTGGTGACTGCTGGATAAGCCAAGCTGTGTTAATAAAGAATGTTTTTCTTTTAATTGTGAGTCATACTTAGGGGAAATGTTGATTGAACTCGGACCCATTGCTCAGGTATCATGAGGATAAATAGATGGATTGGCCTGGACAGTAGAAATATCAATAATGACTGTCCTATGATATAGTACATTTATTTTCTATTTTATTTTCTCTCGTTAAGTGACTGAAACGTGAAAAGCTCATGTGTCCAAATATGGGACAGGATTTTTAGCACTGTGTGTACTGCATACTGTATGTCAGTTATATTTAATCCAACTTTAGTGCATTGTGGATGGATATGACTGTGCCTAATGAAAATAATTTCCTACCTGCCAATTAATGTGTGTAAAATGTTGGTTTTGACATATTGTACCAAATACATATTCTTCCAAATGCAGCTCTTTCCAATCACAGGCTTGATATGGGTAACCAGAATTATGCCCGTTTGCCTGCCAGACAAGATAGGATAGGAATGAACACCAAGGTGTTATTTTAATGATGTTTTGGAGGGCAGCTGTCACGACTTAATACAGAACCGGCGCTCGAGCGATTTTGGATGAGATATTCCCAGCTCATTTTACTGAACTTGGCGCGTACGTGCCACCTATAGCAGCAAGCCTAGTTAAGGCAGTCACCTCCAAGAAGCCAAGATGACCACTCCATGGACCTTCTGTTTTAGAACAATACACCTTTAATTAAGAAACTTCAATTTAAGATGAATTAGGGTGTGACCTCAGTATGACTGAAAAGCTGCATATAGCTGTGAGAGAAACATATTACGTGGAAAAACTACTTGTCAAGGTCAGGAAGTTTACAGGTCAGTTTACAAGCACTCCGTGTGCTTAGACGTAGCAGAGTATTAAAGCGCGGAACTCAATGCAAAGTTCTGAATGCATACCAACTTCCTATAGGCTACATTACGGAAATGATATTCATTGATGTTGGAAAATTGCGAATTTACACATTGTATAAAGGTATATCACCGCATTATTAATTTAATTGCGATAAAAACCATAACATAACACGATAGCCTCATGGACCATAAATTGCTCCTGTCCAGCTACTTCAATCTCTCTTCTTTGAGACAAAGCGAGTACATTTACTTCCAAAATGTGTTAGGATAAGCCCTTCTACGAGCAAAAATGAGTGCCCTTAGGATATCCAGTTTTTACTTTTTTGGCACACGGCTCGTCATTGGTTACTTCTAAAACATCTCTCTCTCTCTCTCTCTCTCTCTCTCTCTCGCTGAAGATGAAAGGTGAAGGAATGAATAGCTCGGGGGATGCGTGAGTGAATAGCGCAGCGCAAGAAACACCCACCTTCGCAAGTCTGGACCGTCGGAGAAGGAGCTGAGGAGAGTTTGCAAGTATCAGGGGAAGTCAGTCACCTTTTCAGACGTAGTGAGGATCCTCTGGGAGGAAAACTCTTTAATCGAAAGGTATGTTTTTGTTTGTTTGTTTATTAGTTTTATTCTATTGGGAATGCATTTTTGCATGTTTGCGTTTCTACGCATATGCACACGACCAGTGGTGAGTTTTCAATTACTGAGCCGAGTCGTTAATTTGAAAGTAAGACTAAGTAAGTCACAAATGAAAAGTCGCATATGAAAGAAAATAATTGCATACCAAGCGTGCACTTGACCGAACAACAAAATATTTATGTTTTGACAACGATGTTTACAGCCACACCGCAGGCAATTTGCTCTCATTACAATATGACAGCGTGTCCTTGCAAACGTGTTGTGATTTAGTGTCGTAGAGTAGCATTAGCCTCTGATAGGCTACTGCATAAGATAATATAAATTGTTTTCATTTTCAGTGAGATACTCAAGAGATTTAACTGAATTTGAGATCTGGTTTCGAACTGGAATAAGAATAATCAATATAGGGCACCATGTTTTCATTATTGATGTACATTGCATTGCTATTTTTTATTATTAAAATGCTACTCATTGCTGACATGAACTATGACTCGTGGTACTTGGTGATTGCTATTTTTTATATTTTTTTACATTTTTCATCCAGAAATAAACGCGAATATTTCAACGTGCATGCTAAATATTACGCTCTGAAGGTTTCATTTTCACAGAAAGATTCAACCTATGTGTCTTTTCCGCTGTTTGTGATCAACTTTATAGTGAGCTGATGTGTATTTCAAAATTAAAATTATTCACATAGAAGCACTTCAATAGTTGATGTTTAGAGCTATTTGAATAGATTCTTTGGGCTTAACAGACAGGTACAGTACTAATCCAGCTAATACTCTGGTTAAAGCTCACCAATTAGAGTCTCACAGCATCTGTGTATTTATTTGTATTTGTTTATGTCTGGATTAATTTGCTATTCTAATATCATTTGATATAAGATGTTTTGCTCTTTTTCTTCGTTGGTGTACACTGACAAAACAGACACCGGAACAGATTTGAGCCTTTGTAGGTGTTTTTTTTGTCCTCGTTGTAGTGCCACAAGGTCTAACATGCAAATATGTTCCTAATGCCTCAATCACAGCTCTGAAGCAGTGCCTTTTTCTTATGTGGCTCAATAAATACATTGTACTATACACAATGATTATTGGACAAAAAAGGATTATTTGTCCTTTTTTTAACCAATTAAAACAGGGTTTTTTCTGTATAAAAAACAACCTTCCCCTGTCATATTGTCTGAAGCAGAGCATTGTACGAATTATCAAAGGGGATCACTGTGCTGGTGTGGTGTGGTATTGTGCCACACCACGTTTATTTGTTCTGTGATTGGGTTGGTTTTGTTGTTCCCTAATGGCACTTAGACAGGGAAATTTAACCCCCGTTTCATTAAACTAACTTTAACTGCATGGTGCACCAGGTTTAGGACATGGATAAACTGAAAATCCTGAATCTAGGATCTCCCCATTTTCCACTTTGTGACTTCAGATTCTCCAATGAATGAGTACCTGTTTTCCTCCCTCCTCACCAGCCCTGCACCAGTGCAGTATAAGGTCCCGTTGACAGGTCTGTCTCCTTCCGTAGATCCAGGTGTCCTGTGAATCCCCCACACTGTGTAAAGGATGCAGTTTTTGGGACTCAGGACTCGGGCATGCTCCCCACTCTTCTTGGTAGCTCTGGCCACCATTTTCACCAACCCAGCTCAGGGTCAAGGTAAATAATGTTGTGTGTGTGTGTGCGTCTTCATCTGTCACAGGTCTTTTGATGTGCAGGTTTGGTTCGGGGTCATTGTTGTGGTTCACCATTTGCCTATATCCTCCTAAGACCCAGCATTTCATTTTTGTCCACTGTAGTCCCATGCGTCTCCAATCTTAATGTCAAGAACCATATATTCTAGTATGCTGAATCCTTCACTATAAGGGACATTCAATAAAAATTTAATAAATAGTATTTTTGAAAATATTTTCATTGCATCATGTTTTTGTCATCCAAGACACTTGTATTATGTGAAATAATTTTTCTCTGCCAAGTCTCAGGAGGATACGTGAGGTTTTTTCTAACTTTAGGCTTACTTGAAGCAAGTGCAACAGTGTGACATCCACACATCCACATACAAACAACAGAAATGTTATCAAGATGGGCTACATTACAGCTCTGCCATGTTGATTTTCATTCATCCCATGTGAAAAATTACAGATACCTGACTGAGAGGCTGGACTTTGCATTGTGTGTGAACTGTTTTAAAAAGTTTAATTAGCATGTCTGAGGGGGTCCAAGCTGACATTCCTGCATGGCCCTAAAGTGAAGTCAACCTCAAAATTCTTTTAAAGCACACGCAGTGCGTAGCTGCGAAACAGTTCCTCTCCATAAAATATCCAGTTGCTAAGAGCCTGAATTGCCCACTCTGGAGAATGCATGGTGTGGACAATTTATTCAATTAATCTCTGGAGAGTTTCTATTGGGTACAGCTCAAAATATCACTCAGTGGAGAGTGCCATGCAGGTACGGGTTGAAACGTCCCGTCGGGAGGGTCGGGGGTACGGCTTCCTATTTAAGTGTTCCTCCCCGGAGATGAGCCATGCGGGTATGAGCTAAAGCCTTCCCCCCTGGAGAGCGCCCAGCAGGTACAAGTTGAAACCCCTCTCAGGAAAGCGGCCGCAGGGCAGGAGTTGAGGCGTCTGCCCTTGGAGTATTTGATCACCGGAGCACTCGGCCCAGGGGGCCAGGTGAAGACTCGCTGGCTCATTTCTGAGTGGCGGGAACACTTTGTGTCCCCTAAAAGCCACCTTATGTTTCTCAGCCAGACTATCTCTGGCAGGCAAAAAAAGTTCCCAGGTTTTTGCTGCGTTTGTTTTTTCTGTGTGTGTGTGTGTGTGTGTGTGTGTGTGTGTGTGTGTGTGTGTGTGTGTGTGTGTGTGTGTGTGTGTGTGTGTGTGTGTGTGTGTGTGTGTGTTTTTTTAACGTTATATGACTTTGGAAGGTGAAACTCTGGTTGAATCTCTTCGTGTTTTGAGAAGCAGAGTCCTTACTGTCCTTACTGTCGTAGGCCCCTCAGCGGAAGATTGAGCTGTTGGTAGAAGATAAGTAGTCAAAGCATTTCAAAATGAAAGCCAAGCAAATGTCAAATAAGCAACTAAATAAAAATGATAAAAGAGCTGTGGAGGCTCTGAGGTATGCTCACTCAGCCGACACAGATAGGAGTTGAATAAATGACCGATAGCCATGCCAATAACACCAGATTACTGTCAAATTCCTGTACATTGCCCTTATTCAGGGCCCACTACCTGTATCCTTCAAGTCACAAGTCAGAACTTGATTTGGTAGTGCTGGAAGCCCTGCCTTCTGCCGTCAGGGAATGAGATCACGGGAGGACAGAAACGCAGGGGAAAATACAGAAATGTGACAGTAAGAATAATCTCTTTCTGTGATTCACGCGCTTGTTCTTTACAATACGCCACTTATTCAATTTGCTATTATGACTCACATTCAGATACAGTTCTGTGCAATTCACGACCCGTTTCTGAGCGATGTTTTATTGGGGAAAGATGTTTAACAACTTAGGGCCTGATTTACAAAGACCTTTAGCAATGTGCAAAATCTTTTAGTGCACACAAACCTAATAACACAACCAGTGATTGGTGCAAAACAAATACCACGACCAATCATTGGTCATGTTATTGGTTTTGCCTGCGCTAAAGGTTTTTCCACATGATAAAGGTCTTAATAAATCAGGTCCTTAGTGTACAGCAAGTCAGAAAAACTGTTTTCATGGTGTTATCGTTATGTCTGCATATCTTTGGTTAGTGTTGTGCGGTAATTTTCTGAGACACTGTTGCAAGACCTTCAGGAGGGGACTGCTATCTCTGTCAGCAGTGCATTATAGCCCATTCTCACCTTCAGTTTCTGCCTTAAATATTTTGTCTTAAAATCGTATGCTTGTATTATTTATGTTGTTCCTAGACTTTTGTACTTTCCTCAGTATGTTGTTGATTCAGCAGGTCTATTTGTGCTGTCTGCTGTCGCCGTGCTCCGCACAGCCACTTTCTACTGATCAGATGCACATAAATGCACACGCACACGCACACGTACACACACATGCACATGTACGCACAAATGCACACATTATCTGACCGAGCAGGGATTCAATATTGCCTGGAGAAGGGAGAACTTTGCTTCAGAGAACATTAAGTCCTGCAGAGTACCCTTCTACCTATTTCAGTTTGGTGAGTTCGGTACAGTATTATTATTTCTGTTATTTATCTACCTATACACTTAAATGCAAAAGTATTGGGACAGTGACACGATTTTTGTGGTTTTGCCTCTGTACTCCAGCACATTGGATTTGAAATAGAATAACACATAAAAAGGGCTGTAATTCCCTCATGGATCACCTAATTTGGATGTAAATACCCCCCAGTTGACGCAGGCAGTCTGCATTTTAACCTCATTGTTTTATTTCAAGTCCAATGTGTTGGAGTGTAGAGCCGAAACAACACAAATTGTGTTACGGTCCCAATGCTTTTGCATTTAACCGTATAGATATGTGTTACATGTGCCAAACCATAGCCTGTTTTCATATCCAGTTTGTTGGTATGGAAAGGGTGTATTGGCACGAGGCCTCTTCTTTGCTTATGATGACACAAACACAAGAGTTTGTGGGATTTTTTTTATTATTTTCATTTACCGAACTGCATCAATATGGAATGGGAATGAGTTATTGCTGGGTCTGGTTTTTTCTGATGGTTATGAGCTGTTGTTGAACTAATGTAGCCTGAAGAGGACTGGTGAAAGTGGTATGCAAATGCCGCTGTAGATCGATAAATATCTACTCTCCTCTCTTTGTGGCAGGAATAGATGCTCACAATACTATTCCAGTGTTTGCCTGTTTGTTGCATTTATTGAAAAGTCACATTCTCTTTTTCGTACACTTCCTCTGGATGTTTGCCACAGAAGTGATTTTAAGAGATTTAAAACTTGTTTATCGCACTCTCTGTGAAATTGTAGAACCAACCTGTGCTTCTGGTATTGGGGGAGAGATTGATATTTGAAGCTAAATCTATCACCGGTGCACTCATTGTGAAATAAAAATTCAAACAAAATTCCGCTGTGTGCATCCACAGCAAATGTAAAAGTTGTCACAGTCTGATAACCTCCCCTTTGTTAGTGTGTATCATCAAACTTTGGGAAAGAGAATATGACTTGGCTTTCTATGTGACATCTGTGGTGTTCTCCAAGTCTGTATCTTTTTGTTTTGTCAAGATACAATCTTGCCTTTTTTTTTGCGGTGAAAACACAGATGGAATTTTTGTTTACTTTTATATTCTTGCTGAAGACAGTCTAACTGCTAATGGTCCACTAGTCATGAACATAAACCTAGCTCTCTCGGTGGATGTTAATATGATATATGAAGCAGTTCTGGGTTTGTGATTTGTTGATTAGCCGACGATTAGCTTTTGGGTTGAATTCTACCCTCTATCTTTGCTTCTAACTATACTCACATCTAGTATCTGACCTAACACCCTATTTATGTTCATATATTTATCAGTTATTAGCCACTGTGTGTGGAATTATGTGAGAATTAACCAGAAACCTTCCTTTCTATAATTTTTTCACAGTTTCATCTCCACGGCGACTTCGTTTTAAAGTGCTGGGCTCAGACAAATTGCTTGTGTCATGGAAGGAGCCGAGAGGAGATTTTGAAAGCTATAGATTTATTTATAACACTGAACCAGGTAAGATGGATTGTTATCTTATTGTTCTTGACTGTATAGGAACAATGAGGCCCTTGGCTCTCCTAACCATTTAAAATATTTAATTGAGTTGGGAAATCTAATATTTTCTGACTTAAATTTGAGGTCACTGACATTGATTTTCTCTAGTTTTTATATTCCGTCAATTTTTATATTAATTGTGATGTGCATAATCATGCAAAGAAAATGCATAAAATGTATTACCATAGTGGTGTGAGCTATGGATGGCACAGCCATGAATGTTAATATTTCCACTTGTATATTCAAGACAGTGAAATAATCTTTCTGGGATGATCTGGTACCAAGCAATAAAATTGCCACATAGAGGATCATTGTGATTCTCCTCACTTGAGAAGATGTATTTCAGATAATCTTTCTATCATATTTTCAAAAAGGCTTTAAAATCTGGGTGTGTTTGAAGACTTAACAATATTATGTGAGTTCAGCATGACACTTCCATAGAGAATATATGTGCTAATTGTGTACAGGTAAATTTAGTCTGTCTCACTGTAACTTGCAAGGAAACTGTGAAAATAATTAATTTAAAACACATTTATACTAAAATGCTAATGCAGGAGCAAATCATTTTCACTACAGGTATCTTTCTTAAGTATGGCCCTTCACCTACCAGCAGTAGCCTAAACCCACACTGTGTAACACTAACCCTTTGCTAAATGCACTGGGGTGCATTTCCCAAAAGCATCGTAAGGCTAAGACGTCGTAAAACCCTTCGTACGAAGCTTCTTTAACTTTGGGTGCGCTTCGCAAAAGCATCTTAACTTAAGACGCTCTTAGAAATGCTCGTAGATTAAAGATTACTCCAGACCAGTCGTAGACGGTTAAGTGCTTTGTAGAAGCCCATAAATCACATAGGCTACTTTATTTGATTTTTCGTGTTAGTGTTCATTTCATTTTACGGTTACCATAACCACTGATTTTTTTTATTTATTGTGATAGATGCAACAATATTTACGTTTATTTATTTATTTGTAATTTACTTATTTTTATATATTTGGAAATTACCCATAAAAGCCATTCCTTAAATAGCCCTATAAATAAATAAGTAAAATCAGTGGGAAAAAGGTTTTATTTCAAAAGAAACTTTGACATGCCTAACCGGCCATGTATTGGGCATCACAATGGGGTTCGCGTCTCCCAATCTATCGCCCCTCCTCCTCTCGTATCAGCAGCACCACAGACAGAAGTACAGAGATGTAAAATCCAGGATTAGAACGGAAAAATCCTGGTATGTGTTTCTTCCACCCATGAACTCAGCCAGCTGATTTCACTAATTAGTTATACCTCCTGGCTGAAGAATTGTGCAAATGATCAAATCCAGGTGATTGGAACTAAATACTGGGGAGGACCCACTTTCTGAACCCGGATTTTACACCTCTGGTTAAGTAGCACTTAAGAGGTGAGTGCGCGTTCACGCTTTAAGAACTGTTTTGGGAAACGCATGTTACGAATTAAAGAGCCATCGTAGAATCACTCGTTGAAATCACACTTAACCCTAAGATTGATCGTTATCGGGAAATGCACCCCTGTTCATTTTTTGGATATTGGGTTTCATGTGAGGCACACCATTAGTATGGTGTAAATCTTGTGCCACCAGATATCTGAATTTGAATTTCATCATTTAAAATTGTACAGAACTTTTGAAATTTAATTTACATTGAATTTGTATTTAATAATTAGAATTTGTATGAAAGGTTTTAAAACTGAATGTGATTTGAATCTGAATTTCAAAAACTTGAAATGTGTGTGTGTATACGGATCCCCTTGAAATTCAGTTTTTAAAAAAAAGCTAGCTTTTGGTTTGTGAACATCCGGCACTGAATAAAAAAAACGGGGATCCGTACAACTTCAAAGTTTTAGAACCTTTCATACGAATTCTAATTGTTAAATACAATTATTAAATATATTCAATGTAATCAAATTCAATTGATTATGATTGATAGGTGGTTTGACACAATTCTTGTGCACGGAATGTTCCTTAACACTTTACCTCGCGAACGCAACCTTTAGTGGCAGGGAAATTTGCAGAAGCAGCTTGAATGGCCTGTATACATTCGGAAAAGCTTGGCCATTAAATATTTAAAACATGGTCATCCCGTGCTGTTTGCAGTGTGGTGCCTGTAAGGTGTACTAAAGCACTAATAGGATTAAAATGTGTAATAACTTGCCGTGCAAAAAATATTAAATGAGAATGAGTCCAGAATAACTAGCAGTACTGAGACTTCACATATGTAGTGCAGAAATATTGACATCAGACCAATATGTAGACATACCTAGTTAGTTATGGATGGTATGTCCATCATCTAAATAGAATTTCTGTAAATCATTGAGTACTGTACTTGTATTATGGACTCTGCATTCTGTGATGGCTCCGATACACCTTGGCTGATGTGCAATTTGCCTTTTGATAGCAAGTGCTTTATTAATGTAATTGTCTGGCAGTTTTGAATAAAGGCAGGTCTTAGCATGTCATGCGTTAAGTTGTCTTCCCCAGAGCATGAATCGCTTCCATAGGGTGATGGCGTTTGTGTTTCCGATCTGTGGTTGTTTAGTTTCCAAAAAAACAGTATTCGGGCTTTGAACAGAGAAACGTGTCCCCTGGGTGATTCTGAAGAATGCAGGTGTGTTTGAACAGGAAGACACCCTCACTTGTCCCCTGTAGCAGGCACAGTACTGGGGTGTATACCCTGATCATAGACAGTGATAATTCACTATAGGAAACCCCACCCCCTACCCCAATTCAATGCTTTCCTATTATATCACATTTTTCTACTAAACCTCTTACACTGAATGGACACTCAGGATTTTTGAATCGGCAAAGGAAGTTATTTTGCTGAGTGTCAAGAACAAGCCCTGGCCGTGCCAGTTAATCTGCAATGCATTCTGGGTCCTTTGCAGGTGGGAAAGCACATGAGCTGCAGATTTCAAAAGGAGAAAATAAAGCAGAGATAGAAAACTTCAATCCCGGGAAGGAATACAATATAAAGGTCATTACTGTGAGTGGAACACAGAAGAGTAAGCCACTGCAAGGCAAATATACAGGTGAGTTGCGCTGAGAATTTTTTTTTAAACAGGCCAATTAAATCTGAAATTAAACAGTAAGCTATGATTACCAGAGGCTGCTGGCAGGGTACAACTCAGTGTTTGGAGGAAATTATATAGGCACTAAATTGGCAATGAAAAACTTGATGTCAAACAAAAATATTGTATTATTGGAAAAACAAATGGAAAACAAAGAAACAATTACAAAATCACAAAATGATCAAATTATCTTTTTTAAATTTGGATACGTTTTAACATGTGTTTCAGTTTTAACTCACAATTATGATGCACGTACAATGTAACCTTTCATTTACACGTACGCTGAAGGTCCTGACATTTGTTAATGTGACAAGCAGCATATTTTACAATATTCTAACTCGCGGTTGAGGTTAGGAGTTAGGGTTAAGGCTGATAGGTGGCAATATCGAGGCCAGGATTCAAGCCAAGAGGCATCGGACTTGCGATTAAACGCCCGTAAACACGATTTGACGAAACAAAGTTTAACTCACCAGACAGTGTTTTTGAAAATCGTCAAGGACAAATGTTGATTGAGCCCAGCATGCGCGTGTGCGAAAGTGCAGATGTCCCGGTGCCAGTGACAGCTTACTGATGTCTTGCAGCCCAGGTAACCGATGACGACAGCGCGAGCGCATCTCTTCAGAAACTGAAGGACACCAGCGAGGACACCAATGAGATTTCAGAAGGTAGGACGAAGCCATGCTATCAATGACTGCTTTAAAGGGGAGAGGGAGATGTACACAGCAAAAATGGCGGTGTACATTTAACACCCTGAGGCGTTTCTATGAGTCCATGGACTCATATAAACACCCTAGGGTGTTAAATGTACACCGACAGAGTTTATTTTACACCGCCATTTTTGCCTTGTAGGATGGTTGGTGTTCCCTGAAGTGTTATTCCCTGAAGTGACTTCAGGTTCATGGCCTCAATCTTATTTGACCTTAATTTATTTTATCATTGAATGAGAAAGTTGTGGCGGAGCGTTTAGTGTAGTTTTCACTTTGTATTGTAAGGTCATATAGGTCGAGACATATTTCCTGTTCATAATAGGAGTGATTTATGAATTGATTTCAGGTTGTTTAGCATATCAATTTATTGCAGGTTGCTGTAAAATAGGAGTGCACTAGTATTTCTGTGTGACTTATGTTTAAAAACTCAGGACTCAATCAAACATGAAGAATGGTAATGTCACTATCAGATCAGACAGCGGAATTATTGCTGCCTTTTATGGGTAATTGGGTATATAATGACTATACTGCTCAGTGCAGTGTCCTGGTCATTAGTTCACCCCTAAAAAGGTACGTGGAATGTTTTTCATGCGATAAGCTTCTAGATTCAACATAAGACCAGAGGTTTAATTTATCTTATGGTTGCAGAGCTTCTTCTAAATGTATTCTTATGCACATAATGTAGCTTCTATCAATCATGCACATGACTCATATATGCAAGACTTGATTATTAGCTTTGATACATCATAAATTGCTGATCCTCTTAAATATCAAAGGGAAATAACTCTGAAGACTTTCGAGCTCATATCAGTCATGGAAAAGAGTGATAGAGCTGTCAAAGAAAAAAAGGAAAGAAATCTGCGAGTGAAATAGAGATAATTGTGTCTTCTGAGGTGCACTGGGGAAAATGAAATGTGTTACACTCAAGAGTACAGTAGCTGCTTGCCAAAACATGACCAGTGTATTACAAACGCTCGTTAGACTCATGTCGCACGAATATAATTATGCTTTTCATAATTTACAGTATAACTAATCGTGCTATTAGGAGCCATACTACACACATGAAACACCCATTGATTCATTCATTACTTTTATAGGACCGTGGTTTGAAAGTTTGGAAAAAGTAGTAGTGTCATGGATTCTAAGATGTTACATACATTTTTGAACGCATTTCTTTAGACATTGTGGCCTGAAATTAACGAGAGGAATGACTGAAAAAAACGAGTAGAAATAAATGCACAGGGAAAAATGATGCTCTACCTCTGTGTTTATTGACATAAATAATTGAATAAATAATTCCTTGCAAGGGGACCTTATCATTCCACCAAATACATATTTTAGAATTCCTTATTGGCTGTGCAAGGCTTTTGTAGATTACAAAATGGAAAATGAATATCTATCAAGTAGATGAGTGTTATTTCTTGCATCATTATGAAATATATTGTTTATCGTCTTTGCACTTTGGCCAGAAGTGAACGCGGTACAGTGTGAAATTTGCGCAGAGGCATTCCCCCGAGGCATTTATCTTTGGCTAATCGCATAATGTACGTTCAATATGCTATGCGTTCATCACTGTGCATCACTTAGGATGGAAATGGCACGTGGGCATGGTTGGTGAATCTGGCCCCCGGGGTCTTTAGTCAATGGGAAGGTGTTTTGATTGCAAATGTGCAACTTTGCCAATAGCACAGGGGGCACCTCACAGTCTTAGACATGCACACTGCCTTTCATTTTTAACATAACCGTATTCTCTTGCCAAGTCGTGGGATTTAAGGAACACTGGTGTTGGTGGGCCTATGAATGAATGGCCTGCAGCGTGCATGTGTGCGTGCGTGCGTGCGTGCGTGCGTGCGTGCGTGCGTGCGTGCGTGCGTGCGTGTGTGCAGTACCCAGGTATATCTTGGTTGGTTACTGAAGTGACTCTTTTCACACTCCCCTTTGTGCTACTTGTTGATATAGTAAGACCGTTGAATGACCATAATTTCTCTTTCAGCCGAAATTACAGCAGTGGGAAAGCCATTTTATAGCACTTCTGTACATCTAAATAACAGCTGTGTGAGCAGCATTTCATTTGATTGGTCACAAAGGAGGAGGCGTCTCCAGTACAGACCAGGCTTGTAACCCTTGGAAATGGACAGTAATGGACCCCTCTCAGGATATCACCCTCAAATGGCCTGGATGAAAATATATCAGTTGTATGGGATGCATGTAACTGTCTGTGGGAACGGGGTAGTGCACAGACAAGGTAAGACACATCACTCTGTCTATAATAACATAGACCCTGCTGTAGGGTTTTACTGCAGCCAACAGTGAGGTTCAAGTGCAAAGGCCAATGCTGTTATTGTTACAAATTAAATGTTTTTGTATTTAGTTCTTTATTGTTCCCTGTCTGTTTTATTCTTATAAGATTGAACTTTGTATTTATTTAAAAATTATTCAGAATGGACAGTGAGTGTCCTGGTTTACTCCAGTTCTGGCGGTACTCAGTGGAGATCGGAGAGCTTAAAGAGAGGCACACCCTTGACCTCTGTAGTGCATTTCAGAGGCAAAGATTATTAAAACTGCTCCCAGCTGACTTTGCCTGGACCTGTAGCAAGAGCCACCACAGGTCAGAGGTCATGGCTGTCAGTCACACGGCATTCCATTTTGACAAAGGAAAATGTAGGTGTGATGCCTTACCTTGGTTGACCTTCTTTGTTTGAAAAAACAGGTCAATAGAGGGGAAGTTGGAATGAATGGAATGTGCCAAGCATATCTCCAAACCAACTGCACCTGCTGATTTGATAGATGATGGCCCCATTGGGTAAATAAATTATAAATGACTTATTCTGGGGAATATGCAGAGATGGAGAGGCAGTTCATGGGAGAGAAATGTGCCTTTTAATTGGAAATATTGTTTTTGTACGTGGTTGCTAATTTGGTCATGCACTACATAAAGTTTCAGGAAGCACGGGTAACATTGTTAAAATATTATGTCACACACAATATAGCACATGATGTCACTTGGCTTGAAGTCAACCCACTGTTCACAGTATTTGTATTATGAATATTTTATAATAATGGAATTGTGGAAAGCATTTGTAGGGAGTGATACACTGCCGGGATCATTTGTGGAGATCCGCAGTGTAGTTCCTCACTAAGGCCATAACGAGATCCTAAAGCCTCAGATCAACATCTTTCTTCAAATTTGACT
This sequence comes from Synaphobranchus kaupii, assembly GCA_029718625.1. Taxonomy (NCBI): domain Eukaryota; kingdom Metazoa; phylum Chordata; class Actinopteri; order Anguilliformes; family Synaphobranchidae; genus Synaphobranchus; species Synaphobranchus kaupii. The sequence continues at coordinate 12,068,844 of CM056396.1, read as the reverse complement.
TATAAATGCGTGTTAATTTTTAAGTCATTTTTGTGATTGCCAATCTTCCCAAAATGTATTTGCAAAGGAGAAAAAACTCTTTGCTAGTCTTTGTTAACAACAAATGCCAATTGAAATCAGAGCTAGTTGTATAGTTTCTTTGGCATCCTTTGGTTCTGAAGCATGCTTTCTGAATTCTCGGTAAATGCTATCGTTTGGAAAAGAAAGCATGATGAGTGTTTAATACTAATCACCAGAGTAGCAAAATGGGCTGTGGAGCGTATATCATTTATATAAACCAAAACACATCTTCTGTCATCTGTAGTATAAAAAGGCTGTTCAAGATAAAGCCTACAGAGCATTGAAGGTTTATTCGATTTAAGAAAGGCTGTTTATCACTATTCAAATGTTGAATAATGAAGGGCTAAACCACCAAATACTTCATTGTTGCAGACAAAATTAACAATACAAGTCTCTTCTGGTAAAATTGGCTACATTCATGATTGTATTGAAAGCCAGCTATCTACAATAATATAGCAAGTGGCATTTTGGCGATCTAAGTAGTTAGAGATTTTGTATCTACCATAGGCTATGTATCAATAGATCTGGGCTGGTATCTGCTTGTCCCTGGCTTTCTTACTGGGAGAATACTGGCATGGGGTTGCATATTTGAATGCTAGATATGGGCCACCAAAAGACACTACTTTATTTTCGAAGCTACTACATATTTGCTACTTACTACACTCTGGTGGCAGTGGATTCAAAGCGATGAATGTGGGATTACATGAAGGCTGGGGAACGTGGGATACGTGGAACCCAAGTGAGCACTGTCCGCAGCGGTGCGACCGTTCTCTATTCAGCACCGAAAGGGAAAATGCTAATGGGTTCGGTCCGCGCTTACAGCACGCACGGGCACGTGTGGACGCTCACAAGGGCCCTCAGTAGGGTGCCGTTCTGCCTCCGGATGTGGCCTCTCTCTGTCCGCTCCCAGAGACGCGGCACCAATTTCAAGTCAAAAGGCAGGTGTGCGCGGGGCTGGAACTGGCGTCCGGTGCCCTTCCCCCTCTCTCTCTCTCTCCCTCCCTCGCTCCGTTCCTCATCTCTCACTCTCTCCCGTTCCCTCTCTTTTCCTGCAGACAATTGACTCCGCCGACAGAGCTCCTTGCCCGCACTTGCCAAATACCTTTGCAATGTAATCAGGGCCCCCTAGTAGAAGGCCCCAGCCTGCGCCATAAATCTCTTGCCTGTCTGCTAGTGCTCCCATGGGGCATGCAGGTGGGCCGAGGACCTGGGCCAGTCCCGAGGTCCACGCCCACCCCCTCTCCCTGCAGCAGGGCCTAGGAAGGATATCGAACTGTACTATTTACGTCTTTAATTGGAGCCGCGGTTCTACCACAGGACTGTTTTTTCACTTTAAACACAGGTTTTATGAGGTGAGGCACATGCAATTCAGCGCAGGCAGTGAGTAACTCGTCGCCATGGCGCCGTTCGTGTGTGTAAGGTTTAGGATCCTCCAGCCGAGTGACCTGGGGCTGAGGTGCCCGGTGCTCGGCCTGATACGGGAGGCTGGCATGCAGTAGCCAGATGGCTATATGGCGTTTATACATTTGGCACAGTTCACCGACTTGCTGCCTCTGACTCTTTGGGTAAAAGCAGGAAGCGTGTGTGCGTGCCAGATAGTGAAGCATCAGGAGGATCACAGCGTGATGCCGGGCAATCATACCGTCTGACTCAGGACACAACACAGCAGGTCAAACACCAGGAAGATACTTTGGCGAAAGTGATAGCTGGTGTAACGGCTTTATCCGCTCCATTGTAGACAACATGACATATTCTAGGTCATCTCGCTGCCAACGTGGATCTTCTGTAGTTTGCTGTCCCTCAAGGCACATGACAGGAATTTCAGGATCCATTCAAGATAATTATTCAGTTCAGTTCAACTGTAACACCATTGTTGACTATGAACATCTCTGGAGATGTATGTGAATGAAACACCTTGCAAGAGGCTGATATGCTGGCCATGGAAAAGTAAGAGATATAAAATGGCCATGTTCAGTGCCACATCACTAGCCGTGAATACAGTTAAATGAAAAGGGGTGGGTAAAATTGACATGCAGTGGCATGAATCTCTTTCACCGCAGTGAGTTTATCTTAGCCTCAGCTGAGTCGGTGAATTCAGTCTTTCGTGAAAGAAGGACTGTTAGCTTTTGAGAGAGAAGAAACTTCCACTCTAATTAAATGTAAAGTCTGATATGAGGACTGTATGGTCTGGTAGACATCTTTTGTGTCAACCTGAAGAAACGTTCCCTCATGATGTCTGCCTCTTGTGGAAGTGTTCAATTTTGAAAAAAGATTTGAGAGTAATGAAATATAAATTAAATATAAAGACTGGCGTAAAATTGTATAGACTGTGTGGACTGTTACACACCTATTCAGTTCAGTACACTAAGGCAACTTCCTCTCAGGAAAGTGGGAAGAGTGAACTCATGGCTGCATTCGAATCCAATTTAACACGCTCCCTTCCCTTACTGTCTTCCCTCGAGGGAGCTATCTTGTGACGCAATTAGCTACGTGCAGAAAGCAAACTTAAAAGGTGCTCTACAAGGGAGGATTGACGAGAAACAAACAAAAACGGAACTGAACCGCCCAAACGCAGCCTAGGACAGGGCTACCCAACCCTCTTCCTGGAGATCTAGTAGGTTTTCATTTCTACCCTAATTTGGAAGGGAACGACAGGAAGAAAGGATAAATTTTGGATCCAAACGCAGCCCTTGATTAAGGGATGGACCCTTGAATGTTCCGGGCTCTCATACTTATTCTGTTTGGGCATAAAGGTGTGTTGGTAGGCTGTTCTATGTGCTTTGCTGTGTCTATGCAGCATGAACGTGTGCAGTGTTTATACGGGAGGGTTACAAATTAATGGAGGGAGGGAAGAATGCATTTTTGTTGCCATGGATATTCAAGCAGACATTGTCTTGGGTACAGGGGAGGTTCAACAGAATTCAACGGAGGTCTTTGGTTATCAGGAATATTTGAGGAAAAGAGGGAAACGGTAGCATTTGTGTGTTCCCTGCTAATTTCCGGCAATAGTATGACACTGCTGTAATGTTATAATGTTGCTGCATTAGCAGTGGAACTTAAGGGGAATGGCACGCGTTCCCTCAATCTGGGTTGGAGGGAGACAAACCCGTTCTACCCAACTGTACCTGACTCCGCTATAAATCTCTGTGTCCAAATAAATGGGTCAGTGAAATAGGTCGATGAAGGTACGGATTGCAGTGTACTCAGCTTGGTTCTCAGATGGGTGAAGTTCCAGCATGAATCACGGTGGGGGCCCTGGGAGAAATGAATCTGGGAGTAGAAAAAAAATGTATAAGAAAAAAGTGCGACGGAAAGTCCAAAGTAATACCGGCGTCTCCTTGCTCTGAATGACGAAGTTCTGCGAATGCATCATCGATTCATTTAAAAAATCTGACAGCCTCATTTCAGAGGCCGGGGCTGGAATTGCAGAGCGCAGGAATTTGACAGATGATGGATTTTTCCATAAGGGCAGGCAGAGTGGGAGGGCACAGTCTCAGTTTATGCTGCTTAACCCTTAAGAGAGAAAATAAAGCCTTTTGTGTACAATTGCACTGGCTCCTCGAGACGGAATCTGTACGCCGTCAATGTTATTACACTGGACGTTGACCCGCAGTAAGAACCGCCGCCCACTGACAGTCTTATAATGTGGGAAGCCTCTGTGGACACCATTTCATGAGTTACTTTATGTTGTGCCAGGAGGGAAAGTCCTGAGAAAATTGATTTGGTTTGGATGTGACAAATTGCACAGACACACTGTGGACTTCGGGGGGGGGGGGGGGGGGGTGTTGTTGGCAGTTCTTTGTTTCAGGTTCTGTCTATTTCCCTGAAACTGCAATGTATTTGAATCCTGTACCAGCAGGGTGTGGTGGATAAGCTTGAATAGCCTCTAATTTCCCCCAGGTTACCGGAAGAGACTTGTATTGTACAGCTTGTTGCGTGGTTTCGTTTCGATTGAGCGGAGACGTTTAAATCGAGCATTTTTTTGCATAAGAAATGTTAATATGCAAAACCAGTTTAAAATTCTGGCATATTGCTTTTAACACTTCATTACTTAATGGTGAAAATGCTGGTACCAGAGTCCTGAGCTATTTGCTGTAATGTACCCACTGCAGTGGTTCTATAGACAGTTAACATTGCACTCTAGCTGCCTCTCTGCCCACAAAAACGCCTGTCGGTAATCTCGGTATCATGACTGACAACATTTAATTTCAGAGAAAAGAAAACATTTGCAGAGCACTGCTGTGCTACACAAATACAGGGATACAAAGAAAATTAAATGTCAGTTATTCGTGACACATTTTGTTGTTCTTTTTTTGCGTTTCAGATACACAGGAGTGACATGTCGTTCGGTCATCTCTCCTCTGTTCTTTGTGTGTTCACTATATCATATCAACAACTTAGTAATATATCAGCACACAGAGTTTTAATAGTGCTTTACAATTGAATTTTCAATCTCAGAACTTCTTTTCTACTTTGTTGTCTGGGAAATGTCTATTGTGGGGCTTGTGGACTATTAGCATTATGTTTGTGATGAGCTATCTTTTATTTGTTCCCGAAGTCTTATGTCTCAGGACACCTGTGGAGAAACTTGTGATTGGAGGGGATTGGCTAAAAATACAACTGCAGGGGGTTACTTCTGCCACATTGCAGTACCCGATGGGAAATCAAACAGTTCTTTGTGACCTGTTATTTTCCGAACTGTGTGTTGTCAAATAGCAACCAGAATTCCAGTCAGGCACTGGGACTTTGAATTGGCCCGATAATTATCAGTTAAGTAAACTGTTTTGTGCTGTTATCACTCGAATAAAGATCATGCAGTAAAAAGATTGTTTAGAGAGAGAAGTTTCTTTTTTAGAAACTCGAGCGAGCCTTCTCTTTCTGGTTTCCAGGGAAAGTGGAAACACATGAGGTCAGACTTGCTTTCTTAAAGGTTAGCTGTGAGGTGGGTGTGTAGAATGTGTTAGGTGTCATATCCCAGAATGCATCCATAAAGCCTAATTTATACTTTGTCGCACGACACCTGTCGGAAGGGTCATGCGACAAAGTATAAATTAGGCTTAAGAGGAGCACTCTCCTTCATTAATTAGTTACCTTATCAGTCTTCCAGAGCTGACATTATCACTAGATTCATCAAATACAAAAGGGCACCATGGATGGTGAATTATGCTGGAAGCATTTTGCAAAAATACCTGCATGTTTAAACCTGCAGTTTAATTATATTAATTATCAAAGATTATCATCTTTTTTTAATTTTTACAAACATCTTATAGTGTAAAGCGGTGATTAATAGGTTTGCCTCTTGAGCATTTATTTTTATTCATTAACATTCCTTCTGTTGCTGAGATCTGGAACCGCTTTCTAACATTCTATAAACTGGTGGGCATATTTTTAAAAAACATTTTAATTCACATTCATCGCCGTCAATTTTTTTGCTGCCACACAAACCTGTGTAAGCTTGTCTTTGGCCTGGATTCAAACAACATTCGCCCTTAACTTTGACGTAAATGCAAACCAATCTTCTCAAACAGTTAATGTAGGTGATCACTGAACTCCCTAGAATGCGTTAAGAAGAAGAATGTGAACACTCGTGTCAAGGTTAATGGCAGATGTCGATTAAATCCAGGCCCTGTTGTCTTTTGTGGCTGCAAACCCCATGTAACTCCATGTAACTATGGTTTGAATGAGGGCTGGTGGGGCACGCTAACGCTAACAGAAACATGCTTGCAGCGCTGTATCCGTCTTAAACAGCTGCTGTCACTGAACACCTGTATCCGCAGCTGTTTACAGAAATGCTGCCTTTCCCAAGTCCTCTCCTGCTTTTCCTGCAGTTCTGTATGTCAGATGAGGCTGTTGGGTGCTATTGGGCGATGAGTCTAGACCTGTCCAGTGGACCAGGCGGGGGGAAACGTCACCCCGTTACGGGGGAATGTAAACTGTTGGCTAACAACATGCCACCCCCCCCCCCCCCCCCCACCCCACCCTCAGAAATCAAAACTTTGAATGAACATGAACCTCGACCTCTGTCAAGCTTCAATGCCGTGGTTCAGACGCTATGCCGTGGTCTCCTGACACAATGGAATCTCTCCCAAGGAATGACCCTTCCCAGCTCTCATAGGCTGATCAGCCTTTCGTTCGTAGCAGAGCTGAAGCCCCCGAGCTGCTCTCGTGCACACAAACGGCGCGCAGGTTTTCATCGGAGAGCGAAGCAAACGTAGACGGAAAAATGCAGCGCCTTTAACATACAGCTTTGCAAATTAGCCTTTGAAAGTTAAATCTGCTCTCATGCGCAGCGTTTCATGAAATACTGTGGGGGGGTTTGGAAGCTGCCATTTTCCCCCTCTTGTTTTCTTCCACTTTCCAGTGGCTCCACGGTTTTCTGATTTTAGTCTCAAAGCTAAAATTCCAGCTCTGCAGAGACTTGTAGGAAGCGACAGGCCACACTTCACTGTGGGTTGTGGCTTGGCTATATATTTGTAGGTGATAACAGCTTAGGTGATGACACTGTATTTAAATTCAATAATTTATAGTGTACCAGACATGTACCAGAATGATAAACAACACAGATTTTTTGATCTTACGTTTGTATATTATTTGCCGTAATTAGATGCTCATTGGACCGTAATTGAATTTGTCTTCATAGTTTATAAGCAGTTGTAATTCCATTGTGGTATGAGGTTTGGAAGCAAAGGCATCTGTCATTATGGCTGCCATTGCTAAGGAAACGGGCATATGAATGGCTGCCTATACAGTAACATGTGAGCATACTGATTAGTCGTTTAGTAGTACATCCACACCTGTAGTGTGCTTCCTTTGATTTCACAGGCTGCACAAACATGTGAGTTTTAATTATATTGTCATTATGAAGCTCATCAGCTTCCATCTGTTTCTCTTCCCCTTCAGTGAAGCAGAAGAAGAAAGCTTCCTGAAGACCTATTGGTCCCAACACGGAGACTGGCGGTGTGACATTGCACCTGCAATGCACTGTGGGAGGAAGAGAACAAGGGAGAATGGGGCTGACATTGACCACAGCCAATCAAGAAGCTCTCACCTGAAAATAAATCAGTGCAGCACCAATTGTAGAAGACCTAATTAAAAGCAACAAAGAACTGCTGTCCCGACTGTCACAACATCTTATTTTGGGCTGCTAACGGAAATTGTGACAGCCTTGTTTTTTGGGACATTGATTTACGCTTCAATTAATTATCGATGTCGCAGAGCTTGTGTGCGATGGTCGCCTCGCCCATGCCTTGTCCAATTTGCGTCCGATTCTTATTCATGCACACAAATCAAAGATCGTCTTCATATCTGCCGGTACCTGGCGGCGGAGATTATTTCTTGTATTTTCAATTGCATATCTTTGATTGACATGCACCAGCAGTAACCGTGCGGCTGAAAGAAATGCAGTCAGTCTGACGGCTTCCTTTTTTGCGAACCGCCGAAAAACTACTGCTCTGCAGTTAAATTTAATATGAGATTGGAAACTGTAAAATAATGACAGTACGCACAGCATCCGTGAAAATAACTACAATAATGCAAACGCAAAACTAATTTAAAATTCATTTTATATTAATCAGTGTGTGCACAGGGTCAAACGTATCTCAAATTCAAATTAATTTACTAATCTATTGTGATGATTTATAATTCCCAGTTCCTTTTAAAACTATATCCAAATGCAATTGTTATGCTTTTCTTGAATCTCTCACGGTCCATTGCATAAAAGCTGTGGATTTATCTCGGCTCATTGTCAACAGTCACCATATTTAAAAATCTTTTTTAAAGTATTTTTTTTTATTGTTTTAAATCTGAACACTCCCAGCATTAATTTACCTTAATTCAACTGAGGTGTTGTTAATCCTTAATATAGCACTTCCTTACAGTCTAGCCACTGCTTTCTCCACGTTTTTTGTGGCATCTGGACAATGTCCAGAGCTGTCACATTTTATGTCTCACGAAAGAAATGGTTGCACCTGTTTATAGGTTTTTGGAGTGGATAAACAGAGACTAGGTTGCGCACAATAAATGTCAAGAAGCACTATCCTGCAACATCTCCTTGAATGAATGTCAACCCATTCAATAAAGATATTATTCGAAAAATGTGTTCAGAATGCGTTTTCTTTGTCTTTGAAGCCGCAGGGTTGTGTTATTTGATTGTCTGTAACTTAAATGCTTTGGACCCAATCTGCACATCAAAGTTTGCCAAGTATTTGCCTTGCCATATGCCATGCCCAAGCATTCAAACAACGCTGCAAGTGTTCAAACAATCATAGGCTTGTCTGTCTGTCTGTTCGTTGTTTGCAGTGGATCAGTTTGTCTGTAAGACTCCGGCGATAGCGGACATCGTGATCCTGGTGGACGGCTCGTGGAGCATTGGCAGGATAAACTTCCGGCTGGTGCGCATATTTCTGGAAAACCTGGTGAGCGCTTTCAACGTGGGTTTCGACAAGACCCGGATAGGTGAGCGATGCCGGCACTTCCATCATTCATTCTTACCATTGTCACACAGTGGCTGTGGTCTACTTGGAGACTGGTTCAGTAACCTCGCAGTTAAGAGATAGCACGTTCAATTCCCACTTAGCCGTACTGTCTATAATACTCAATTACATGCTCATTCATTAAACAGTCTCTCTCCTCATAAATTGGGATGCATTCCAATCTTATGAGTCATTTAAACTCACAACTTATGTCAGTGCCAACACATCATTGTTGGAAAAGCTGTGGTTTTTGGTTGCACATTACTTTCCAGCACTTTATTAATTAAGTACTAACATGTAATTGTCATGTAACAATTCCTTGAATAGAAATTTGATATATTTAGTTGCTAATTTTTTTTAAGAAACAAAATAATGAAGTTATTATGTGCTTTTAGCTGCTTCATGCGAACCATTTGTAGGTTTGCTGGTTTTATTTGTGTGATATGCCCGACACTCTGGAGAAAGTATGGTTAGCTAAATTGCATTGCCAATTCATCAGTCAATCAACCAACCAAATTGCCAATCAATCAGCCTATTATTTTGCATAGTGCTGCAAAATTACCATGTCACCACATTGTCACTAGTGTTCTATCCTGAACTATAAAGTGTAACCATTTTGGTTGTGAAAAAAAAAAACTGTTATTAGACGACTACTGGGAAATTAAAACGCTGTAAAATAAATGTCTTACTGTTTTATGTGTTGATTGCTTAGATGTCATACTCTACGCGCCAGCTCTTATGTCACTATAAAAAATACAGATGATAGTGCCATTCAGGTGACATCGACTCCTATGTGCAGGACTGGCCCAGTACAGTGGGGATCCCAGAATCGAGTGGCACCTGAACGCACACAACACCAAGGATGCGGTGATCGAGGCGGTAAAGAACCTGCCCTACAAAGGAGGGAACACACTGACGGGTAACGCCCTGCGCCTCACTCAGCTCTCTCCTGCATCCATAATCACATTTGCATAAGGAATTTGGACAAAGCTCTAACTGACACATTTTTGGTGGCGTCTGTCCTTTGACGTTGCTCGTCATTTCCCCCTTCCCTTCTTATTAGCTGATTTGCTTGTACTCAGTTGTCTTTTGATCAGCTAATCTAATCCGACACCTGAAAATCATTGGGTCAGTTCCCAACAGAGTCAAAATGGCACCTAGGAACGCATGATTGCCGGGGTGTTTTTTTCACCGAAATATTTTAATGCGATTAAACCGTATTAGCCGGATTCCCTTACGTTTCCATCGAGCCGCTTTAGTACCGGGGCGGACATGATACGACACGGTATGGCATTTTAATCATGATATCATTATTGAAACATGTCATGTGCCGTGATTACCCCCGCGAGTGCTCCCGTGTCTGCGGGCCTTGCATGGCTCTTCATGGCGTGCCGTGGCATGACATGGTATGAGATTTTCGCACGGGATATCATTAGCGAAACCTCTCAAACGTCCCGCCTGCCTGTCGAACGTTCCTGTGTGTGTTTTCGCAGGCCTCGCGCTGACGTATATCCAGGAGAACAGCTTCAAGCCCGAGTCCGGCTCCCGGCAAGGCGTCCCCAAAATCGGTATTTTGATCACAGACGGCAAGTCCCAGGATGATGTCATCCCTCCGGCCGAAAACCTTCGGGAGGCGGGCATCGAGCTGTTTGCTATTGGTATGAAAACAAGCTTTAATAAATCTTGAAACTGGCATTTGCTTTGTCGTGAGCCCTTTAGAGTGCACCGAGCTTTGTATGCTGTCTGTGTGCATGTCATATTGACATTTATTTACAAGAACACCTCACACTTAAAATAAAATATATTCTAACAGTAATAACAATCGAAACTAAGCTGTTATTGGAGTTAACATTAAAAGCAGGAATGCTCATGTAACAGATAAATCTGCTAACCCTGTGGCATGATTGAGTTTTTCTTTTCCTAGATTTATTTTTGAATGCAAAAACAGGGCTTTGATTCCACAGTGGCCCTCATATTGGTATTAGTATATCATTTGTACTTTTGTTGATTAATAGGAGACAAAACATGAGGGATATTGATCATAGATAGATATGCATGCTTAATATGGGAAATTACTGCAGTAACAGTAATGGTGATGGCGATATGGTAATTGTGTATTTTTAACTACTGGAGGATTAGTGTAAATAAATATGTCACCACACCACAAGCACTCCACTGACTATGCTGGCCAGTAAAAACACGAGAAACCCCGCAGCTGTGGATGGGGATTGGGGAGATGTTGTTTTTCGACGCGCTCTCTCCGTGCGTAGGCGTAAAGAACGCCGACGAGAACGAGCTGAGGGCCATCGCCTCGCCGCCAGAGGACACGCACGTCTACAACGTGGCCGACTTCACCGTCATGAGCAGCATCGTGGAGGGCCTGACCCGGACGCTGTGTGAGCGCGTCGAGCAGCAGGACAAGCAGATCAAAGGTCAGCGCCGGCCAATCGCGAGGGGCGGCAATGTCATGCCTGAAGATGCACGCCTCGGCTGCGCCAAAATGGTCTTTTACACGATGTCCCACTGTGCACTTCAGTCATTTAGATGTTTGCCTTAAAGGGCGCCCAATTGCATTGACTTTCAGACACTCAATACTCGCTTGCATGTCGTCATATCTTTGAACAGCTAGTTGCGATTTGTATTTGGTGAATCTTTTGAATTTGTGTAGCCAGTTGCCCAACAGGCAGTTGTAACGCAATTTGCCATAGGTCAGGCCATAATTCAGGCGTGTGTGCAAGGCTGAGACAGCTGTCTGGCCAGGGCAGATGCACGGCGTGTCCCACCTACATGTCCCCCGTTTCATTTAAAGTTAAAAAGTCATTTAAAGTTAAATCCCTTTTGAATGTGCGGCACACCGGCTAGCCTATTTTCATGGCTTAGTGCTTAATGAACGGTGGTTTTAATCAGAAGCTTTCAAATTAGATTCGCAGTTAGGGGTAATGTTTTGCTGAATCTCAGCAATGCTTAATCTGAAAGGCTTTTATAAGTTAGTTTTATTAGTTTATATATATCTTCTAGACACATATTGTTCATAAAGGTCTCTACCATACACTTCTTTCACAAATGGTGTACCAAGTAATTGTCAAATGTGATTCAGCCTTACAAGGACAATAGCTGAAACTTTGGAGATCTTCTTTAAAACTCCAGTAAAAATACACTTTTGTTGTAGATAAGAGTGTGCGACGTCCTTTTCCATTATTCATAAAATCTATTTCCTGTATTCTTTTCCATTTTCCAACTCATTAATTTTGGTGCGTGTATTTCTCTCCTTAATCAAAATGATCTTTTAGAGCATATTTGATTAACTGATAATGTTTATGTAATTTCAGAAAGGCTATAGTCTTGTGTCTTATGTGGTAATAATTACCTCATGCCTGGTAGACAGCATCGCTCAGACTGAGGTCCAATTCTCAATTCTCTTAAAGGTGCTCTTGAGGAAATGCTGTATGTGAGGAATGAGTGGCCATAATGACAGTGACCCTTGAGAGCATTAAGGATGTGTTCATAGCGATCTTCCCACAAAGTGAAGCGTGTCATTTCAGGAGTGGCCGGCCCACAGACGTCTCCCGGTGCGCCGGCGGACCTGGTGACATCGGAGGTGACGGCGAGGAGCTTCCGCGTGTCCTGGACGCACGCCCCCGGAGAGGTGCAGAAGTACCGCGTGGTGTTCTACCCCACCCGGGGGGGCCAGCCGGACGAGGTAACGGACCCGAATCCCACGATGGCGGGGTTTCCCACCTCCTCTTTCACGTCAGTTGTCTCTGAGTGAACGATGATTACAGAGCTTTTAGAAGGCAAAGGGCACAAGGTCGCCCGCGGTCTTCCCGCTTCAACCTTTTGAGAGGGAGCGGCAGCACTTTAAATCACTCCAGATGGTCTTTAAGGGAACATCTGGAGAACACCTTGGGCGGGTTTCAGATGGCCAGGAAACTCAGGGACAGTGTTTTCAGTCGGACCGGCCAAGATTTTATAAATCAATGTTCCGTCCTAACTAGCTTACTCCAAAATAAACACTTTCCTTGGAGTTCATTAAAATGTGAATTTTTTCAAGCTGGTTTCAAGGGGGGTCAGCCGGATGAGGTAACGGAGCCTATTCCCATGATGGCGGGGTTCCCACGTCCTCTTTTGTGTCATCTTCAATTATTCATACGGATCCATTTTAGTATTTAGACCTGTGAAATAACAAATAACCGAAGGTGAACTTTACCCAGCTGAAACATACAATGATAACGTGACTCAAAGCAAATATGTGCGTTGCCGCCGCTTACAGGTGGTGGTGAGCGGGCGCGAGAGCACGGTGGTCCTGCCGTATCTGCACTCTCTGACGGAGTACCAGATCGCCGTGTTTGCCGTGTACATCAGCTCCGCCAGCGAGGCACTCAGAGGCAGCGAGACTACCTGTGAGTTCCGCCGATCGTGCCTTCGCGCTCTCGCTTCTCTACTTCGCGCCTCTTCATTTTCACAGCTCCAGACGACGCCACAAGGTGCCAGGGCTGAAAGCAACTTGAAAACAACTCATTATTATCATTTTAACGCACTTCAACACGCCTCATTAATTCATTGTCTTTTTATCCTTCTTTTGCCACGTAAAACGCGACGTGCGGTATTTCTGTCAGTGGCGGTGATTCAGAAGCGCTTGATTGGAGTTATTATCGAGCGCATTGTTCATACAAGCGCCCTGTATGATCTGCAGACAAACATTCACAATCTCCTTCATTAAGAGTTGAGGTTGTGTCTCTGTCACAACACAGTTTGTTTTTCCCCTCCCAGTCTCAGAAACAATGTTCCGGCGTGTTCCGTGCCCGAGCTGTCACACAGCCAGCGGGGATGGGCTGTCTGTAATAGCCTTTGTCCCTTTCTATACTGGCTTTTACTAGTGTGAGTCTTTTGAGTGCAGATGGACAGGCCTCAGTGCTGAGCTGGTGGGGTTTGGGGTCGTTCGGGGGTCAGGGAGAAGTGACTCCTATTTTCTCTGTTGGACAGTGGCCCTACCCATGGTGAACAACCTGGAGCTGTACGATGTGTCCCACAGCACCATGCGCGCTCGCTGGAAGGGCGTGGAGGGCGCCTCGGGGTACATGATCCTGTACGCCCCGCTTACGGAGGCCGACGCCGCTGACGAGAAGGAGGTGAGAGGGGCGGAGGAAGAGGGGGGGGAGGAAGAGGGGGAACACTGGGCACTATGGCCACTGGGAGTGATTTGATATGCTTCACACTGCTGAGCTGTTCCCTTCCCAGTTCCTTTCCATACATCCTGTCATGAATCCACCCTTTCATCTGACAGGTCACTTCAACAGTCTCAGGTTTTGAGGTGATTAAATGGCACTTTTCCACGTGAAATTGAGGAAGGGCTGTACTCCATAGGGGACTGTGGCTCCTGAAGTGAACACATACTTGCTGTGAATGGGCTAATGAGTAATGTGGCTGTTAGCGAAATCTGATTGACTGGAGGAGACTCAGTGAAAAGAAACCTTCAGTGTTTGTGGATAAATTTGCTTGCTGTGAGGATTGTCTCAAAAATCCAGAAATGAATGCGAGCGATTCCACATGCGCCAGGCAATGCTTAAGTGCACATCAAGTTGTTGTCAAATAAATGCCCGTACATTGGTAAATCTTTTCAGAAAAAAATTATGCGTGTCAAGATAATAAAATGCATTATTACATTTCTCTGTTCGGGAGAGATTTCTTTGTGAGTGCAAAAGCATATTTGTGAACCAATTATTTTTATTTGTGAACAAGTGACATTTAGTGGTGTACCAGTCACATTTATTTGTGAACCAATTACATTTGTCTGTTCAGGAGAGATTTGTTTGTGAGTGCTAATTAATATTCACATTTGTGAACCAATTATCTTTATTTGTAAACCATTTATTTTGTTTGTAAAATACGAAACATACTTGTGAATCTCCTTTTATTTGTGTAAGTTTCATACTATTTGTTGAATTATTTATGAGACAATAATATCCCCATACACGGGCCTTGTGTCTGTACAGGAAAAAGTGACTAACAGGCCTTTGTGTCTGTACAGGAAAAAAGTGACTAACAGGCCTTATGTCTGTACAGGAAAAAGTGCCTAACAGGCCTTATGTCTGTACAGGAAAAAGTGACTATCAGGCCTTATGTCTGTACAGGAAAAAGTGCCTAACAGGCCTTATGTCTGTACAGGAAAAAGTGACTATCAGGCCTTGTGTTTTTGATCAGGTGAAAGTAGCAGAATCTGTGAATGACGTGGAGCTACAGGGGCTGACCCCAGACACAGAATACACGGTGACCGTGTATGCCATGTACGGTGAAGAGGCCAGCGATCCCATGACCAGTCAGGAGACCACGCGTGAGTGCAGCATATCATCGCCTGCCATGTGTGGGGTTCAAGACCTGCTTTTTGAATCAAAAAAATAAAAAAAAGTTCTGTAAAGCTGGATCTGAACAATACAACTGAGTATGAACAATTGTCCTTGGAGCTCTTGCTTTTTCTAGATGTATAATAATGGAGGAGGCAGTAAAAGGACATGTTTTTGTCCCAGAAAAGGCTCCCAGAAATGCAAAGGAAAAGTGGAAAATTGAGATTTTGTCCAGTCCTGAGCCGTACTGAATTTAATGGTGCTCTTGTTACACCTTTTACACATCTGTTCCGCAGTTCCTCTAAATCCGGCTCGCAACCTGCGGTTTTCCAACATTGACCACAGCTCGGTCAAGCTGACTTGGGATGCAGCCTCCAGGAAGGTCAAAGGTTACCGCATCATGTATGTCAAGACCGACGGGGACCAACCGAATGAGGTGAGCTGCAATGTGAACATTTTACAGTCTGGCAAGGGTGTGTTTGGCCCCCTACACTCACACTGTGAGCAATGCACTCACAGAATTTACTGTGGCGTAAGCAATACCTATAATACGGTTTAATACATGTGTAATATTAATCACAAAATACTATGCGTTAAAGAGTGATACAACATACTGTATGTGGTCCCAAATAGGACACGTGGGAAATGTTGGCAATGAAGCATGCTGTATAAAAGTGCGACACATATAAGTTTATTACCACTAGCTTTAATATCCACAAATGGCAATATACTGTACAGAGCACCTACTCTAAGAGTATCAATTAGGCTCTTTGAGAGAAGGTTTGATTCTTAAGCAACCTGCCCAATGGTGAGTACATGTTGTTTGAAGTACAGTAGCAGTTGTCAAAGCTCTGTGCTGATGGAGAGCAGGCTGATGTAAGCGTTAGGGCTGATCAATTTAATTTCCTGTCTTTTGAAGCTTTTGGCAAATGCAAACATTTTCATAAATCATAGTTGAATTAATTTCCTTCGTTTTTACATTTTAATACTTGGTATTATTATGCATGTAAACCTCACTGGGTATTACCATATGAGACCATGGCGATTGTAGTCCACCAGTGGAATGGCATTGAGATTGGTTTTTAAATGTTGTAGATATCAAGGTTATAGTATCTGTTTTATACTGAAAAGCTGACCCACACAAACATACCCTACGACCGCATACTCATACAATCTTGTATGGTATAATAGCCTACATGTGTAATATAAAATACTCAGACAGTCTTGTATGGTTTAATGCATGTGTAATATAGCATACTCATACAGTCTTGTATGGTATAATAGGCTACATGTGTAATATAACATACTCATACAGTCTTGTATGGTTTAATGCATGTGTAATATAGCATACTCATACAGTCTTGTATGGTATAATAGGCTACATGTGTAATATAACATACTCATACAGTCTTGTATGGTTTAATACATGTGTGATATAGCATACTCATACAGTCTTGTATTGTTTAATGCATGTGTAATATAGCATACTCACACAGTCTTGTATGGTTTAATAGGCTGCATGTGTGATATAGCATACTCATACAGTCTTGTATGGTTTAATACATGTGTAATATAGCACTCATACAGTCTTGTATGGTTTAATACATGTGTAATATAGCATACTCATACAGTCTTGTATGGTTTAATACATGTGTAATATAGCACTCATACAGTCTTGTATGGTTTAATACATGTGTACTATAGCATACTCATACAGTCTTGTATGGTTTAATACATGTCTACAGCTTGCTATACGTGTACATAGAACTTACTCATGCAATCTCTTTTAGCCTACCTGTGTAATAAAACCTACTCATTCTCTCTGCTATGGTATAATATCTGTGTAACAGAGCTTACTAATACAGTCCACTGCGGTGTGATCTAGATGGAGGTGGGTCAGATCACGACTGTACAGCTTAGGAACCTGACGTCACTGACCGAGTACACGGCGGCCATCTTTGCCATCTACCATGAGGGCCAGGCCGAGCCCCTCACCGAGAGCTTCACCACCAGTAAGGGCTTCTCCTCCCTTTGCTATTGACAGCAGCTCCATCATTGGCTGTGCTAGTGAGGAAGCGTTGAGTTTGACACTGAGACTGACACGTGTTTAATGTCTATTCCCAGTAATATGTGTCCGGTAGGGATAGTCCACACTCCTAAAGGTACATTGTACATTTTGGTCTGAGCACCATTACGTGGCTTACTGATATACAGGTATGTACCGTGCATTCAGCCAGACACTTTCCCAAGGTTTAAAGTGGACTCACTAGGCCGCAACTGCAGGAGCAAAACTTTAAAAATGTTAATAATATGTAGTGCCCCTCCCAATATACTGGGCATTACACTGTTTTATTTTTTTTGCTGAAGGTCACTGAGAGGTTATTTTGGGTTAATGTCACACGTCACCTGTGTCTCACTCAGAGATGGTGCCAGAACCTCTGGACCTCAGGACTAGCGAGGTCTCCACAAACAGCTTCCGGGTCAGTTGGAGGCACCCAGCCTCGGACATCGTGCTGTACAGAGTGTCCTGGACTCCAATGATCGGGGGTGACACTAAGGAGGTCAGTGCTGCCAGTGCCACCCTTGGAAGGCGGGGGTCAAGCGGTGGCGTTTGTTGTCAGTTACCTTCCTTGTTTTCATTCTGAATGTACGCTTGCTTGCCTCGCTTTGATTTACAGATAAACTTGTATTTTTCATCACAAGCACAGTTTGGCAAGTTTGTTTTTTGATTCCAGAACTCGCTAAATGTTGGCTTGTGAAGTAGCAACTTCAACTTAATTGTGAATCTCAAAGTTTGTAAAGGTCAAAGTTTGATTGACTTCAGGCCATTATCCAGTACAACTCAAATGCAAAACTAATGAAAATGGAATAAGCACAGGTAGCCAATAAATGTTCAGAGTTCACTAAACAGGAACAACGTTCATGAGTTCAGCAGGAATCAGATACACTCTATCAGTTGTGTCATCACTGAACATTTTACTGTGTGGGAAAAGGATGCCGGAATCCTGAGTTCCCTCCAGGCCTGCAAGAGCAGATTGCTGTGGGGGGGGGGCTGTAGTTTGGACAGCGCCCCCCCCCCCCCCCCCCCCCCCCGGGCTCTGCTTCTCCGCTCTGCATTCTCTCCCTGGCTCGGAGTGGGTCGAGCACGAGCCTGTGGAGCTTCCGATAAAGCTTTAGGAGGGCTCACGCACACTTCTCAGGGGCGCGTGGACGGATGGTTAGGCCGGCCTCAAAGCCGCGGCGGTAGCAGCAGCGCCGAACTCGGCCGCGGCAAGACGGCGTGCACCCAGACGCGCAGCCCCCCCCACGCCCCCCCCCCCCACGTCCCGCAGATGGTACCGTCCGGAGCGCGCGGGCAGCGAAACGCACCAGTTGATTTTGTACGGCGGTTTGGGATTTGTCCCTGCTGTGCTTTATAGATAGCGCCGCGGGTCGATATGTTTACCGAGAGCAGCCGGAGCAGAAAATGACAGGCGGAGGCGGGGCAGGATATTCCATCCCTGTGAATTGAAAAACCCAGCCGAACTCCAGCACAAATTAGCCTTTGCTGAGAAAGATTAGCGGTCGCTGACCTTCCTTAGAGATGGCAATGCATTGTTAATTTTCACAATTGTTACTGTAGTAAAAACGCTGTGTGTGTGTGTGTGTGTGTGTGTGTGTGTGTGTGTGTGTGTGTGTGTACCACTGCCACTGTGAATTGATCAATGGTAAATTCTGCATCTCTCTGTGTTGTAGATGCTCGTGAATGGAAAACTCAACAGCTTCCTGTTGACTAATTTACGGCCACTCACAGAGTATGAAGTGTCTCTTTCCGCCATCTTCAGAGACGAAACTGAGAGTGACGCTGTGGCCGTTTTGGAAACAACAGGTTAGAGAAGTTGGGCTTAATCGAATTTAGATTACCTGAATGTCAATTTTCCTTTCATTTTGTACTCTTTCACATTGTAGAATTGTGTAGTCTAAATGTCCTTATTGCTACACTACATTTGTAGCTATAATGATAGGCATTAAGCCTGAGCTGAAAAACTCCTGTTCTTTTATGAGTTGATTGTTTGAAGAATAATGTTAAAAGATTGTTCATCTAAACATTTAAAAATGCAAATGTCTTAACAAAATGAAATCTCATTGTATTCAAGTGGAAAGAACAACAACTGTGGCCACCACTACTGCAGGTATGGTTATTTTAATAACATTTGTTTGACCCTTTTTTGCAGTGATTTATTGTACACAGTAAACTGTTCAGTGTTGAATTAACTCATATGTACTCTTTCAGTGTACATATGGTCTCTATCGGACTCATATAAGCCCTGTAAGAGTTGAATTTACACTGGACATTTTAATGTGCATATTTTTACTCATGCCATTGAACCCTTATGCATGAAGGTATATTGGTTTGTGTGTAGTTGTGCATGACATTTTGGCTCTTGTGTGTGCCTGCATGATGCTGTGGTGTGTATGTGTGACTTAACCTGATGCTGTGTTACATTGAGGTTTTACACTATATATAGTAGTTGCTATTTTGTGGGTAGATACTGTAGATTATGTGTGTGGCCCTTATAACATTTGTACCTGTATGTGCCTGTGTTGGATGTTGTGGCTGTATGTTGTGATGTGCAGAATGCATGTGTCTGTACGATGTGATATTGCGCTAACCGAGTGTCTCTTGTAGTTGTGCGTCAGGGAGTCAGGAACCTGCGGCTCACCGATCTGACCACCTTCAGCATGCAGGTATCCTGGGAACTGCAGGATCCTAAAGTGCGTCAGTACCGAGTGTCTTATGTCAGCGCCAGGGGTGACCGTGCAGAGGAAACGGTAAGCGTGGCCTTTAATCCCCACCAGTTCCTTCCCTGAGAGGCAGGCTGCCCTCCCCACACTCCCCAGTTCCTTTATATGGACTAAGATGACACCCGCTAAGATGAAACAGCTGGACTTAATTTGCTAGTCAGTTGAGTCCTAACTTGATTGGTTGTGAGCAACTGACAGGACCCTCTGAGAGTTGCCATTGGCTGTGAAGCTTCGGTTTCCGTTGCAAGCTTATCAGGCATTGTAATAAACATCAAAGTGAAATCATATGCAATTTTAAAAATGATTGACCTCTGCGTGCACTTTATGGAAGTGTGAATTAACGTGTGGGTAGTACTATATTATACATGATGTATTGTCAATGCAAGTTGTTCTCAAATTTTGAAATGAAATGGTTTTGCTGCTCTGTTTGATATTTAAGACTCAAGAAATATATGTAATATTGCTGGAAAAATGTGGGAATATAAGATCTGACATGAAGGAATTCATTGCTGATGTGCAGAAGTATGCCATTGGAAGGCTGAAACAAAAGAAACAAGAACTTCCCCAAGAATAGTAAAAATGTGCCTGTCATTTACTTGTGATTTCCAGTGGAATTTTCTGGTCACAAAGACCACTTGAGAACATGTTGAAGGCTGCTATTTATGGTGACTTTATGGTGCTATTTATGGTAACGGCTGCCGTCTCACACGCTGGAACGTTTCAGCACCACAGGCCTGGTGGACAGTTCCACTAACAGGAACTCAGGACAGGAAAGTCCAAGTGAAGCTCAGCTGTTTAAACATGGTTTAATTCTGTTCCTCTGCTAAAGGCCTCCTGTAGATTGGTTGCAGCAGAGACTATGAATATTTTATGTGGGGCCCATGCATTATAAAATCTAATTTCAAGCAATTAAATTGCATTCAGTCTGATTCTGGCCTGGACACTCAGACAACCAGAAGTGCCACACATACTTTCTTATTTTTTATTATGGATTTGTCAAGCTAAATACTCTGGCTTGTCATGATCATGAAATACTTGGACGGCAAGGCTAGAGGCTACATGCTTGGAAAGCAAACACAGGAATGACACCAAGAACGTCTGCAGTGCAGAAACAACAGCCAATCCTTTTCCATGCTGTGTTACTCTGAAATTTGCTATCATATATCATAGAATGTTAGCCTATACATTTCATGCTTGAATTTCATGTATAAGAAATAAGAATGATTGTTATTATAGTTTTGTGGTTTCTTATTATTGATCCTTCCTTCCATATGCTGGGTCAAATTAGAGTGTGCCAAGTTTTCATTTTCATATAATTGTTTCCAAAACATACTATTCAAATCAGTACATAAGGTTCTTGAAACATGGTTTTTTTACTGTGTTATGTCATAACATTGGCATCATTTTCAGCAGCTTTGAGAGAACATTATGCAGCAGGTCGGTACATTAGATACCAGACAGCAGATGTTCACTGTGCCAAAGTTAAAATAAACAACATTATAAATTGATTATCTGACTGGCTGCAGCTAATAAGACTGGTACCATAAAAGGATTTTACTTTTTTTGTGTGTGATTTTTTTTGTCTGTAGAATTAATTTTGCTGATTATGGAAAGCTACTGAAGTGTTACAATGAATGCTTAGAACCATTGTTCAACATAAATACAAGAGTGAGAAAGTCTGCATATTTACTAAGCGTACTGTGCAAGTGCCAACATCAGAGGCCTCTTTTATATGGTGAACTATTTGATTAATTAATCAAATCATTAATTTGATTAGTTGAATTCCCCGTTGCCTGGGAACAATATGGCATGCCAGTCATATGAATGACAGGCCATCCATTTAAGGTCATTTAAGGGGAGGGCGGGTCACGGTTTTCTTTGTATTGTCAGGATAGGGAGGGGAAGTTATGGCAGGAAAGGCAGCAACTAGAAAAATCTGTGCGTGAAACCTTCGTCAAATGGAAGTGTCAGTCAAGCACACAATGACTAATTCTCTTTGTTAGGATAGCTGTTCTCTTAGCGCTATTAAACCCGCGCTGGCACAAAACGGCTCCGACAAACAAACACGCCGTAAATAATTGCCTTTCTCATTCCATCAAGACACTACTTGGCGCTTTCCGGGCCGGTGAGTAGCGCTTTCGACCTCTTCAGAACCGTGCTCTCTAAACCCAGCCTGGGAGCCTCTGAGAACTGGACAGACTCAAAAGCAGAGGGAGTGCATGAGCGCGGCGGCCCGTAGCCCCAGAGATCAGTCAGCCGCCATCTCCAGCGGGGGGGGGCAGATTTGCTCGATCGATGACATGTCAAGAGGTTTAGATCGTAATCGCTGGCCTGAATCCCGCCGCGTTCTCGCAAACTCCGGAGCGCGTTGTCGAACCCAGAACCCCGGCTCCGGGGGAGCGGAGCCCAGCCTGGTCGCCATGGTATCTGCTGCGCGCCGCGGTATCTGACCCCGGGTCCGCTGTCGTTCAGGTTCTGGTGCCCAGCCCGAAGAACACCCTCCTCCTGCAGCCCCTGCTCTCTGACACCGAGTACAAGGTGAGCGTCACGCCCATCTACTCCGTCGGTGAGGGACTCAGCATCAGCCGCATTGGCGAAACCTGTGAGTGCCTTCAAACTATCCGTTTTAAATACCATGTATTTGCTCATCTATTGCTACCCCATATAACCAACGTGGCCAATATACCCTGTAGAATAAACTAAGCCGAGACTCATTTGTGCCGGTGTGTGTGGTAAGGAAGTCCAATATCAATTTCGTCTTCGACTTTCTTGTATTCCTGGTTTTCTTGTGATTAACTACTTATTGCATCATTTTGCCTGCTTTTGTTATTAGCAAGGTACATTTCCCACAAATGGATACATCTGAACATCTGAATACTTTCTCAGAGTTGATTATATTTGTTTTAGGGGAGAGAAGAAATAATAAACAAAAGCTTTTAAATGCTAATCTTATTTAGGGCTCGGGGGCTCCTGCTCATCCATCTAACTGTTTAGTCAATATGAATGGAACATAAATTGATAAGAATAATGGCACATGCAGTACACAGTGCTCCCTTTAACTCCCATATTTCCTGAGGGGCCAAGTGTATGTACAATCTGTTCTCCCTGATTCACAGTAGATCAGGGTTTTTGTGTGTCTGATAATGTCCGTCTCTCCTCGAATCGGTTAAAATTTTCACACTGGTTTGCTGGTTCACAAATCTGACGAGAAACTGAAAAACAACACTTCAAAGTGTCTACAGCCTGCTGTGGGGTTACGGGGTGATTCAACTACGCCTTCCTGTACTGTTTAATAATCCAGTTCTATAAATGGTGTGTTCCGTTGGATGACCCATCTCACCCACTGTATATAGAATTTAAGCTGCTTCATCTGCTCTAGGCGCCAGTACAGAGTACCCAGACTTAAGGCTGCTAGGGCTCAAGGATCATTAATCTCCAATGCTATAGCTGCGGTGAATGCTAAAAGGGCTAGCCTTTTTCTGCTCTCCGCCACTGATTTTCCTGATGTCTAGCTTTGTCAAGTGGCACTACTGTTTATCCGTATTTCATTTCCTGTTTGCAGCCGGGGCACTGCTACCGCTGCTGGCTCTTCCCATTACTTTTATTGTGTATGCGTCGTGCCTTTCGTTTAATGCCGCACACGAATTGCCCTCTGGGGAGAGTAAAGACTTGCTGAAACTCAAACTCTCTGTCTCTGTGAAGTGCCTCTCTCTGCTCCCCGGAATTTGAGGGTGTCTGAAGAATGGTACAGCCGCTTCCGTATCACCTGGGACATACCCCCATCGCCAACCATGGGCTACAGGATCGTCTATCAGCCGATCTCTGGTAAGTGCTGACGCAGACCAGTCTTATCGTACATATTGACACATTTCAAACACATTAATTTCAGTCACTGTGTCAAAGATATCTTTAAATTGGTAGTTATGATAAATGGTGAGGGGCAGTACACTGTGCCAGGAAATGAAAGACTTCACAACTTGACAAATGGCTTTCAGCTCTGTGGGACTGGAGAACAGAGATTAGTTAAGAAAGACTTGTGAGGGAGACCATTATGAGGAGAATATTGCTTAAGTTCACAATCTACTGAAGCTCAGGCAAAAATTATCCTACACTCCTGTATTGTTTGAAAAGAAAACGGAGAAAGCCATTCACCCACCTTCATTCACCAGACTCATGTTTAGTGAGAACAGGGGTGACTTTGTGATGACCTTGTGTTTGCCTGTGCTTTTTTAATTCATAATAGTCCCCATCCAAGCTGGCGGGAATGATTATTACTGAGAATGGGGTCAGGTGAATGACTGGGGTGGGTGTGGCCAGAGTGTTGATAGTCTCCTGTGTGCAGCACCGGGACCCGCCCTGGAGACCTTCGTGGGCGAAGATGTCAACACCATGCTGATCTTGAACCTGCTCAGCGGGACGGAGTACAGCGTCAAGGTCATCGCCTCCTACACCACGGGTTCCAGCGACGCGCTGTCCGGCAAGGCCAAGACACGTGAGTCCACAGCGGGGCGCAGGCCCGTACCCGTCACGCCCAAAACGTGACCTCCTCTCTCCCGTCTGCAGGGCCGAAGCATGAAACACGTGAACTATATGTGGGTCGAGCTATTGCGTGAGATCCAGTGTGTTCCAACAGTCCTATTAGAAGCTATTCCCAGCAGCCTGCTTAGACACAGGCATGAGTTCTAGATGTCTCAACTATGACCTTTGACCTTTGCAGAAAACCTGACAGGGAAGGTAAATCTCAAACAATTTCCTGCTGTACTTATCCCTTCTTTGGGGCTTGACAATACTTATTTAATGTGACTGTTTAAAGAGTGTGTGCTGTTAATACAATGCGGTATTTACCTGCAAACACTTGTGGTTTTCTGTTTCTCACAAAGTTCACCAAACATCATATTGTGTTATTATTGGCTGACTTTTACATGAACTGAACATTTTATAGATTTGCATTTTGCCTTATTTCACTACAGTTATTCTTATCAGATTAAGTCTGTGGTGATATCAGATAAACAGTCCCGCTGAAAATCTTAACTTTGCTGCTCACATATAGTGATTGAGATCCTCTTCTGATGAATTCTCATAGATATCAAATATATAGACAGGGTGTGAGTATAATCACATTCCTTTGCATATAAATTTGATAGCACTAGATGAATGACAAAGTAAGATGCCTGAGATATTCTCATCAAAAGTGAAGAGATAAGCTCCCACCAAATCCTCTGCTTGTATATCATAACAGCGCTGTGTCCCGGCGGTCTGTGAGCATAGAATATCCTTTATTGAATCAATTCAAATAAACAGTGCACCAATGGCTTTTCCATGGAAAATTAGTGAATTGGAATACGTTTTCTTTAATAGGTATATGAAGTTGACTCTCTGGGAAAGTGTTGTATTAGATGCAGGAAGCTCTCTCCAGTAAATCACCGGTTCTACCTGTATGCTTATTGTATATCTGTATGCATTTCATGAGGTGTATGCATATTGTATGTGCACATGTTTAAATTATGCAGTGTGCACTAATTAATTCTACAGTGAGCTCCATCAATTATGCCTAGACTTGAATCGCTTTGTGCATACATACACTGGCCATTAAAATAGATTATGTACATTATATTTCTGAGAAGTCTTAATCAAGACTTAATGGAGTGTTCTCGTTACCTGACCTATTTCAACGTATTGTCGTAAACACTTTATTGCCTGTCCTTCAATTAAAATAATATTTCCCCGTAAGACCTTGCCCCCATTCACAAACACTGTGACTGTCCATCTGTGGTATCATTCAGAAACATGCCTTTTTAATTTTCTTTACTCATATATTTTCACTTCAGCCATGTTACAAAATCCAATCAACACTGCCATCGACATCATGCAGTGAAAGTGATTAGCAGAAACATGGGTTAATTATGTAATTAGTGTAATAGCACAATGTCCTTTATGAAACACTTGCCATGCGCCAAAAATAAGTCACTGTGTACATCAGTAATGGTCCCTACACAGTAAAATATTTACTGTTGATTTAACTCTAACAGGGTTTGAGTTATGAGTATATTAGTCCAAGAGGGTATGAAATGTATTCTATCGGAGTCGATTTAACACTGAATATTTTATTGTGTATATTAAAAACATTACGTAGGATCGTTTCAGAAACGTATACATATCGATATCGTATTGTTCTTTGTTTGAAAGTGTGTTTTTGGCCCTGATTTAGTGCGTCAGGAACATGTTTTTGCGTTCCCTCGCAGTGTACCTGGGAGTGACCAACCTGAACACGTACCAGGTGCGCATGTCGAGCATGTGTGCACAGTGGCAGCCCCACCGGCACGCCACCGTCTCCCGCGTGGTCATCGAGTCCCTGCTCAGTGAGTACGCCTTTACATACCGATGCCGTTATAGCAGCGTTGTCACAGTGTGTGTGTGTGTGTGTGTGTGTGTGTGTCTGTGTGTGTGGTACACAGCACCAACACAGTGTAAACTAAAGGAGTTCAAACCACTGCTGAAGGTCATAGCTTCAAATCTCTGACGGAATTTTCTCTGCTGGATTGCCTTCCCGGTAAGAAACGGCGCCTCGGGAATGCGTTCCCAAGGACGTTCTTAGTGTAAGCTCTGTCCCGTTGTTACCTGAAACGTTCCTAAGAATAATATGTATTATTCAACAGTCTGCACCGCGATAGATGTTGGCTCTTCATCTGTCAAACAGGAATTGTGCATCATTATAAATTTACCTCAGTTGATTATTGTTTTATTTTCTCCTTTTATTTTTCTCCACCGAGCATCCTGTCTGACAGTGATTCTTTAAGCTGCCCGTTGTGTAAATATCTCATCATCTGCTTAATCCTTTGTCCCCACCTATATGTGTAGGCTATATGTCACAGCTGTGTGCAAAAGAGATTTCTGTCAATATTGAGATACGATCCGTCCCTCAGTCACTTCCTCTCACCAGTATTGGACATCACGGCTATTATCCATTTGATAGATTACGTATAGGTATTACGGCAGTGCTTGTGTGTGATTCTGCGCGTGTGCGTGTGGGTGGGCATGTATGTGTGTGTGGGGGAGCTGGGTAGATATGTGTGTCCATGATTACAATTAACAGCCTACTCACCGTCTTGGTATTTAATCAAATGTGGTCTGACAGGACATTAATAGTAGAGTCAATTATGTTTTTTAAAGCTGTGGAGTAAAACTCTCTTTGGCCCACTGATTAACTTGAGATGAGCTGGCATTAATGGAAGTAATTGCAGCCTGCCACATTGTGTTTGTTCGAAAACATGAAACGACAAAGACCAGAAACATCCTTCATAGGACTTTTGTTTCAAGTGAGAGCTTGATGCTTTTGAACCTGCGCAGTTCTTATGCCTCGAGGTTCTTATCTTATGAAACGGTGTAAAACAAAAATATAAAAACAGAACACAGAGGAGGAGTTCAATATGACTTCCCTTTTAAAGTGGCTTCAGTGAAACTAGTTGTCATTCCACAGACTACAGCCTAAAATAGTCTCAGGGTAATGTCATTGCTAACGGAAGGAGCAATGTTTTTATTCCATTTGCCCAGGCGCGATGAGCAGTTGCCTGCCACTGGACCAAACAAGACAGCTTAAAGGAACAAATGCGTTAAGCCAAGTATTTGTATTTGCCAAGTTGGTCTGGCGCAAATACAGACTCTGGGTCTGGAACTCTGGGATTTCTCTGAGGGGGGAGATTTTTATGCAAAAGTCTCGTCTCTTTCTTCTAATCATTTAGAGACAGGCTGTGATCATACTGGATTGGTCACATTGGGAGTTACAGAGTACACATCAGCCTTATAAACAGCCAGAGAAAGTTCCCTCACGTTACTCCTGACATACTAAACGCACAATGCTCTCTGCCTGTAACTCATCTCCACTTAGCACTAAGCACTAAGCTTTTTTTCCTCTGCGCAGAGTGTTTCATTCATCTCCAAACTCACGGTGCTGTCGAAGAAATGTAAAAAAAATAAAAACTAACGTTAATGACAAATGCATTGTGGTTTCACGGAATCGGGGCTCTTTTGTACCTTTTCAAGTCTTTACGTCTCTCTGCCGTGCTTTAACGGTAAAGCTCCCTCGAGGCTTACGGTAGCTGCACATTGAATTACATCAAATTGAAGGTGTATGAAAGAAATACAGCTATTATAAGTACACGCATACTAGTTAGAAAAGAAAATTATTTTAGTCCCAAATGAAGAAATTGCCTGGAAGGAAGGTTTGAAATTACAGTTGGGGGATAAAGAATTTGAGAATACCAGCTGCACACAAGACCCCATCGTCAGATTACCACAAGACTGCCGCAGGCTGCAGGTTACTTACATTTTCTGCAGGAACGGCAGATCATAATGAACGTCACTAGCCCAATTTGAGCAGGATCTCGTGTTCAGCATGGTACAGGATCCAAGTCGCCGCTAATTCTAGCCATGGGCGTAACTCATCACCATGTGAAAAACAATGTCATCCTTAATTCAAGAATTACCACAATTGGATTTGTGAAAAACTGTTTAAATGCTTAATGCAATATAATTTTTTAATTCCGCATTTCTCCTTCAGAATGTACAGTTGGAATGTTTTAAAACATACCAAAGAAGGCATACATTTGAACAGCTGAACATAACATTTCGACGCTTACAGCACAGCAATTTTAGAGTCTTTTTTGTGTGAAATGAGACAAAAATCCTCAAATACAATTTACACTGAAATACAAGTAGACACGTGAATATTTAAAAATTATTACAAAACCTTAATTGTAATAATAATTGTTTTCTATCTGAATATTCTGAATGTTCATCCACGTTATGACAGCCCAATTATCTTCTCTTATCTGCAACAGTACCTATTTTGTCTTGAGGACCACCAGAAATTTAAAACAGAATGCACTCAGAGCAGATGGACAATCAAACATTCAAGTAATTCAAGGATTTTTTATTATTATTTATTTATTTTTGCCAGCTAGCATCTGCTAGTAAGGTCAGTACATCTCCATACTCGAAATAACATGACAGGCCCCAGATTGTCAATGACAATACTCAAATCCTTTCAGATGGACAAAAGCAGGAAGTGAATTTGGGGGGCGGAGTTTCCAGGCATTGCTTCTACGACCTCACACCCAACACCCAGTACAAAATCAGCGTCTACGCCCAGCTTCAGGACACTGAGGGACCAGCGGTCGTCGCCATGGACAAAACCTGTAGGTGCTTCTCCCTAAGTCTGACAGCCAACCCTCACTATATTCACACAGTGTCCCCCGGGGCTGAGCACTATGCATTAGAGCAATGCTGTGACAATATTTTCTTCAGCCGTGAAGCAATAAGACCATGTAGGAGAATTGACTTCTCCCTAAAGGGGGGCATTGGCAAAGCCCAATTGCCTTTGCTATGATCGTACCTTCCCGGGTATGTGTTTGCATTGAGATGCATGATTGCACACAGCATGTAGACCAAGATTTATTGCTTTGTTTTGACGCAAATTAAGACTAAAGCCCAGCTAAATTGCCATGTGTTCCCTCCTGAAAAACCCAGGAGCCTGCTATCAAACGTAATTTCTACCACTTGCAGCCACCTGATTTACCGCTGCAGTAAACCTACAGTGTCATCAGCAAAGTGCACAGAAATACAGCAATTCACTCCTCCTGAAACTTAATTTACCTAAAGTACGTAAATGACGTGGATATCTTCATCCTGCAAGGGCGATAGGATTTAGTGATACTGCTACCCGCTGTCGTAGTGTTAGTTGCAGGGCCATTATTGGAGCTTTGCATTTCTTTACTAATTAAATTTTTTTTTTGTATAAAAGAAGGTGCTGTTTAAATAGCATGCTAACTTTAAAGCAAATACACTGCTTCTATTGACTTTATGACAGTACATTTTGAAAGATTGTGAATTACTGCCTTAGAAACTGTATTACTGAAATCAGGACTTATTTATAGCAGTATTAGTTCAATAATGCAGTTTAGGGAGTTTGTGGGGGGGAAAAAGTATTTTTTATCTCTAATTTGGAATGCCAAATCAAATTTTAAGCTTGTTCCATCATGGCAAGGTCATCCATCAGTTCTATAGGTCACACACTAGACTTGCATGTGTATTCTCTGACATGTGCTGTTCAGCCACCACTGCTTTCTACCCTGCTATAGCTGTTTAGCTGTGCATTGCATCATTACAAGACTGTGCAGAGCAGATCACAGGTGGCCCATCACCATGGCGATACCCTGCTGACTGAAACCCTCATGCGCTTGGACGCAGTGGCCAAAATACACGACACCCTGCGGGACTCTCAGCCACAGTTGGCACTGGCACTGTCCAGATATGATTAAACCTTTCAGGTGTATCACCAAACTAAGCACAAATTCCAGAAATTAATTTGCCATTGAGGACAGTATATTTATGGAAGGGATGCCATGGTCATATTTTCAGATACCAATTCACTTCTTTGTTTGCTAGACTAATTCACTGGTAGTTTTTCAACACCATTTTTTTTTTTCAACCACCACGAGTTATGTGGTCACCTAATGATTTGTTTATTGTGTTGAGTGAATGACATGGTACCATAGTGTGTACAGGTGAAAACCGATGTGCAGCAGTCATTCATTTGTGCGTTTTGCTGTTGTGCAGTTCCCATTCCCACTGAACCCCCGACTGTGCCCCCGACGACAACCCCCCTGCCCACCATTCCTCAGCCCAGAGAAGGTGAGCAAAACCCCCCTTTTCCCTATTTCTTTCCATAGCTTACCTTACAGACTGGAAAAAAATGCTAAGTTTGTAAAATACATTCAAAACCTTTCATGACATTATCAGCACATCACTGAAGTTTGATGTTACAAGAGCCAGTTTTGTACAAAGTTTTGTACAAGTACAAAAGGATTGCCCCACATTGTTAACCGCACCTGAATCCACATTTGAAGGCACTCAACGGATGATGTGGGAAATATTATGAG
Source organism: Synaphobranchus kaupii (assembly GCA_029718625.1). Taxonomy (NCBI): domain Eukaryota; kingdom Metazoa; phylum Chordata; class Actinopteri; order Anguilliformes; family Synaphobranchidae; genus Synaphobranchus; species Synaphobranchus kaupii. The sequence goes on along the minus strand of CM056396.1, from coordinate 12,038,250 downwards.
TCAAATTAAAGGTAGTAGCAGGGCTAAAGGGTGAAGGACACTCGTCTTTAAACCAATGGCAGCATTTCCTTGTTTCCCCTTCCTGTAGAATTCTGGTCACATCCTCCTTAAAGCTAATTGCAAAGTCCTCTCAGGTTGCAAGCCATTTTCCCTGCTGGTGAGGCTTCCTACTTGGCTTGTTTACCCAAGACACGTCGGACAAACATTGGCTTTTGTTTGATTTCCCTCCAGAAGACCAGAATTGTTGCTTATCACAAAAAACATTTCAAAGACAAAGGGCTCTTGTGAGGGAGGAAAAAAAATAAAAGAAGACCCAATGGTAAAAACTCCATCATTGACTGGCTGTGTTTGATGTAAGGTTTAGATATTGTTGCCATGGGGATTTTCAATCAGTTCTCACCTCTGCAGGGGTTGGAGGGGAAAGAGGGCAGCTGTGCTCTCGTATCTCACCAGGCTCTCAGGAACTTTCTCTCTCTCCACCCTTTCAGTTTGTAAAGCAGCCAAGGCAGACCTGGTTTTCCTGGTGGACGGGTCCTGGAGCATCGGCGATGACAACTTCCACAAAATCATCCGCTTCCTGTACAGCACGACTGGGGCTCTCGATCAGATCGGCCCGGACGGGACCCAGGTGAGACCTGGGAAAAGGCAGAACCTCAACGGTGGGGCTGGTTGCACCATGTCCTACACGAGTCAGATACTTTACCATAGTATGAGATATGTTTATAAATGTAATTTGAGCTGTAGCTCTAACATTTTATTGGCCCTCAATCTGCCAAAAAAGGCTTGCTTTTGATTTAGAAATATTAAATGCAAGCAATCCAATTGGCATAAATGGATGATTTAGACAATGGTTCTGGATAGGTTTGGATTAACAGGGATGAATATACTGTTGCGCTCTGTTCTTGCCAAATCCAGAGCAAGAAGGAGGTGGCAGTGGGATTGGGTGTTGGATTGTCCGGGAGAGACGGTCACGTTTATCCCTAGAGCTTTAGACGGCATTGTCCGACGTTATCTATTCAACCAGCCCTGTGAATGCGAAGGAAAGGCTTTTGTCAATATGCTCGTGCGAATGGAAATGGCTCATCAATATGCCTCCTCGCCGTGTGGTTACTGCACATCAATAGAGTTTCTGGCCTGCTGTCGCACAGGTTTTATGTTGGGAAAAATAATATGGAAAAGCAATATGAACGCTTAATAACTGTGAATTGAACAAAGGACTGGGCGCTGTATTACACCGTGATGCTGGTCCAGTTAGGCCAAACAAAAAATTAAGCATTTCAGTTCAACAATCACAAAAATATGAATGCATAACTATGTCGCGTTTACTTTAAATCCAAAGTAAAGCGCTAATATTGATTGAATTTTGATTTGTGAGACTCAGTACAGAATACAGGTGTAGTAAGGAAAATAACAGGAAGGAAGAGATTCATTCCAGTCAGATCTGAAGGGCAGTTGCGACATGGTGATAGTAGGTGATGGTGCTCGCCCTTATGAAAATGTAATGTATTGCGATATAATATGAATATGTGGACCTATGTGGAAAATATAATGATAAATATACTTCACAAAAGTGTAATATATTGTTATATTTTAAAGTGGAAATAATTTGTATATTTGTCAATATATTATGAAGTGTTGCGATACATAGATAATATATTTATCGAAGGATATTTTTACGATATATTCCCGGTCCATAAGGGCGTGCCCGAAGCAATCTCCTTAAAGGGCGTTTCCTTTTCCCCCTGACAGGTGGCAATCGCTCAGTTCAGTGACGACGCCCGAACAGAGTTCAAACTCAGCTCCTACAACGACAAGGAGAGCCTGCTGGAGGCCATTCAACGCATACAGTACAAGGGAGGAAACACCAAGACAGGCATGTGCTGAGAGCGTGGGATGCGTTAACAATGTGTGTCTGTGTGTGTGTGTAGTGTGTTCACCCGCTTTGCCTGCGTGTTTAGTGCTTGTACTTCTGTATTTCTGTATATGTGCGCGGGCGTGAGCGTGTGTGTTTGTGTGTATGCGCATGTGTCTGCAAGTGCACGCGTGTCTGTGTAACCTGTGTAACAGGGACCTTCCAGCACTCTGATTCAGATGGGTGGTGATTTCAGCCCGTGTGTGCTATTTTCAGTGCATTCCGAATTACTCAGATGTGATTACACAGATGGTAAATTAGATGGAAACAGAGTGACAATTGAAAAGCCGCGTGGACAGGACTCTGTTTGAGCTTGTCTGCTTCTATTTTTGGCAGCCAGTACATTAAAATTACAGAGAGAACAGTGAGAGATTGCAATGATGTCCGGCTTCAGCCTGGATAAAATGTAACGGTCTGGTGAGTTATTTTTATGGTCCCAACCTTGCAGTTATAAAATGATACTAGCCATAACAATCACCCAATCATACAAACAAAGCAGGGCTTTCAGGAAGCCAAAAATATGATTCATTATTTTAATATTTGCATTGTGAGTGCTGAGCTATGAAGTCACCGCGGCTATGGACAATTGAGGCGGAATGACTGTATATTTGTCAAACGAGTCAACTGAAACGCCATTAATTGCCTCCATTGTGCCGTTTTGCTTCAGTAACAAAGCTTTTTTGTGACTAGGTAATCAGCCACCCAAAAACAGTATATACTTGTATCAGCCATTTATCAAAGGTTACCCCATCACAAAGAATGTACCCATTCAAGTGTAAAGCAGATTTCCCTTGTGAATAAATACATATTTTAAAATATATTCAGTAGTATACTGTATATGTAATGTTTTTTTTTGTTTGACTCTTAGTTTATTGACGTACTTATATAAACTTATGTTGTTTTTTACAAGTGATAAGGTTATTAGTGCATTGTGATTCCACCGTCTCTTCTCTCTGTCCCTCGCTCTCTCTGTAGGACGGGCGATTAAACATGTGAAAGATGCCATCTTCACTGTGGAAGGGGGCATGAGAAGGGGCATTCCCAAAGTGCTGGTGGTGCTGACGGATGGCCGGTCCCAGGACGACGTCAATAAGGTCTCCAAGGAGATGCAGATGGAAGGTGCGTAACCCGCGGCGACTGGTGGAGCGTATCCTTTGGAAAGCGTCGCAGTCCCCACTCCTCTTAAGAGGTTATAACTTGTAAGAACATGAGAATTCTTCATGACAAGCGCGGCCCGTTCTGCCCGTCTAAGCCCTGCCGTTTCGCCTTCTATTCACGCCCCTGCTTTCGCTCGCCGCCGCCCCCCCTCAGGCTACATCGTCTTTGCCATCGGATTCGCCGACGCCGACTACGGGGAGCTGGTGAGCATCGCCAGCAGGCCCAGTGAGAGGCACGTCTTTTTCGTGGATGATTTAGACGCCTTCAGGAAGATCGAGGAGCAGCTGGTGACCTTCGTCTGTGAAGCTGCCTCAGCAAGTGAGTCATGTAGCGCTGTCTTGGAACTCATTCAAAATTTAGCAGTGGGACAGTGCATCATAGGTCACAGCAGCACGCAGTGTTGGTTTTAGGTGTACTTGGGGAAATATATTCTTCTTCAAACGGCAAGTAACTTATTGTAGATGGTGAATACGTATAATGGAATGGCTTTTGAATAAAGGAGTCTCTTCGTTGGCGGTAAAATTTTAACATTAAACCTCTCTTTTTAGCGTGTCCCTCTGTCCAGATGAGTGGCAGCACCTTGGCAGGTAAGAGAAAAGACGGTGGCCTCAGATTGACCCCTACAAAAACTTTATCGATACAGAAACGGACCAGTGGAGAAAAATGGACAGTAATAATCTATGGCCAGAGATGAGTTTTGCAGCTCTAGACATTCAAAGATAGTTTATATGATGAAGTATCTGTGCAGAGAGTGAAGCCCTTCCACTTCCTTATTACTTTGTGTAGTGTACTTGATGTCATGATTGACTTTGAGTCTACGATGTAGACTTTTACAGCCTGTCGTACATAAGCTCTGTAGTAAGGCTTATAGTAAGAGTGACAGAAAGGCAGTCCTCAGGGCACTATTACTGAATTAGACATTTGCTTAGCGGCCAGCCTTATTCAGTGTGAATTACATTATACGCTTTACTGTTTCATCACCAGATGTTAGCTGAGTCAAGGTTAGACTCACAGTAAACACTTGAGTGATAATTCAGCTGTTACAGAGCTTGTATGACCCCAAAAAGAAAATAGTGTAAAAATAACTCTTATATAGTATATTTTTCTGTGTGGTGCATCTGTGAGTGATAGTGCAGCATTATTTCCCAGGGTTCAAACCCATAGTCATCGGTTCAGTGGTCCAGTTCTACTTTAACAAGGCACATTTTGTCAATCCCCCCCTTAGGCTTCCGAATGATGGAGATGTTCGGACTGGTCAGTGGCCAGTATGCAGGTGTGGAGGGCGTATCCATGGAGCCTGGGACATTCAACAGTTTCCCCTGCTATAGGATACACAAGGATGCCCTCATCTCTCAGCCCACAAAGTATGCACAGCATAATAGGGAATGGATGGGGTTAAATACGGAATAAGAAACAGAAAGCACACTGAGTTGATGGCTCTTAGGTCAATGAGAGTCATGTGATGTAACCCTTCTTATGGTCAAATTCAGGAAAATTTATTTAGCATAATAAAAAATTGAAAGCAGTTGAAACTATTATTTATCTGATTTTAACAACATCGTAAGGTTCAATGACCTGAAGAAAATGAACGTGTTACGAACCAGAAACGGGACGAACCCAAGTGCAACGACCAGGAGACAGATTCACAAAGAGGGTGTTTAATAAATTAAGTGTTGGGGTAGTCCCAACACTGTACAAGAGGGGAAAAAACACGATATCACACAGGAACAGTATGTAGCCCGGGACGGGCTGCTCCAAGCCGGAGCTGGACTGGCAGGCCTGGAATGTTTCGTTCCCAAACCGGAACTGGACTGGACAGGAACTGGACCGGGAGGTCCACACCGGAATCTGGGTCTGGAACAGTTTTGTTCCAAACCGGAACTGGACTGGACTGGAACTGGACCGGAAGGTCCACACTGGAACACGGGTCTGGAACGGATTTGTTCCAAACCGGAACTGGACTGGACTGGAACTGGACCGGGAGGTCCACACTGGAACTGGGGTCTGGAACGGATTTGTTCCAAACCGGAACTGGACTGGACTGGAACTGGACTGGACTGGAACTGGACCGGGAGGTCCACACTGGAACAAGGGGTCTGGAACGGATTCGTTCCAAACCGGAACTGGACTGGACTGGAACTGGACCGGGAGGTCCACACTGGAACAATGGTCTGGAACGGATTTGTTCCAAACCGGAACTGGACTGGACAGGTAGGTGCGAGACTCACACCTGGACTGGAATTGCTGGGGAGCGGCTCACTACGGCAGGACAGGAACTGGACCGGATTGACTGCACCGGTACAGAACAAAAACAAAAGGTAGGGTTAGTGCAAGGGAAGGCACGGGAATGACCGGGAGGTTCTCACGGAGGTGCAGGGTTTGAGAGGGAGGTGGTTGGTGAAGCACGGCAGAGATGGGTTGTGTGGCGTAGCTGCGGTAGGTCCGGAAGGAGCTGACTGTCTCCAGAGCTCCAGGAGCCGGTGCCGAAGAACTCGTTGGCTTCTTCGGTCGGACAGGAACAACTGGAGGGTAGCCAGGTAGCAAGCTCTCCCGGAGCCTACACGAGCTGGAGGTGGAGGTACCGCAACACACACAACGATAACGGGGGGAAACGAACACTGCCACGGGTGAATGGGAGCTGGGTTAGATGGAGGAGAAGGGAAACAGGTTAGCTGCATGCACGACAAGAATTGACGGGGTGGTTAACTACCAGACTGTAGTTAGGAGCCGAACCCAAGCTGCACGGGGATAATATTCCCCGACCAAGCGAGTAGTTCTCTTTAACACGACCAGGAAAACAACGAGCATGAACACCGGGTGACGAACGTTAACGAACTGGCGCCGACTGGCAGCCAGCCGAAGGACTAAATAGTGAGGTTAATAATAGAACTAAACAAGGGACAGGTGTGGAAAATCAGCAGGAGTGATTACAAGACACCAGGTGAGGGAATGCATGCAACGAGGGGGGACGGAGTGAAAAGGCGGAAGTGAGACAACCAAACGAACAAGACAGGGAAGGAAACGCCCAGACCGCAGCAGCGGGGAAAACACGGACAAAAGGATCCAACATGACACGGAGGGAAAACAGGAAAATACAGAAAACGAACAGGAAGGGAGCGGAACATTACAGTACCCCCCCCCTCAACGTACGCCCCCTGGCGTACCTGGCGGCCTGGTCTTAAGAGAGAAGCGACTGTGGAAATCCTGGATCAATGATTGATCCAGGATGAGGCTCCTGTGGAGCCACGACCGCTCCTCAGGACCATACCCCTCCCAGTCCACGAGGTATTGAAAGCCCCGACCTTTACGGCGGATGTCGATGATGTGGTCCACCGTGTAGGCCGGGGCGTTGTCGATGACCCGGACGGGTGGAGGAGGGAGGGTAGGGGCACTGAGGGGGCTGGAGGCGACAGGCTTGATCTGTGACACATGAAAAACGGGGTAGACCTTGAGGGAGGAGGGGAGGGAGAGTTTAACAGAAACCGGGTTAATGAGACAAACAACAGGGAAGGGACCAATAAAACGGGGCCGAAGTTTTTTAGAGGAGGAGGGAAGGGAAATGTTGGAAGTAGAAAGCCAGACCTGCTGACCGGCTCTGTACTTAGGGGCTGCGGTCCTGTGCAGGTCCGCCAGACGTTGGGAACGGGCATTCGAGCGCAGGAGTGCGGTGCGTGCAAGTCTCCACACGCGTTTGCACTTGAGGATGTGGGATTTGACGGAGGGGACTGCTACCTCAGCCTCCTGGGCCGACAGGAGAGGAGGTTGGTAGCCTAATGAGCACTCGAACGGGGACAACCCTGTAGACGCACTCTTAAGAGAGTTATGGGCGTACTCTACCCAGGGAAGAAAACGGCTCCAGGAGGCGGGATTGCGTGCAGTGACGCACCGCAGGGCGGCCCCCAGGTCCTGGTTCGCCCTCTCTGCCTGGCCGTTAGACTGGGGATGAAAACCAGACGACAGACTGGCCGAGGCCCCCAGGGCTACACAGAACGCCTTCCACACCTGGGAGGAGAATTGGGGCCCACGGTCCGACACAATGTCGGATGGGATCCCGTGCAGCCTGACCACATGAGACACCAGGAGCTCCGCAGTTTCGAGGGCGGACGGGAGCTTAGGGAGGGGAACAAAGTGAACCGCCTTGGAGAACCGGTCCACAATTGTCAGAATGACGGAGTTGCCTTCTGACAATGGTAGACCGGTGACGAAGTCTACGCCAATGTGGCTCCAAGGACGGCCCGGAACAGGGAGGGGAAGGAGAAGACCAGAGGGAGGCTGGTGGGAAGCCTTGCTCCTGGCGCACACCGCGCAGGCCAGGACAAAAGCACGGGTATCCTCCTTGAGCGTGGGCCACCAAAAACTCCTCCTGACGAGGGTGGTCGTTCTGGCAACACCTGGGTGGCACGCCAGACAGGAGGCGTGAACCCACTCAAGGACCTGGGAGCGGACGGGGTTGGGAACAAACAGGGAGGAGTTAGGGTTACTACGGGGGTCAGGGTGGGAAGTCTGGGCGGACCTCACAATCTCCTCAATCCTCCACGAGACCGCAGCCACCATACAGGAAGCCGGTAGAATGGACTCGGGGTCAGCAGGACTGGAGGGAAGGGAAAAAACACGGGATAAGGCATCCGCCTTGATATTGCGGGAACCGGGGCGGTAGGACACAGAAAAATTGAATCGGGCAAAGAATAATGACCACCTCGCCTGTCTGGCATTAAGCCTCTTAGCAGATTTTAAATAAATGAGGTTTTGGTGGTCAGTTAAAACAATAAAGGGGTTACCTGCCCCCTCCAGCCAGTGGCGCCACTCCTCAAGAGCCAGCTTGATGGCCAGAAGCTCCCGATCCCCGACATCATAGTTCCGCTCGGCGGAGGACAGCCTCCGGGAGAAGAAAGCACAGGGATGGAGCTTGTTGTCCAAGGCGGCTCGTTGGGACAGAATGGCCCCCACGCCGGTGTCGGAGGCATCCACCTCAATCGTAAATTGGCGGGTAGGGTCAGGGTGACAAAGAATAGGGGCTGAGGAAAACCGAGTCTTAAGGCGTTCAAACGCGAGCTGAGCCTCGGAGTTCCAAAAAAAAGAAAAAGCAGTGGAGGTGAGTTTGGTTAGGGGAGCAGCAATGACACTGTAATTACGGATAAATCTACGGTAAAAATTGGCAAAACCAAGGAACTGTTGTAGGTGCTTACGAGAGGTGGGTTGGGGCCATTCTGTCACCGCCTTGATCTTGGCAGGATCCGCCCGGATGCTGCCCTCCTCGATGATGAAGCCGAGGAACGGGACTGAGGAGACGTGGAAGGAGCACTTCTCTGCTTTGACAAAGAGCTGGTTTTCCAGCAGACGCTGGAGAACCTCCCGGACATGGAGAATGTGCTCCTGAGGGGACTTAGAAAAAATCAAAATGTCATCGATATAAACAAACACAGTTTTCCCCAACAGGTCTCGCAGGACGTCATTTACCATGCCCTGAAAGACTGCCGGGGCGTTAGTAAGGCCGAAGGGAACCACTAGGTACTCGTAGTGGCCCAACGGGGTATTGAAGGCAGTCTTCCATTCATCCCCCTCCCGTATACGCACCAAGTGGTACGCATTACGGAGGTCGAGCTTTGTAAAAATGACGGCCTGCGAGAGGGGTTCAAATGCAGTATTAATAAGGGGAAGAGGATATTTGTTGCGGATGGTTATTTGGTTTAGCCCTCGGTAGTCGATGCAGGGCCGTAGTGAGCCGTCCTTTTTCCCCACAAAAAAGAACCCAGCACCAACAGGAGAAGAGGAGGGGCGGATGATGCCCGAGGCGAGGGACTCATGAATATACTCCTCCATGGAGAGTTTCTCCGGGCCCGACAGACTGTAGAGACGACCCGACGGGAGCTTGGCTCCTGCCAGCAGGTCGATACAACAATCGTAGGGTCGGTGAGGAGGTAGGGACAGAGCGCGTGATTTGGAGAAGGTGAGGGAGAGGTCGTGATATTGCTTGGGGACGTTGGACAGATCGGGTTCGGGTAAGTTGGTGCTGGAATTCTTGGACCCCGGAGGGGGGAGAGCGGAACGGAGACAGCTAGCCAGGCAGTGGCTGCTCCACGCCAGGATACGACCGGCTTGCCAGTCGATATGAGGGTTGTGAAGGCGGAGCCAGGTCTGACCCAAAACTATGGGGGATTGTTGCGAATTAATGAGCAGAAGTTGAATACTCTCCCTATGATTGCCGGATAACACGAGCTGTACGGGAACGGTGGAGTGGGTGACTAACCCCAGACTTCTACCGTCTAACGCAAAGGCAGTGATGGGAGAGGGTAGTAGATCCGTGGGGATGCCGGCCCTCCTGGCGAAGGTGATGTCCATAAAGTTGGCGTCGGCCCCAGAGTCGATAAGGGCCGACGAAACTTCGGACTTGTCCCCCCAAAGGAGAGTGGCCTTGAAGACCAGGCGATTCTGAGCTGCATGGCAAGGTATGATTGGGCTCGTCAGTACGCCCAGTTTTACTGGCGAGCCTATTCTTTTGGGCGAATGGGGCATGAGGCGATCTGGTGGCCTGGTTTGCCACAGTAAAAACAAGATCTTGATCGCAGGCGACGTTGGCGCTCTTCGGCGTTGACCGCAACTCTGCCCAGTTGCATGGGCTCTTCCTCAGAGACACCAGACGCCGCCCTGGATCCAGAGGCAGAAGGGTGCGAGCGAGTGTGTTGTTGATGTTGATGCTGATGACCGGAGTTCCCCCCTCGCTCACGGGCCCGGATACGGAGTCGGTTGTCAATAGCGATGGCCAGGCTAATAAGGCAATTGAGTGACGTTGATTCCTCACGGGTGGCAAGTTGGTCCTTTAATTCTTCGCTAAGCGCCTGGCGGAAAGCCCCCTGAAGGGCGGTGTCATTCCATCCGGACTCCGCTGCGAGGGTACGGAATTGTATTGCCATTTCCGCGACACTGCGGCTTCCTTGACGGACCCGAAGTAGGCGTTGTGTTGCGTCCTGCCCACAGGTAGGGTGATCGAACACTCGCCGCATCTCAGCAGTGAAGGCGGCGAAGTTGATGCAGAGCGCGGCTTGGCTGTCCCAAATGGATGTAGCCCACTCCAGGGCACCACCTCCCAAACTGCTCATAATGAAGGCGATCTTACATGGGTCGGAGGCGAAGGAGGAGGGCTGCATCCGGAATACAATGTCGCATTTCATCAAAAATTCGCGACACTTTCCCAATTCCCCGCGGTATAATTCTGGGTGTTGAACGCGGGGCTCACGGAGAGAAGTGGGCACAGAAGGATCCACCGGCGGGTCCGGCGCGGGCGGTGTAGGGCCCACAGGAATACGCGGAAGCGGCTGGTGAAGAGCTAGCTGTGCTACTTGCTCCGTGACGACCCTCAGCACCTCCAGCACGTCATCCAAACGTCGGCCCTGTTGGTCGCTGACCGCAGTTTTGGCGTGGCGAATTTGCTCTAGGTCGGCTGGGTCCATGATTTTTGGCCAGTTCGTTCTGTTACGAACCAGAAACGGGACGAACCCAAGTGCAACGACCAGGAGACAGATTCACAAAGAGGGTGTTTAATAAATTAAGTGTTGGGGTAGTCCCAACACTGTACAAGAGGGGAAAAAACACGATATCACACAGGAACAGTATGTAGCCCGGGACGGGCTGCTCCAAGCCGGAGCTGGACTGGCAGGCCTGGAATGTTTCGTTCCCAAACCGGAACTGGACTGGACAGGAACTGGACCGGGAGGTCCACACCGGAATCTGGGTCTGGAACAGTTTTGTTCCAAACCGGAACTGGACTGGACTGGAACTGGACCGGAAGGTCCACACTGGAACACGGGTCTGGAACGGATTTGTTCCAAACCGGAACTGGACTGGACTGGAACTGGACCGGGAGGTCCACACTGGAACTGGGGTCTGGAACGGATTTGTTCCAAACCGGAACTGGACTGGACTGGAACTGGACTGGACTGGAACTGGACCGGGAGGTCCACACTGGAACAAGGGGTCTGGAACGGATTCGTTCCAAACCGGAACTGGACTGGACTGGAACTGGACCGGGAGGTCCACACTGGAACAATGGTCTGGAACGGATTTGTTCCAAACCGGAACTGGACTGGACAGGTAGGTGCGAGACTCACACCTGGACTGGAATTGCTGGGGAGCGGCTCACTACGGCAGGACAGGAACTGGACCGGATTGACTGCACCGGTACAGAACAAAAACAAAAGGTAGGGTTAGTGCAAGGGAAGGCACGGGAATGACCGGGAGGTTCTCACGGAGGTGCAGGGTTTGAGAGGGAGGTGGTTGGTGAAGCACGGCAGAGATGGGTTGTGTGGCGTAGCTGCGGTAGGTCCGGAAGGAGCTGACTGTCTCCAGAGCTCCAGGAGCCGGTGCCGAAGAACTCGTTGGCTTCTTCGGTCGGACAGGAACAACTGGAGGGTAGCCAGGTAGCAAGCTCTCCCGGAGCCTACACGAGCTGGAGGTGGAGGTACCGCAACACACACAACGATAACGGGGGGAAACGAACACTGCCACGGGTGAATGGGAGCTGGGTTAGATGGAGGAGAAGGGAAACAGGTTAGCTGCATGCACGACAAGAATTGACGGGGTGGTTAACTACCAGACTGTAGTTAGGAGCCGAACCCAAGCTGCACGGGGATAATATTCCCCGACCAAGCGAGTAGTTCTCTTTAACACGACCAGGAAAACAACGAGCATGAACACCGGGTGACGAACGTTAACGAACTGGCGCCGACTGGCAGCCAGCCGAAGGACTAAATAGTGAGGTTAATAATAGAACTAAACAAGGGACAGGTGTGGAAAATCAGCAGGAGTGATTACAAGACACCAGGTGAGGGAATGCATGCAACGAGGGGGGACGGAGTGAAAAGGCGGAAGTGAGACAACCAAACGAACAAGACAGGGAAGGAAACGCCCAGACCGCAGCAGCGGGGAAAACACGGACAAAAGGATCCAACATGACACGGAGGGAAAACAGGAAAATACAGAAAACGAACAGGAAGGGAGCGGAACATTACAGAACGTTTGCCTTTCACTATGACTTACAAATGAAAACTGTCCATTTTTTTTTCACTTTGCTTGGGGAGCTAATTTTGGCAATTGTTGAACTAGCCAGACTATTAGTGAAGGAAATAGCCAACATTTACTTTTTTGAGAGTCAAAGTTGCAGGTAAATGTTGATTCAATCCATGTGTTTGTTTCAGAACTTATTATCTGTTTCATGTTGCCTTGAGGGGATTTTGTTCATTTTATTCCTGTGATGTCTCTTGGCATTATAAAAGGATTTGTACTGTATTTGCAGTCTCACAGGTCAAAAAGAAAAAAGATTTTGTTCCCAAAACATGTATTATTTTACAATATGCCCCAATATGCCCCAATTTACAGCCTCCCACTGAAAGCATATCACATAAGTAAAAGACATTTTAACAGGTGACACAAGCTGTAGGTGTGTACAGTATAATTATAAATGATTAGACGCTGTCATCAGAACTTCCTGTCCCCTGCCCATTGCACCCCAGGTACCTGCACCCCGAAGGCCTGCCATCTGACTACACCATCACAGTGCTGTTCCGCCTGCTCCCTGAAACTCCCCAAGAGCCCTTTGCATTATGGGAAGTCCTCAACAAAGACAGCGAACCCCTGGTGGGCCTCATCCTGGACAGTGAGTAGGGCACTTACAGTAACATTGTGTCAAAGGAACTCTCTGGAGGAGCGAGATGAGAGCCACTCACCAATCACACTTCTCTGATTGCCGCTATTTAGAACATTTTCCTTTCCAGATTCGCTCTGCAGATAGTGGCTGGGTAGCACTAGTAATGTGTTGAATTTTTTTTTTAATTCTGTGTGATAGGACTCTTAAATTGTACCTTACAAACTGGCATGAGGATTATAATGAGGGCCATTATAATCTGGGTGAGAGGATTCTTAAAATGCACCTTACAAACTGGCATGAGGATTATAATGAAGACCAATTTATATGCCAGTTTATAAGGTGCATTTTCAGACCCTTCGGTAAAAGCAAGTCATAACTTTCTATCACATCATAGGTTGCATTGATCTAGAATTGGTATGAAATGTGAAATAAGATTTCTTAGATGTCATACCAATGCAAACCAATCTTGCAGTATAAACAGTTGCAAACTTGAATAGAAGACATACCAAACTGTCTCCATCTTAACTCTAGATAGTGGGAAAACCCTCACATTCTTCAACTACGACTACAAGTCCGAGTTCCAGACGGTGACCTTTGAGGGGCCAGAGATCAAAAAGCTATTCTACGGAAGTTTTCACAAGGTCAGTGTTCCATAGTGTTGTTCTTGTGTTTTTTTCGCCAGTGTTTTGATATTAAACACAACCAGTTCGGTCTTATACAGACCATTCACACCTTTGGTAGTGTTTGATGTGTTGTGCGGGTTGGTGATGAGCTTCCTTTTTTGTGGAATTTGACTCATTCTTCAAATCAGTGATGTGCACTTGAGTTCCTGTCCCTGTGGAATACCGGTCTTTGAAGTTTATTATCCATTCATGGGTAACGGGCCATCTCTGGTCACTTTGGGAACTTACTGAATAGTTTTGTTTTGTTCTTTTCTACCCTGTTACCTGCTGAAGTGCTTCCATATGCAGTAGCAGCCCTCTCGGACAAAATAAAAGTCTCCAGAGAACCCTTTTCAGTAGCCGCATTCAGGGACAGACGCGGCTCATTCTCGAATTCTAACCGCTCGTAGTCTGAAAGCCTGCTGATTTTTAATCAAGCTAGCCCACGATGGTGCCATCTAAGTGCGGAGCTTTAGAACAGAAATGAGCTTTTCCCTTCTCATTTGCCTTACATGAGCCCTACCCTTGTAATAAAATGTAAAATGATATTAGTCAATCGACAGAAGATGCTTGGATAGAATTGTACGTAATTATATGTGTAAGTTATAACAGAGATATAAGGCTGAAGTCATAATTAGTTGGGTTGGTTGGTGCCTGATGTACGCCCCATATGCAATAATATCAAGACAGTCCTGACTTAGACCATTTAAAAAAAAATAAAGCACAAATTTCATACTTGCCTAAATGTTTTTTCAGAGGTTCTTACTTTCATATGGTATGAGATATACTACTTTATAGACAGGTGTCAGTGTATTTATGTACTGTTGAAACTCTCAGACATCCATTAATTTACGATTAAGAGAAGGTGCTGGAATGGGTTTTCATGCTTAACACATTCTCACTTTCTACCTGGAACTCAGTTCTTTCCACAGCATATTTTTCTCTGAAACACATCACAAGGTGCTACTGCTATGAGCAAATTTGGGAAATGCTGATTTCAGCTGCATATCAGCCTCCACAGGGTATTATGGATTTGTATGGCTTTAGTCGTATGCTTTCAGCGCTTAATGCTCTATCGGATTAAACTAAAAAAACACATCTGAGAAAGGCGTACCCTGTCTGTTTTCACAGCCTTAAATACGTTTTAATATTCAAAACTTCAGAGATCCATTGAGGCTGTGTATGTAATGTTCTCGTAGTAGAGAGCATATTCTATAATGCTATTAAACATGTTTGTCCCTGGGGGCAGTAAAGGTTTGGCCAGTGTTCTGTGACTGTTCCCCAAATGTCTTGGATAGACAATTTTCTTTTGGGGCTTATCAGCTTCTCAGAAGATTTTTGTAGGATGTGATTGGTGTCCTGTAACTTGGCAGAATTTCACATTTCGTTCCATGTGGAATGCAGAGGCAAGGCAGTGGCCGTGAAAGGAACCGAGCTCAGTCACGCTCTCGTACCCCGGAAAGCTACTAACAGCGGCGGGCATGCCCAGGCAATACCCCCTTAAAGGGCATCTAAGGCATTCTCTAGGAGAAAAAAAAAAACACTGGTTTACCTCACAGGCACAATCCCAAACAAACCAAAACATTTAACAGCAGGAGTGTCTCAAACAGCAGACTGCATTAAGAATCCTTTGTTAAATGAAATGAGCAGATGTGTTACGTTGGCAGTGGAATTATGACAGGATAGAGTTGTAGCTCAGGAGAGTAAAACACCAAAAAAGCATTTTGTGTTCCTTTCAAAGGCTCAAGCCTCAGTGTCGTCTTCTCAAGAAAGAATGAATGCACGCTAGTAGTCCATTAAGAATGTCTATCAGTCATGTTCATAGTCCAGTTACTAGACACAAATAATGCACTGTAGGGGAGTGATCCAGAAATTAGTGACTTGAGAGACATAAAAAATATGCAGGATGGTAGTGGTTCTGCTGAATGCCTTTATCCATATTCAGATATGTTGTGAATTTTAATGTAGAGATTATTCTACTCTGAAAATCACAGAAATATAACTCTGACCAAAGGACTGTTTGTGAATATGTTTTGTGTATGAGCAGAACTCCACTCCCGGCAAGATTTTGCAACCATCTGTTCACAAGCTTAGTTTCCTAACAGTTCAGCCCCCGGTTTTCAAACTCTGTCTTGGAGGAATAGAGAATGTAACTAATGATGATGAGTTAATGAGTAAAAAGATGATGAACAACCAAGGCAGTCTTTTCAGGTCAAACTCAATACATTTACGGCGAGCCAGAGAAGTCCATTCAAAACTGCCAGGGCCTCACCCTGGAGCCTTCTCAAAAGATAGTTTGATGTCTCTATGACAACGAATAGCTTAATTGTTCTGTTCATGTCTTAAGTTGCATCCTCCCAACCGAAATGTGGTTCTCTCCGCCGTAGCTCCATATGGCCATCAGCAAGACCTCTGCCAGGGCTGTCATCGACTGCAAGCTGGTGGGAGAGAAGCCCATCAGTGCGGCCGGCAACATCACCATGGACGGGGTGGAGGTGTTGGGCAGGATGGTGCGCTCCCGGGGGAAGAGGGACAACTCTGCGCCGGTGAGTCTGACTGAGGCCGCGCCGAGGACGGCAGCGCCGGGTTGCCAGATCTGACATGTTCCTCCAGACTGGTAGAGCTGTTTTTTTTTATGCGCATCGCATTGACTCAGCAAAATGTTTTCCGTTTTTCAATCAGCTCTGCCCGAGTAGGGTCCAAATGTATTCTATTCCATTTTAAAGTACTCTAGCAGAATGGACTTCAGAGTGAAGATTCTGCTGTGAAGCCAGGTGGCATTTTGGCATAATCAGTTGTATTAGAAATGTACGATAAGATAATCCTTTAAGAGTTAGGTAGCTGCTTCATAGCGATTAATAGATTGTGATGGTAATTGATGATAAAAATAGTTAATAGTTAAAAATATATTGTATCATGGAGCTGCCAGGTTTTTATATTGAGTTGTTATTTTTGTACATGCTACACGATGCAGGGATGTTTTGAGTGCAGTAGTGGAGATGTGAGCGCTCTAGAGTTGGTTTTATATTATCGTATTGAAAGACACCTTTTGCTTGGAACCTGTCAATTCATGCAGTGAGCTCAGAAGAAATATCTTTGAGACCGTGTGGTGGAATGAGGCATCTCATTCCCCTCATATGCATCTGAGCGTATTAGTCCTGAAGAGAGCAGAATTTCATGTCAAACTGGAATTGTGCACTTCATAAATGCCCCGCAATACCGCAAGGGCTTTTCAGTTCTTTATACGGTCTGTTTATTCAAAACATATGTGATAGTATATATTCTTTTTCTTCATATTTTACATGTTTCGCCATAGCCTGGTCAATTTTAATTGGGCTACTCAGCTGTTAAAAGAAATATGATGCAACTAGCTAAAGGAAGGTGAAAGTCACTGCACTTATCTCCTGTGGAACAAGATTTAAGTGTGTGGCTCCATTTTCTATGGCTAAAAATAAATAGGTGTTGTTTTGCAGTCTAAATAGGCCACAACATTTGTCCCTCTGCTATTTATCTAAACGAGGGATATTTGACTCAGGTCCTGAAGGCCCGCTTTGCCTGCTGGTGTGTTTCAGCACGAGTGATGAATTTACATCATTCATTGGCTGAAGAGGCCCACACCTGGTTTTCAAGGCTTAAACTGGTTGCTGACTGAAAGGAAACCACAAAAGCCTGCAAACACTGTGACCCTCCAGGACAAGAAATTGTGACCCCCCCCCCCCCCCCCCTTGTGAAACATGCGTGTGATATGCTTGTTGTTTTCCTCATCAGTTTCAGCTCCAGATGTTCGACATCGTCTGCAGCACCTCGTGGGCCAGCCGGGACAAGTGCTGCGAGCTGCCGGGCCTGGTGAGAGCTCGCGCCGCTCGTACCCCCGCCGCCGAGCCTCTCGGAACGTTTCCAACCCGCTAATACGCTGTCCGCCCGCGAGCATCGTCGCGCATTCGGGACAGTCCAAATATCCCACGCACTCACTCGCTGTATTCTTTCCACTATTCCCAACGGAGCTCCGGCTCAAATCCAGCAGCAATAATCAGTCATATTCCTGTGCTATTTCTCGCCCTTGTGTGTGGAAATGACATAACATCTGGTGTACTTGAGCTTGCCTCCATCAGGCGTTTACGGCACACCGCTGTTTAAGGTTCGCCGTTTTCATTGGGAAGCGGTGCAGCGATTGCAGGTCTATTGATATCGCTGTTTGTTCCCTGGCAGAGGATTTTGATGTGTTTTACTGCTTCGGGATGGGGAGAGATACTTTGCTGTTGACAGACAGATGATACAGTGAAGATAATAATAACCTGAGGCCCAAATGCATCGCAGCAGAGGCGACACACACAAACACACACACTTTACAGAGCTGTTCTGGAACACACCGTGTCTAGCTTCAGGTCTACACACTTACAAGCTCTGTGTGTGTGTGTGTGTGTGCGACTTTAGAATAATCATCCAACATCATTGCTGGAAATCTGCATTGACACCTGACTGGCCAAGGAATTTTGTGAGATTTCAACCAAAAAAATCTTTGCTTCTAGTTTTAAAGTCTTATCTTTGATTCTTTTGTTCATTTTGAGTCTTATCTCCAATGGCAATTTAATCCTTTGTGGATCTTGGCAGACTGTCACCAAGGCATAAATGTCAGATAAATCTACTGTTAGATTCAGTGAAATCAACTGTGCGTGTCTGTATGTTTGTGTGTTTTTGTGTGCTGACAGCCATTATGTTAGGACTGATGGTGTTGTGCGTTATACTGTGCATGTCCTAACAGCATCACAGTTTCATACGCGTGTGTACTAGCGGTGTGGTTGTGTGTTTCAGCGAGTGGAAGCAGACTGCCCCGCTATGCCCAAAGCATGCACCTGCACCCAGGACAGCAAAGGCCCAGCTGGCCCCTCAGGACACCCTGTGAGTACCCCCTTCTCCAGCATAATAAGGTCCGCTCATTGGCTCACATTTTGGCTTCGTTGACGCAGCCGCAGTGGTGTGGCGATGGCAGTGCACAAGTTGCCGATACACCTCTCCAGATATAATGGAGTTATATTTTCAAATAACACAGAAACCCATTGGTTATTGTGATTGACACAAGCAATGGATTCTCTGCAATCCCATACCGGTAGATTGTTTTACGTGGTCATATTGGAGAACGCTTGACTAAAGGTCAACCACAATGTAGATGGGAGTGACAGCGGTTAACTGTTGGAGATGGAATTGTTTATTTGTCTGTCGCACGGGGTTGTTTCAAGCCAGGGACATGCAAAGTGTTCTGGAGAGGGTGACGAATGGATATTTTTCCGAGCTTGCAGCGGGTAGAACTCGACACATCAGCATAAATAAATGACCTCATTCACGGGGCTGCCATTTCGCTCATGGGGGGGATTAGTTTCATCAGATTGTTATGAATAGTCTGCAACATAAACACAATTGCTGAAAAAAAGTAATTACACTGATTTATTGCTCTGATCCATCCCAATTACATTGCCCAACCTATCTCCATATTTCCCACCCAATCAGAAATCAAGAAAAATAAAGTTGTAACTTTTTATGAATTTTTTGGAACATTTAACGACTTAACAATTGGCCAGATGCAAATGTCTAATTTGAATTTTAAACTGCCGGAACAGGACCTTTTTCACAGCACTCCCAAAGGAGCAATAAGTGATAGCATATGCTCACCTGTTCATTTTAAATTCTGTTTTGTAGAATTCAAAAGCTTGATTGAAAAGCTTGCTTGCAAGCAGTTTCTAGTCAGCTACATTGGGCTACTTGTTTTAGTTTAGTTTAGTTTAGTTTATTTATTTATTTGTCAGGGACCATGCACAACACCATTTAACTGGATTTAGCTATAGCCTAGAGCTCATTTTCGTCCACAGTCCCTGGTCCGGAAATATGCAATAAAAGAATGTGTCTTCTGAAGCTGGGAGTGAATTAAGAGTGATGGTGTGAATGATAAACTACCCACAATCCCACTGTGCCCTACCCCAGTACAAGCACTGCTAGTCCAACACACAAGTGCTGCCAAGGTAGGTCACTTAGGTAAACAAAGTTTTGCTGGCCCAAATACTGCTGGATCCACTGCTGTTTAAAATGTCATTGGTGACTCAAACAACAGTGCACCACCCTCGACCTGTGCTGAAGTCATATCCAAAGCAAATATTTGGTCAAATTGCGAGGTCTTTCAGCGCAAGTCGGTACAAGTCCCATCTGTGAGTAGAGTATTCGGTAAAGCCAGATGTTATTATTGGTTTTCCCTGCTGTACATTAGGTGTTGCAAGTGATAATGCTACGACCACCTGTTGTGCGCTGCTGCAACCACCATTGGACTTAGCAGTAGTGCAATTATACTGGGAGAGCCGTGTGCTTGGAGATTTTTTGAGCTGTCTAGTTTGTTACATGTGTTCTTCCGTAGGCAGTGTGTGGCACAACAGCAAAGTTTTTAACAGCAAAGATGCTATTGTGAATGTTCCATTGAAGGTGACGGAACATGAGAATGCACCAATGTTCTGAGGTCCAAAATCCGAATAGGGATAGTCTCCTTGAGATAAGGAAATTCCTGGCACATGTGCTTGGCACCCTGGACCGAGATTCCTCGGTCCCAATGGGTGGATGCGGGAAGGGCTGGTGAGGTTATTGATGCTTCGTTGGAGACACGAAAAGGAATCTGCAAAGATTTTTTTTTCTAGGAAGAGCATGTTCAGGCCCCTGAGGATTTATATTGCCAAAAGAAACACAATGAGTAGGTAATTGGCTAACAGTGCTGTTCCCCGCTCTGTGCGACAAACAGTTTGACACCCCCACCGCTAATCCCAAGTCAGTCTTTGAAGCTGTCCCTGCTCAACATATTCGACATACACTGTTGCCACTGCTGAAACGGAATATAGATTTTCCAAGACAACTGTTGGTCTGATGGAAGCCACGCCTAGACTGCTGCCCAGATCTAGTGCTTTTCTCGATTCCACCTTGTTGAGCCCCCTGCAGTTGTGTGCTGGTAGTGCAAGCAACTGCAAAGTGCGTTTTCAGTCTATACATTGTTTTCAGTCTATAATACTAATTTGTTTATTTTTTGTTCCTTGCCGTGTTTCAGCTTTTTAGATGTTTCACTTCCTCTCCGCTTATACCTGCTTCCTGGCTCCCTGTAACAGCAGTGCTTCCATGCTAGCAGGGTCGTTTATTGAATGCTTGTTTGTGTTAAGCTGCCATCTGTTCAGATTTGTGTTCTGATTGGCAGGTGCCCCAAGGGCAGGGTCACCATAACGTGGTTGTTTAGAACTTGCATGTCACAGGCTAATGAAAGTCTTCACAATTTACAAGTGTTTCCTGATTGAAATTGTAATTGTACGTATTCATATTCTGCGACATATTTGCATAAAATTACACGTGAGCGCAGCAATAATTGTTGCGTTTGCGCCCTGAGACAATTCCTCTTTTGAACGGTGCCATAAAAAGAAGTTTGATTGATAAGTATCTGGCACAGCCTTGCGTATATTGTGCCAGATTACCATTTGTTGTTTATTCAAAGGATGGCATTGCTCTGTCAACATTTTCACAAAAGCCTCTCTTTATGGTCACTGGAGAATTTTTATGATACTGTTACTCACCCAAGGGTCTACAACAGAGCAACAATTAGCCTAGTACTCAAGCCCCGTGGGGCTGTAATTAAAGCCTACCTGGTAACAGGAAGCAGTGATATTGGGGCAATTACTGTACACACAGCCGCCTGTGGCAGTGAGTGCAGGAACTTGCAACGGTCATAGCCAACAGCTATTGGTTATTTTTTGCTGATTGACACATCCCTGGGGGAGTGGCTACATGTACTGATTTCCCCTGATTGTGTTATATTGTGTTGTATCTGTGTAGCGGTGTTCTGTTGTAGGCTAAGCAGTGTTCTATTACGTATAAAATGTCAGAAAATCTGAACAATCGCCTTTACTTGAATGCTTATTATTGTGCAATAACGGCCTTATTTGATGCCGTCCTGTAGGTTGTAGACATTTCACAAGATCCTGAACAGGGCACAAAGCTGAAGTTACCTGTGAATGAGCACGTGTCCATACCTGTCAACCCTCCCGTTTTTCACAGGTTTCTACTGTATTTTAAAGCAGTCTACCGGCATACTCCCATTTTGTTGAAACTCCCGTAATTTCCACAGCCCTCAAAGTTTATTATGAAAATTAATCATAAACGGATGAATCGGTCTTGTCTGTTTGATTGACATAAGCAAAAGTTGCCAGATTCTCTTTTTACACATAGGGCCTATTTACTAAGACGTTTAGCGGGTGCAAAAACCTTTAGCACACGCAAACTAAT
Source organism: Synaphobranchus kaupii (assembly GCA_029718625.1). Classification (NCBI taxonomy): domain Eukaryota; kingdom Metazoa; phylum Chordata; class Actinopteri; order Anguilliformes; family Synaphobranchidae; genus Synaphobranchus; species Synaphobranchus kaupii. Next base: position 12,016,580 of record CM056396.1, on the reverse strand, counting down.
AACACAACCATGCAATGATTGGTGCAAAACAAATACCATGACCAATCATTTGACCAAGATCCACATTCCACACACTACACCATCTCACACCACCCTGGAACAATCTCCCGTATTTTAAAAACTAAATGTAGACAGGTATGCGTGTCTCTGAACGTCCAATTGCCTGTGTCTCCAAATCGCAGGGCGGCCCGGGAATCAGAGGTGCAAGAGGGGATCGAGGGGAACCAGGCCATGTGGTAAAGTACACTCAGCCTCTCTCTCAACAGCGTATGCTAAATCAGGCTGTGCACACGCAGAGGCCACCCGCCACCCCAACAACACTCAGGAGCTTCAAAATGGCCGAGAAACACCTGCTTAAATAATATGCACAGCATGCATACGTGTTTTGTATGATCTTTGGAGGATGTCGTGGTTTTTCCGCTGCTGCGTAAGTCTCCATTGGTCTAAGAGCAAAGGTCTATATGCACAGACTCCCTCCAATATAATTTCCAGGGTCCACACTGACAAAGCTTTATTCCTTTCAGCGTAGCCAAAGTACCTTTTGAAATGACCCATTTCGTGTGGTTTTGCTCCTTGTAACATGGTTATGGGGGAAAAACCTATAATTACATGTCCTTTCTGTCAAGAGCAATCGCGTACTGTATGTATAAGCGGCATGATAATGACGCCTACGCACAATGCTCATATAGTTGTCTCCCGCTGCCGGTTTTTATCCTCACGGATTACATATTTCGCGGAGACGTGACTGTGGGAGTGAAGTCGGCGGCTGAGCCGCGGGGGTGACAGGAGCCGCAAGCAGCAGTGGCGGCATGCCGCGCACATTCACAAACATTCTCCTTCGCTGCCGAGCACACGACAGAAAGCCACTTAGGCTGGGAAGGGGAATGCGGCCGGCGCTGAGGGATGTTCTTAGCGCGGAGCCTGATATGTTTTTTATCGTGGTTGTGACCCCATAAATGTAGCCGGGATGATCTTCTCTTGCTTGTCTGACAGGGACCCCAGGGTCCGGTAGGAGACATCGGTGCACCAGGACCCCAGGGCCCACCCGGCCCCCAGGGGCCCAGCGGACTGTCCATTCAGGGGCCACAGGTAAGGGTCCTTCTCAGCCCCTCCCCGCCCCCCCATACACCTTGACATGATGCTGTTGTCACATATATTTCTCCCCATTTTTACATTGTGCGCAATGCATAGTGTTCATAATATCGCAGCATTCAACATTTGGACAGTGCTGTCTCCTCTTGCACTCTCACGGCAGCTCTGTGTAAATTGTATGTGCTTGCTTGAGTTTCTATGCTGGAAACGGAGTGTGTCCCTATGTTCCATGGGGAAGAATTGTATAAGGCAATGTTGGCCACACACGTTTTTTACTTCACAAAATGATGATGTTGAAAGTGTAGCTCATTAAAGTTGATACTCCCTTCTCTACTTTATAACGGTCTTGTAAATGTTTTGTCACTTAGACTGTCCAAGTTCAAAGCTCTAATGCACGTAATTACCAATCACTTTTTCAAGAGGCTCTTGTTAAATTATAGCCTTTAAGGGAAGGGAGACAGGTTGCTCTTTTCCTAATAGATTGTTAGAACGGCAGTAAGTGCACAGAGGCAGTGGGACTTGTATCTGTAAACTGGTGCTGATTGGTACTTTACTGCTCAAGCGAAATACAGTACTGGCGTGGTGGGCATCAAAGCAACCCACCCAAACTGTTTGCTGCTACGGCAACAGACACAAGGGCCCGAAGGGTAACCGTTGGAAAGATGGGGTCAATTGATCGGCCATGTCTTTTAGGGAGCCTCTGGGGAGAAGGGAGAGAAAGGAGAGGCTGGCCCTACTGGACTGCAGGTAAAGCACTCTCACGTCCTTTGTTCTTCTGCAACCGGAGATAAAAACGCTCCTCCTCTGTGGTTTGGCTTTTACGTCAGCAGATAGCGCACAGTCAACTCCTCGGCGTTAATTTAATTTACCAGAGATTATATGAGTTCAAGACGGATCGAAAAGTACTCTGTTAGATTGACATTACATTACATTCATTTAGCAGATGCTATTATCCAGAGAGACTAATAACGCAGGAGGAACAAGTACATTTACGTGATTAATATGAGCAACGGGGCCAGACTTGGCTAACAACGCCCCCCAGACCAACAAGTAAACATGCAGCATCACTAAAGCGCTGGCGCAAATGAACTATGTTAAACTTTTTACTGGGTCGGTGTCACATGCAAAGGGGACAGCTTGATTAAGTTTTGTCACCTCCTACACTGGATTGAATGTTGTAAAATTGCTTTAGCAAATGTGTCATTCCGAATCTCTTCATCCCTGATGTGAGATGACTCTTTAATTAGAGAGCCTGAACCCCACGGTAGGTGGTGGAATCCTGTCAGAGAGGGAGAGAGACCGAGTGTGTGTGTGCGTGTGTGTGTGTGTGTGTGTGTGTGTGAGAGACAGAGAGAGAGAGAGAGAGAGAGAGAGAGAGAGAGAGAGAGAGCTGCGTATATGTGGTGGCTGGCTAATTGGAGAACTTGACACCCTGGTTGGCAATGGAGACAGCGCTAAGCAGGGTGAGATGGTGCCTGTCACAGCGTCCCTATGCCACCCAGACTGAGCCGCACCTTCCAGCTCTCTTCCATTTCTACAAACTTGTGTTGGATACGGCTAAACTCAGCTCCAAAAACACAAGAAACCTATCATCGTGAGCAAGATTAAGAAGTCTTTTTAAAAAGCCTGAATATCTTTAATGGTGTAGTGCAGAGAATATATGACGGGAATACGTATTATTCTCCCTGAAGTTAATAGTTTAAATGAGTTGCCTTTGTTTTTCCTCTTTTAGGGTGTTCCTGGACCCTCCGGGTCACCTGGCCGGGGCGGGCCTGCAGGCCAGAGGGTAAGACGCCGTTAATTAATTGGACACATTTTTGAAAGATGAACGTTTTCTTGTGCCCAAAACGCAGCAGATGTAAGAGCTTTCGGTACAACCTTATTATGCAAATTCCTTCTATTACTTAGAATGTCCTACAAAACGATTTAGAAGTAAATTTCAGGACAGCAATTCATTCTTTTTAGGAAATGATTTTTTTATGAATCCTTCATCAGTTTAAATTTTGCTCAGCACAAGATCTGTGCCACGAAATCTGCATTTTACAATATGAAAAGACTACCACTGTCTTAAGATGCACTATCAGAAGTTAAGGGCAGATGGCTATGCTGTTTTCTTAATCTAATGCATGTTCAGTCTAGTAAATGACTCATAAATTAGAAGTTTGCTCTGTGCTTTTCAGAACTGTTTAGAATGTCTTTGGGTTCATTTGGAATGTAATGTGGACAAATGTAGTGATTTACAGTGTTTTCCTCAAAGGAACCCTTCCATCTTTACTGGCATATGATATGTTACAGGTTTCCATGACTGCATTTAGTGTTGATTATGTACCTCCACCCCTGAGCAATATCCAAATGGATCAAGGTCGCTTCCAGGCTCCCGCCACATGGGGCTGTGTCATTATCACAGACCGGCCAAAGACCACGGAGCGCTACGCACAGCTGAATGGTGTGGAGTGCATGCTTTGCTCCGCCTTTTATGAAGATGGCCCTTCAGATTGGAATATCATTACTTTGATGGCGCAAAGAGCACAGTGGACAGCACTCAGAGTGATGCTGATCCCGATTAGCCCCACCTCAGTCATAGAGTCTGCCGCAACCTGGCGCGCGTCTGCTAAATGTACTGTTGATGAGATTAGCCCAGGGCAAACGCGTAACTGTTAGATCAAATGACCGAACGCTGTTCGTCTGAGATAATGGAGTGCAAACTCACTTTTAATGAGCTCCTAGTGTCTACTGTGCCTGTTAATAGTTTTGTAGAGGAATGATAGGATAACACAAGTTTATTTGGTTTAGTTTAAATTGGCGGGTTCAGTCCACAGGTATTAGCTTCTCAGTATCCGCTGTGCAACAGTGTTTTGTGGTCTACCGCAGGATAGGAATGTATATTATCTGTAATATCAGATAAAAGCTATGCTGGCTATGCTGGGAGGGCTGAGGGTTTCTCTAGGAGTGATCCATCACTCTTTTACCAGGCCAGAGGATGAAATAGACACTTTTTTTGTCAATGTGGCAAGATAGCCCAGCTACAGTAGATTAGGTTTAAAAGTCTGGGGCTTTTTCATTAATTTCTTTCCTAACTTGGTATTTTACAATTTTGAGGATCATAGAATCACAGACTTTAATAAAGACTCGCCTTTAAAAGCAGTGAATTACACATTTGGCCAGAAATCGTTTGGCAATTTCTTTTTCTGTTCTAGATTAGGAATGACTTGAGAGTGTAGCAAAACTTTTAGACCCGACTTTTGTAAGTTTCTTGTAAACATGTTTCCCGTGAACCTGTTCTGCAGGGCCTGCCAGGGAAAGACGGCCCCCAAGGACAGCAAGGCCCATCGGGAACCATCGTGAGTACGAGAGAACCCCTGTGGACGTCTGAGTGCCAAAGGCTTAGAACAAAATTACAGTGGACCCAAGAACCACAATAAGGCTACTCAGCTAACAACATTACCATACAAGTGCAGCTTCATTAAAACAGGGCTACACATACAGTAAAGACTTTACTGATACTTTTTCTGCAACCCTGATAAAGTGTCACTGCATGCCTGTTATTTTATAGCTGAATTTATCCTACACACATTTTGATGATGGACACGGGATGACGAAAAAGTTTGTGAGTTACGGCTCGCTGAATCTGCAAAGGTTCGCCCGTGGATAATTGTGTTTGCCGTGGGAACAGAGAGCGTTGCGTTATGTGCTCTGGTCAGTGTGCGCACCACAGTCGGGCCTGTGCTAGAGCAGAATGGAGCCCCTAACCCTCTCTCATCTCCAACAGGGTGGCCCCGGAGCACCGGGATCGCCAGGGCTGACCGGACCCCCGGGGTCACTGGGTGATCACGGCCCGCCGGTACGTCCTGGAAACCCCCGTCGCATCCATGTCATGACACTCTGATTGCGCAACAAGGTGGCTAGAACAGAGGTTAATTCATCTGCCTGGCCCATCTCCACCGCCCTCCGAGCTGGTGTCTGAACCTCATGTCTGAACCCTGTCCTGTCTTGCAGTGTTTTGCTTTCACACACGTGCGCGCTCCCAGCTCTGAGCTGGCAGATCCATACGTCTTACCACCAGTGACAGTGTTCCGACCGCTCCTATGATTTCAGCGCTGTCTAAACAGCTGCAGAGTCTGCATAGAATCCCAGATTCCAGAACGTTAGCTCAGTTACACACGCGTTCGCTCTGTGTTCTTTACAAAGAGTCTGTCTCCAAATCCGGTCTCCCTATTCGTCATCGGTTTGAACAGGTGTGGAAAGCCAGAAAAAGGAAACCGTCTGTAAATAGTGTACCACCTTCCAACACCATCTCCTTCTTCAATGTTTATAGTGATGGTACGTATTTTCTGCTGTCGTTACAGGGCCCTCCCGGTACCAAAGGCGAGAAGGGTGAACGAGTAAGTTTGGCCGAAATAAAGAATAAAAAAAATTAATAAATAAAATTCAAGCTTCAATCCTCACTTCACATAAGATTCCAGTTTCGCAGCTTGAGGGTAAAGAGAGTTCATGACAGCTTTACAAGGTAAAATCTCCGGCGCTACTGAGCTTACTGCTCCATTGTGGGTTTCATAACCTCACACACCCTCTCCAGAAGATTCCAGATGTGAATGAGCCCATTTTAAATTCTGATTATGTTGGACCTGGTGCAGTTATATTGCAGAGGATTATGCTGTGATATGACACTGCTCCTTCTCCCACTAACACTAATTGGCAGACTCTCTGTGAGAAGGTGATGGCTCATGGGTAATGGTGGATTAGAGTTTATATTGGCCTACACTAATTAATTAATTAATTAATTAAAGTTAATTAATCCTCAACGTTAGCGGTGAGCACAGTCCCTCATGTGGTGTTTGTATTGAAGGGTGACACGCAGTCCCAGACTTCCGTCCAAGAAATCGCCCGTCAAGTCTGTGAACAGCTGATTCAGAGTGAGTTTTGCTTTCTGAATTGCGTACGTGTGGGGATGTGTGAACCCAAGCTTCCGTGTGTGTGCTTCCGTGTGTGTGCGTGCGCACGTGTGTGTGTGTGTGTGTGTGTGAGTGAGCGTGTGTGCATGTGTTTGTTTCACTAGTACTAGAGCATGTGATTTTTCCACGCAACACTAAAGAAATGGTAAAACACTTAAAGTCACTTGATGTGCAATTTCATGTTCATGATTACTGACGTTATTATGTGTATGGTACACAATGGCCACAGTTTGTCTCATGTTCTCTGCTTTTACACTGCTTCAGTAGGATTATGACTGGGTTAACTTACTGACCAATGGAAATGGCTTTGAGTTGTGAGTACTGTACTACTGTCTATATTCCTGCACCTCCTAAAATGAGAATATTGTCTCCCACAGGTCACATGTCTCGGTACAACTCCATCCTCAGCAATGTCCCCGTTCGGCAATCCATCGTGCGCTCCGCGCCCGGACCCCCAGGGGAGCCAGGGCGGCAGGGGGCGGCAGGGCCGCAGGGAGAGCAGGGCCCATCAGGCAGGCCAGGGTTCCCTGGGAGCAATGGAGAGAATGGCCAGCCAGGAGACAGAGGTACAGCACATGTGACATCACCGCTCCTTGTGTGACATCATCAGCATGAGCCATATATGGATGTTACATGCTCAGACTATGTGAACCGATTATCTGCTGTGTGCTTTTAACTAGCATAACTCAGCATCACAGTAGGTACTATATTACGTTGACCCACAGAGATGTATGAGCATCTCCTGTGTTGTCAAATTTGCTGCATTGTTACTGATTTCACATTGATTGGTGGGATTAGAAAACCAGTTTGGCTCTTTTTTAGGTTTTTTTTCTAAAAATCTATGCACCTGAGCATAAATATCTGAGCATATATTTTTGTTTCCATAGTGACTTGTTGAGCTACATCAGTTGTCACTTTTTTATAAGATTTATGTTTCCTTTGCTTATTTTCATCACAAATCATCCAATCGTCTGATAAACAAATATGAACGTCTGTATTCTGTAATGCTTCAGTCTTCCCTTGGCTTTTTTCCAAAATGAGCACTGTTGGTTTTCATTTCGTTTATGTGGACTTTTTTGACAAATTATGTTGAGTTGTCTTGGGATTTTGAAACAAGCCTGTCAACACTGAAACGTGTTCTTAATGTTCTTATGTAAAGATCTTATGTTTAGATATGGGGGAAGTGTGACACAAAACCTATTCCCATATCATGTTCTTAAGGAGGACCAACACCCTACTTCTGTTATGCTCTAATTCCAATGTCCCACCTTTCGGGGAACCGTACTGTAATTTTGATCTGCGTGGTTGAAAATTGTGCCTGTATTCCCATGGGTATTCTTTTGTGATGTGTACGCGGGTTGTGTCTCCGGACAGGGTTCCCTGGGGAGAAGGGAGAAAAGGGGAGCCAAGGTGTTGGGATCCAGGGGCCCAGAGGCCCTGCAGGGCCCCCAGGTAAGAGTGACACCTCATAGCCTGACAGAGGCACATTCTACCTTTCAGCAAGATACTTAGCCTGGACGGCGTCAGTAAATACCCAGCTGTATAAAAGGAAAATATGTAAAACAAAATGCTTGCTGTGTTAGTCACTCACCATCTGCTAAGCAAATAAACAGCATGATAACGTATGGGCATGGACATTGCTCTATGCATATAGCCATTTCTGAATGGACAGATTTGTAACAGCTTTTGCAAAGTTGATGACCTCAGAAATTATTTTTATGTCTTAAGTTAGCTACCGTCAGGTGTATACATACCGGTTCACACGTAGAGGTGCAGTATATAACTGTCAGTAGGTGGATGATGAGGACAAGTAACGACAGTAAAAGTATGTTGTGAGGGTTTCACACGGGAATTGGATTTAACACAGGAAATGTCAACTCTCAAGCATGAGACATCAGTAACAACAGGCAACAAGGCGATGTGGTCTTGCGAAAAGATTCTCATCAGTAACAATGAGTTTATATTCGTGGAAGATCCACACTTACGGATTATATAATACTCATGAACATAAGCGCTTTGTTAAAGAGAGGAACTTAAATGTTAAAATCCACCTGTTGCTTTATTGTAAAAGATTTCACTGTTGAACAAAGGTCCAGGGGTCAGAAAGTAAAAGTCCTGACATGGTTTTTTTTCCACCCATGAACTGAGCCAGCTGATTTCACTAATTAGTTCCACCTCCTGGCTGAAGAATTGTGCTAATTAGCAAATCCAGGTGACGAACAAAATACTGACTTTTACTTTCTGAACCTGGACCTTCTGCTGTTGAAGACAGTATGCCCAAATGTTCAAATACATGTATTGTTGAAAATGTTGTGTTGCTCTGAGCTGTATTTTTCTGCACGTGTGAGACTGCAGTTGTCCAACTAGGAAGTACATTTATTGTTTCCCCTGAATAAATAAATGTTCATGTGAATATTAGCTGTATATGCAACCATAGGCAATGGTGCCTGCTAAGCTAATTAATAGCACAGTGTTACGGAGTCGTGAGTCTGACAAAATGTCAGTTGATACTGTAGCTGTCTAATAATGGCTCTCGTTAATGATGTTCTTCCGTACTAATGGCATAGATATTAAGCCTAAGAACATGGGTGCCTTAGTGGATATTAAAAATGATATTGAAGCGAACATTTCCAATTTCTTACCTGCTTTCTCTCATGTATGCATATGCAACACTTATCTTACATGCGTATCCACACACACACACACGCTCATAATTGTTCTATCACACACACACACACACACACACACACACACACACACACACACACACACACACACACACACACGCACACACACACACACACACACACACACACACACACACACACACACACACACATACATATTGACTCTTTCGCACACATGCACATGCTTATAAAACAGCAAGAATGACTTCACTGCGATCAGTTCCTATCTTATGTGCTTTTTAAAATACTGCTCAGATCGACCCTGATGAAACCTAGATGTTAGATGTTATTGCTGGTGAAACCACACCTAAGAGAGCCATGTTGTCATTTGTATCCAGTATAACTTTCATCAGCAGGGTTGGGCAGCCAATGAGAACATCCAGAGGTACTATGCAGGCGTAGCGAAGGTTTCCCAAATCATTCCTCAGTATTTCAGTGCCAGGGTGCCGGTGGCATTCACGTGTGGCTGTCTCTCACAGGTCCGCCAGGTGCGGGGCGAACGGGCAGCCAGGGGTCACCGGGCAGACCAGGCAACCCGGGCACTGCAGGGCGGCCAGGCATCCCTGGCCCCACCGGCCCTACTGGGCCCCCTGGGTACTGCGACCAGAACTCCTGCATGGGCTTCAACGTTCGAGGTAACTATCCCTCTCCACTCTGACCCCTGACCCCTGAACATGACCTCACCACCACAATCTGTTTTCAACTTCCCATGTTGTTTTGTAGAATTTTGCAGATTCAGTTCAATCAGAACTTTTCCCAGCCTAGTACAGCGGGCAAAAATTATTACATTTTTTTAAAAACAGACAAAAGCATTGTTTGCATCCACGGGTAGGTAAAAGTTTTGATTGAATCTGGCTCTTTGTATCTTTTATTCCTGTGCTTTGAGTTATACAGTAGACTGTGTCATGTCTTTGTGCAGCTGTGTAAATTGTGCTATGCTACTCGCTGTATTTTGACATGCAGCCCTAACAGTAGGTACAGTGGATGTGTAAACAATTGAAACAAATGTTGCATTCATTAAATAGTCATTCATCTGTAGAATATTTCACTGCAAAGCTACTGTTGTTGGATTAGGGAGACATCAAAATAATGAGGATATTTTTGTATCATAACTGTTGTTCGTTTCATTACAAAGCTGATGGTGATATTTGAAGGTCTGAAGAATACTATTTGGCTAAACTGTGACCTTTTATTTGGGAAAATAACACTTTTCCAGGCACTGCTAAGCAGCCAAAGAAATATCATATAGTCATTATTTTTAATCTATTAAAATTAAATAACAGAAGGGACAAATTTTGTTACTTTTTAATATAATCGTTTTTAGTATTCCCTTACTGAATATTATTAAGGAACTGGAGAAACTTGTGGTTAATTGATCCCATCCAACCTTTGAAAAGCCAAGGAAGTTCCTTTAAGATAATTTTTCAAATGAAAAACAGTGAAAGCTGAACTTTGTTGAATCGTTGGCCTGGGTTCAATGGGGTCAATCATTATTCATCTTTGGCTTTTGAAAAAAAAAAAAAAAAAAAAAAACGAATTTTTTGCAAAAACACAGTTTGGCAATTTGAGCAATAACCACAATTATCTCAGTGTTAAGTCAATGTTAAGGACAAATGTGTACAGACCATGGATTCTGTGTTCAGCTTTCATTGGTAAATTGTATTTTTTCACGTCTGTTGTTCTTCCACTGTGTCTACTGCCACAAGCAGCATCTTAAAATACAACTTTACATATACAGATATTTGTTTTGAAGCATGTTTTTCCAAGTTTCCTGGCTCCACCATTTGCTTTTTTTTCATCCCAGTTGATCATATAATTAAATGACTTCCTTAACCTGTTCATTTAAAGATATCAGCTATTTGTTTAGAGGTATCTTAAATGTGATCATACAGGGATCTAAAATGTAATCATCTCTAAATGATATCTAAGATCTTGATATCACTAAATGGCAACCAGGAGCATGTACTTATAAATATCTTGACAGAGATGAGGACATTCACAGAAACTAGAGGCAAAAAATGTCCCCAAAACGATTTTGCTTGCCACGACACATTCATGTGAAGCAATCATTTGTCCACTGGTAACCTTGCGGCCAACAAAACTGCTTGGTTCAAATGGGTTCAAATGGATTGTTCTGCATCCGTAAAATAGTGGTGTGTGAGCTTGGCTTAATGCTATTGAATGTGAGCGCATGTATTTCATGGATTCCACTGTGCGAATAGCCAAACATTCTTGAATGTGGCCGTGTGCTCTCTCTGAGTAGCAAAGTCCTAGTGCCTGCCTTTTCCACCTATTTTCCCCTGTTTAAAGAGGGATAAACCTCAGCACAGTGCTGCAAACGCCTGTGGTGTTTGTCATTGCGAGTGGCACAACAGTAAGTCACGTGTTACGTGTAGCTTGGTATTATTTTTGTCTGCCTGACTGACATGTGCTTTGTGTCTTTCTGTCTCTCTGTCTTGGCCCTCCTCTTGTCTTACTAACTATTAACTGAAGCCCAACAACAACATGACAATGACTACTGAGAGACATTCTACCAGTGGCAGTCATGCACGCACGCATGCCCACACACACACACACACACACACACACACACACACACACACACACACAAACAGTATGCTGTAGCCGAGGAGTTGGGCGAGAAAACCATGTCACATAGCCCTCATCGTGTCCCACCCTCAGCCGTCTGTCACACACAGCTACCTGAATGAGAGCATCTGTTCACATCCATCCAATTCCTGTGTGAAAACCTCACTAACATGTCCACGCACTGATGTGCCTTCCAGATCCATTTAATCTCAGCTAGCCCCTTTCTTCACACACTGAATTATTGTGTCACATTCGGTGAAGGTCCTTCACACTGTTTACATCACTGGCGTAGTGGTTTAACACTCAAAGCTGCTCTTTAATTTAAAAAACCTTTAACTGCAATACCAATGATTAATCCCACGCCCTGATAGGTCAACCCGCTCAGCACCCTGACAACATAACCCCTCCCCTCATATTCCCGGCTGCGCTGGTGTCGTCAGTAATGTGGTGCCTCGATGTCTCTGATCCCTCTTTTTTTAATATGCTAACGCAATCCACACACTTGGTGGTGGTGGTGGTGGTGGCGGTCATAAGGTGGAAATGGTGGTGGCTCAACTGATCGAGATGTTCCCTTAGCACAATCACCTCCCAACACCTACCACCCGTACAACCCCGCCGAAAACGAGGACGAGGAGGACGACCCTTACGACCCTTACCGCATGTACCCTCCTGAGTACTACCAGCCCAACTACCCCGCCCCCCGCCCCGTACAGCCAGACGATGACACCATCGAGGTGAGGTCGCCGGGAATCCACCGTGTAAGCAGAAGCCTGTCTGCGAAGAAGAGAGGCCCCGCCCACAAAAGGGTGGGGCGACTAAACAAACGCACATCAGGGATACTCAACTAAATGGACCGGAGCATGCTCAGTGGGTTAAATGGGAGTCAACAAAACATTAGTTCTTGGAGGAACCAACCGGGTGTGCTATCAGAGGCAAATCCCAAAAAGTGCCTGATGTTCGTTTTTTTTTTTTTTTTTTTTTTTTTTTTTTGGGGGGGGGGGGGGTAGGGCAGGGGGGAGGGAGGGAGAATCGAGATTAAGTCTTCTCTTCTTGATTTGCATGAAGCTTTGGAGACAGTGTGAACATTGATTGTATAATTGGCTTATATAATGTTTGTTAATGTGCTGTAAGCTTCTTTTGTAAATGCCTTACACCATGGTGAACATTTGTACAGTTTGTATGATTGTTTTTAAACAGTGTGTCTCCTATAGATTTCCACACACATTGGCTGGTAATATACAATTATTCTATTGCCAATATTATATTTGCAACCAGCTTTACAAGGTTATTTATTGGGGAGAAATATCCTACATTATGATACACTTGTATCGCATTCATGCGTGGTGGCGCACATGTTTGTCCTCATAAATGTGGAAGACAACCTTAATCCATAGTCACTCCTTCATTATCTAAAGGTAAATAATAATATGAATGTTAACGGAACATAACAACGTACTCTTTGTGACCTTCTTGTCACATTAATGTCAGATTTATGCAGAATGTGAAATGTACACACAACCGTGGGATAAAGGAACAGTTTGGATATTTCTGTTTTTTTTTTTGTCATGTGAAATTAAGTGTCATCATGCTGTCTGTTTTCTCAAGGAGAAGTTGATAAGATGTGCTATATGATAAGATCTACACAGTTCATTAAAACCTCTGGCTGAATCTGTGAAATATATTTTGCTGCCTATTTCAGGCTTATTGTCAGTTTCTTGGATAATGATCTACAACATGGGGGCCATTGCTTTTTCACATTGTACGTGTGTTCAATAGTTAGGCCTGTGGTCTAATGCCCTTTCAGAACTTAAAGGGTAAGTTCGCTATTTTGGACCTTGGACCCTATTTGCGGTCTGTCTTCCATGAACCTGACACATTGAGTCAATTTTTTCGCTGATCGGTCCAGTATTGAGTTCGCTACAGATTTCCTGTAGGCTCTCACTGGGCTACAATAGAAGTCAACGGGGCAATTATAAATGTTATGGAAAAACAACGATAAATGTGCTTTCATGTACAATAAACGAGACGGGAAGCTCAGGGTGTATTGTTACCGGTCTCAGTATGCTCTCCTGTGAAATGTATCTCAATCCGAACATTTTTACGTGCTTGGCATGGCTTGGAAGTAAGCATTTCTCTGTTGCTTGTTTTCGCTGCTCCCGCGGAGTACTATGTGTCGGGGGTAGAGGAGCGGGAAGGTGTGCCGGCCGTTTACGAAACTATCTAGGTGAGCAGTGCGTTTGTTTACCTGCAGCAACGTACGCTACACTTTGCACAAAAAAACTTGGATGATGGATTACTATAATGATTACGAAGACGAAGAATTCGATTTTGACTGACGTTACTGGCTACAGATTTGAGCCAGAATACACGGACACGGAACTACAAGAGATGGATGATAAGAGAGCAAGAGAAGAGAGAGGCTGAAGTTGCGCAGGTAATGTTATCCGAAGTCAGTGCGAGGTAGTGCGGTCGGAGAAATAGTTCTGTTTCAAATGGAACTGTTGTTTCAACGTTCGGTTTGTGTTTGTGATAGCCTACATTTCACAGGAGAGTATACTGAGACCGTAAGAATACACACTGAGCTATAAAAGCACATTTATCGTTGTTTTTCCATAACATTTATAATTGCCCCGTTTACTTCTATTGTAGCCCAGTGAGAGCCTACAGGAAATCTGTAGCGAACTCAATACTGGACCGATCAGCGAAAAAATGGACTCAATGTGTCAGGTTCATGGAAGACAGACCGCAAATAGGGTCCAAGGTCCAAAATAGCGAACTTACCCTTTAAAGAAAAACTTACAATTGGCCACTATGGAATGTCAACTGTGGAATCATCCAGAAACTTTTGAATCAAAAAAGTAATTTATTTTCGCTTTTTTTTTACCAATAAAATTCGAAGTACAACCATGAACACTGGTGCCGTAATTTGTCTGAATGTTGTTGACATTGTATATGAATAACAGTTTTCAGTGCTGTTCCGCTATTATGTGCTGTTATGTTATTATGTACTGTCAAAATGTCCTCCAACATGTATACAGAGTCTATGGGTTTTCTTCTAAATCATAACTTTCATAACTTTCCTAGCAATTGCATCATCGTGTTATATAATATTTTTCCAACTTTCTAATTTGCTGACTGCATTGCAAGCTAGTATATCTCACATAATCGTATATTATTAGCTTTTAATGCAAGCTTTTTGCATTGGTAAATATTACATATAAATCAGTATAGAACTTCAAGTAAAGGTTATACATCAAATAAATAAGAGTACCACATTCAAATAAAAACATTTAGCCATTTTTGACACACCGCTAGATAACAACAGGATGCCAACAATGGCGCATGTAATTTCCCGCAGTTTACTCCAGGTCCAGCAAGACCTGCAAAAAAAAAGGGTAGTAACCTCAATAACCTCTGAACAATACTCATTTTTACATGTCACCAGCCAGCTATACAGTCAGTGGAAATGCAGGAATATCCTCCTTAGTCAGAAATGCACAACATGGCTAAATAGCATGCTGTACTGGAGCTGTAGTCTTAATATGAAAGGTGATTGTAGTTTTATATGTAGTAATAAGAATGCACACTCGCTTATATTTTGGGGACAGATGGCAGGATAACTGGATAATTGTGTGTAAAAAATTTTCATTGAAATCTACTGGAAATATAATTTGCTATGGAGTTGACCGACACCTCTGATACAAGCTTTGCAGAACATTATTATAGATTTGAATCTTCAAATACGGACAGATTAAATGGATTGCACTAAATAAAACCGCAGTAAAAGCATGAAGTTGATGTTTATTCTTGAGTCTCTTAGCAGGAAGAGAACATTTACATTGTCATACAGGTGAAACCCCACACCTTGTCTCCTTCCTGTTCTGTAAAAGAGAGTGCATGTTTGCAAGTCAATGAGCACTGTACTAACTTGTTCTAAGGTTCAAAGAGTCAGAGGTACTCCCAGTTTATACAAAATTTCCAGAGCATTGGGGAAGATTCTTATTAGATTTACATTAGTGGTAGTGAGATGACATTGTGCACATTCCCCAAACACTCTGAGAACATCTTGTTATTTTAAGCAAGTTCTGTCAAAGATAGTTCTGTCAGAGAAAAATGTTCCAGGCATGTCGCATACAACTTTAGTGAAGCATACCCTGATGGATATCATTTAGTCTTGAAAACAAGTAATAGAGGACATGTGTCAAATGTATTTATAAATGTTCTGAATGCAGATATTGAAATGGCATATTTCCTTATCATTCCTAACATTCCTAGTAAAATTAACATGAATGACCATCCACAATTTTTTAAAGATGAATAACATTCGAGGGCCATTCCCGCAATATTGTGACAATAGATTCAAGGGACAGCCAGGCAACTGGACAAACAGCCTGGTCTCACTCCCAAGTCGTCACATAGCGACGCTTGGGCAGCTCCTGCGGCGTCATTCTTTAGACGCAGAAGGACGCCTTTTGCGTCATTATTTGACCCACTCGTCGCGAATTTACGAATCCTACTATGGCGAGTTCGTGATTCCCGTACCCCACCCCCAACCCCTAAACATAACCTCACAGGAGTTCATGTAACTCGGGCTCATGCCCGAACTGTTAAGATAGTGGCGAGCCCGACCACAAGAGTTCACGTAACTCTCTACCAGATGAAGGAAAAAAAAGCATAATATTGACCACAACCGTCAATATACGACGCAAAAGGCTGCGTCAATATACGACGCAAAAGGCTACCTTTGGCGTCACATAGCGACGCTTGGGCAGAAGCGTCGCTATGTGACGAGTCCGCGTGAGACCACGTTGGGACAAATGTCGGTGCTGGGAATGTTTACTCTAACATTCCAGGAATGTTTAGGGAAATATTGTAAATTGGGACTATCATCTGAAGCAGCAACACACTGAAGGCTATAAGAGGTAAGCTGTACAAGTGAGCCTATCAGTCTTATATGTTCATATTTATTATCCAATAATCTTATCATTCACTGTAACACTGGATAAAGTCTTACAGCATTGCTGCTCTTTTGATATCATGCCAATTATATTACACTGACATGGGCAATAAAAGGGTCTGGAGAGCTTACAAAACATTACATTTACAGAGGCTGTATACTGTATATGAATAGATTCATTTTGTAGTATGTATTCAGAATCTTATGCATAAATATCAGTTTTTATTTCATAGTGGTACTTACTGTATTTCCTTCAGTGCAGTGGTCTCTGATCGCATGCACTATAAGAAATAGTTCCAAGCAAAAATAATATTATACAAAATTTTTGAAGAAAAATTATGTAATATACAGTACATTGTATGCGTACAACCTCAGGAGGCATAACGACTGTACAAGCTGCTTTGAAGATACATTAAATATATCCCAGAATGCCCTATGCCTGCCATTGGAAGACCAGCAGGTTGTCATAAACATATCTTCAAATGTAAATCCCGTACAGATAAAAATCTGTGTAACAGGGCAGGGTAGGTCTGCTGCAGGTTCCAAACCATGGCACTTGCTGGCCGCTCTGCACAGCAAGAGATGCGATTATCCCCTTGAGCTAAATAACAAGGTGCCCAGCCGGGGGAACTAGTCGCACTCTTATTGCATTTCAAGGGGCCAAAGTCATATTCTACAGCGCATGTTCACATATCTGAACTCTCTGCCACATGGACGCCACCATGCGACCATTACAAGAACCCTTGCCTCTTCGACAGCGAAGCTGGAAACTTTTATTTCATCCGCCAGATTCAAAATTGAGTGGAGTTGTCCGACCTCCTGATGCAGTGCGTAATTACACTGCACAGCGTCTTGCTCCTCCATCACTTCCCCCGGCTCTGCTGGTAATTACAGGAGCGAGTCCATGAAACAGCTGGGCGGGCATGGCCCTGTGCGCGTACGTCAGCTCCATGTGAGCCTCTCCCCAGCCGTGCCCCCTAATCTTCAATTAGCGGAGCGCACTGAATCTGGGAGGTGTCAGAGTGGGGGGGGGGGGGGGGGGCTGCGCGGGCACAAGAGCATGACCTCGACGCGCGACACTTCACTTTAACTCAGCTTAAAGGCTGCAATCCTGTAGTTAGGGAAGTTAGGTTTCCTTTCATTTTTTTCCGCCCCGATTTGAACTCGGTGTCGGCGTCGCTCGAGTCGCCGCTGCGCCTACGACCGCAGAGGGAGCACATTGGACGACGCACACGTAGTGCTCCTGTGCACTCACGAGTCAGTCATTGGCTGCTTTCTGTATTACAGGTGCCACAGTACTAAAGGGAGTGCTATTGTGTGTTACTAATGGGGGCACTGGCAATAACTGGCAAATTGTGAGAGCGTGGCACGTCGTCAGGAAGAGCTAATGCAGAAGTACCTTAAGGAACCCTGGTCAACAGTCAATTAATGTCAACCTACCAGATGTGCTTCCAAGTCCCAGTCGGCAAATGGACACAGCCCAGGTCGACACCTCCAAGTATAGATTATTCCCTGACGCAAAGTGCTGCTCTTAACCTTTCACTGGTGAATGGCTGTAATAGACGGGCAGCAGCTCAGCTCCCATCACAAAGCTTCAAAGGTGCACTCTGGATGACAAGTACGCATGCTGTCCATCTAAGGCACAGAAACACACCTCCCCTGTCTTTCACCAGCCTTTTACACAACGGAGGCGCTTCAGTCATAACCTCGGTAAAAGAATTGGGGCTGGGCCCCCCAGTGCGGTTTTCCGCAATGGGTGAAACATTCACACTCTTCCCAGACAAGTCAAGTCATGATCAGAACTGGGTTACAAAGTATTTAGGTCAGATGAGAAGGGGGGGAAAAAAAAAAGCCATCTCTAGACTGATAGTGTGGCAGATGTTTTACTTCCCGGTGCTAACTGTCAAAGCTAACAGCCGTGTAATTTAAAGGCGCATACCAAAGACGTATTTCCACTAGTATTAAGCAAAGGATGCCACAAGCTAGGAGGATAGAAGCATAGCTGCCCCCACGTTTTTTTTTTCATCGCCACAGCAGGGCGCTCGCATAAAACTTTAAATTGAGTCCGTCTGAACACAGCACATTTCACACAATCACATTCATTTAGTTTTGCCTTCGTACTTACGTGACAAAAGTCTAAATTGTGATGAATGAAAATGCCTCTTGAGCCTGCTGTGATCATTATGTTCAGTGATGAAACCCTCTACCCTGCATTATGAAGTTATGATTTGGATCTGAGCCATGGTGTGTCAATGCTTTCTGTATGAAAAGGAAAATAAACACAGAAGGAAGCCTTGCTGGCCTTTAGTTTGAGTACATTTTGATATAATGGAGATTGATGCAACATACCTTATGTACTAGGTCTGTCTGTCTGTCTGTCTGTCTATCTATGTGTCTGTCTGTGTAGCATATGCTCTATGTACTAATAATGCCACCTGTTGAGGGAGGCTTTCAGTCAGTAGGGTTTGACAGGAGGTTCATGTGTTAAGTGACAGACAGGAGAATACACTGGGCCTATACTGGGCATCCTAAACTGGTGTGGGGGAAATCATTAAAATCAGAGGTGTAAAATCATGGGGTCAGAAAGTAAAAGTCCTGCCACGTGTTTCTTCTACCCAAGAACTCAGCCAGCTGATTTTGCTAATTAGTTCTACCACCTGGCTGAATAATTGTGCTAATTAACAAATCCAGGTGATCGGAACAAAATACTGGGGCGGCGTTTTACTTTCTGAACCTGGATTTTACACCTCTGTCATTAATTGAGGTTCTCAAACCCGGTCCTGGGGCCCCCCTGTGTATGCTGGTTTTCGTTCCAACCACAATTGCCATCAGAGAATCTTAACAAGCTGTTAATTTATTGTGCTACATTGCAATCAATTTCATTAAAAAGGTAACAAAACTGAGCAAATGAAAGGCAGAGGTGAATCAATAGGCTTCTAATTGGTGAAAGTGTGGACACATGGGCATGAAAACTAACCATTCGGTTGATAATGAACAATTCAAGGACAATGCAAATTGACAATGAGCCAAACCTGCATTGTGTTAATAAGTTTAAGGAAACGAAATTATAAAAAAAACACATGCTTTCAACGACCGAATTAGGAGCATATTGATTCACCTCAGTCTTTAATTTGCTCAGTTATAACATTATGTAGTTGTTTGCAATATAGCACAATAAGCAAAAACATGGGACATTTATTCTACATGGCATGCATAGCTATTTTCTGACATAATTTGTCTTAAGAGGGTAAATAATCCATCAAAACATGAAAAGTGCAATTAAGAAAAATTAACAGCTTGTTAAAATTCTCGGATCGCAATTGTGGTTGGAACGAAAACCAGCGTACACAGGGGGCCCCAGGTCCGAGTTTGAGAACCACTGAACTAATTCAACATTTATCATATATTAGAAACTGAATATTAATAATTGCAAGCAGAATGAACATACAAGTTTATTGATCATCATTTTGGTATTAGAAATATAGCCAATGGCTGTAATAGTCCTCAGTGCATTCATAACCACTTAGCATTGCTAACATGCTTTAGAGCCACATGTAATGCATGTTGTATTTACTAGCAATTTCTAACTTTACTTTCTAAAAATTGCTTTGTGTCACACACAAGTGAGGATTTAAAATCTTTGTTCACCCATTTTGTTCTGCCTTGAAAAAGACTTCAGCCATGAAGTGGAGATGGAACAAGAAGGAATGCTGTTGGTACAAGCATTGTGAAATCTTTGGAATTGCTGAGTTTTTTTAAGTAATGCCGCAGTGCCCTCTATTGGTCATTTGCAAAGCTGCAAGGGTCCCATTGAGGTGTGACCATTCTTTAAAAATCTGTCGTCCTTCAGGTCTCTGGCGTGTGTGTGAAATGTTTTACTCAGAAACAGAGACTCCTCCTGCATAAACAGTGTGGATCTCTTGTGGTTTGCTACAGTAAGCTTCAGCAACATGCACAGGCCTGCGTCTACTGCTTTAGAGTCTCTCGGATAGGGCCCGGGCGCACCGACTTGTGCAAACCCCTCTGGGTTTCTTCATATGGAACGTAGAAGACCTCATTTAAATACAGACAAATTGTAGGGCAACTTACCCACCCGCTGTTGAAGCTACAATGAATCTGGTTCCGATTATAGACTTCGGCATGGATAGGTACTTACACGCTGCAAAACTAAGCCTCTGAACTTCCGACAGATTGATATTGAAGACTTTGTGCACCTAATCGTCAGTTATCGGCTACTGAGTAGCGAGACAACTCACTGACATGTATGTCACCCCTATAAGGAGGGACTGCCGTACCTCTGAGGCATCTCTGCGCAGCAAGAGTGCAAGCTGATGTCAGCGGGGCCATGTCGGAGCTAATCAGGGGCCAAGCAAAGAGACGAAAGCACCTCTGGTCCTGTTGTGATCACAGAGTGGAGAGACGTCCCTGAATACCGGTGCAGTGGCATGTCATGATTAAGCGATTGGCTCTTCCCCTGAGCGCGAGCAAAAAGGCTTTATCTCATCATTTGATTTCAGAGAACACTGTGTGTCACTGTCACTCAGAATCACCTCCACAAGGCATAGAATGAATAGTGTTACACTCAGTGCATAATCACACCCAAAACTGCTGGGTGCACAGTAAATTTAATGTTAATTCAACTCTAACAGTGTACATACGAGCCTGGTCTGGCGAGAGTAGGCTCATATGTACACTGCTAGAGTTGAATCAACACCGTTAGAGTCAAATTAACACTGGACATTTTGCTGTGAATTTACTGTGTGATACACACCCACATAGATACTGACAGGGTCAATGCGGTCTTTGCATTCAACATCTTTGAGTGAGATAAACACACACAAATAACAGGGCTGATCACACCTTGCTGAGCACAATGAACACACACACACACACACACACACACACACACAATCACAGGCATGCAATTAACTGCATAATTATGACATTAATTTCATCACTGATGGGCTACACACTGAGAATCAACACAGTCATTATTACTTTCAGTGGTGTTGATGAACTAATCATCAAAAAGGGCATAATCAACAGGGCAATTATAACTATTAGAATTTTAGGGTGCAGTCATTGATAGATTCCCATTGTAAAACCAGCACAATCATATGAAAGCTTGCAATACCAAAATACAACTGTCAATGGTCTCTGGCCATTGCTGTAGCTGCAAATTTAATACATTTATATTTATTATTATTTTATGACTATTGCATTTTGTGTTTTCAGACTTACACTATATAGAACTCACTATACAAAGAAACTTCATAACGTAGGAATCATTCAGGAGCATATTTACACAAGATTGGTCTTAAATATTATCAATTTAAAACAACAAGTTTTACGAGGTATTATGCCTATTCAGGTTCAGGGTGCCATTTCTCATTTGTAACCTGCTTTCACTCTCTTTGTCAATAAAGAGCAACCATCTTCCATCTGATAGTGCTATCTGAAATTGTCTTTATCTGTAATGCAGCATAGATGGTTGAGCATACTTATGCCAAGGAAATCATCCCGCAACCCCATTTCAACCCCATCTTCTCTGCATTTTCAGAGGGCTACAGTAAGACGTACTTCTGGAAGACAGCTTCAGACTCGGCTAAAGAATGCAGCTGCAGGTGACAGGCCGAGCGTGTGGTCAGAACCAGCGAAAACGTGTGTTTTCTTCACACCTTGTCAGATGGACAGATAAAAGGTTAGAATCTGCTCCTTCTCTGGTCTGCGCTGTCAATCATCATTCATAACCATCACAGTTTTTATTGAAAAATCCACAGGTCAGAACAAAGCTATCGGGTCAGGGGTCCCATAGCAGCCCCTCCCCCTGTCCCTCCTCAAGGACAGTTGTAGTTCAGCTGTGAAATGATTGACAGGTGAAAAACAGAGGCAGGGGCAGAGGCAACAGAGCAGCTTCTCCACACCTGAGGGCTGAGGTCTGTCAATCAAACGCTACTGCTTTTGTGGCCAATGTGGATTCATCTTGTTGCTAATCTGTTGCGATCAAGATCTCAGAATATAAAAATCTAGAGCAGTATTGTTTGAAAAGTTCAGTTGTGACAAATTCTGAGGGATCTTACATAACATTCTTCAGGAACATTCCACTGGTTATGTCATGGACGTTACATGCCTCCAGTTCTCCAGTTTATTGCTGGCCAAATATGTGTACCATATAATTATGCTCTGAGAAAGATGTCCTTATCAAACTCCATTTGTATTCCAAATCCTAATATTAACATGAAGGTTGACCTCATATTACCTACATTGAGCATTTCTCAATTTTTCTCAATTTTTGCAAAACATACTGTTTTACTTGACAGCCCCATGTGTTTTGGTTTTGTTGAAAACTTGGAGAGGGAATGTTATTACTGGAAATGTCCTCTGAGCTTGTTATAGTTTCCAAAAAAGTTTCCATTACAGCCAGTGTTATTTTCCACAACTTCCCCACTGTTACTGAATTCTGGTGCATTGTTTATGGAATGAGGGAATAAAACCAGTTGTGCTATATGAGCATCACATAGATCAAGTAATTGCTCTATTTTTGGTAAGAATTCACTCTGTGAAAATCATGAACGTAAACATATTCAGGCCAGCTTTTGTTTAGGAACATTGTCGACATTTTCATTTAGATTTCTGAAGCACTCTGACATTTTGAAAATTTTTTAAAATATAATTATGAACTACTTTGACTGAGAGCAAAGAGATGTTATCAAATACCATCCACCCCTGCGAGGTGAAGAAACACAGGTGTGCATTAAGTGTGTTTACGTTATTTATTAAACATTCGTAAAACCTCTATTACTGCACAACTTTATCATTATGCAAATGTGGTGTTTTATGACCACAGTCAATTGTCATAGGCGGCAGCATGAATGACTGCATGTTTCCACGTTTTTATTTTCCAGAAATATAAATGAATTAATTTAGACCCCAGTGGTATACAAATCATGGATTCTGAAACAGAAATATATGCTGAAACGTATGCCCCCAGCCCTGAGACAGCAGAAGTGCCCTTTCGGCTACAGCAGTGTTTTTTTTATTTTTTGTATGGCAATGTGATAATTACCAATGAGTGCTCAACAGGCTTCATGAAATGATGTCGCCATCTTGCACGTGGAGGACTAAATGAAATGCCATAAAACCTGCTTTTTAAAAATATCTCAGGGCATCTACTATTAGGTCCACCAATTTACTATTATTTAAGTTCTCTGGGGCAATTTCTCTTCTATGCTTAGAGAGATCATATTTAGAGACTCTACAGCCAAGGAGAAAACATATTATGCTATAGAAGGCAGGCTGTACTTCCACCTTGTGGTTATTTGAAAAATAACAAAACAATTATAGCAGTGGCAGTCATGAAATATGGGTTTTCAAAATCAGTCATGAAATATGGGCACAACAGTCAGTGGCCCCTGTATCCTTGTATGGCATGTTTATATTGTAGTAAAAAATGCAATGCAAATACAAGAGCAGTAGATTAATAGACAATTATTATTATTATTATTATTATAGACTTTATTTCTGTTTTTATAAAATAATATACATACCAGTCAAAAGTTTGGACACACCAACTCATAGAAGGTTTTTTTTTAGTTATTTTTACTGTTTTCCACATTTTGGAATAGTAAAGACATCAAAACTATGAGATAACACAAATTAAATTATGCAAAGACCAAAAAAGTGTTAAACAAATTTAAAAAAAGTCATATACAGTCAAGCCGGAAAGTCTCCCCACTCCTTTCACCTTCTCCACGTTTTATTACGTTACAGACATATTCCAAAATTGATTAAATTCATTTTTTCCCTCAAAATTCTACACACAACACCCCATAATGACAATGTGAAAAAAGTTTTTTTGAGATTTTTGCAAATTTATTAAAAATAAAAAACTAAAATTTCTCATTTACATAAGTATTCATACCCTTTGCTTTAACGTATTTTTAAAGTATCATATTTCATATTTGGTCGCATATCCTTTACATGCTGTTACTTCCTGAAGTCTGTGACCATCAACATGAAAAAACTGTTGATACCTTATTTTCAGGTACTGTTACAAGCGATACTATAACCTCTCTGCATTTGAATGGATCTCTATGGAAATTGGGGGGTGAGACTAAATTCAGCTGTAAATTACACTGGTACAGTATGGAACACATGGCTGGCTAAATGGCTGTAAGTTATCAAGGGTCTGAGCTATCAAACGAGCCCCAAACCATCACTCATCACTCTGTTGCCAGATATGGAGTAGATGTGGATGGATCACTGCAAGGGTTATTTCTCCGGACTCATTTTCCTATAGAACTCTATGGGGAAAAAAGTCAGGAAAAAACCTCCTATGAGTAGGTGTGTCCAAACTTTTGACTGGTACTGTAAATGTTATCATAATAAATAGTAACAGCAAATAGAGTCCACCTGTGGTATCTAAGAGAATAAACTGCTTTAGCAAAATAGTAAAGAGTAACACTATCATGTAGTGATACTTATGGACGCTTATGTCAGAAGTACTGTGTAGGTCAGGGATGGGCAACTCCAGGCCTTGTGGGCCGCTCTGTATGCAGGTTTTTGTTGCCACCAATTAGCCTGGCTCAATCAGCTAATTAGTCATATACGCCAACACCGATTCACTCGTGAATTAGACCACAATAAAACTGAATTGATGATTGGGCTAATAAAATAATTGGTGGTAGCAAAAACCTACATACACACCGGCCCAGTGGGCCCACGAGGCCTGGAATTGATGTGTGGTATACAACGCCTTATGGGAACAAGTTTTTTTTAAAGTTTTTCTTTCATAAAAATGTGAGCTGAGGAGGGAGGAGAGGTGACATCGACTGCATATTGCGTACAATGCGCAGAGTGTGATGCAGGAAACAGTGTACACTGTTGTCTTTCTCCCCCACCCAGCCCTGTTTATCGTCGCCATGGCAAAAAGCTTGGCCGGGAGCAGACTTGACACGTACAGCACGGCGTACAAAGACGTGAAGTCCATGATGACGTCACCGCGAAGACCGGTGACCAGGGAGCGGGGGCCACGGCCCGGACCATGAGCAGGAAGACCAGAATGCCCCACACCCTGCCATTGGACACCAGCTTAACGATGGTGGCAATGAGGAAGAGGGTGAAGACACCGGTTATCATGGCCTCCTAGGTCATCCACAGGGGGTGCTTATGGAAATACATGGCGCTTCGCCATTCGCCACTCGCTGAAGTAGGACTTGCACCATCGGGTCTGCTGGTTCAGCCAGCAGAAGTAGGTGGCTGGAGGAGCCTCCGTCAGGCACCGGGACCTGTTGGTGTACTTAGTGGCGTATCCCAGGCTGAGGGCGCGGTCGGTGAGATGATGGTCGTCCCAGAAGTTGCAGTGGCTGCCCATGATGGCGCGGCTATACCAGTCCTCCAGGAATTTCAGCAGGAGGGAGCTCCTGTACATGCCCAGGGGGATCACTGATGCACTGCACACAGCTGAAGCAAAACTAGCATGCCCACTCAGTGCTGAAGGCCATCCAGTACCTGACACTGCTGAGGAACAACATACTGTACATATGACTCATACTTGTTTAGAATTTGCAGGTAGACAAAAAAAGAAAAAGAGATTCAGATTCATCCAGGACTGTAAGCTTCTTTGTGATATGCTTTCAGGAGCTTCATATGGTTTTCACATTTGTGATTATGGGGTGAATCTTCACTAACTTTAGTTTTTCTATTATATTATAGTTCTTCTATCATTAGACACTGACACAAGATTACTGTTTAGTTGGTTTGATTATCCAAGGATAATGTTGGAAAAGGGGGACGTTTGCTACAGATAACTCCACGTAGCCCCCAACTCCACCCGCCATGGGGTCATCCTCCAGAACCCTTTTCATCTCCACAGACGATGCTGGGTCCAGCACTGTGTCCGAGTCACACGCCTGATAAAAAAAAAAAAAACCTGTCATCACCCAGAGGCCACAAAGACACAAAACATATCACATTCCATTCCACCTCCCCAAACAAGGAACCGTTAAGTTAAACTGAGAGCCTTATATGGTGACAATAATGAAAAATAAATGTTATTCTAATGTAATACATTTAAAAAAAACTAAAAAAAACAAACAAGGGTCTCTGCTTCCACTACAACTCCAAGTAAGCTATTTCATGTTAATGACTGTGAACAAAATATTCCCTAATGTCAGTGTGAAATATACCTTTATCTAATTTCTACCTATGCCCAAAGCTCACAGAACTCAATGTGAAATAGCTGGTATAATCCACTTTATTCCTTCCTTTTAAAAAGGTAAAAATATTAATTGAATCCCTCTGAGTCTCCATTTGCTGACACTAAAGAGATCAAGTGTCTTAATTCTGAATTTTATTTCATCATATGTAGAATGTCTGCTTTTGGAAACGTGTCAGACTTTGCTGAGCCTCTGGCTAGTAAGACATGCTATACCTGCAGATAGTCTACACTACTGCCCATGGCCTTGAAAGCAGTGTACATGACCTCTCTCTTCCCCCCTACATCTGCATGATACAGACACATTGATTCTTCTGGACCATTTCGGACACTTTCCCCCAAGCTCTCCGAATACACCCTGTCAGTCTCGTCCAGCCCTTTGTAATGGCAGTTGCTTTTTCAGCATCTGTGACATCCTGAAAAATGTCTATCATCTAATGGCCATTCTAATTGCTTCCATCCCCATGCTCACCTTTATTCCTGGGTAGCCTTTTGACCGAACTCACACGCTTTCTCAGGTAGTCGGGGTCTTCCTAATATGCAGCAACGCACAGGGCAAGCTTTTTGTTCAGGTCAAGGGGTGGTTCAATGGAATTTTCATTTTCTGATGCTTCAACACAGCAAAGATGCATTGGATGGTGAGGTGGGTGATAGAAATGAGCCAATATAACCCAAAGTAGAAGTCATATGCCGTTACAAAATACTGGTTGCCTACAATATAAGCTGCAGAAACTCTTGGAAATATCAAGGAACAAGGAAGTTCCCACAATTTTCAGCATAGTGATGACTTTATCCCATCTCCTCTGCAAAATGAAAAAGAACTAAATTAAAGTATCTTTGGCATGTCAAACTACCGGACATAGTGATATATTTTGAAATTATGTGTCTGGAAGCACCACATAGCCTACAGGTACACAGAAGTAATAAATAAATAAATAGAAAACTACATTTTGTGATGCTTATTTTCTTGTAAATTTCGCGTTATTATGTTTCTTTCGTTTCAGTTTATCGAGACAGTTATACAATTAGGAATCAATCATTATTGCCGGAACCCTGCAGCCTTCAGTAAAAACACAATGGCTTTTGAAATAACAGACAGCAGTCAACACATTAAGCCTGGAACCAGAGGATATTTGAGAATTTTGGGGAAGTTAAATCAATGTGTAAAGTGGTTTGGTCTAGCGGGATGGAAACGTATAATGTTCTTTCTAAACAGTTTAATTTAAAAAAATAAAATAAAATGTTATTCAAGCTACAAAAAAAATAAAAAATCAATGTAGCCTACCTGTCAAACTGCCTGACATTTTAGTAATTGGCGTGAGAAACAGCGGTAGAATTTGAAGAATTAACCTAATTAAACGTACATGCAAAATAAGTGTTTGGTCCGCTAACTATTAACGACATTGGCCAATCTAACAGGACGGACGCACCCCAACAAGTAATGATGTACTCCATATAGTCCACAAAAGTTATCCCATATCTCTCGCCATATACTCCTCTTCCCCTCAGGCTGTAATACAGGTAAAATTATTTCCAAAAGGAACCGTTTCCATTAGCGGCAAGACACAGATTGTATCAGTATCAGCATTATTCCTGCTGAGTGGGTCGTGTTGGCATTTTTTCATTAAGATTACATTCTCTGGGGAATTAATAATATTTTCTCCTAAAATACGGTAACCTAAATGTTTCCCCTTGTTTGACCTATAGGCCACCGGTCCTCACTCGATTCGCTTGCAACAATTCGCATGCAAGGTACAGTCTAATTGTTTTTGCTGATTTTAATATTCTACACGTTTTGTCTAATTGGCTGGTATGCACAGTCTGCTCTCTTGTTCAGATACGATACACATTTCCCTAGAGTATTTAGCTCCATAATTAGTTAATTAATTTGTATATGTGAATGAGTATGGTAAAATGGGGGAAGACGCCCCCGGAATAAGATGTCCCCCCTCCCAAAATTTTCTTGCAGTTTACAACATTTAAAAATATATAAATTAATTATAGTCTGTAAAAATCTAATGAAAATTGGGTGAGGGGGTTGGGCATCTAGCCTGAGATTATTTACTTTTTTGTGCTATAACAACACATTGACCTCTTTGACCATTATGCAAATATCAAATAATGTCCAATTATGTTCTAATATAACAGTAAATCATTGTTATTATAAGGGGGGTGTCTTATATATCTTTACTCTATGTCATTTGCAAGTTGGGTATCTCAACATCTAAATAATAAACAGTATAGAATAAACATTTCACAGCATATAATGTATTTGAGGATTAGACAATAGCTGGCTCTGGTAGAGCAGAAACACGTTCTTCCTTCAGGGTTTGAGTAAACAGTGGTACAAGACTGATCTTTTCTCTGAGAAGAACACCATGTGTCGTTTAATATAGCTATTATTATCACTTCAGTTTTATTATCGTCTATTAGGGGGACACAGAGATAAATTTCCCAGGGAAACACAGATGGGTACGCATTTTTCTCGGCTTAATTGTTGAGCATCAACAGGTTGAGCAGGGACATACAACCATGGTAGCAATTTTACTTGAGGACCTCAGAAAGACACAGTACTCAAGGTACTGATTGTGTGAGGGTTATTAATAATACATTAGCTGCTCATTTGTATGTAAATGTGTCCATGCTCCCTGGCGATCCATGACTGTCTTATGAATAATGCATGAGGACGGGTAACGCTGCCGGGCAGTACAGAGAACTTCTCTCGATGTACCTTATCTTTCTAAAAATGAATCTCTCATTAAAAAGCACAGTCAGTACAAATATGTACTCGGAATTAATCCGAAAATTCCACTAAAGCGAAAATGTAAAAAAGTTGCATATGCCTATTGTTCGCAAACATTTATGTCTCCACACTTATGCACAAAAAGGCAGGCTACACAACAGCCTTGTGGAATTGCTCGTCCAGCAGAATTAAAGAAATGCAGATAAAGAATGCAAGAAAGCAATGTAAGGATGGAACAGCCTTTTCCATGTTAGTTCAGGAAAAGGTGTGTGTGGAAATAGCCTACTTTTTAGTTGCGGTATTCTGTAAACGAGCAGACGGTGTCGCTGTTAACCACGTGTTTCCTGACTGCTTGGAGACGTATTTTGTAGGGATTTTTATCTAAAAATATTCATGTTTAAATACATATTACAAAGGATAGCCAACAATATTGGATGCATTGAAATGTGAAATACACTCATGTTCACAGAACTTCTTATTATATTAAGGTAACCTACCTGTTATGCATGTAACCTATTTCAACAACTCGAAGTTTCAACATGTTTCAACAAAAATCAAGTTAAAGTTAAAGCATTATTTAAAAATGTGTAATGATATAGGCTATTTACAATGAACAATTTAAAATGTTGAATAACTTTTCAAAGGCAGGGCTATGTTAGGTTAAAATATCCAGACAATGAAAACAGAAACCTATTCCAAACGTGGACTATTCCAAAAGTCAAGTCAAGGAAATATAGTATTTTAAAGTCCCATTCATTCTTGCGCACGGACAACAAACAGTAGAAAAGTCTTGTAAATTGTTTGTGATAGGGGTCTTGATGAAACCATATTTGCTTATAGCTAGTTGTAACTTCAGTATTGCATATTCAATGACCTAACGTATAGTGTTTATTGACGCAGAGAGACGTCAAAACAACAACAGTTCATTCATTTCACAAGGGAAGCCGGGAGGCAGCATTCCACTGACTCGGCACCCATTCCTCAGATTATAATCGCAGTTAAAGTGAGCGACTTCTTCCCGAACTTTTAGGCAACTATCGGGACTGGAATGGAACTGCGTCTGGTACCGTATGCAAATATTTGTGCTGACGTAAGAGATCATGTGGTTTTTGGCGTAGATCCCCCGTGAACGAGGATTTTTTTTCTACTGTTGTCTTTAGGAATCGGTAGAATCTTTAGAATTAATCCCTGTATTCGTTCTATTCATCGATAAAAAGAACCAGTTTTGGAAACGTACTCTATATAATCGTACCAGTACATCAAACGCAATGGACAGGTAAGAATATAGCTACCAAACTCAATATTTCACGATTGATGACGGATATTGACATAGCTAGCTAAGTCCGAGTAAGCTGTTTTTAAACTAACGTTAGCTAGTGTTAGCTGCCTTGAGTAAAAGGCGTCACGGCTAGTCTACCGTTAGCTACTTGCATCCCTAACCATGCACAGCCCCTGGAGCCAGTTAAACGAGCTAGCTTAGCCGCTAAACTTTGGTTGTCCCATATTGTGCAGGCGGCAATATAGTTGGATAGCTGGCTAAATTATATTGCCCAAGGAACAATTGGTGTAACAAACGAGTTAGTTAACGTTAGTTACCAAGGAAATTGTATTCCCAGGCGCAAAGTTTGATTGGATCGCTTAGAAAAGCTTTAGTGGTAGCTAGTGAATACTGGGGAGCACGTCTAGCCAGACCGCTAGCTAGCTACTTTTTCGATTTCGAAATAACCAGTAAAATATGGCTCCCGATTTTGAGATGGCGCTTGCTAGCTAACTTAACATATATAATTTCTTTACCGTTTGATAGCTCGTTAGGTTGAACATTTATCTGAAATGTTTGCCTATCCGTTTTTTTTCAAATGAATGTCAGTTTTCTTCAACCGTGAAATTTGCAAACTGGTCGACTTTGCTGCCAGCCAACGTTAGACAAATAACGTTAACGTTAATGCTAGCCGGTTAACCTTCCACATAAGCTTTTCTTGCTAGTTAGCAAGACGTTAATAATTCACGTAACTGTTAGCTAGCTAACCTTAATGTTATGCGTTACACACCGAGTAGGGTCTTTCTATATTTGACGTAGGTATCTGAATTAGATAGCAAGCTAACTTAACTAAACGTTACGTACGTTAGCGAGCTTGTAGTGTTTTGATTTTCGGCTTGTCTGGCGTCTGTGCGGTGACGCTTGCTATGACCTTAAACTGCCTGAGAATCCGTTAATAGTGAGGAGCTAGCGCTAGCAAAGTTAGGATTACCGGCTATATTTTCCTTATCCAACCTTAGTTAACTAGCTTGCTGTCAAAAGTACAAAAAGACTAAGGTCGTTTTTGGTGTTATGTTACCTAGCGTTATATAATAAACATGCTTTATAGGTGGCTAACCGTCATCTCCCCAGTGCCTCAATGAATCTGCCCATTTCTAGATAAGACCGAAGCAGAAGTGGAAGGTCCAGGTTCAGAAAGTAAAAGGTCCTCCCCAGTTTTTTATTCCAATCACCTGGATTTTCTAATCAGTGCAGTTCTTCAGCCAAAAGGTAGAACTAATTAGTGAAATTAGCTGGTTCAGTTCATGGGTGGAAGAAAAACATGGCAGGACTTTTACTTTCTGACCCCTGGAAATTGAAGTGTCTATCTGGCTTTTCATTATTGCAGCATTCTTCATATGAATTTTATTTAATTCACTCAGCCTTTGGAACTACACAGAAAACATCTCACGTATCTAAGTTACCTAACTAAAGACTACTGCTGTAACCTTAGCGAAGTATTTCCTAACATTGAACTTGTCCTCAGGAAGTGAAACAGATTTTTTTGAGAATATCTGATCAATGAAGCCCTTCAAAGCCATGTGGTTGTTGCCCTCAAACATATAGCCTATATATATATTTTTTTTGTGAGGATCATGGAATATAGGTCACTGAACATTGGCCATGTAGCCTCTGCTACAATACATTAGGGGGAAAGAGGGTATTTTATCTCTAATTATCTTTATCATATTTGTTTTGTGAAAATAAAAGATGCTTTGTGGGTGAAGAAAAACATGTATTTTTAAAAAATCGCTATCCTGGTGTGTCAGGGCTTGAAAAGCAATCGTCAGTTGCTGTCGTGAACCTATAAGGTCAAAAGCTGGTGTCCTCTCCTGACTTTGACAGACCTTCAGTTTTGCGAGGCTTATTCATTTAGTGGGTCTAGCTATATGAAATTTGTTTTACAACACCCTTCACAATAGAATTGTTACAGAGCACTGGGATGAAAATGTATTTCATGAGTTTAAATGAATGAATGTACATAAGGACAAAAATAAATGATGGGGTGATGCAGAGTAGGTAAAGCAGATGAATGGGGTGTGCCCCATTGGCTAATTTAAGTTTTGTGGGTATGATTAATGACAACCTTTGTGCTGCTGTGTGGAGGCTAATACATTATTTGTAGCAGTGTTGCTGCACTTATGGTAGCTTTTTAAATCTGCAGTTTTTAATGAGACAAGAGGGGAGCGTGACCAGTCTGTGCGTCCTGAAGCTTCTACTGTAGTTACTGTGTTTTCAGTTTGTCGGCAGTATTCCTGGTTGTTTTGGTAGATTACCATTTTATTTACCATGATGCTTTGCACACAGTGAGGCAGAGTCTAGTCTCAGTTTGCATTTGTACTCCAGAGCTTCCTGCAAATTAAGCCAAATCCAAACCTTGTTTTGCCTGAAATGTTTTCTTGATTATTGATCAGCTACTGCATCTCGATAACATTTAGATGGTGTCGTTGATCATAAAAAGCTTTAGTGTCTTTTTAGTGTGATTGATGCATGGGAATTCTTAGTTTTATTTCCCGCAATGTAAAATGTCACGTTACTGCTAGTGTATGTATAGCCCTCCTGTTCTCTCAGAGAGATGTCACGTTTTATCCTCTGCATAATTAGACTGCCATGTCTCTGAAGTTCACAAAGTCAAGTACTGCTGGAGGGCAACACACCTTTCAGCCTGCTTCTGAGCTTGAAAGGGAGGACCGTTGAGAAGACGTCATGCTCTTTTTTCAGTTCTCTCACTGTCACATATGGCCGAGAAAGCATTGAGAGCAATACGTCGTCCTTCCCTGGAATTTCCAAGGCTAAAGAAGAAGAGTCAGTGTATTGCTTTTCACAATGATTCTGACTGTTTGCGCCTGATACTCGTGAAAGTGCCTTTAAGGTCTTTACATGGCTGGTGCATGGGTCAATCTTTTCAGCCCTCAGAGGCTAGTGAGAGAATGAGTCCAGCTGCCATATACAGTCATTCATTGACTGGCCTAACCAATAAGAAGGCTTTGCGCTCCTCAGCCGGGTGCTTTGATTGGTTGGAACTAGTCAGTGACAGAGGGCCTGTTAAGTGGTTCGTTAGGCTTCAGCAGCCCATCACTAATGTGAACCGCCTTGTCAAGAGCAGCTGGTTTCTGGTTTCAGAGCAAATGCCCGCCTTGCATATAGACTTCAGTTAGACCAGCTGTTGTGTCCGAGTTGGTACTCGTTGTACGCTAGTCGCAGGCTGCGCTGCAGTGCGTTTGTTACCGCACAGTAAGAGAGGACTGTGGCACACATATTTGCTGGAGGTGCTAGTGTGGGTCTGTCACAGGTTAGCTCTCCTTTTCATGCAAGGAGGCATCTGGGTATCGGTGGATTGATCCTATGGGGCTTCATCTTCCGTGAACGCTACGGATGAACGGTTCTTTTTATGTGGTCTCTGACTGGTATAAAGCTGCAGGAATTTCAAAAGGAGCATGAGGAGACTGCAAAAATACCCTCAGCAATAAACCCTTAAAAGTAGGGGGTTTCCCTGGAGCTCATCCTTTTTTCATCCAGGGGAGCATCGCTCTGCCAAATTCTGCATGCCACCCAAGTCCTCTACATCCTGTCTCTGGATCTGCCCCAGTCTCTTTGGGTAGCTCTACCAAATGGTGGCGTGGTGTGGAAAACAAACCTCACATTCTTGTCAGTTGGGCGGATTCATATTTTGAGTCTGATTGGATGCTCATCCGTACACTAGTGCACGTACTCTGTTGTTTTAGAGACGATGCCTTATGGCTGTGCAAACCTGAAATGATATGTTCCTTTGGTTCTGGCTGTGATTTTGTCAGTTGACCACTTCAGAACTGTTCAGCTAGAATTGATTTGGCATTGACCACAGCAGCAGAACTGATTTTGCAAGGGACTTAAGCAGTCACATGACAGAGTCAATCTGTATTTTGTTTCTCTGACTCTTTTAGCTTCGCAAACAACATTTGTAGTGCTATTCATACAAGCCGTTCTTGTTTTACAATTACAGTTTGTCATTTTATTGTAGGAAAGCATCTTGCCTGTCCTCTCTTCCTGATTTTTAACTGTTATTTGTCAGAGACATTTGGTTAAAGAAGTGCACAAATAACCTGTAAATTTCAGTGATGCATAGCAGTTTTTCATGCAGACAGTTTTTTGGTGAGAGCGTGAAAACTTGGCCTTACCACAGAAAATCCCTGTGTAAGCACATGCTGATTTCCCCCTTTTAGCACAACAAATTTAGTGTTTCTATTTAGGCTCAAGGAATTCATTAACCTGCTGATTTCCTGCCTGTATAGGATTTTGCTTTAATGTGAGTTGTCACGTCATCCAATTAAAAATAACATGGTCCCGAAACCCAAAGTAGAATAGAATAGAATAATTTGACAGCTGCATTAAAACTAAAATATACAACACAAACACCAAAAATGCAGAGTACTGCTCATTAAACTGGCAAATGCACAATAAAGTGGATAAAAACAGACAGCGGAGAGTAGAGTAAAATTACATACGGCATCCCAGCACCCCCCCAAAAACCCTATGCATTTAAATTTACTTATGATGTTGGGGGAAAAAAAACTGTTGAGAGCTTTAAGAGGTGGGCTGTAGCGTGTATTTGACATAGTTCACTGTAGAATGCAGTACAATTTATGAAGATATTTTCCTTCTTTTCAACAGCGATGTGCATATTTGCAGTGTTGGACTTTGTCGGGTTAATTGTGTTTTGGGTCACTATTGTATGTTTGTGCTTTGCTGTTGTTTTTCTTGGAAGAACTGGATTAAGCCTTTTTATAAATACTTGGGCTTCATTCCACAAAACCCCAAGATTGCCTGATTAACAATAGATGAAATTTCGCTGTATGTTTGCAGTATGCAGTTATGGTGACGTGTACAAACGTTTTTTTGCATGTACATTGTTATATAGGCCTTTATGATTGAAACTTGTGGTAGGCCTAGCCTAGCACATATTAACACCTATTTTCTGGTACCTCATACTGTAAAGCCTATTACTGTTATACAGTATGAAAGATGCTGCATTTAATCTTTGTAGCAAAAATTACACAAAATGAACATTGTAGGGGGAAAAAACCCACTTTGACCAGATGACATCATGAATGATGTAACATAAACATAGTGTTCAGCAGTTTACCCGATTCCTCTGGAAAGTGTACATGGATGCATATAAATACTGAACTTTATTTTTTAATAAAGAGGTAATTCATAAATGTGTCATTTGGCTGTCTATAGGTCTAAATATGATGTATTATTTGCAGTTTGAATACAAATTGGCTAGGCTCTCATTTTCTTCGTACAGTAAGGAGATAGTGTGTTGATGCTATACTGGCTGTGGTCATGAAGTTTGACTTAGGCTAAATGTTTCCAAGCAAAATATATTGGTAATTAAATAAGCCATCACCTAGGTGGCCTGTATTATTTCTGTGTTTTGGTTTCTGAGAACAGTTTGTCCAGACTCCAGACTAGGGAAGAGCAACTGAAATACACAAATAGAGTGTCCAGAATTCTTCTGGAGACCACATACAATAAGAAGCAGGCAGAGATTAAGTTTAGTAAGCGTTGTTTGAAATGCAAGCAAACATTCACTTTCTCAAGAGGCGACCAGTGGACAGATTGTCAGACCAAAGCCGTTTCTAATTCAAAAGGTGCGAGTCTAATCCTTCAAGCGAGTTGGAATGAATCGCGACCACACAAATAACATGAATAAGGACCCTCATCAGTTACAGCTTCGAAATGAAATGTTCAGGTCCAAAGGTTCATATCACAAATAGCGTGTCAGCTCAAGCCGGCCAGAAATGTTGGTAGCGGGAAGCGTTGGGTGTGGCCACCTGTGTCCAGGCCTTCTATAGACAGTACTGTATGTGACTATGAGCAGAGTGCGTGGATGATGTCATAACTGTGGGATGGGCTCCCCTGAATGCCTCTGTATTTGGCACTCTTCTGTGGGAAGGCTACATTCAGAAGAGAGCCTTCTTGTTTAGGGCTGTGTCTGCGATATTCCAATCATCCCAAAAATCACTGTTTCTGAAGCTGAGGGAAAGCCCTAGAACTAATGTGGGTGTTCTACTGTATCCATGTGAAAATTTGTGGAATATTTGAGATTTAACAGATTTTCCCCAATGGGGCTCGTGGAAGATTGTCTCATCTTGTGCAATTAAAGAAAAGAAGCCAAATAGCCATAATAAATAACAGAAAACTGCATATGTTGTCCGTCTTCTAACCGTAAAGGCATTTCACAGTCATCCGCAGATTGCATCATAAAGACTAACATCAGGGGCTGTGGATTTCTTCATCAGACAGACAGAACTGATAGATACTCGGCCTGTGGAACTCTTTGCTAGTGGGAAGCTAACAAACCACTTGCCTCCCTTAACAAGTTCATTAGATTGGAATTTGGCAGATGGCAAAAAAATTTAAAAAAATGGATGAGAGCTGCTCAATAGCTAACTAAATAGAAATATAATTTATACTGGGATTCTACTGGCTATGTAAGAACGAACAGTTTTGTCATTGGTATGCCAGGCTACCTAGAGAAAAATAAAGTAATGCACTTTCCATTTGTTCATCTGCCTCTTACGGTTCATCGGTGTGATGTCTGTAACATGTTGCTGCTGGTCTAACAGCCAGCTGGTTCACTGGTTACAGAAACTGCCTCTGAAAGCTGAGAAGCCAAGCAAGGACAAAACCGGTGACAGAAAGCGCTGCAAGGCCGACGTCTGTGTGGAGAGAGCTGCAGGATTCAATGGCTCAGATAGGGGGGCTCGGCTCAATCAGAGCAGTTGATTACACTGTTAGTTCATTTCCTCTGGTTACTTGGGTCTGAATTGGGTGCAGACTGGCTCTCCAGTACCAGGGTTGCAGACCCCTGTATATTGACCAACCCCTTGAGATAACCAGTACGAACAGAAGCACTATTGCATATCACTATTGGATATTGCAGACCAGTTGTGGCCAGTTGTGTTTCCCAGTAAAACGGGTTTGCCATTGGAGCATACAGTAAGTGGTTGCCATCGGTAAGATAATCGGCGCTAAAATATAATGCATTGTTTTCATGGGTGCATGCAGACCACCAGCACCGCCAGCCAGCCCGCCGTCCCACTTTACGCCTGCTTTCCAGCATGCAGCCGCTGGCGTCTCGCTAAGGAGCTTCCAGACATGGTTTCAGTAACGGTGTTTAGAAACCTCTCACACACTGTGTGGTAGCTTTGATCTGTAGGGGCTGAGTCCCGTACCGGCAGAGATGACGAAAGCCGCTAAGCGCATCGGAGTTCCATGGTCCTGGCAGCGGGCGTTCTGGTATTAATTAAGCCTATTGTTCACTGTAGGCAACAGCGAGCCCATACTTTTCACCAGTTTCAGCCTGTTATTTCTGCAGCCATTTTGGGAGATTTTTTTTCCTGTGCGGTTGCATGCTAGATTTGATGGTGCTGATGACTGTGTAATTTTAGAACATCTCGTGCAGGCTAATATTTCGTTATTATCCACGTCCCAGAGCACCCGTTCCCCCTTTTCCGTCTTTGATTGCTGCAAGACTGAGACGCACCGCCAGCGTGGTTTTCGTCGAAGACACAACGAACCTGGCACTATAAAGTTCTATTGATGCGCAGGCTCTAGTTTAAAAGGCATGAAGTCAACTGCGAAATATTTTCAGGGGCTTACACGCACCGGCGCATTTATTCACAAAATTATCTTAAACATCGGTGTTAATGTGTGAATGCTTGCGAGTTGCACCCATGCGTTTTTTTTTCCAGAAGCGCAAGCGCTCGCGACAAGCGCCCGCTAATGAAATGGACCGAGAAACATATTAATAACGGCAAAGCGCTTGATAAAGTTGCACAGCGTTAATTATATTCATGCCTGCACAGGGGAGTGCAATAAGATGAATTCGCAGACGGCGTTTGTTATTTAAATGGCCTCCTAAAGCCTCCTGGCTCGGCTGCTTTCAGCGCAGGTTCCCTAGGTAACAACCTTCTATTTTTCAACAAGTACAAAGCGGTGTGGTCTGAGGTCTTTGCAGGCGACGGCTCTCCGCACAATTGGAATTCCTCCTCTGCCATTGGGCCCGAGACCCGGAGGGAAGGACGGGAGGTGGGAGAGGGGAACGGCGAGGCGCAGGAAGCGCAGCGAGTAACGCTCGCAGGCGAGCGGCCGTCGCAGAGGGGCAGGCCGTGCCTCGCAGCTTCCGTACGAGATGAGCGGGCGAATTAATATTTTATCGTCGCGTCTTCTGACACGCGACAAACGGACTACACAGGCCAAGACGCGCTCGCAACTCCCGTGGCGACGGAGATATGTAAATATCGTCAAAATATCATTTGCTCCCTGCATGTGTGGTTCTTCTCATGAATTCCATGAATTCGCTGTGTTCTATCGAGCCTGGATTTGGACACGCTTCTTCAGCTGCTTGTTTTGTTTTGTTTTTTTCCCCCGTTGGCCTCAAATGACATCGAGGGCCGAGCTGCCGAGCTCTTCCGGCTTGATTTGCATCACTGCCGGTGTCAGATATTACAATAAAAATGAGAAGGCCCAGAGATTGAATTGCTGCAGAAAGCAGCTATAAACTGTAAACATTAATACGGCCTCCTTTCTCCTCGGATCTACAACAGTCAGTCGGTGTTATGACCAGGTCATCCAGTTCTGCCTGATTTTTTGGCGCTTCCCATGTTACCGTTGTTACCGAGGTCCAAAGGTGCCAATAATTCACCAGTAACATGTCTGCTTCTTTCCGCTGGCAACATTTGGCAGATTGCCTGTAGCGAGTCTGTTATCTAGAAGGTGTTCCGTCGAGCAACATTGTCCTTTTCATAAATATAAGCTTCCAAACTCGATTCTGAAAATGCATTGATTCCATCAACAAAGTATAACGTTCACACTTCACACAGTGGCCCATTTACTAAAAATAGGAAACAACATTCCTTCACTACAGTGGCAGTTAAATAGACAGCTGTTATGATGAGCTTGGTCTTTAAAGAAATGTCTTGCGCAAATATTTTTCTTGCCTACTATCAAGAAACGTTTTTAAAAAAAAAAGGTTTTTCTCCCAGAATGTAGAGCCTCTTAGCGCTAATTAATTTACAAAATGTACACAAGTTGCCTCTTTTGCTTGTCATAATCCAGCTGGTTATACCGCATGTTTGTGCTAACGGACCACACATTTGGGCTGCTCTGTCTCTGCATGAGAGCCAGTGCTTGCTCCAAGTTTTAAGTCCGTTTCATAAACCCAACAGAGATTTAAACATTAAAAAAAATGCGTGTTAGGGTTTAGGTTCAGTTCAAGAAAGGAAATGAAGAAAACAAGGCGTTATAGTACCCGAATAAGTCAGCATCATGATCATTGTAAATAAACTCCTCTCCCTGAGCCGGACCTGAAAATATCACAAAGATCTGTGTTATTACTGTTGTAGTTGAATTTAAACATCAACAGTAAAACTTATTTCTGTATTGGTCATGCAAATCCCAAGGAAGAGCAAAAGAAATCCAAGAGTCACAATCGCATGTTGAAATGTATCATCACTGATGGGAGTTCTTACCTATTCTTTACAACAGTGGTTCTCAACCCTGGTCCTGGGGACCCCCTGTGTATGCTGGTTTTCGTTCCAACCACAATTGCAATACCAGAATTTTAACAAGCTGTTATTTTTTCTTAATTAAGTGTTTTTATTGTATAGAGAGAACACTTTAAACTCTTTACTCTCTTAAGCCACGTTATGTTAGCAATAGCTATGCATGCTTTGAAGAAAAAAAAATCCCATGTTCGTTATGCTTATTGTGTTATATTGCAAACAATTACAAAGAAGAGGTAAGAACTCAGGTGAATAGGCTCCTAATTAGGTAATTGAACACAAGTTTAAGTTCCTTCATAATTTTTTCCTTAAACTTGTTAACACAATGCAGGTTTGGCTCGTTATCATTTGCTTTGTCTTTGAATTCTTCATTATTTACCAAACGGTTAGTTTTAGTGGCCATGTGTCCACAATTTCACCAATTATGAGCCAATTGATTCACCTCAGTCTTTAATTTGATCAGTTAAAACATTTTTTACCTCCTTTTAATTGTTTACAATACAGCACAATGTGAATATTGGACTTTTATTCTTCATGGCATGCATAGCTATTACTAACATAATGTGGCTTAAGAATGTAATCCCTCTAAACATTAAAAACACCTAATTAAGAAAAATTAACAGCTTGTTAAAATTCAAGTATTGCAATTGTGGTTGGAACGAAAACCAGCATACACAGGGGGTCCCCAGGACCAGGGTTGAGAACCACTGCTTTACAATACACAATGATTTTTGCTCATTTTTCATGTATTAGAATAATAGCCATATTCTTGAAAAGTGTGGAAAAATTGGATGCCGAATCATAAAAGGGAAAAACCAGACGGCGCTCACCTGAGATTGCTGTGCTCAGGGATAGAAGCACCCGCACGACACGAACATGGACATAGGCCTATATGTTTATAATTGTGAATAAACGTTATGAAGTGAACGTGTCCGTCGCTGTACGTTGGAGGGTCACCGTCGGTCATAGCGACGCTAATGTTGATGGCGATTTGTTGCGATGTGCTTGATGCTCCGCGTTCCTCGTGATAATCATCTTTGCCTAAATGCATATCCTCAAACACAAGCTGTAGAATAGGCTGTAGATGTGCTTTACTGTACATCTGCATTAACAGCGCATTTCATTTGGTTAAGGAAAAGGGGCTACGAGCGTGTTAGTGTGCGAGCAGGAAGAACTATATTGCATTTAATAATTTATGAAGTGCAGCATTTTTAGTAGGTAGAATGATCAGGAAGCATAAACATTCTGTTGCATCATCTTTAAGAATATTTAAAAATCTACAACGCATTGGAATAGTTTGTGTTAGTAGAGCCATTTCGTTGAAGAAGTAAGGCAGGTATATTTATAATAATTTTAACACTGATACAACAAGCACGCTCGGTAAGATCCCTGTCGTGGTCACTGCCGTTTGTTAAAGTTTCCACACAGAGGCCTGGTTATTGTTCTTGGCCTCCTGACCCGCTGAGCAGCGACTTGAGCGGCTGACAGTTGCTCTCCTCCTGCGCCTTTGAAATGCTAACGCTAACGCCGCTCGCGGCTTTTAATTGGCGAAACCTATTGTTAGCGCAAAAGACCTGTCGGCACTGTTCTCGCCCATGTCTGCGGAGTATTTGAGACCGAACGGCGTTTGGTTTCTAAGAAGTCTGGCCCTCCCGCCCGCCTCCTCCCTCCTCCTCCCTCCCTCCCTCTCCCTCTCCCTCTCCCTGGGCCTGCTTACAGTAGTACAGTATGTCCTAAGTCTGGGAATGAAGCCATGCAAGTCCAGGCTACAGGGTTCTGCTCCAGCCAGATAACCCACATTTAGCTGCGGAACTAGGCCTCACGTAGATAGTTTAAAGGGCATCAGTGGGTTTTATCAAAATAAATAAAGAAATGCAAACGATTTGTTATCATTCAGTTTCAATTATCTTATGGGAGATAAATATGAATTTGATGATTTCTGGAAGAAATGGAAACCAAGGTGCACAGCACATTTATTTTATTGTTGAATCAAATCTGATGAGCTTTAACCCTGCTGGACTCGAAGAAAGCCAGTTGGAATCGCTTTAACACTAAACATTACAGCCAACTGCTTTCACCTGCCTGGCCGTGGTCTCATTGACTAGCCCCAGGTCCCCTTTTAAGAATGCCTACACTACCCATAAAGACTGTAACTCGATACTGCTCAACCTAACTGTCACATTTGTATTCTTCCTTTTAAAATATTCAGCACTTCCAGCAAATGGTCCCCACTTGGGTGTGTTTTGAGAGTCCTCATAACCTGGCCCATCGCAGCGCGTTTACTCGTAGGAGTCTTTTTAGGGAGGGGGCTGTTTTTGTGCTTTTGATCCGCCGTCAACAGGAACGCTTACAGCGCGTTGCCGCTGTTTGCTGCCGCTGCAGAGACTGCTCACCCGTAGAAGAAAGGATAGCCTAAATGATTTCTTTGTCTGCTGGGGCGTTTGGAGAAAGGAATGGAGAATTGGCGTTTTAATACAGTTGGACACAACCAGTTCACAGTGTGCTGCCAAACTATTTCCGTGCTTGGCTGGTGTTTGAAATAAAGGTCTTTATTAAGATGTGCAGAGTAACCAGGCAA
This sequence comes from Synaphobranchus kaupii, assembly GCA_029718625.1. Classification (NCBI taxonomy): domain Eukaryota; kingdom Metazoa; phylum Chordata; class Actinopteri; order Anguilliformes; family Synaphobranchidae; genus Synaphobranchus; species Synaphobranchus kaupii. The sequence continues at coordinate 11,973,918 of CM056396.1, read as the reverse complement.
AATGGACGAGGGCTCAGAATTTGCAGAATTGTTATTTTAGGTGGTGTCCAGAAGCAGTGACTCGGAGGTCTCGGAGCAGTGACTGGCATTATACTGTACTTATTATACTGCTTTTGGCGTACAAATACCGTTTCAGAGAGGTAGCTGACATTTTGATATATTTTGAGTAAGTGGAAAGTTTACTACGCGTGGGGTGTACAGTATCCAGTAGGGTGTCTGATACTTAAATAGGGGGTGTACAATATTCCTAGAGTGTTTTCAGTGGTTACAGGAATGGCAACTGTCTGCACCGTACCATCACAAAAGATTCTTTGTATTTTTTCAAATAGCAATGTGTAAATTGCAAAGAGAAGTACAGCAGTCAATTACATTTGAGGGTAGATTTGTCTGGTATGGATTGTATGAAAGTAAACAACTTTCAGTACACTAAATTGGGCTATTTGTGACGTCACCAGCCCCCAAAGAGTTTTGAAATCGCCCTTGAATATGGTATTTAATTTGACGTCTTTCAAGTAGTTGATTTTAAGAAGACATTTCAAAGTTTGCCAAATTGGTGCGCGGGAGACATTTCCCATCAAGATATCCATGGGGAAATTAAATGGCTCTACCTGCTGTTTTCTGGTTGCCATGGCAACATATTAGTCTGGAGCTCCACCGCTGTATTTGAACATTTCTCCCCAGGAACAGGGAAGCAAAGAGGCTCCAAGTTTTAATTTTTTCTCCAGTTACAACTTGGGTGGTGCCACACATCTTTTCTTGCTTTAACTTCTGTGTGTGCGTGTGTGTGTGTGTGTGTGCGTGCATGCATGCGTGTGTGCGTGTGTGTGTGTGTGTGTGTGTGTGTGTGTGCATGTGTGCGTGCGTGCGTGTGTGCGTGCGTGCGTGTGTGTGTGTGTGTGTGTGTGTGCGTGCGTGCGTGCGTGCGTGTGTGTGTGTGTGTGTGCGTGCATGCATGTGTGCGTGCGTGTGTGTGTGTGTGTGTGTGTGTGTGTGCGTGCGTGCATGCATGTGTGCGTGCGCGTGTGTGTGTGTGTGCATGCGTACGTGCACTCCTGACAGAGAGTACAGGCTATATATCACACTATACAGGGTGTGTCTACTTTTTGCTTACTCCTTACTCCTACGCGTGTCTGTAAGCAAATGTATTGTTTCCATGCTGATGAGGCATGAATGATTTAACTGCATATAGCCTAAATTAATTCTATGCTAATTCACATTCAGCTCTCCCCTGTCTAACGGATAAATAATTTTTTTAAGGTGGTCTCTCTGCCTGCTGTATTGTAGTTGTCTCCATTACAGGAAAAGAAAGCACAGCTGTGTTGAGCCAGTGATAGCAGGCTTATGCCTATCTCAATCCTGTCTAATGTAGTCTATGGATGCCTTTTGATATAATCCTTCACTGTTTTTTGGTATGGTTTCCGTGGATGCATATTTTATTTAATATTTTTTTGTAGTCAAGCTCAGCAACACGGTAGGACAAACCACGACTAAAATGAATTCCCCAAAAAAGTGTTTAACAGTCCTCTTTGAAGGGCAGACTTGGAGGCAGAGGGGAAAAAAAGCCCTTGTTAATAGAACCGTTCATGAGGCTTATATCTTCGAGTGCGCTGCGAAATGGAAACATGGGAACAGTCTTTTTCATGTGTCACACTTGTTTTTTAATACAGTACGTTGAGCTAACGCGGGAGGAGCGACGTGTCGCTCGTGCCGCTTCCTGTGATGTGACAGAGAGGGAGGCAGTCTGCGTGTCAGCAGTGTCACTCTCCTGGGATATATTCGGCACGCTTTCCGCCGCGCTTCCTGTAGGTGTTAAAAACGATCCGTCACGCTCGGCTCCGTCAGTGCGATCAAACGGAACGGAAGTTGCCATTTTGAAACGCCATTGACGGTTCAGGTGCGAGAATCGTTTAAGCGCTATCCGGATGCCTGGTTAAGTCACATTTCCCAAACGGGAAAGTACGATTGTAGCGTCGGCAGTCTTTACAGAACGGCGACTTTCTGAGGAAACGGCAGAAAGCAAACGACCAAATCTAGACTGTAAAAATCACGTGGACACGCGTGTCGCGGAGACGCACAAGCTAAATTAATTCCCGTGCTCTGCTGATAAGGCTCGAGTTGGAGACAGTGGGACATTGTTAGTCATTGAAAGAGACCCACAAGAATATTGTACAGAATGACGATAAACAAATGATGACCTTTCTGCGAAATATCGTTCTTTAATTTCAGTCACGTAGAAAAACACTACAGAGTAGTTAAGAAAATAATAGAAAATAATAATTTTCTTTATCGAAAAAACACCCGGCGTAGAGCAGTTGTGACGTTTTGTTTTCCTGGTCAGCGCAGGTGTTTATTTATTCATTTATTATTATTTTTGTTACAGGGGCAGTCGAGGTGAGTTAATTTCTGAGCCGCCGCACAAATCCCCCCCCCCCCCCCCCCAGCACGTCGTTCTGAGAGGCGAGCAGAGGATGTGAAATGAGACGCAGACTCATGCATGTTTTATTAGGCAGGCCCGGCTCTGGCGAGGGCCCCGTGCGCCCGCCCGCGCACGCCCGCCGCCGGGGCAGATCAGGTGAGCGACGAGTCCCGGCGGGGGCACGCGGGGTTCCGCCAGAGCTCCCCCCCCCCCCCCCTCCCCCCCCTCCCCCCCGCGCGCCTCACCTCGGCTCTGCCCGCCGCAGCCCGCCTCGCCTAATTAATACCTGCCAGAAAAGAGAGGGAAAAAAAAAAAATCGTTAACATGCGGCGGCGAGGTAACAGAAGGGCATCTCGCTGAATGCGGTTGCCATGACGACGGCATGGAATTGAAGCTCCCCTTAATTCTGCATTTTTAATGAGGAGCCTCTAAGGCTCCCAAAGTTGGGATCAAGGAAGTGCCCAAATAAAGGATGGGATATTTATACTGTGCATTCACTTTTTTTTTTTTCCCCCTCTACATGACTGGTTTTAGTGAATGAGAAGCAACGCATGGATATGATTCAGTTTTCCTCCCTAAACAAGGTCCTGCAGGAAAGGAAGAGCTGAGGTGGGTGGTGCCATTTATCTGTATTTAAAAAAAAAAAAAGAATTAATAGCTTGTTTTTTTTTGTAATGTGAGGTTTTGACTGGGCTGAAGGACTAAATGACGAGCGAAAGCTGCCATGTTGATAGCACGTTCTGCACGCGAGGTCCGTGCGGTTTATGGATTAATCGGAACCGTTCGCCTCTGTTTTGCCTCCGCAGGATATACACAATGATCGAGATCCAGAGTAGATTATGCGCTGCGCTGTTGTAATATGTGCTCTTTGTATTTTGTGTGATTATTAGCATTTAACGCCTCAATGTCACAGCCCTCCCACATCCCGTGCGTGTGCCTTTCCCCTGCGTGTGCGTGTGTGTGTGTGTCCGTGTGTGTGATTTGGGGGGGGGGGGTTGCATATACCAGTATTGAATTAAGCACTACGTGTTTGACATTACAAACTGAGGTTATTTTGTAACCGCAGTGATTACATAATTTGTGTTTCAGCCATTTCAAAAACCAAAATCCCGTTTCATTCACGGCATTTATTAGGCTTCTCACTGAATTGAGATTACACCTCAGACTCACGCCTTACGCCTAAGCCTTGGACATTGAATTGTACAAAGAAATAATAATCTTTGACAGGATTTCTAAAAGGCACTTTTTTTCTTCTTCCAAGGGTCAGATATAGTCAAAACATAGAATGGATTGGATCTACTCATAGGCAATTTATCCTTCATGAACACTCCCCTTTCAGGTTTGTGTTATTATGTGACTGTGTACTTCTATGCCACAGTAATTGCTCGCTGCATTTCAACCATGAGCCTGCTGCATTTATAACCAGTTTACACTGTTTAAAAGCATTTACGTTTATGCAAATAGGCGTGATTTGCATTAGAAAGAAAATCCCAAGGAAAATTTGTCGTCAAAATGACTCCCAGTAAAGACCAGAATTTTTGTCCCTTCCTGCTGTTCTGCAGCAAGGCTAGCAAGGAGGTGCCGCTGGTAGCCTCTGCTGATGCTGGCTTCTGGTTATGTGGCTCAGCACCATTATTAAGGCATTGTTGTGCAGGTGCCCTGTGTTTGCTCGTACACTGAAAGCCCTATGCGGTAGCGGAACGTTGCATTCGGCTGGCGTGCCTGAGCCTCTCTCGCCTGCCTTTTATCGGGGCGGCGAGCGGTCCAATCCCTGCGTCGCCGAGACGGCGCACACGTGGAGGGTGACTGACAGCCCGCGTTACGAGCAGTGACTGCCTGTGCAAAACGATCATTCTGCAGGCGGCGCGGAGGAGCGTGCCATTGATCAGACTGGCGCGATCGTACGGGGCCCGCCAGGTTTCCGGAGTCACACGGGCCCTCTCGCTGTTACAATCCCTCCTCTGGCAGGTTCTTGCTATTCAGTCACTGTCAGCGCGCATCAGTCCCCCGCCCCGCGCGATGCTAACTTGGGCCGCGGCCTAGCTTGTGCGCCGTGTCGCACTCCACTGCTTTGGCCCCAACTGTGGAATGGCCAACTGTACGGCTTCCTAGATACTAAGAGACGTCTGAAAAGGGAGCTTGGCCCAGTCAGTGTGAATAGGATTATTTTCTTTCATTATCGGTAATTTTGCAATGAACCCAAGATCAAAATGTGTAATCGTTTAGGCTATTTATGGTCATTTCAGTTTTCTGAGTGGGTGGATTCCTACCGATTGCATTATTTAGGCCTGCCTAAAGCAAGTCCTATTTCCACATTATCACAGGGCTCAACATTACCGTTCTGTCACCAACTTAGGAACAATATGTCTCCACGTCAGTTGATAAGTTAACTAATGTAAGCCAGCAAGCAAGTTAGCTGTGTCAGTCCGATGTCATTCTGCCTCTCCTGAACGATACATCACACCTAGCAACAACAGTTGCTCGTGGAGACGAATGGTTGGCACGAAATGTTAGAATGAAGAATGTACAAATTATTAGCATCTGAAAACTATGCCCAAAAAGTGAGAAAAGCACAATACCATTTTTCTAAAAAATATATATTATACATTGTAGGGTGATTATTAGTTTGGAAAACACCAATGAAATGGAAGGTCTGGCTGTCAGTGTAACCCCTCTGTGGTTAACTTACACCAGATAGTAGAGTTGATCTGGATGTTCTCCACATGCATCGACAGGTTAATGAAACCCAAGCAAATTTCAATAAATCCTCTGATAAAAATGTGTTTTCTTGTGTTTTTACTTTTTAAACGGTAAGGTAAGTTTTGATTTCTCGATCAACTCTGGCTCATTCATTGACGTTTTTTGTTGCTGTTCTAAAAGAGGAAAATGCAAGTGACCTGCTTGACCTTCTTTTTAGTGGAGTAAAGACAGAAGTGTGTTTGAGTCTGAGAAATCAATTTGCAGTACCACCAGTTCTACTGTCAGTTGAAAATGAAATGTGTTCAACAAAGGGTTTTTAATAAGCTCACATTTGGATTCAATTTCTACAATGTTTGGGTCGATTCCATCAATTTGTGCTGCAGTGAACTTAACTCATTCAGTGCCGCGGGCGACTTTAGTCGACGAAAATACGACCGGGTCTAAAGTGCCGAGGGCGACTATAGTCGACCACAGCCGTCTTCACTCTGCTACTCCTGTAAAGAATTCTGGATTTGAATTGGAAAAAATGAAATTGGGAAAACCAATGTAGTATTATGTTGTTTTACCGTCTTACCCGGATTTTCTGTTATTTTTACATGGTTCTATATGGAAATGTTTGCAGTTATAACGTTATGTATCCCATGTTTAAAAAGAAAAAAAGTCTAACCATTTAAACCAACATTGGGGCATGGGAATAACGCGTCCCCGTCAATTTGTACCAACACGTTTCTGTGCCGGTGACCAGGAATAAAAAGAAATTGAACACAATTGAATCAAGTGGGCAATGTAACAAACTATAGGCTACTGCCATGCTACTGTCTCTGTAACGGGAGAAAATGACTCCCCTAGCTTTCAGTCATTCCATGATCATCTGTTTGAGTCACAGTAGCCTACCATCAATGAGTTTTATAATATCCCTTTCCCGACTTATATTTAATAATTCTCTGATTTCCATTTCTGTCCAGTTATTTCCCATATCTCCTCCTGTGACCATCGTTTTGTTGGTTCCGTTTTTAATCAGTCCCTCGCGCCACAGATTTTAGCATACGTTGAAATGTTTGAAATGGTTGATACGAAGTAACTCACGTGGACCGCTCATTTGTACATACATTTGAAGTTGGAAGTTTACATACACTTAGGTTGAAGTCATTAAAACTCATTTTTAAACACTCCACAGATTTCATGTTAGCAAACTATAGTGTTGGCAAGTCAGTTAGGACATCTATTTTGTGCATGACACCAGTAATTTTTCCAACAATTGTTTACAGACAGATTATTTCACTTTTAATTCACTATCTCACAATTCCAGTGGGTCAGAAGTTTGCATACACTAAGTTGACTGTGCCTTTAAATTTTTAACATTCTTTGCATGCCATGACTTCCTGATGTCTGTGATGTCTGTGACCCAACAACATCAAAAGACTCTTGATATCTTATTTTCTGGTACTCTTACAAGCGATACTATAACGTCTCTGCATTTCAATGCATCTCTATGGGAATTGGGGGGTGGGACTAGATTTCTCGACTTCAACTGTATCTATTTGAATGATCAGTGATTATGGTTATTGTTCATTTTTACATATCTATAGTTATGCAAGAGCTTATTTTTATGTAAAACTGTTTTTACTATTATTACATATCACCAATGTAAGAGTCCTGTTAACCAAACTGAAAATGTATTATTTATATTTCCATCAATGTTTGAAGTCGTTATAATGGTGAACTGAATCAGAAGGTGTGCTATTTAGTGACATGTATCCTTATTAACAAAAAAATCTGTTGAATAGGTAAAATAATGTCTTTTATTAGAAGTTTGCACATTGACAGGATCAATCTAAAAATGTTGAATGTCGGCAGCCATATTGGCTTGGCACTGCTGAGGCTTAGTGTTCCAGAGCACTCTGGCGTTGAATGAGTTAACTCAAACTGTTTAACTGAGTTAACTCAAACGTATTTATTGTTAATGAAGTCTGTGTTTTAAAAAAAATTTTTTTTATGAATACAAAAATTGACCCACAAGTTTTCAGGCCCTTTTGTCCATTCGGGCAACCAAGCACTGACTAGCGATAGCCAAATTAGGCAACCACTTCTCAACATTTCTTAATGCTGTTGATTTACTGGTGTATTTGTGTAGAACACATTACATTACATTACAGGTATTTAGCAGCCGCTCTTATCCAGAGCGACTTACACAACCTTTTAGCATTTATTTGATTTAATTTTTTTACATATTATCCATTTATACAGCTGGATATATACTGAAGCGATTCAGGTTAAGTACCTTGCTCAAGGGTACAACGGCAGTGTCCTACCTGGGAATCGCGCCTGCAACATTTCGGTTAGAAGGCCAGTTCCTTAACCATTATACTACACTGCCGCCCCAGTGTCTGTCTGGTTGGTTAAAAGGAGATGGAGTTTGTATGGATGTCTGGTTAAAGGAGATCATATCTGACATCTTGGCCGTAATAGGTGACGTATGCAATCTTTAACTGGTCTGACAGATGTTTGGAGTTACCAGATCCTGACTTTAGTCTAGATGCAGTCACCTGAGCATATCTGTAAGAGAGGACAGCTCATCACGCAAGACAATAAAGACAGTTTTTTTTAACTCCGCTTTTTTTGTTTCTCTCAAATTTTGTTGGTTAATTTTTGGCCTTTCCCATCCCTGCAACGTCCTCTGTCAGTTTAGAAGAGCTAAATTACTGCACTTTTCTTCCGAAGTGAGTGCAACCAGCTGGCACTACTTTTCCCTCTGCAGTTTGTCATCAGAGCTACCGCGCGGTAGGACCACACAGCTTGCGCAAACAGGTTTCAGGAACGCGGTTGATCAGAGGAGTTATTAGAGAACAAGGGGCAGAATAACCTGCTGACTAGAGCCCGTCCTGCCTGTAGCATGCTGTGGCTAATTAGACATCACTACATGGGACTCCTGCCCACCGTTTGCACTGACACGGGATTCGATCTGGGCAGTACTGCACTATGAACAGGAACCAGACGTTGACAGACACAGATGACGATTCAGTATATCTTTGCAATGCATGAGCAGCTTGAAGTCCACAAAAAGGTTGAGATTTAATCATTTTTCCAGGAGAAATATTTCTTGCCCTTCTCATGGCTGCGATTTTAAATTTAAATTTTTAAAAGAACTTTCGAGCACACATGCTGAAAATGTGGTATGATTTGTGGAAGTTATTTTATTGATGTGGGGAAGCAAAGCCAGAGGCAGGTTCTCAGTTTTATTGAATATTTACCATCACCATGAATCATGGGGATATGCAGAAAGCCTTAGCTTGGCTTTTTAAATTGATATGAAAAAGGAAATAAGCAATTTACCTTCAGTCAGAACACACTTTTATGAATTTCTGATGTATCATTTCAAAAAACATTTCACTCTGAATATATATTGGCTTATATATTTGGGTTTTAGTTCATCTTTATTACTAAATAAACAAACAAAGCACAGGATCGTTTGTTGATTTAGACATTTTCAAATGTAAAGGAAGAAGTAGAATGAATGTTATTATAAATAAATATATGTGAGCATACATTAGATTCATTTTAGTCGCACTATCAACAGCATTTTCTGTAATCCAAAAGTCTTTGAAGTTTATGCAAATTACATATTTGTTATGAGTCCAATTTTATTAAAAATGATTCAATGTTAACAAAAAGCAATAAGGCAATTGTGATGATAGAACAATCTTTGATACTTTACTGCTTTAGTGAGGTATGACATTCAAATTACATTTATGTGAAGATATATTGATTTTCAGACACATTTAGCAATTGAAAGTTTCCCCAGTACAGTATTTTCAGTTTATCACATTTACACAGTTAACCACAGCTCAACTTCATAATTTACTTGCATTTAATAGAAAGTTCAGTTGGATTATTTTGATAGTGTTTAAGAAAATGTATGTATAAAAACACACATATACACACAGTCTTGATTTCTGGAGGTATGTGTTTTTTTAGAATTGGACCTATTTTCACCCTCAGATTTCATGTTTTTAGACACTATATTTTTGCTGTAATTTGTGATGGATTAGTTTTGTTAGGCTATTTTCTGGTGGAATATGAAATGCTATGTAAAGCCATATTGCTATTGTGCTCTGTCTACTGTGATATTACCATATAGAGACAATAATATGGCATAAATGTATTATTTTTACTGGGAGGGATAGATGGCTGAGGATTTCTGATCATTTAGATGGCTAAGATAATGATGGTAATTTTAAAGAATTGCTTACGAAATGGGATGATTTATCTTTTCTGTTTCTCTCTGGCTTTAGGTCAGTATGTCTGTAATGAAGTTGCATGAAGTGCCCCATTGGAGCTGACACTGAGTCAGCAAGAGACTCCAGTGCAGACAGAAGAGGGCAGAGGACGGCCCCCTCCTCAAACACTGACACGCCCTCCTCCCCGCTCCGCCGAAGTTCCATTGTAAGGCCCATACCCCGTTTGCAGTTATGGCCAGTCGAAGGAAGTCAACCATTCCGTGCATGATCCGAATTAATGAGATGACTGAGCAGGATGACTCCGAAGACATGGAGGTCTCTTCTAATGGCACAGTGGAGAATGGCTCATCACAAACTACGCCTACCACACAGTGGGCTCCGGAGAAGGAGACGGACAGGGAGAAGCCGGAGGCAGAGGCTCGGCTACAGCGGAAGCAGCAAGGAGGCTACGAGTGCAAGTACTGTCCCTTCTCCACCCAGAACCTGAATGACTTCAAAGAGCATGTGGACTCCAACCATCCCAATGTCATACTGAACCCTCTTTACCTGTGTGCAGTGTGCAATTTCAACACAAAGAAGTTTGACACCCTGACGGAGCACAATGAGAAGTGTCATCCCGGGGAGAACAACTTCAAGTTCAAGCGGATCAAAATGAACAGCCAGACCATCCTAGAGCAGACAATCGAGGGTTTAAATGGTGCAGTTGGCCATGATGCTGCTACCACTCACGGTGCTGAGGGCTTTGCCACGTTCCCTTTGGGAAAATCAACAACCGTAAAGATTGGCAAGCCAAAAATGGACAACAAACAGATTTTCCACAAAGGGGAAAAGTTGGAGAACCATGTAGATGCCCTCATCACAAAAGACCAAATCACTGCTGTAAACGTGAACGGGACAGTTATCATCCCTGAAGCGACTATAAAGGAAGGGCTGTCTCACGTTATGCCATTATTGCAGCGCCCACCTAATTATAACTTGGTACCAAAAATTGCTGTCCCTCTGAACACCACCAAATACAACCCCTCACTGGACAGCAATGCCACCCTGATCACGTCCTTCAACAAGTTTCCCTACCCAACCCACGCTGAGCTTTCCTGGCTAACGGCGCAATCCAAGCACCCAGAAGATCAAATAAAAGTCTGGTTTACCACCCAGCGGCTAAAGCAAGGTATCACTTGGTCCCCGGATGAGGTGGAGGAGGCCCGTAAGAAAATGTTTAATGGATCCATCCCACCTGTGCATCAAACCTTTACTGTTCTGCCTACCCAATTTACCCAGCCAGCCAAAGTCACCCAGCCCCTTATTCAGACTGTCCCCTGCCAGTTCCTTGGACAGTCTAACTTAGTGTTCACGACTGTTGCCAATGGGTCAACGATGACCTGCCCTCCTGTTGCACTGACAGTATCAAACCATGTGGAGACCTTCAAGAGGCCCTTGCCAGCCCCGGCAGTGGCCCCTGAGGTGAAGCGCTCCATGGTCAGCCCAAAGGCAGTGCCGGTGTTAAGCTCTGCAGGGAAGAGGCCCACTCCAGCCCTAGTGGCAGTCTCAGATGTGAAGCGGGTTATGTCGGGTCCAGTTGGAGCCCCAGAAGGGAAATGGCCCATGGCACCCCCAGCAGTGCCCTCTGAAATGAAGAGGCCCATGGCACCCCCACTTGTCCCAGAAATGAAGCGACCCCTCATAGCCCCAATTGTTGCTCCTGAGCTGAAACGGCCTATGGGACCTCCACCAGTGCCTCCAGCAGTGACTCATGAAACTAAGCGCCCTGTGTCGGCCCCACTGATCGGCCATGATGGAAAGTGGCCCACAGGTCCAGGTCTTGAACTCAAACAGGCTATAACAGCCCCTGTGATGTCCTCTGAAGTGAAACGGCCAACCATCATAAAATCCATTCAGCCCTCCCTCAAGGCAGCCTCCCCTATACCCAGCTTTCCCTTGGACTGCAAGAAAACAAGGGATCACATCACAGAGCTGCAGGCCTGTCAAGTCAAGAACCATTTTCCAGAAGACAAGGAGGTACATCGGCTAATCGAGACCAGTGGTGTCTCCCAGGGTAATATAAAAAACTCTTTTAGCGACAAGCACTATCGTAACCACAAGGCTGTTCCACACTTGGGCGTTGATCTGCTGCCGAAAGACATGCTGAAAAAATCTATCCCCACCCAGTTTCCTCTTCTGGAGAGAGTGAAAGGGAAGACCTCTGAGCAGCTTAAGATTTTAGAAGACAGTTTCCAGAGGAGCAGCTTCCCAACACTTGGTGAAATTGATGGCCTTGTGTCCGAAACCAGACTTTCCAAGAACGAAATCAACAGCTGGTTTTCGGAACGCCGAGCCCTGCGGGATAACTTGGAGCAAGCCCTTCTGAACTCCATGGGTTCAAAGAAGGCACACGTGGAAGAGAGGCTGCAGCGGCAAGGCACGCAGAACGGCATTCATGAGCTGGAGGGCCAAACCAGGAAGTCCCCCCTTCCCATCATTGCCCCTCCAACCTGTCCTATGCCCATAGATGGCACATCACTGGGGCAGCTCAAAAATGTTTTTGCACTAACACGGTGGCCTTCCCCTGAGGAATACAATAACCTGGAGATCCAGACTGGCCTGGCCCGCACAGACATCGTACGGTGGTTCAAGGACAACCGATTGGCCCTAAAAAGTGGAACCTTAGAGTGGATGGAGCTGTTCCAGAAGCTGAGCGACAAAGACCAGAATGGCCTGGGCTCACCGGCAAGCACTGAATATACCCAGAACATCCCCAAACAGCACTACCAGGACGGGAAGACGCAGCGAGACAAGGATGTCAGGAGGTTCTCAGAGGGTGCCGCACTCAGCAGCCAGGAAATCAAAAACTGGTTTGCCAACAATCTGGGACAGAACACATCAGACAGCAAGAACGGCATCCAGGACGGACGAGCCAGAGAAGATCATGGGGGCTGGGTGAAGATGACTGTTGGGGTGGACGGAGGCTTAAGTGGACAGGAGCTGGTCTCAGATACTGATAATGTGGCAGAAGACATCTCCGGAAGGGTGACAGGATAAAGTGTACGCCAGGTAATCGCCGAATATAAGAAATCCTGAAGTGTGGGTTAATAATCTTTCACAAAACTTTTTGCGCCCAACTTCCCTTTAGTTGTTCAATGCAACAGTCTCATCAATTTCTGTGAAGAATACTTATGTAGGTGTTTAATACCACGAAGATATCTTTATTTTTAGCCAAGAAATAATTTATATTAAAATTCCCCATTCAGATCATGCATCTATTATCCCCAAGGCTTGGGATTTTCCCCATTTATAAAGCATTGCTTAATTTAAAAAATGATGGATGACTTATGATTCCACAATGTAATTCACCACCTCTGAGATCAAGGTAATACGATACAATGCACATTTCCAAAGGGATTAACAGTGAGCTCAGTCAGTTATATTTAACTATGAGGCTGGCAACAGTACCATTACATTTAATGTAATTTATGGCCTTTTTTTGTTTGTTTGTTTGTTGCACCTACCAGGTGGGAACGGTGGGAACTGTCCTTTGCACAGAAGAGGGGATGGAAGGACAGAAATTCTATTTTTCGTATTTCGGAACCAATGATTTTACATCTGCACTGTCCCAGCTAAACGCACAGCGTTCTCACAACATGGCTGTAATGTTGAAATGTCTGAAAAACGCATTACAAGAGCACTGTGGGAGCGTTTTGGCTGAGCTGAGATGTAATCAGAGGCACAGTGAGTGGACTCCAACTGACCAGGAGGTTACTGTCGTGTGCCAAAGCTGGACTGCTGCATTATTACACTTTTAAAAAAAGGGTCCTTGTAAATATTTTTCTGTATTGCAACAGATTTGTACAATTTTGGGGGAATTTTGTTACATTTGTAATAGGAGTGACTCGTCCCTTTACGTTCCAGCTGGTCCTTACAGTGGTATGTACTGTGTTTTGTAACAAGACACCATGAACCACTACATCTGTTGGCAATACTCTCAGTAACTCCATGTTACAGTGCCCAACTTCATTGTTGTCTGTCAGGTGGACAGTCTGTAAATCCAATCCAAGCTGCCTGTGCGTGCATGGGGTTGTGTGTCTGAAACTTTGCAACGCTTTTTCTTTTTTTTTCTTTTTTTTTTTTGCAAAGAACGCCTTGTCCTTGAGATCAAGTGACATTGTGGATCTCTCGAAGACGACTGTTCCTCGCCACAGGAACAAGGGGGCTCCGAGCCGCACGGGCCTTTTCCGCCGGGAACCCCGAGTGGGAAAAGATTTCCCAGAAACAGTCCGGACACATGCTGCACACGCCATTTCCTTTTGTTCTAGCGTAGTCGTCATTATTATTTCTCGGATGGATACTTAAGCACATTATACGTTGGCTTTCTAGGAGTACTCTACTGCATGTAGTACTAGTTCCATTTCAACTAGCAGAAACAAAGACCCAGTAAACAGATACACGCTCTTTATGTTATGCTTCTGATGTAGTCATGTTCGGACATAATATATCAAGAATACTGTGCTTCAACCAAGAATCCTGCTTTTTTAAAACCAGTTGCTGTCTGCTGTAATCCAATAAAAAAAAAAACGGCCTATTTAAAAGTTAACCGCATGCTCCAGAAACAGTCCGTCTTTGCATTCCGACTGGCTTTCCTGGCCCCCTACTCCTCAGCAACTGAAGTGTGACCCCTTTCGCTTGATGCTAGAGAGTGATCGCACGAGTGGCTAGGGGTAGAACCATTGTGGGAACTGTTAAAATAATTTGCACTGAAGCACCTGGATTGTAATAGCCTGACCTATCACAGGGGATTTAAAAAAAAAAAAAACATTTAATAAGGCCTACACATGATAAAAGTATACTATAAAACATATAACCAATATTAAAGGCACTATCAATATGAATCACATTCAACAGCTGTCGGAGGGGGGCAGGATAGCGGTGTGGAATGCATCCCTCAAGTCCTGCAATTTATTCATGTAATCAGTCTGGCTTAATGTTCCTTTGGTGAGGTGTTTTAAAGAGGACATTATCCCTTCGTTTCTTGTGCTTCATTTACAGTTGCCTAGTGCAATCCATTTTTAAACATACGCCGCTGAAAACGAATAATGCACAGGGCTTTTTTGCACCTGTCGGGGTGCATCTGGAGCAGGCTTGTGAGATTTTGGGTAACTAGAACCCAAGAAAGAATATCTGCTCCATTTGAAAAGGGTATTGTAACACACTCGTCTCTGCTCTTTAGGGAGACGTTCAACATACAGGAGAATGTGTTACCATATGTGAGGGCACTGCATACTCAACAACCCTCCCACCTGCATATATTAATACACCTGGGACAGATGGGTATTTCAAATATTTTTAAAAAATCTTTGTGAATGTGTTTGACATGCGGTATTTAAATCAGGAATTTTTTTGAAAATGAAACAAAATGCCATCAAATCAGCTTAGCGTCTGACACGTGAGAACACTCGGGGAAAAGGCGAGATGAGTGTTTTGTTATCGGGTACTCTAATTGCATAGGGAAGTGCTTTGAGATGCACTGCTTTGAAACATCTACATTTTATTTATTGGGCCAATTTCCCATTCATTGAACGAGTGGGATATTTAACAGCATTCCAAGATGAAAATATTGGGGGTTAACATACGACCAGGCTAGGGACATTCCTTGCAGCAGTTGGCTCAAAAAAAACTGGAAAGGAGTATTAAATCTGCTGTTTCAGCTGGTGTGACAGCATTCAGGGGGGGGGGGGGGTCACTGGCCAAACAACAAATTTTTAAGAAATTTATTTTCATTTTGAAAATAGTCAATCTGTTTGCTACAATTAAAACCAGCAATAGAATTGTACATGATGTTGGCATACAGAGCGGTGATTAATAATGTTGTTCCCATATGGTGCGATTACACAAATGCCAGCGCTTGTTTTCTTCCTTAGGACAGGTCTAAAATATTAAACAGAAGCAGGTGAAGATGTGCAGTCAGCCATTTTTAATGCAATTGCTCTGACATAATTCCCACCCGTTTCACTGGGAGACGGAGTTCTTAGCTAATTTTCAAAAAGCCATTGATTCTCCCCCGATTCTCATGAAACTGGATGGAACGGTTCTCTACACAGAATGCATGAAAATCTTTTATTCAACACTGCATGAATTGGACGTGTAGGAATATTACAATTATACAAAGACCACCTCGGAACCAGTCAATAACAGTAAAACCAACAGCAATCTCTGACTATGCCCTCTACATTAATATAGCAAAATTAATGGAATTATGTTTAGAGGCCTGTGAATGGCAAAGCAATCAGAAAAAGTGCCAATTGGCAAATGGTATCAAAAGACTTGTTCATCAGTGACCAATATCATTTATCGGTTTCAGTTCTCATTAAAGTGGGATAATGAAAGTGTGATGAAATATATGCATGTATGTACAGGTGTCAATCTTAAAGTATGCACATTTTCTTAACCTTTCAGTTTTACAAATGTCCAGGCTGACATTTTCCCCGTGTGAACAGCACCTGCTGGAGTACTGTACACGCCTCATTCTCCGTTCCACAGACATAACAGGGAAACATACCTTTCGCCTTTCTTTTTACAATGACTGTTATACCTATAGCCTAGCATCCATTATGGAGTAACTATGAATCCCTTGCCTGATGAATCAGCCTACAACACCGAGATGCCTTCCTCTTCGAAATGTCGCCTCGTTTGTCTTTCGGAACTGGTATTATTTCCCAGAATTCAGTGCTATTTTTAAAACGACAGAACACATGCCTCCTGTTCCTCGCAGTGCGTTTCCAGTACATTTTCACTACGCTTCCCTGTCGCAGAGCTTAAGGGGAGCGGTCGGGTATGATATGGCACGGTTTTACAGAGATCTGAACGGTGCGGTTTCATCTCCCCTTGACTGCCTGGCACCACGCCTGCCTACGAGCTGCAGAAAACCCAACGCGTTGCTGTTTTTACCTCAGAAAGCATGCGCTCTTGAGATCACAAATCGGCAAAAAAAATTTATTTAAAACGCAAAACCCCCCCCCCCTTTTTATTTTTTAATTTATTTTTTAAACACATGAAACAGTGTTTGCTACCTCTAAACGATGGCCCACTAATGGCAGAAAAACATTTCAGTGTTTAGAAGCCTGTAGAAAAGACTAATCTTTTTAAGCTCCAAATTGCTGGTCTCGCTGCCCCCTCACACAGT
This sequence comes from Synaphobranchus kaupii, assembly GCA_029718625.1. Classification (NCBI taxonomy): domain Eukaryota; kingdom Metazoa; phylum Chordata; class Actinopteri; order Anguilliformes; family Synaphobranchidae; genus Synaphobranchus; species Synaphobranchus kaupii. The sequence goes on along the minus strand of CM056396.1, from coordinate 11,957,393 downwards.
GAGTTCTTAGACAGGCAAGGAAGCTTGTGTTCTTCTTGTGGTTGAAGGCAAGTTCATAAGCAGCGTTCTTACAGCCTTGAATGCTGTTATTGAGCTCTTGATGCTACACACGAGGGACCTCTTTAATTACAGGGAAATACGATATGTCATTATTAAAGGGTACAGACGAAACAAAACCAAAATCACATGCTGATCTGCAGGTGTGACACCGCCAGTGGGCAAATCTTACACCTGCCCGAGGGGAAGGGGGGGTGAACAATCTACGAAAAAATAACATCCTAAACACGTCCTTCGCCTTTTCCACCTGCGCAGTAAAATCAGTGTCTTTGCCGATGGAGAAGCCGCCGCTGCCCCCTAGCCGGCTCCTCAGTCGTCCCCCAGTCGGAACCCCTGGCCCCAGTCGTGTCGCCCTCCGCCGACCCCTCCCTGCTCCTGGGCTGCTGGTCTCCTGCTGGGGGGCGGGACCCCGAATCCAGAGACCCCGCCTCTTCTGCTGGGGAAAAAGCGGTACCTGGGGGCAAAGAGGAAGACGGGCGGGTTTCAGCGTTCAAACCGCCAGCCAGCGCTTCACAGCGGTGACAATGGTGAAGGCCACCGATCGCTTGAGTTTGTGGAATACTTTTACAGCTCTTCTGGGCGTGGGCTTTAAGCAGTAACAGGAAGTGGTGCAATGCTTACAATATCTGGGGGGTGGACAGAAAGGTCCTGCCGCCAAAATCCATGGGGTACTTAAACATCAAGAAGAAGTACAGATGCCCAACAAGGTTTCCAATCATCTCGTTGACGAACCTGTTGACATAGGGGAGAGAGTAAGAACACAGAATCCTTAAATATGTCAGTCAAGCATTAAATAAAATCCACTTTCATTGATAGCAAGCATATCTATGTGTGATGGATTCCGCAATACAGTCCATGTATAGCTAAGTACAACCAATACTCACGAGCCGCTAATGATGTAGTTAAATCCAAGAATGACCCAAGGGAGATAATATGCCTTTGAAAAAAAGGAAACGTGCCATTCTTCAGACATTTTTTTTTAAAAACGTTGGGTCCTGACAGACGAGATTAAATACCCCACAATCATGTCCTTATCCTTGGGCAGCAAGTAGTACAAGAAATGAGCAGCGATATTTGAACGGTGTAGTAGTTTAACCCGAAGTGAACATCCCAACACTGAGATCAGTGTCAGAACCAGTGTATAGAGCCCAGTACCTTGAACCTGGTTCCGAACCAGAAGGAGACGACCATGTCTTTGTTGAGCTGGGCCCAGATGTACAGCACGGACATTATCAGAGGAATCATCAAGAGCTAGGGAGGAAACGCAAGATACACATCTGAGAACCTCTTCATCCTCACCTACCAATAAATCGCACATTTGGATAAGAAGAGCAGCAACTATATCAGAGATGATCCAACAGAAATTGCCCAAAAAAGAGGCAATTGGACTGGCTGAACATTCAAGCTTTCTGGCACATTGTTACCCACCGTACAAACAAACGGTAACAAACCGTCATTCGAGCAATAGAAACGGGAGTGGTTTTTCAGACCAGTCATAATCCTCAGCTTAAGGGTTTGAAAGGAGTTGCACACGACGAGGGAGAAGTCTCCTAATGCGGCTGTTGGATGTTTATACCGTGCCTGTTTCTTCAGAAAGCTGAAGGTTTATTTGGTTTGGGCTTGTTTTGATGAGAAAGAGCAGCTCATACTGAGCCTCCCACACATATTCAATGCAAATCTACTACATTCTTTAAGTGTTTTGGGAGCTTACAAAACAGCGGCTGAAGCGCTCAGATCTGCTGTTTGAGGGAGTCGGTGAGTCATTTCCAGCAAGACAAAGAAAAACAAATGTTATTTTATTTAAACCATATGTCGCTCCGTGTTCTGACTGCGTTGAAGTCTTCAGCAGAGCAGAAATAGTTTGTGTGCAAACAGTGCATGTGCTAACTGCTCTTCTCAGTTCTGATACCCAATGATTAAGCTTGGCACCTAAAAAAAAAATAATAATACCTGCGAGCGAGTACGTAACTTCTCTCATTCCTGCAAGCAAGACCAACCATTGGTTTGTTAACGCATGTTTTAACAAGGACTTACTGCCAACGTCTGGTCTAATCAATGCAGTGCAGTCAAATCTGGCTGCAGAGATATCAATGCGCCGGAGAGCTTAACAGAATAGTGGAAGCAGCCACCCTTCCAGTATTCCAAGGTCAGGCTTTTCACATCATTACATACACCTCCAAGACTGGCAAAATTATGAGCAAGTTTGGAAAGTTTAACTTAGTACACCATGTTTTATGTTAGGCTTGCTCTGAAAGCTTGATTTTAAGCAGTCGTGTCTTTAGCAGCGCTTAGTTCAGCCTCTGTAATTGTTCATTTACCGTTTAATGAGCTGTAATAGAGGAGGGGGAGGAAGGACTTACCTGGATGTCCATTATCAATCCAGTTATCTGAACAGCACTGTCAAAGAAACTATAACCAAGATCCAACAATACTTACAATCTGCAATATGGTGCTGTTGACCATTACCCATAAGAGCACGCACACACAGAGAGTCACACACGCTAGGAATTATGGCTCAGAGCAGAGGGGAGTCATTTGAGGACACGGCCATGACATTTCCACAATACATTAACAAATCAAAGCTTAAGCAATCGGTTTAATTCAGCTTTCTGAACTGCCGCCTCACCGCAACATGCATCAAACGTCGCCAGCAAAGGTTTACTGGAACTGGAACATTAAAAGGGGTACGTGCAGCGTGATTAAAACGTATGTGCCTGCAACAGGCTTTCCTGTCAGCTGTGACCTAGATAAACCTCGCTGCATGCCCGTTTGGCAAGGTACCTTGCTGACACAATGCAAATGGCAAAATGAATATCGCAAGTTAGAACAGAACAGAACCCCAGACCCAGGGGGCTGTATATTTCAATCTCAAGTTGTACAATACTGTGTTACTTTGGCTTTCACTTGAACAGCACAGCAGTGTGTTTTGGTGACCACAATGTGTGGCCCCCTGCTGGCCACACCAGGGATTGCTCAAAGGGAACTGATGATTATGGGACTCTTGAATTGTAGTTTCCAAACTGGGTCGTGGGAGGGGTTGAGGGGGCCAGATGGACCGTGACAAACGCATGAAAAATACTTACTGTGTATAATATACTCTCCATCACATTTAAAAAAGAACATTTTACCATGAGTGCAAGTTACATGCAGCGTCGTTGTTTTGACATTGTTGTCATGCAAAAACCTAGCATCTCTATTAAAAAATAATAATAATTATCAGGAACAGCCAAAAATATTTTTTTTCCCCATTTACCAATATATTATTGTGGTTCAGTCAGTAGGGATGGATTTTAAACCAACTTTATTCGTCATTGAGTTGCGAAACATGGTTTTTAAAGGGTAATTCCATCCAAAAACAACATTAACCTTATTTAACAGATCAAGGCACAACTAATGAAGTCTCTCTTTGTGGCGGGCCAAAAAAAAAATTTGGTACCTAGATATTTGAATATAAAGTGACGTATACCTCTACCACTTCCTAATTTTTGAAAGACTACAGTTTGTTAAGTGGGCGTGTAAATTACATAGGCTGCTAGGCACGCAGGCGGAGCCAGCAAGGGAAGAAATGCTCCATCACCATCTGTCACTGCTCTGAGTACCGTGGTAGGGACACATCGTAGATCAAGCTAGCCATCATTGCTATTTTATTATAATGTCAAGGAATTACATTGATAGGCTTCGTCATTTCCTAAAGATGTTTTGGGAAAGTAAAGCCTATTACTAGATTTTGAGCCCGAATACACGGCCGGATCCTGCGCTGAACGAGCTGCCAAATAGGACTGCTTCAACTTGAAACTTCCCGGTAGCAAACATTTCTATTTCAGTTGGAATTGCGGTAGTTACCACGTGTAGCCGCTAGCTACACCACTCGTTTACCTCAGTTAAACGTTAAAGGTTAACGTTAGGACAGGGATAAGAAATTAATAAGTGTTTGAACTAGTATGTGCAAGACGAGCAGTAAAATTCCCAGTCCCTTCGCTCCGGTCGTAACGTTATTCAGTGTGACTGGCGTTGTCTGACACCGCCCATAAACTATAAGCGCTCTTGCCAAGTCTTGGCTATTGTAGTTCAGAGTAAACCATGTAACTGGTACATGCGCAGTAGTTTTTGGATATACTGTATCTCTGCTCTCACTACAGGTAGAAAGTTGGCTGAGAGCTCATTTTAATCAGGAAGAGAGCTACTTTTCTACAAATCAAACATCATTTTTGGCTGGAATTACCCTTTAAGGACACCGATATGTTAAATAGAAAGGTTTTAGTATCTGAACAAACATGAGGCCACACTTCAATAACGCAGGCTACAGAAAATGTATTCACTCAATGTGTCGTGAGCTCTGAAAGTTTGCGAGACCGCTGAACGTGCTCCAAGGAGCATGTTGAGCTAGCGAGCAGAAGCTGAGAAGACTGAATGGGGAAGAGGGCTGGAATATAACGTGCTGGAGGGGCTCCAGACGAGTGGGTGTGGAGAGACCAACCGTCCTCCGAGGACGGCCACGGAGAAAACGTACATTCACAAAAATCACGCTGACTGCTCAACACCTTCCAATTCTACCGAAATTCCAAAGATACGACTTCACTTTCCTGACGACGTAGCGAATGCTAATGCTGCGATCACAGATCTGGGCAACAGTGTACTATTAAACATCATTATATTCCTCAATATTGACATTTAAAAAATACACGGCTGGCTGAGAACGCCTACTCGCTAGGACCCTAATGGCTTTGTGCACTCAGAAAGGATACAACAATGCAGATCCAGTTGAACAGCAGCATGAATATGTAATCTGCCGTTCTGCCATCAAAGGAACCTGTTTAAAAAAAAAAAAAAGAGAAGGAACAGCTGTTGGGTTGGTATGAATCGACATTGTTCAGGAAAAAACTATTGGTTTCTTAAGTCACAGAAATGTTTTTTTCAGAATTCGGGGGTTGATCAACATGAACATTAAGGGAGTCAAGCCTGGTATTGACTACTTTTGTTGTTCGACCTTCTGCAACAGTTTTAGCACTTAGTGAAAGATGCAGTTGTTGCAAACTTCTGAATATGGAATTAAAGCTCCGATTGCCTGTATGGTTATGGGTCTCATCACATAAATAAATGGGAACAAAAATAGCGTTGTCTTCTGCTGGATACAAACATAATCATCCACATAATGAGATTTCAAACAGAACATGTCGGCTAGATGGAGAAACGGCCTGCCGTCAGAATGTTGTCTTTGTGCCCTCTAGACTTCAGTAGCTTTACACAGCTGTGAAACGACCCCTTCCAGAAATCACAGGCTGACCTCACTGACAACATCCTGGCTCTGGGTAGTGTCGGTCGAGGACCCTGCACATCAGGTGGAACGCTTACTGGTTCGGGCTCGAGCGCTGCGCCGTACCAAATGCAAAGGCATACATGCAAGTGAACAGGATGAGATGAGCGCTGGGGCCTGACCTGTTTCCAGCCTGGTAGAGTATTGGTACAGGAAAAAGAGGTTGACTAAGTAGCTGAATCCAAGAGGGAAGTAGAACGTGGAGGATACTGGTCTCCATAACTGCAGAGAGGAAAAAAAATGGATCAATTAGGTTTTTATGTTTGAAAGCAAAGTTCACTCTGCAACTCTTCTTTCTTTTTCAAAAGTCTTTTAATTTGTCCCCCTGCTATTTTTTTCTCCCCAGTGGGCAATGTTCAATCCCCTGAGTGGGCCATTCCACTGCTGAAACATCCTCTTCATTTGGGAGAGTGCAGACCAGCACGTGTCCTCAAACACGTGCTGCCGAACTGCCTTCAATTCAGCTTTCAAACTGCTCCCCCCCACACTCTGGCATTCGGAGGCTGAGATGCGCAGTCTTCTCGCCGGACGACTGCGCCGTTTATGCAGCTGCCGCATGCAGGCCGCGGCCAAACCGCAGGCGGAACCGACAGGTCGGGCGCGACGAGGCCAGGACCGTCCTGCCAACTGACACCCCGTCTCCACGGGTGACACTGACCAATGAGCGCTGAGCTGCGAGGCTGCCAGCCAGTCACACGCACTAGGGGGAGGGGCCGGATTCCAGACTTCAGGCCCGTGGATACACAGAGAATATCTAGCTTTCCAGGAGGCTCTGGCCAGCAGGCCCGGCTCTCGTGTCTCAGCGCTGAACCACATGACTGGGTACAGATGGCAGTGCAGCTGTGTACATTCGACAGAAATATAAAAATGGGCAGGAGCCAATAAACAAATGAATATGCGTTCCCCGTGGGGTGCGCTGTAGGTATTAAATGTGCCGTAAACAGGCATGTTCCAGCTCCCCGGCGAGCAGACATTTTGAGGTTTGGAAGGGAGCGGCGGAGCCCGAGTCGCGGACTCCCCACAGCCGCGCGCGCGGGAAGAACAGCCGTCGTCGCAGCCGTGACCCAGTCAGACCCAGACAGTCTGAGCGCGAGTCCCCTCCCTCTCCCCCTCCGCCGCTGCGATCTCCGTGGAAACGGCGGGCAGATCCGTGACGGCGATAATGCCTGCATTCATCTCCTCTGTCACCATATTTGCTTCGTAACTTTCTGGCACAGGAAATTAGGTCAGTAAACAAGAGGCGCTTTTCCCTCCCTAACCCTCTCCCTCTTCCTCTTCCTCTCTTTCTTGCTAGCTGGAGTGGAAGCCCACCGCCTGCCTTTCCCTAGCCTGCGCCCCCCCCCCCACCTCCACCCCCACCCCCACCCCCACCTCCACCTCCACCCCGAGAAATAACGCTTTGCTGCGGCCGCGCGCTCCCGTCCCTCATGCACACGCCCCCCACCACCACATCGGCACGGTAATGGCTGCCCTGCATATCGGTATCGACTGCAGAGGCCACAGAGAGAGCAGGACAGGTGCGTCAGAGGACCGCAGGACCGAGGCGCACGTCGGAGAACCGGCCAGGGCTTGCACAGGAAGCACAGCGTGACATCAAAAAAAAAAAAAAAAACATAGCCAAAGACAGCCAACAGCTGCTTCGCTTTCACAAAACAGCTCACGGGGAGCAGAGCAAAGCACAGGCCTTCGGTTTAGATTCAACAGAAACGCGACCACAGGTTTTCACCTAGGCCAGGCCCTTTCATTTAGATTTCATATTCACTACAGGCTTTCACTTAGCCCCTCCATTTCGATTTTTAATAGGGCAGACCCATTAAATATCATTAGAAAGAACCTTCAAAATAATAAATTCTGCATTAGCTGTTGAACTGAATCCAAGAACGTATTAATGCGTACACGCCTCCATACTGAAACGAACCACAAGGGAGATGCTCGCCGTGTACGCGCCGTCCCTTGCTACACCGATACCAAACCCAGCAGCTGTGTGTAAAGCTGTACGTGGCTGTGCAGAGCTAGGCTAGCACGCGCGGCAGCGACAGAGGAATGCGAGCGCCGGTACGCCCCGCGAGCCGTCCCTGCCGAGGGCCGCGCCCTGCCTCAGCTAACGAGATCTGGCCCTCCGAGGGGGGGCCTAAACGGGGCGCTGGGCGTCGCCCGAAGCCGCCCTGCCCTAGCGGCACGGCACCAGGGTGTGAGGATGCGTGGAGGACATCGCGCCATTTAGCGCGGCGGTGCAAAAAAAGCCCTCGACAGTTAACTGTGTAGTCAAGTCTGCAACCGGCGTGACAGAGAAAGGGTGACGCGTGCCCAATCAAAGAGTCGGTTCCGTCGCCATTTCCCGTTAGCCAACGTATAACCATGCTTCAATGAAAATACCCTAAGTATCCTCAGATAAACGTTGGCAGAGCAGACTGGACCACTCCCCGACTACTCGGACCGAGGAAGGAGCCTCTTAACTGGGCTGACCCACTGATGAAGCCAGCTTTGGCTCAAAGGTCTGACTGCGACAAGAATAGTCTAGTCACTGCTCAGTGCTATGTCCTCTTTGCTTTTACAACCCATGGCAACCCATGTTCTAAAGTTAGCTTATTATTCAATGGCAAATCATAGCTCAGCAATACAAAGTCTGAAGTCAGTATATAGGCTAGACTGGTGCATAATAACACACCACAAACCACACAGCAATACAAATTTGGTGTACAGCCGTTGTGAATAGTTCCCTCTAGTGGCAAGTTTGAATACATCTACAGCAATTATTTCACCATGACCAATAATGACTCATCATCAGCCTTCCCGTTTAGAAGCAGAGGAATCATAAATAGGCATGCCTAACAAAGAAAAAAAAAATTCTAAAAAGCATGCATAATAGTTTCTCTATAAATAATAGATGACTATTTACACAGAACTTTTCATGCAACTTTTTGCAACTAAAACCGCTTCACGTAAAGATAAACACAGAAATGGATGTAAGAACAGAAGCAATGGCACAGGCTTAATTATCACAACTGCAGCTTGTTTACCTGCTAAGCAGAACTTTGAGAGGTGAAGTGCGCTATGAAAAGTTCCCCGAATAGTAGATTAAATGTAATAACTGCAATAATAATAAACTCAATCGCAATTCTGATTGCAATAGCGTTATTTTTGCTCCTTATGGAGGGAAGCAGTCACTTTTAAATAATTTGCATTAAGATTTTTTTTAAGCAAGATCTATCACCATTCATATTTGCACGATACATTCATCCCTGGAATTGTGGGGAAATAGATTAAGATGTAAATTACGCTGGAACAGTATGGATGGATGACTTTAAGGGTTGTTTCACCTGACTAATTTCTCCATAGAGTTCAATAGGAAAGAGTCAGGAGAAACAACCCTTAAAGTCATCCATCATCCATCCATATCTACTGCATATCTGGCAGCAGTGTGATAGTTCGTTTTAGCCAACCATGTGATCCATACTGTTCCAGCGTAATTTACAGTTTAATCTAGTCCCACCCCCCAATTCCCATAGAGATCCATTCAAATGCAGAGAGGTTATAATACCGCTTGTAATATCACCAGAAAATAAGATAAGAGTATTTTGATGTTGTTGGGTCACATATATCAGGAAGTCATTGTATGCAAAGGATATGCAACCAAATACTAAATATGATGACTTTAAGTTTATGTTAATTTGTCCAATTACTTTTCGTCCCCTAAAATGGGGGGACTGTGTATAAAAAGGGCTACAATTGCAACACGGTTCGCCAGTGGTTAAAGGGCTTCCCCACACAACAACAGGAGTGTGTAGCCCGAAACCGCCCGTCTCATTTGCATGCATCTGAAGAAAACTGGCCATTCAGCACATTACGAAAAACTGAATAAGAGAGGGTTTTAATTTTCACCTTGTTAAGTACAATAGACGTTAAGGAGATTATCATTACAATTATGTGATGCAAGTAAGACGCAATGCAGGGATACCAGAGTACAGTGCGCATGTACTGTTACAATTCCCTGCTGAATTCAAGAAGATGCATTATCACCCCCGGCATAGTAGACTACAGAACCAGATCAAAGACACAATTACGAATCAAAATTGAATTGAACTATACAGTTTTGTGGAACTATATCTGCCAAAAACGTGTCCCCGTGGATACAGAGTCGGAATCAACGTATCTTCTCAGCTTGCTTCCTACTTTCCTGACCCGGAAGTCCAGCCTACTTAGATTTGGTATTGAAGCGCTGATCCTGGATCAGCACAAACCTCTTTTGAAATGTTATTTTGGAACGAATTGCGTACATGTGGACTGATTCTGGATCGGCACTTTGAAGATAAATGCACTCAGTGTCGATCGAGCACTGGACAAGAACCCCCGTCTATCATAAAACAACCACACTTCCAGGCCTAGATACGGCAGCTAACGTTTAAGCCTGTTGCGATTATGTATTTTCAATTTAGATGGCAAACTAATGTTATCAAACATCACCATCATTGATTTATTAATTTAATTAATAACTAAGTTAGCTTAGCTAGCTCTGAACAGAAACAACGAGCTACCAGATCTTGTTAGAGAAGCTGGAATGCATGTGCAAAATAGTTAGCAGTCTAGCTAACGTTAGATCGCATTAGCCAGCAAGCTACAGGGGTATTGTTATAACACTTAGACACAACGGCTTTGACGCTGACAACAGAGACAAACGATATTTTCTTACCTGAAATTTGCGGAAGAAATACTCGGGCCACAAAATGAGGTAACTTGGGCTAATAAGCCCTAATTTTCCGATAAGAGGAACTAGGATTGACCCAGCAAACCAGTACCGGGTGATGAAAGGTATGCTTGTAAACCAGTCCCCGATATCTGCCATGTTTGCGTCCAAGTTTTTGGGGCCGCAGTTCTGAGAATAGTCCCTGGAAAGTTTGGATCTGCCCAGAAAATAATCCTCGGTGGCTAGCTAAGTTAGAAACTGTTTTCTCCGTAGTGTTGCTATGCTATTGCGTTTGAAGTTGTCATCATCGTAGGTTTGGGCCGATTTCCCTGACGTGGCTTCCCAGGACTAGAGCAGAGCAACACTTCCTGTCACAGTTTTGAAGGCGTGAACGCCAGGAGGCGTTGTAGTCCTTTGATTAAATTCATTTACATTGCGTGATCAGAACACCAGGAGGCGTTGTAGTCTATGGTTGTAGTCCTTTGATTAAATTCAGAGAAAATCTGTTTACATTGCGTGATCACGTGTCCAGCAGTTTTGAAAATAGGAGGGAAAGGAAACACCTCCAAGCTTTTAGACTTTTTTTTATTTTAGCTTTGAGACTTTAACTTATCTTTTGCAAAGTAAGAAACAAAAATTATACTAGTATATTACAATAGCACAAGTGCATTTTAAAACTGATTAAAATTTAACTCTTAGGTTTCTAACACATTCATTTTTGTTCCTACCGAAATATGAATGAAAACCAGCAAAAACTAGAAAAAACACAACTTTTGTGTTTCATTTTGTCATTACAAATAGGAGCCAGTTCAATGTGTTTAGCGGTTAAGGTAGCTGTGTGGAGTAGCAGGCAGCAGTGCGCTGGTCTCTCACTCTCACCACACTTCATGACCAGACCTAAGATGGAGAGCAGAGACCCTGCAGTGACCCAGTTACAAGACCCTTTTAACATCTTTCTTCCAAGATCCTAGTTACCAGCCAATTCATTACTTTGCAAATGAAACCTGCGTAACAGCCCTAATTATGTCTGTCCCAATAGCACTCTGGAAACCTTTTTCTATACGACTTGGGAATACCTGGAAATAACTTTTTGAAGACCATTAGCTTGCCCTCATTCTGATATTAGATTTTTTTAAATTTAAATTAAGGCACTTAGCAGATGCTCTTATGCAGATCAATTTGCAGCCGTGGCAGTGCGTACACACAAGTTCAGGTACACAGTGCTGACATCAACAGCCACAACCAATAGTAGTAGTCAACATAATCTTGAAGCATAAAGCTAGATTCAATAGTAGGTGCACAAGGGAATATGGTATTAGGAAGAACATTCAGGAAAGATCTGCAGCACTCAACATTTTTAGTTGACACCATATTGCCTTCATCGGTGTTGTATGTTGATTGCAGTCCTTATAGTGCTAAATTGTGACCGACTTCTGTTGGTGTGGGGACTTGGTTAAACGGATGTGAACACCGGAAAGCAGTTAACTGCAAAGATTGTCACTGTTCCAGATTTCTTCCGCATGGTCAGTGCCCCCTTCTGGGGGACAGCAGTACCAATGAAGTAAGAATCAGCTTAATTACCATTCTGCAAAATGAGTTCTTTTGTCCAAAGAAAATTGCAGACAGTAGTATATTGGGGATCTTACTAGCTATGTGATGACATGAATAATTATTGCGCCATGATTCCAAGTTTTGTAGGTAAAGTATATAGAGAGAACACCCCACTTGCTGCAGCTCTTGCACCACTGTTGCACTTGTCTGCTTACTCTGACAGCTGACATATCAAACATGAAATATCAGGTTAATAAATTCATGACACAATTTAAAATTCTGTTGTCAGCCCTCTCAAACATCTCAAATAGGGAATCAAAATCCATCAGTCACCTTAAACCTGCGCACTTCCATTGCGAAATGGTGAAACCTTTAACATAGCTGTGGGAAAATATTTGTCTTTAAAGCGTAATATGTGCATGAGAACAATTTAATAAAAAGAAAATCATGAATGACCATCTTTTCTTCAAATGTTTATTGAGCATGGTTTCCAAACACATCAGTATAAAAGATATATATTTGTATTACCCAAGTGAAAGCCACAGCTTGTTAAAACATCTTTCAATCTTAAATTAATTGCACTAAACAATACCTTCAGTTCAAGAGAACAAAGCTTGTCACTGATGACAGAGTATTTGCATGGGTCCACGGTATTGCCCTATATCAATGTAATTTACAAAACACAAGATTCCTCATCAGAAAAAAAAAAAAATTATAATAATTTACTTGTATATAAACCATATACATAACTTTTCATGCTTGACTTTCCGCATAGATATTTCACAAAATGTACTAAGCCAAAAGGCAACTTTAGGAGAATAGCCAGCAATGAGCGATCACAATGTTACACCTATTCTTTTAAGTGGTTGCAGGTTTGACACCTCATTGATTTTACAACTAAGGAGAATACATTTACAAGCATTTTAAGATGGATTTAAACTTTAAAAATCATTTTAGGCGTGTCACGTACAGGAAAAACAGCTTTTTGCGAAACTATTGTTTGAGTGAGAAGTCATTCAACACTTTATATTTAAAAAAAAGAAGAAAAAAAAAAACATAAAACACAGCATAATAATGTACAAGATTCACCTACTTACACACATTGTAGGCAAAACTTCACCCAGTCAATTAGGACCTTGATGCTATGTGCTGAAGTCAAGACGGATTGTCCAGGACAGATCCGTAGGAAAGAAAATGCGATACTCATTTAAAGGGCTTTCCCCTTTTACTCTTTTAGACAAGCGAGCAGAACATCAAAATGGTCAAACCAACTACTGTATTAGTTCATTTCATTCTATACACCACACACAAGCAATGAATTGAAGTCAAGCTTAAGCTGAGCATTATTGTAAATTAGAAAAAGTATTTAAAAAATAATCATTAAAAAAAGATCAATTACCGTGGCAAAACATTATACGTACAAGTTGAATGTCAACTTTGTCTTGTCCTTAGTGGTTTTGCAGCAGGAACATTCTGGACCAATTAGAAGTTTCAAAAATCAGTCTTTTGAGTACCTGTGACCTTGGTACTGTTGTCTATCTTTAACGAGTGTCAGACACTCCAAACTGTGTAGTCCACAGTGTAGGCTAGTACAAGTCCTGGACCATGTCCCATGTCCTTCTGGAGTTCTCCATGCTCAAACTTCTCATGAGTGAAATCACAATGCACAATGACTGTGAATCTTTACAACATTAAGCGCAGTTTATTTACAGTCCAGATTAGAACAGCCACCGATTATGTTCAGAACACTTTCGTTTGTTATTGCTCTAAAAGTGACTATAATTATGCTTTTTTTTTTTTTTAAACATACAACAAATAAATAATTTCATAAAGTACTTTCACATATTAAGAAGCCAGCTGTTAAAGAGGAATAAAAAAACAATTTCATTGTACAGTATTTAAAATTGCCCCCGTAAAATGCCGAACCAAGCTACCACCATGTCACATTTTGTTACATTGTTGCATATCTGAACAGTCTAATTGTAGGGGGTGGACCAGTCAGGAATGTCCAGCCCGATTAAAAAAGAAAAAAAAAGAAAAAGAAAAAGCAGAAGTACACCCAGGCGCGCGCACGCACGCACACACACACACACACACACAATGACAGCAGAAAATATGCCCCTTTCCATTAGCCCTGAACAATTTTTTTAACATGACTGTGTGCACATAGTATCTCTGGGGATACATCTCAGTCTACATAGTTCACACAGCTGCTGATTCACTGCACTGCTTAGAGATATTCTTACCCGTGATTCGAAAGGAAATCTATATATGTATATAAAAACAGAACTGAAAAGCACAATTTTGCGTACTGGAGTAATTTACATTTGGATAAAACTGTCTTTGCTTTAGTTTGGTTTTAAACATGGAAAATGTTAGGATCCATCACAGTCTGCCAAAAGGACACTAACTGAGTTTTACTTCACCTCGAAATAAGCATGTCGCTTCCTTTCAAGGCGAAAAACGAAGAGAAAGAATACAACCCTGATATCTACCCTTAAAAACGGATAGAAAAAGTTTGATTAGCTCCCGTATTTGGTTAATACTAAAAAAAAAAAAGCACTTGAAACATGAATACTAGAATAAATAGTCTTTCATTGTTCAACAGAAGAATTAAATTACTGGTCATAGAATTTAGGATCAAAAGGAGACCTAGGGATAAAAAGTACCGGTTTCAATGATATCTACAACTGTGTGTTTCGTTCCCCATCTCCTTACAGGTCATTGCTGAAACGATGACGATAGGGCAATAAATAAGGGGTTCTTCTTTTGAACTTAGAAAAAAGAAGAATACTTGATGTTACAAATGTTCAAGAACATTTGGTCTCAAAAGGTCATTGCATTACCAGTAATAATTATGTGAGGTTTCGCCACCTAGAAGTGGTCTAAGACCTATTATAAAACAGAGGTAGTGGTCACAGTTTGCCTAATAAATAATGTGCTAACAGGTTTAATGATCAGGGTGAAGCCGTGACACAAGACAGATTTTCGGAGTAACCAATCTGTTGGAAAAAAGGAAACGCTTACAGCAGCGTTACTTTGGCACCAAACATCCCCCAATGGATTTGAAAATAACCGCGACTCTCCCCTTGCATTTGGTTGGTCCGCTATGCAACACAGCTGAAGCTCATTCTGCAGGGAGATGAACACCTTCCGTCTTCTTCCGCACGACATAAAGTGAAAGTTCTGATGGAGAAAAAATGGGGGAAATAATTAGTCACATTTAAAGAATACCTTTTTATTCAAATTAATTTAATACTAAAGCACACTCACAGGAAACTACTGTAATGAATGAAAGTATCCTAAGCGCACATTTTACCAATGCAGTAATTAAATGCGACGCGTGTTTTTGTCTTCATTTATGAAAAACACTGCCATTATTGAGATAAGCGCATGTGGAAATTAAAGTACTAAAATCAGAAGCATCAGTAAAGGGAAAATGTAAGTATTTTTCATTGCTGTAGGCTGAGAGGCAATTCATTCAACAAATTCACTCTGCTGCCTGGCATGTGCATATATGCTTTACCACTCCTAAACTGTCACGCACCTGTATCATCGTCACTGCTAATCCTCTGATCCTGACAGTGTTCGTCTCACACTCTGAGGGGGCTCCCACCCATCGCTGTCATCAGTTTCATCCTCCTCTTCATCTTCGTCGCCGGCGCCCTCCGTCTGCTGCTCCGCCACCGCCTCGCTCTCAGCTTCCGCCTGTGGCTCCTCCTCCACGTCCTCGAGGAACGGGTCCACGCCCATTTCCTCCCTTTTGCCAACTTCAGCAAACCAGTCCCGCACCTGCTCGTAGCCCATGTTGGACTTTGCTACCAGCTCATCCAGATCCTGCTCATTCAAAAATTTGTGCTTGAGGTAGTACTCCTTCAAAATCTCTTTACCCGTCTTGAACTTCATGGCAGGGGGTGACCGGGCCCAGTTGGAGGAACGTTTGTTTCTCCGGGACCACCCTCGGCCTCGATTTCGAGCCCTGCCCCTCCCCCTCTTCCTGTACCCACTGCCATTTATAGCCCCGATGTTGCCACTCTGGTAGAAGTAGTACCACTTGAGGTTGCCATTTTTCCAGGCGTATCGGGTGTCCCCAAACCAGTTGACGATATAGGACCTGGGCAGCCTGCTCTCGTCTGCCAGCTTGTCGTACTCTTCTGCCGAGGGCCACTGGGTGCGTACAAATGCGGCCTTCAGGATGTGGAGCTGCTCTGGAGTTTTCTTTCCTATCTTGTCCCTGCTCTGCCGCCGTCCGCTGGGAGGGGTCTGGCTCCTCTGCCGGGAGGAGGAAAGGGATTTAACTGCCTCACCATCCTTCTGCTCAACTTTAGGTTCTGTTGGTCCTGGTGCTTTCCTCCGCTCTGTGAACCAGGCATCCACCTCCCGCCGGGTGAGCTTAGTCTCTGTCCTAAGTCTGCTGAGCTCCTCGTCAGTAGGCGTAATGCATTTCTTGTAACTGTCTTCCAAGAGCAGCAGTTGTTCGGGGGTCTTCTCCTTGAACTTCTGGAGTGTGAAGTCTGGGAAAGAGTTGCGAGTCTTGACGCGCGTTTCTTTGACGGGCCCAGATGGGGGAGACTCAGTGGTTTCGTCACTGGAGTCAATTACGATGGGGGCACTGCTGCCGGCTCTGGGGGGGCTCTCATTGAAGACGATGATGTTCTTGGAGTTGCGCTGGTTGTACCGTGTATCACTGAACCACTTCTTGATCTCGCCCTTGGTGAGGCCAGTCAGCTTCATCAGCCGGTCGATCTCTGCATCACTGGCAAAATGATTCTTCAGGTAGCTAGCCTTCAGCTCCGCAAGCTGTTCCTTGGACTTTTTAGTCCGCATTCCAAGGCTGTCCAAGCCGAAGGCGGAGTTCTCCTGAGGGGTCAAAGCAGGGGGCTGGACAGTGGTGGCCCTCTTCATTTCCACAGCAGCGGGGGTCGTCTTGATGGTGGCGGGCTTCGGGAGCTGCATTTGGTTGGGCATCCCGGCTACTGTCAACGTGATGGGCGTGGTCACTGGCAAGGTGTTGGTTCCGCTAACCTGTGTCAGTACAAGGCCTGGCTGCCCCACAATCTGACAAGTCTGCAGGATAGACTGCAGGCCATTGGCAGTGGTGGAGAGGTGGGCGGGGATGACGGTGATTGTTTGGGGCACAGTGTGAACTGTGCCGTTGAACTGCTTCCTCCTGGCGTCCTCCACCTCCTCGGGGGTCCAGCTCACCCCGTGTTTCAACCGCTGGGCAGAGAACCAGATCTTTATCTGCTCCTCTGTGAATTTAGTCTGGGCCGCGAGCCCCATGATCTCTGACACTGAGGGGTATGGGAACTTGTTGTAGGTGCTGACCAGCAGAGCGTTGTTGTCCATGGCACCATTGTACGTAGGGATACTGCTGACTGGTATGAGCAGCTGGGTCTGGGAGTTCTGCTGTGCCTGCAGGGCAGACAGGACCTGGGCCAGGCCTGCTGGGAGCACAGTGGCTGAGTTGATAATGGTCTTCTTGGTCTCCGCCTGCAGCAGACCGGTGCAATTGACGACAATGCTAGGCTTGATTTGCTCAATGGAGATCGGGGTGACTGCAGGGGCCGGGGTGCCCGCAGGGGTCGCCTCCTTGGGTTCCTGCTCACCCTCGCTCTCCACCTTCACCTCGTCCTCCTCGGCCATCTTGTGGGACACGGTGATCCTTTTGGGCTCTGTCTTGTTCTTCATCTTCATGATGGGGGTCTTGCTGAGCGGTATGCCAGAGACGGGCACGTCCTCTCCCTCCTCGCCAGCCTCCTGCTGCTGCATGAAACTGCCGTCGAATGTCAAGTCATTGACCGTCTGTTCAAAGATGGTCTGGTTGTTGCGCTTCACCATGGTCCTTGTGAAGTTGTCCTCCCCGGGGTGGTAGCGCATGTTGTGCTCCGAAAGGGCGTCGTACCGCTTGGTTAGAAAGTTGCACTCCACACACACGTAGGACGAGTTCAGAACCACATTTGGGTGCTCGGTGTCAACGTGAAACGTGAACATGTTGAGGTCCGGGGTCTTGAAGCTGCAGTATTTGCACTCGTAGCCCCCTTCTGCCATACTAGAGTCCATGGTTTTGATGTAGCGATCGACGGCCTGCATGTCGTCCTCGCCCGGCTCGTTTTCATCGGGGGTTGTGACGTTTTCGGCGGGAGCTCCCACCGTGTCCTCGGCTCCTTCCTCCCCGTCTGACATCACCTCCATGTCTGGGTCCTGCTCCACTGTTTCAGAGGGAACGACCATGCAGGGAGTTGTTGACTTCCTTTTGCTTGCCATTGTGTGCCAACGATGCCCAAACGAAAGGCTTCTTTGTTTAAAAAAAAAAAATAAAATAAAAATTTAGCTTATTTGTTAATTATTCTTCCTCATGGACAATTAACTTCACATGTTTGACATTTGAGTAGTATATAACGGTCCCCAGTATTGCACTTGCTCCCTGCAAGAGAGAAAAAGGCTAATTTTAGCTTCATTTATTTACTTTTTTTTTGAGAAACAACTGCATGCAGAAGAATAAACACTTATTGCAGTGTGCAACTGTGGCAAAAAGGAATTTGCACTGGGACAGCAATGGGAAGAAATGGTTTGGGTATTGATCTTATAATCAGAAAGTTTCTGGGTCATGTCTCAAATTGGGCTCTGCTTTTGCCGAAGAACAAGGTACCTAAACCTTGAAGTCTGCTGGTTCAATCCATAATGAATAAAATGCACGGCAGGAGAGGTGAATTATTGATTCCTAATGCCGATACGAATGTTCCACTATGTGCCGACAACTTATCTGTGTCGGCACATAGATCTGTGCTTTGTTTTAGGCTAAACGATAGAATATAGCTGATCCATGAAAAATATTTCACTCAACTGGTCAATGCGTCTTAAACTGCCTAAAATACCTGCAAAATTATTCATGCAAAATTGTGGCATCAGTGTTATCCAACCATGAATGCACGTTGAAAAATGTGACACTATAGCCTCGTTTTAGTGTTTTATTTGACATTAGCAATATATAATCTGGAATAAACAGAACGACACGAAGACCTGAGTAGACAACTAGATTAAAACTTTGCTGCCACGTGAAATGTTTTGAGGAAGCATATGATCTGACTGCATGCTTATATTGTGAAATTACGGGGCAACTAAAATCAGAAGTCTATTAGAGGTCTTATCTTCAATCATCTTTGCAGTGATACTAGCGAAATGATATGACTTGTTTCGCAGGTTGTGACTGCTAGTAACGGATTCGGCGAGCCTTAGTTTAATCTACGAAAACAAGTGTGCAAAGTGCAAAATGCGTGTTTCAAGCACAAAGCATCGTCGAAAGAAAGCTGTCCGTCAAAAAAATGACAAGCAAATTAGCCTGCGAGCGGTTAAATTTCGAAGTCACAAGACCGCTGACTCGCTATAGTGCATCCACATAATACTACTTTGCCAACTTCGCTAAAAACGGAGCGCAGACGAAGTTATTGTCAGTAGCTTCCGTCTCAAGTAAACTCGCTAGCAAGCTAGTCCGTATAGCTGTAGCTGGCTAGCTAGCCTCATTGGTAAGGAAGGTCTACCACTCTCCTGCTGACTGTACCAGCGAGGATGAGCTTGTGACGGCAGCGATTGATTGCACCGTGGACATGTAACGTGTTGGAGATCTACCAGAATGAAGAGTCGCTCAGCCGATAGCTCCACGGAGGGCAGCTCCGCAGTGCTGTCTTCCGCTCCAGCCTCTTCGTTCCCTCCCTTAAGTGAACAGTCTGTTGTTGTACAGCTACAGGCTTCAGCAGCACAGAGCAGACAGGCAGACCAAACGAGTCCGACTGCTGTAGCCACAGATGCGCAACAAAAAACGCTGAATGTTTTTCGCCTTCCGTTACTTTCTCTCTTCGCCTTCGATAGAATCAAGAATACATGTAGTACACAAGCAACAGTTAAGCAATACTATATTGAACAAAGAAAATAGTTCGTGTATTCTAAATCGTAGCTAGTTTTTTAATCGACCGGGCGTCACCATCGATGCAAGTACGTCCTTACGTCATCGTAAGGCGACTCCCCCTCCCAGTTGCAAGGTCGTTAAAATAGTTACCTTGGTAAAGAAACTTGCAAACAGCTTTAAACTTTCTATATCCCACAGACGCAGTAAGTAGATTGATGCTTTGGATGGTGGTATCTGCACGAAGCTATGGTATTAATAATAATATAAAGGTGTACCCCCCCTCCAACACGCGTATTAGGTACCTGCCATAATTTGCAGCACTCAGTCGTTTCTCATCAGTTTGCTAGGACGTTACTTTTGTTACAATGTGCAGAGGACAGGAAACTAAGATACTCGACATTGTGTCCAGTTGGTTTTGACTATTGTGCTCGGGTGTATGATAGACTACTCTGCGTCTAAACAACCTCGGTATGAACTGCAAAATCTATAATTTCCCTTTCATCTCATATCATTTTTGTTGGTGATATTCAGAGGCTGAAACACTAATCCACAAAAAATGTTCAACAGGTTCCTTTCACTAGCAATGAAATATGGTGCTATTCCTATTTGTTGTGTACTGCTGTAACTGAACTATGATTTTGATTTACCAAATGTCTGAGGGAGGTAACTTCTTGAGTTTGCATCCTACACCCACCATACTTTGAAAACATCCATATATAAACAGAAAACATGACCTGCTCTGCAAATGCCATTCCATCTGGCAAACCTATTACCAGTTGTACCCCTTTATGTTTACTATATTTAATGGCGTACACTTTAGTACACCTTGAACCCATCAGGCGATTCTCCACATCCAAGCTCTACCTTGGCTACAAGCCCAGATTCTACTCACTGTAGTCAAAATGAAACTAAGCATCTTAGTTTTAGTTGACTTGTCGGTCCCTTCAAAAAACCAAAGCACATGCACACCTTTTCCATAAAACAGGATAATTCACAGGCAGTTTGTTTAATGTACCTCTGTGTTGGAATTAATTGCTATTACAAGGACTAACATCACACAGTTTAAGTGTCTTTCATACAAGTGCACAGCCAACTGCAACAATCCAATAGGGAGATACCACCATCCGAATGTTCAACCCATGAGGACGAAAAGCCTGAGCCATCGCTTTCACTGACTAGTAATGAACCTTATCTGAAGCCAATTAACCTGTTTATTGATATGTTCTAGTATGTTCTCCTTTCCTCAGTACCAATTATATTCTATTGGACAGTCAAAACAGCGGCATCTATTGGTAAGAAACAGGTACTATAATAGATAATGGAACAGAAAATTACATAGTTAAATGACTCATTACTCAGGTCAGGGGAAAATCTCCATTCCCATGTTTTCAGGGAATGTATTAGAAAAGTTGAAGAAGCTATGCTCCAAAATGTATCTTCCTAAAACCTCTGGGGCATAGAGAACTTGTACTACATAGTGGTTGTGGGGGTGGGCATGCAGTAGGGTCTGGGTGGTCCCTGGATGGATTTCAAACATTTATTTGGATTCCCCATGTTTGAATCTGTACCTGGGTTTTGGTACACATAGGATGTTGGAAACAATATTGACAGATTTTTATCAGAATTCTACCCAGTGAACATGGCAAATTTGGATGCCATCAATTAGCATTTTACTCAAAGATGTAAAGATATTCCTATAAAATAAAGTTCCTGAGATGCTTATCTAACCTGTTTCTACCTATTCGTACCAGTATTATAAGGTTCTGTCTGAGATGTATGGTGTAATCCTGTTACAATGGTAAAATCTGACTTCTACTCACTGTAGAAGCACAAGTGCTGTTGCTTTAATTTAGACTCACTGCTGCATTGTACTCAATCATGTCTAACAAAATGATGAATGGTAGACTGGTACAAAAGTCTGTTGTTCTTGTGAAAAGGCAAAACATCTTAGCACATTTACCCGTTCAGTATGAAACAATCATTCAAGCTCTCAAATTCAGATACATTTTATATACATTTATTTTGCACAGAGTATTTTTAATTTTTTGAACCAAATACATTTTATCAGTGTGTATGCCCCAAATGAACTGCAAAAAACAGGTATTAAAAAAAAAACTTTAAAAAAAACCTTTAATGAATGAAATGTAGTACATGTGATTTAGAAATATTAATGTGTAATTAATTTGTGGACATTTACAGACATTGTAGGCTGGAATGAAAAGTTTAAATAATTAGGATTATATTTCACTGTAAGATTAAGAAAAGTTATGTAAAGCTTTCAATTTCTGTTTTCATTTCCTGGAAAAGAAAGACAAATTAAGAGATTTTAGGAAAATCCTTACAGAATGTACTTTTATACAAATGTAAAAAATATGATCAGAAAATTAGTACTGACTGCTAGCATTTTGTTAAATAACACAAGTAAGTAATATAATCAAAATATAGCAGTATTCAAACCACCCAACAGAATGTCGTGGACATTCGTAGTTGAAACCTGTAAGTGCTACTTCTTAGTTTTATTGTAACAAACTCAAGTAAAATCTCAAACTATGTGGATGGTGTATGGTAAACAAAAAGTTTAGTTCATAGGTTACCTACCTCAATAAGTGCAGTTTTATCGTAGTCTTTCCGATGACGGTAGATGCTCTGACATAACAATGCATAAAGCTTCTCAAGCTCATACACCTCACACTCCTCAGTCTTTGAAACAACTCTTCCCAGTAATTCCTGTAATAAGAAGGGAACAGGCATCAGAAAATCATCGTTCTCTCGCTGATATTACCACTGTCCTCCACCGTCTAACTCCCCATGAAGATTTAAGACTTGCAGCATCAAAAAAGATAAATGATTTGCTTGGTAGAGTAATTTACATGACTTACACCAGAGGGCACCATTTGGCAGTTGGTATACTTAAAGGGTAAGTTCGCTATTTTGGACCTTGGACCCTATTTGCGGTCCGTCTTCCATGAACCTGACCCATGAAGTCCATTTTTTCGCTGATCGGTCCAGTATTGAGTTCGGTACAGATTTCCTGTAGGCTCTCACTGGGCTACAATGGAAGTGAACGGGGCAATCAGAAATGTTATGGAAAAACAACGATAAATGTGCTTTCATAGCTCAGTGTGTATTCTTACGGTCTCAGTATGCTTTCCTGTGAAATGTAGGCTAGCGCAAACGCAAACCGAACGTTGAAACAACAGTTCCATTTGAAACAGAACTATTTCTCCTACCGCACTACCTCGCACTGTAAACTTCCGCAGTCTAGCTACGTTGTAGAGAGGGGGGGGGCCGCTTGAAAAGCAGTTGATCACAAATCTTGACCTCCCGTTGGAGTTTACTAGCTAGTAGCCTACAGCAGAAATATTTGTAACGCAGTTTTTGTAATCATCATTTGTAATAATTCATCACAGCAATGGTGCGCGAATGTGCAGTCCCCGGTTGTGGGAATACAATGTCTGGACGCTCAAATACCAGTTTTCACAGGCTCCCGTTCTCTGACCCAGAAAGATTGAGACTTTGGCTGGTTGTCTTACGGATCGACATAAACACTCCAGTCAATCAACTCCGTTTGGCAGACTCGCGAGTTTGTGGAGCGCATTTCGACGCTACTGATTTCTGTAACCGCAAATCAGAAGCAAAACACTGGTTTCTAAAGAACACAGCTGTTCCTCGTGTCGGACCTGCAGCACTATCAAGCACCGGAGCGGAGGTAAGTTATATTTAGCTATAACGTTACTAACATTTGTATTTTTTTTGAGCGCGTCCTCTGACCCAGCACTCAATACCAACTAACAAAATCCGAGCTTGACATAAGTTGTTTTCTTGTAACAAAACTGTCGGAAACGTTCATCAACTATAACTTTTTACAATTCTATAATGTTTTATTTACAAATGCTTGACGTATGGTGTCCTGTCCAAAGTTCTCATCTATCACATATCTGTTGGCAGTCATAGTGTAATGGTAATCAATGGAGATGATCCAGTGTCATCCACGGATACATCCAGGTTTTCAATGGCATTCGGTAGCAACAGATCCCACTCCCTACAACACAAACTTTCCTCCTCTCTGGGCATCTGCTTGCACCTCTTGCAAGAACACCAAAAGTCCCCCGAAATTCTTGGTCTAGCCTCGGCAGCGACTTCGGATAACATTACCTGCGCAACTTCAGCCTCTCTCTCTTCTCTTGCTCTCTTATCATCCATCTCTTGTAGTTCCGTGTCCGTGTATTCTGGCTCAAATCTGTAGCCAGTAACGTCAAAGTCAAAATCGAATTCTTCGTCTTCGTAATCATTATAGTCATCCATCATCCAAGTTTTTTTGTGGAAATTGTAGCCTACGTTGCTGCAGGTAAACAAACGCAGACTGCTCAGCTAGATACAGGGTGTCTGCAGGTATCAAGAAGTTAATTTTAAGACTTTTTAAGACATTTTTAATGCCACCTAGAATGAAATTTAAGACCAAACTTGCAACAAAAATAAACATGAAAAGTGTATACACTCTTCGCAACTGAGTATGTAATATTGTCAAGAATGAAATTAGCAGAAGTGGCACAAACCACCGGATGCTCTTGAAAGGGAGCAGTACGCCTAACTGGAGAAGACAATGGGCGATATTTTCAGGCTCTTACTCCAGTGCGCTAAGACAGGCGGTGTGGCAAAAATGTGTAATGGAATGGAATGCTCTGTGTCTACTGCATGTGTACTGCATTCAATTCCATGCCACATTTTCGCCACACCACCTGTCTTAGTGCACAGCGCACTGGAGTAAGAGCCTGAAAACAGCACCCACTGGGCCTCAGCACCCAATTGGGCCTCATTCAAGTACAAATTTGATCGTAAATGGGAACATAAATGTGTAGATTAGATTTACAATTAATTTACATCGAGGTCAAACTTTTGATGAATGCAGTTCTAAATCAACATTGAGGCAAAACGACACTAATTACTTGAGTTTAAGGACATTTGTCCAAATGTTTATTACAGTGAAATAGGGGTCGGTGTGGCTACAGAGCCTGTGGGGTGGGATCAGGTTTCAGCGGAGGGTTTGTAGCTAGATAGCTACTGCAATGGCGGAGGTGAAGAAGCTCAGTGAAGTGAAATGACAAGCCGACAGGGCTCGTTCAAAAACCAGAATCGGAATTGCTTTTCCTCGATGGCAACAGCTGAAGTTCAGCAAGGGGATGAAGAGCGATGTGGAGTTGGCGTGTTTTCTGTTGGACCTGTAAGTAACGTTACCTCTAGCTATGCAGCTAGCTATGGTGACTGGGCGGGGGTTGGATATATGATTGTAATATGAAGCTGAAAATAGATATTAAACCATTAGACAACAAAGCAAGCATTTTATAAACCCACTCTCTGTCCTAAAGGTCACACTGTTAAAGGAAGTGCTCCCGTTTAATGAATCAATCGCTAGGCCTAGGCTACATTATTGCCCTCAAACATCAAATGGCACGGAAAAAATTATGCCCTTCTTTGGACAACGAAGAATAATTCTCCTTCATCCCCAGGAAAGTGGTTATTGGTGTGTAAGGACTGTACACGTACACACTGTGGTCAGTTCAATCCTGACTTGACAGGGCAAATACAAGAAGAGATGTTCGAATTTGCGGCAACACGAGTGTGGGCTGTAACTCCAAATAAGCGCTGCAAAGAAAACTCGTTCATGACGCCAAAACAGCTAAAATAAACTGCGCGGTCAATGAAAAATAGCTTTGCACACAGACGAATTTCGCGAGATAATCAGCTATACAATAAAAAAAGAATCGCCACTACCTTCAGCTGCCAATGAGTGATCCCTGTAACAAATAAACATTAAAAGACTAAGAGCAGGATAAAGAACAGGAAAGTACCGAAATTGGTTTAAAACGTATAAATCTGGGATCGTATAATTGTGCAGAACGGAGCAATTGGAGTCTGCTGGCGTGCTCTTGAATATTGTTCGCTTTGCATATGGGATTCTACCGCCCTGAATCCCATTGTGCCAAGCTTGAAACATTTGCGACATATACTGCATCGGGCTTCGGAGACATTACCGGGCACGGGTTTTAACCATGTTATGGGTTTTAACCATGAGTATTCGCTTTTCTCAAGCCATTTATCGTTAAACTTGCATTTACCCATGAATCCGTTAGTTTGCTAGCTTGGCTATTACATAGAACTTAGATTGTTACCTCCCTTGACTGAATCCGAAGCAGAACTTTAGCAGAAAGTAATCTTGTCAGAATCGCTCCTACTGACAGTAGCCTACTACTGTGGAACAGTTTAGATTGCTTGGTAACGTAGAAGCACCCGCGGACTCTTGCGGTCACGTGACTTCACTTAAAAAGGATCCTTGCGTATTTTAAAAAAATAATCCAGTTTCTATCGTATTTGATTTTCTTTCAGTTTATCATTTGGCAAAACTCAATCACACCGTATAGTGAGATTGGGAACACATCGCCTCAAAAAATATTTAAGACCTTTCAAAAACGAATTTAATACAATTTAATACATTTTAAGGCCTTTTTTTAATAAATATGAATTTAAGACTATTTAAGACTTTTTAATGACCCGCGGACACCCTGTAGATAGTTTCGTAAACGGCCGGCACACCTTCCCGCTCCCCTACCCCCGACACATAGTACTCCGCGAGTGCAGCGCAAACAAGCAACAGAGAAATGCTTACTTCCAAGCCATGCCAAGCACGTAAAAATGTTCGGATAGAGATACATTTCACAGGAGAGCATACTGAGACCGGTAACAATACACCCTGAGCTTCCCGTCTCATTTATTGTACATGAAAGCACATTTATCGAACATTTCTGATTGCCCCGTTCACTTCCATTGTAGCCCAGTGAGAGCCTACAGGAAATCTGTACCGAACTCAATACTGGACCGATCAGCGAAAAAATGGACTTCATGGGTCAGGTTCATGGAAGACGGACCGCAAATAGGGTCCAAGGTCCAAAATAGCGAACTTACCCTTTAAACGGCTTCAAAATTGCTTATATAAAAGGCTTCATATTATAGGCAATGTCAAGCTTTAGATGCCAACATATAACGGATACTGGTGGAAGACGAGGGGGGTGTGGAAATACCTTCAGCTTCTCGTGGTCGACGATCAGCTGTGGGGTTTTCTGGGTGAGGATCTTCATGGCCTTCTCCACGTCCATGTGCTGCTGCACCTGGCTCCTCCTCCCACGGGTCATGCGCACCACGCCCTTCTCTGCATGGGCACAAGGAGAGGCGGAGTGGAGCACAGCACGCCACAGAGATGCCAAGCCTCTTTGCGAAGTTAGCCCGAAACCCGGTTTCCCAGATACGCAGCTACTCGAGGCGCTACATGCTAGCAGTTCTTGGTCTACACGGAAGGACATTAACAGGGCCTTAATACTAAACCACGCTTCTCCTATAATTACAACAATTTGAAATTGGACCGTTTTGTTTTGCAAATAATTGATACCTGAAGTGTATACATATAGTATTTTACATTTCATTTCCTAAGAAGAAATGTTTATACTCCACATGTTAATGGTGAGCCAAATAGCACAAGAATAATTTGTTCAGTAAATTTTAGGAGAATTCTCTCTAAATAACATGTAAAAATATTTTTTTTACACTTTTGTCTGCAAAATCCCACCTTATTGCGGTAAGACGAAAACATGCAGGTACATGATGATAGAGGAGCAGTGGATTGCATTTGAAAGAAGACGGTAAGAGCTTGTAGGCAATAGTGTTGCACGGTACAACCGAAACTTCGGTACTTTTTCGATACTTAAAAAAAAAAACGGTTCGGTATTAGAATTTTCCGACGTTCGGTACTTTAAAAATTTTTTTAATATTATTCTTTTTTTTAATATAATCTTTTTTTTCTTTTTCTTTTATGTAGCTGCAATATTTCCCTTACCGCAGAATGCTGGAATGATCAAAATAGCATCTGAAAAAACCCTTGCCAAAACAGCTTCGGTTTCCCGTTAGGCCTAATTAAATTTTCAATGCCAGTGCTGATATTATGAGGGTGTAATTATAGTTTCCGCCTCTACGCAAAATGGCGCACTTTCGTCCGTTTCGCTATCTGACCAGAACTCTTACATTTTAGTGTAGAGTAAAAGCTAATACTGCAGAGGCAGGAGTTTGATTCTGCCTGTTTTTAAGGACTGATTATGGATCAGCACTATGGAGGAGTCTCAAAAGCAGCTCTACAGTGCTGCAAAGATAGCTGATCCAGAAACAGTCCTTAAAAACCGGTAGAAACAAACTCCTTGTCCTGGGTTTAAGTTGTATAGTTCTGAATATCATTTGTGAAGCTAAGGGGGGTTTATTGTATATAAGTTCTGTTTTAAGTTTATTAATATTATAAATAACTAATATTTATTTACCATACGACTTTGTGAGCAAATGTTATTTTAGCTCAGAATGGAGAAATGTACCACTTTGTTACCAACACCCTCCCCATGTGTGCGACGACTCTCCGTACCCCCGACCTGCGCGATGATACTACCTCGGCCCCCGCATGCGCGTTTGATGACACCGTGTACGTGCAACAACACTGGTAGTTTCGAGGGGCCTACCACCCGGCCTGAAAAAAAATCTAGGGGAAACACTGTACTGTATGTGACTATTCTGAAATAAATGTATTCTGTAGCAAATTTCTGAATGATACAGCTTCTTCTTCAGTTCGAACTTAAAACCATGGATGTGTAGGGAATATTTATTTAGATATTGACATTTAAATAAAACTAGTAGAAACGAGGAGGAAATTGCCTCTGAAGGGCCAAAGTAAATAGGGTTAAGGTCATTTCAGTAGAGGTACCGAGTATCGAATCAGTATCGTTTCAGTTTCAAGTACCGTTTCAGTATCGAGTATCATGATACTAAACCTGGTATCGGTATCGAAGTCAAAATTTTGGTATCGTGACAACACTAGTAGGCAACAGGCATACCAACCTGCAGTAATATCTTCCTCTACTCTCTCAGGCACTGTAGACTCTGTGGGGAGGTTTTCCCCCAGATCTAACGCCTCTACAGGGGTGTGGGTGGCCTCGGCTGAGGGGCGCTCAAGCTTGTTGCCTTCATCTGCTGGAGCCTCGGCTGAGGGGTGCTCAAGCTTGCTGCCTTCATCTGCTGGGGCCTGAGCAGGCTGCTCTGTGGCCTCTGTTTTCTTCTGCTCTGGTTCGGAGCTCTTCGGCAGCTGTGGGTCGCGCTCCATAGAGGAGTTCCCACCTGCTTCCAGCTCCTCCACGCCCGACTCCATGGCATGTTCTGCCTCCTCTTCGCCCTCCTCGCTCTCCCCCATCTTCCCGTCCTCGTCCTCCCCCTCCCCTTCCTCCTCGTCCTCTTTGGTGGCGTGAGTCGAGGAGGAGGACTTCTTCTTGGTAATGATGCCGTTGCTCCATCGGCTCCGTCTGCGTTTCTTCTTCTGAGACGCTGTAAGCCAATTGGTGGAAGACAACAAGATAGGCAATTTCACAAACGTTCCGACCCATAAGAGGAAGGAGAGTGGGACAAACCCACAGTTCCCTGATATGGTCAATCTGGGGTCAATCTTCTGCTTTCTGGATGTCTATCCTTTACCTTAGAAATCCTCATTCCTCTTCACTGGCTCTGAATTGCAGTTCTTTCTTCATCTGCTGAAACGCCTCTGTACTCAAGTGTCCTAAGCCTCCCTGTCCTGAGCTGGCTCCTCCTCTCCCTCCTCTCATTTCTGCTCCTTTGAGGCTAGTCCCTCAGCTGACGTTTCTCTTTGGCATGCCTATTAGCAGCCTGTCCCAGGGAGAACCCTCTGACCTCTCATCACAGCTTTCAAGATCTCTGGGGAATATTCTCCCAGGATGCGCTCCCACTCGACCGAACAATCATTAAATCAGCCGCCATTTACTGGAATTCCTGTACCGTTCCAGAACCTCCCTGGTTCCTTCCTCTCCGATGCCTTAAAATTTGCACTGCATTTGTATGGAAGTGAATCACTGTAAATACAAATCCTTTAATACAGAAGTGGAATTGAGCTCTTATTTCAGCCCTTTGGGTCAGAAACAGAGGTGCATATATCACAGTAATTACATTTGTAAAAGATCTTGTAAAACACACGCGCACCGTCTTTTACAGCCGTAAATGAAAACCCTTCAGGGTGGTTTGACCGGTATCGCTACCTGCAACACGTGGTGTGCTTGTCACGGTGGGCACGGTAACTTCTTTAGCAGCACCGGCACAGTTTTTTGCGGGATCAACAGCCCCACTCGTCCTCGGCAGAACGTGGTAGTACGACGGGGCAAACTGCGACGTCGAACAACCTGATACAAATAAAGACAATGTAACAGGACATAAAAATAAGGGCCATGTAGCCAGGTCAACATATTCAAAGATATTGTATTAATATACAGTTTGTGATAATATTAAACATTACTATTACAATACTATTATTATTAAGACTATTAATCTTTTTTGACACCGATTCAAAATTCATATACTTCAATTTGAGAGTGACTGTACCTCTGTTGGAGCGGGATTCCTTCATTTGTTCACAGATCTTTTCAAACTCCTCGTCCAGCTCGTCTCGGATGATGGCATGCACAGTGTCCTTCAGGGAGCACGCCCGATGGCGGATCAGACGATCTGCAACCCAGAGAGGCAAGGCATGACTAATGGAGCAAAGATTCATTCATAGTACAAAGGGAAATTTCTTCAATATTATGTAATATGCAGCAAAGGCAGAACCGTGCGAGAACCTGAAGGGTCGATGTCTGGGTTGTACTCCAACGCGTTTTTCCAGATCAGATCCACATCGTGGATGAACTCTTTCACCGTCACATACTTGTGCTGGTCAATCTTTGACAGCAGAGTCGAGAGGTCCATGGGCTGCTTGATCACCGTCAGGTAGTCAGGAACCTACAGCACGGAAAGCAGAAGTAATGAACACATGCTATATTGTCCAAGAGTAAAACAGGTCTCGTATGTGCAGGTCTAAGCACCGCCCCGGTGCGGCTGTAGTCCCCCCCCTGGGCCGCACCTCCTGGATGTCCACAGGCTTGGTGAAGGCCTTGAAGCGCTTGTCCATGGTCAGGCGGCCCGTGACGCTGCGCAGGAAGAGCCGCAGCTCTCGCAGGGTGTCCTCCTCCTCCTCCTCCAGGCGCTGGAGCTCCGTCCCCGTTATCTGCCGAGGGGGCCTGCGGCGGGGCCAAAGGAAGCACCTCCATCGCCTGCAGAACTGAAAGGAGGAGCCAGGAGGAGGAGTCAGCACATAGGGCCCACAC